>CM061919.1:187233872-187509718 GCA_031002005.1 Vandiemenella viatica
TTTCAGGTCGGCACCTAATGTCACGTGATATCCTCGATATGTGATTTGGCCAAAGAATCCAACAGAAGTCGGACATATTCGGCTAAGTTCGCCGGGGCGAGAGAACATTCGGGTTTCGGACGGCAGGCTTTTCCCGCTCGGTGAGTGACCCATCCCCAGGGAGCAGTGTGTGTATTCTGGCAAATCCCAAATCCGCGACGTCCTGTCGCCATGGCTCTGAAAGACCAAGATTAGCTTCAAGCCTACATAGCTCAATAACTCTTTAATATTCGCTTTGCTACGATACACTGTATAAGTTCACCATTTCATTACAGTCCTCACTTGGAATCTTGCGTACTTTATAAAATTACAACAAAAATCTATTCACGTGGTCGCCCAAGATTTATGTAAATTACTCTTGTATTATTACATATATAATAAAAATGCACCTTGTAACGTGGCGACAGCGCGGCTCGTTACACCCTACTCCAGTAACTTATCCAATTCGCCATCTCCTTGTAGTTGTTGCCCTCCTAGTATTTCAGTTCCCATTGGGAAGTTGCTGCTGTTGCTTCTTCTGCTTGCTTAATTCGCCTTCTAAATTCTCTGGATAAAGCACTAGTTATGTTATTGATGATGTCCCAGTCTAATGCATTTACCGTTTACCGGCTGTTCTCAAGTAATATTTTATTAAAAGTTATTGCTCGTGCAGAAATCAACAGACTCACGGAGAGAGCAGTCTTTACCATTTACCACATAAGAGCAGGGCAAAGAATCCAGTTGTGGAGAATTAAGGGATGGGGTGAAGGGGAGGTAGATGAAACTACACAAAAAAGGGGATATTTGGTGCTTAAAGTAATATCTATCAAAACACAAGGTACCAATACCTAATGTCCGCAGGGTCAATGTTTTGTACCTGAATACAAGAAATTCACCAGTGCATTCCGTCGTTCGCATTTCACGTCAAACTATAGGTTCAGGCACGGCAGTGGCGGAGTATGTGGCAATTCGACTTTAATTTCTTTTGCAGCCACATTTCACAACACACCCAGATGATCCGGCATATTATACTGCCTTTATCTTGAGCTGTCCACTAGATGTCAGTGTCCAAGCAACAATTTCAGTCATACCATCTAGTTACTAGTTGCTGTCTGCTTGGTATTTCAGTTAAAGAGGGAAGTTGCTTCTTCTTATTTGTGTTCTATAATTCCATCCGGCCCTTTACATTAAAGCCCCCTGCAGACGACCTGATTTGGTCAGCCTGACCATATCAGCCATAAAATCGGGTCTCGCATCCATACGAGGCCTGATCTGCAGTCTGCTTCAGACAGTCGGCGCAGATGCACAGTGACGTGTCGCCGGGTTTTTTCGAAACAACAAACAAATGCACTTATTTTGGCGGTAACTGTTAATTAAGAAAACAAAAGATTATGGTCTAAGAATTACATAAGAAAATGAATGAATTTAGCCACATGAAATTAGAAAACTAGATATTGATGATTCACCGAGCTGTTAAATTTAGTATTACCTCTGATCACAAGGCAAGTTTCAATCATGAGAGAATATGTAATGCGGAAGAACTATTAACTGCAAGATTTTAAGTATTTAGCAACAGATAGAGAATATTCTAATCTCAAGTTCAGCAGTGCTTTATCTCAGGACCGCATTTAGGCACTGTGGGCCCTTAGGCCAGGGATGGTGAACCTTTATTATTCTACGTGCCATTTTTTCTAAAGAAATGTTGAATGAAACCATTACGTGCCATCATGCAATCATGATTAATGTTTAGTGGGAAAAAGAAATCAAACTAAATATTATCGCCTTCAAACTTTATATTTGCAACCCGACATACGAGAGATATACGTAGCTCCATTTTGGCCTCCTGTGAACCCCCCTCCCTCCCACGTAAGCCCTATCGTGGCTTTTGCCTCAACCCCCCCCCCCCTCCACGTAGCACGTAGCTTTTTTCCCTTTTGATTTCTGAAGACATTTTTACAGTTTTCTCGTGTCAAAAGATTGTAAATTACATACGGAGAATATTAACTCAGGGAAATAAATATTCACATGCTGTTGTGAGTTCTGTTCCTCATTTTAACTGTGAAAAATGTAATGAAAGGAAAGCTACGTGGCCTGGCTTGGAACCCCCCCTCCCCCCACGTAGCATAGCGTAGCCTGCCAACCAACCCCCCCCCCCGGACCGAGCCACGTAGTTTGTGCACACTCCCTTAGTAATAATAACAAGAACAGTTTTGTGTTTATTCAAGATGAAACTAGTGCGAATTTTGTTCTTACAAATTAGATGCCAAATCTTTATATATAAAGATGAATGTATGTTTGTTTGTTTGTTTGTTTGTTGGTTTGTTGGTTTGTTTGTTCTTCATACAAATCCACAGTTTTTATCCGTTCTCGATGAAACTTTGCACACTTATCCTTTGAAACAAGGAGAAAAATACTGTCTACATTTGGTTGAAAAATTATCTGTATAAATAACACATTTGTCTCATAACTTCGAAATACGGTGGTAGACAGACACTTTGGATGTGGACGACTGCGTACCGAGATTCCGCGTAGTGGCCTGTCGGCTGAGTGGCTAAAGCGCTGGCTTGCGAACGTCGTGGTCTCCGGTTCGAATCTTCGTCGGGGATATGATTTTTAAAAATTGTTTTTCATCGTAAGAGTCAGGCCTGGGCCGTAGGTTATTCTGATTGAATGTTAAACCGTAGATATTAGAAAGTTAGGGGTGCAATGCGAGGCAAATCGTAGGTATTCTTGCAATGTTGTAGGTGTATACTCTTTTACGTTATAATGATCCCTCAGGTTTTGTTCGCAGTCAGTGTGTAAGTGTGAACCACAGTAATATTATTATAATTAGGGATGTAAGTGTCTGTCTTTTTGATACGTTATGACTCCCAATTGGCTATATCGTTGTGATGGAATTTTATAAGAAAATCTGTATGAAGGGCACAGGATATTGTTTGGAGTGTGATTAACAGTTGTAGTCACGTAATTTTGAGACCTTATCGAATGGTGACAGAAATATGTTGGCAATTGATTCTCATAACTTGGAAATACGGCGGTAGACAGACACGTTGGACATGCACGTCTTCAGACCGTGTTTCCGTGTAGTGCGCTGGAAGCTCAGTGGCTAAAGAGCTTGCTTACGAACGTCGTGGTCTCTGGTTGAAATCTCCATCGGGGATCAGATTTTTAAAAATTGTTTTTCATCGTAAGAGTCAGGCCTGGGTCGTAGGTTATTCGGATTGAATGTTAAACTGTAGATATTAGAAAGTTAGGGGCGCAATGCGAGGCAAATCGTAGGTAGTCTTGCAATGTTGTAGGTGTACACTTTTTTACGTTATAATGATCCCTCAGGTGTTGTTCACAGTCAGTGTGTGAGTGTGAACCACAGTAATATTATTATAAATACGGAAGTAAGTCTCTGTCTTTTTGTTACGTTTTGACGACTAAATGGCTATATCGTTGTGATGTAATTTTAGAAGGAAATGTGTATGAAGGGCACAGGATATTTTTTCCAGTATGATTAACAGTTATAGTCACGAAATTTTGAGATCTTATCGAATAGTGACAGAAATATGTTGGAAATTAATTCTCTTCAAGAGGCAGGTTCGACGGTAGAATGATATAGCGATAGCTTTCCTGTCATATTATGCCGACTCGATATTGTTTGGGACTAATCCTTCGTTACCAACAACTTACTATATTTAATTCTGGCAAAAAAATTCTTAATCCACGCGTACGAAGTCGCGGGTACGAGGCTAGTAACTTATATTAGGTTCATACTTTGTTTTTGTTTTTTGTTTTTTTGCTCCGGTACACTTTTTTGACAAAGATATTTGTGATTCATGCCATATTTCTCAGTCCAACAAGTTGAAATTCCTTTTTACAGTTGTCTTACACTTTTTGTTTTTTGCCAAACTAGCCATGTTGAATAGCTGAACATAGGAATCAAACAAACAGTTATGTTAACGAAATTACTTAAAAAATCGCAAGATCTATGTGTGATCGGTAAAAACAGTCAACGACGTCAACAAACTCAACCAAGTGAATAAGTTAGCTTAGAGCCCTTCCCGCCGCCGCGCCGCCTGCGCTTGCTCACTCAATTCGGTCAGAAATTCCCTAGAAATCTACCTCTTCTGTGCAGTCTGTAGTTGTTCCGACGCCGGAAGTTTCATTCACGATTAACTTTGTCACTATAATTTTAATCATATAGACGAAAAAATAAATTACTTATATAAATTGGGTACCTACTTAATTAATGCCGTTCCCAAATTATTTGATCGCGTGCCATCATCGGCACGCGTGCCATTGGTTCGCCATCCCTACCCTAGGCTATACATGGCTACTGGCCCAGGCGGGCGATCCAGGGTTGTGGCGCGGGCTCCTAGGCTACAGCCTATGTAGCCTATGCTTAAATGCGGCCCTGCTTTATCTGCAATTACTGTCGTAAATACCAGAAACATTTGAAGCTATATGTAAGATTTAAAAAAAAAAACTGTATACAGATTAAAACCTCTATTTTTAATTAGAACTTTTAAATTAAATATGACAAGGAAAACTTATAACAACTTATTTTCTACTTTCATAAGAATAATTTTCAATTTTATTAATTACAATACTAATTTGAATCATTTTTGCATGATTAAAAATTCTTTCAAAACTGTCCGTTACCATCCATCACAGCATTTGGCTCTTAGGAACATTTTGCCAGAAAATTATTATGTTCATTAATAGATGTGTGATGCCTAAACCAGAATATTAATGCTTAAATGTAGCCAGGCAATATGAGAGAATGTGGAAATTTAATCACTGTGGCTCAATGTACGGCAAGGATATAGTTATTTTGAAGACAAGGAGAAGTGGATAACTATTTTACAATTACAAGGGGATATTTATCTTTGTGCTGTTAAAACCAATTATGAGTTACTTTACATGCATTCCTACACCAACGGAGTGTTTCAGATGCAGATATATGAAAATGCATAAAGTTTTATAAAAAGTTTATTGTAGAAGAACTGCCTCTGCTCCAAGCGTCATTGTTGCTTGGAACAAATACATTGGCTCCATATGTTTCCACTGACGACATATCTTGAAACCATACACACAGAAAAATATAACACATGAAATAAGAAGTTTTAATTGTAGACTTCCAAGAGCTAGAAGGGTCGTGGAAAACGTTTTCGGCATTCTGGCATCACGTTTCCAAGTATTCCAGATATTCAAAATGTTGATAAAATAATAATGGTTGGTTATCTATTACATAATAATTTCCATGAATTGCTGTCTGGCATCTCCATTATTGTGCAGTTTGCCGGAAATATCCCACCAACACCAAAAATCTTTGTACATTTATTAAAATTCCACTAACACCATCCATTCAGTGGCAAATTTCTTCTCTGCGACGTCACATATAGATGTTTACTGCTCGAGGGTCTCGGAGCAACTGGGGCGAAATCGGCTGACTAAATCATGTCACGCTCTACACGACCTGATCTATACAGACCCTAACCAGATCGGCCGACTCTGCCACCCGACAAGGATTTATCAGGCAACAAGCCTAAACACCATACGATATTGCTCCTGATCTGACCGTATCAGGCATCAGATCAGATCGTGTGTAGGGGGTTTAAGCGTAACCGTTGTGTCTGCCACACCCGTCATCGTTTCCAGGTAGCTCTTTTGAGCCATTTTGAAAAATGTAATATTGCTCGTGTATAAACATACAAATATAAGAAAATTTCTTTAAGAAATAGGACCTTCTTTATATTACGGTTAACAACGTCGTGGTAAGAACATAGTAAAGGATACGGAAACATACGTTTGGTGGACGGCTTGCCTACAGCATTGTCTTCCGGTAGCGTGTTACAGTGTCCGCCACTAGATGGCAAATATGTCAGACCGGTTTTCTTTAAGCGCCACCTCCTTCAAGATGTTGTCGACCTAGTGTTCATTTCGCGAGGGAAGCTCGATCCCTCTTCTCTGCGAAGGTTTGTTTGTTTGCCTTTGCCGTTGGTTGTCAACCAACCAATCTCTATGCATGTGCACAAAGACGGTTTATAAAAGAGCTGTTAGTATTATTGTACCTTTCGTACTAGCAACTACCGTCACAGTTTCCAAGCAGTTCTGAAAACCACTTTAGAAAAATATTGCAGTACTCATGCGGAAATCAACAAATTACAGAATTCTTTAAAGGCAAGAAGAATACCACAGAAAAAGAAGAGTGGAAAACATGAATCCAGTTGTTCAAAGTGATAAGATAACCATTATGAAACAACATGGTTAGTATCCTTTTTCTGATAATTCAG
Source organism: Vandiemenella viatica (assembly GCA_031002005.1). Lineage (NCBI taxonomy): Eukaryota > Metazoa > Arthropoda > Insecta > Orthoptera > Morabidae > Vandiemenella > Vandiemenella viatica. The sequence continues at coordinate 187,240,175 of CM061919.1, forward strand.
GTATCATGTACTAATCCCGATAGGGTCAGAAATGTATGTGTTTAATCTTAAGATACTCACAAGAACGTTCTGTGTATCAACGATATCTTAGTCTATGTGTATGCGACTACAGAGTCCTAATTTGGTGTAAATGGTTACTCCGTCATCAGGTAGTAAGACCACTTAGTTTTTTATTTTGCAACCCACTCAGATGACGTGTCATTTAACGATTTCCTATTGATTACGGTGTCTCCCAGTGTTGCTGGAAGAGAAATAATCTGTCAACCTCTTCGGAGCTGTTGTCAACCTAATATTTCTGTGCACAATGGAGTTGCTGGCGCTAGGCCTACTTCCAATTCGTATGAAGAGATTTTTTCCCTCACAGTTTCATAGTTCTATCCAGAGCAGTTTAGAAGAATTTTGCCATACTCCTGATGACATCAACAAGTAATTGAATTCTTATAAAAGGAGAATGTTACAGAAAAAGAATAGAAGAAAACATAATTCCTAGCAGCGTAAGGAAAAACGTTGTTCAGAATGAAAGGGTAGGCACTATAAATAGGTGACTAGAGCCATTGTTCACATAATCCAGAAGGGGTCGAATATATATACGAGTAATTTATGATATTAAGACATTCAAAAAAATGTTCCGTGGATATGATTCTATGATAAACTGTAACGACAGGGGCGAAATATGGTGTAATTGGAATTCTGTCACCAGGTCGTACGACTTTTTATGCATCCTCATTTCGCAATATAGTCGGAAGAGCTTTCATCTAACGCCAGGCTATTAAGTAAAAGACTCAGCAATATTCCCGCCACCTCCCCGATGCTGCTGTCAACCTATTATTTTGGGGCACAAAGGAAGTTGCTGCTGCTAGTAGGACATCTTTCTTCCGTCATTTTGAATGAAGAAGTTCTGGAGGTATTACAGTGGATTTTGTGCTGGCCACTTCTGTCAAAGTTTCCTAGCATTTTAAAAAGAGCATTTTTCGAAGAATGTGGATGTGCTCATGCTAAAATCAACAAGTTTTAGAATTCTGGAAAAAGGTGAAATATTGCAGTAAAAGAACTGAAACATGGGTCTAAGCAGCATCAAGCATCTAGTTGTTTAGAATGAATGGATAGGAACTACGAGAATAACAAAAGTAATTAAAGCCCTTGCTTTTCTAATTCAAGGTACCAGGTCCAATACCCGAAGGAGTTAAGAATGTTTAACAGTTATGCTAGATTCAGTATGCTCCGTGCAACTGATTCCATGTTAAACGTATGTGTGGCCACGACAGAGATAAAATATGTGGAAAATGGAATCTGTTACCAAGCCTTATGAGTTTTTTATGCATCCTCAGTTCCCAACACAATGAGATGACTTGTCACCTAAAGACAGGCTGTTGATGAAATTGTCTGAAAGTGTTGCTAGTTACAGCAAATATTGCCACCACCTCTTCAAAGCTGTTGTCAACCTATTATTTCGGTGCACAGTGAGGTTGCTGCCGCTTGGTCTGCTTGATCTTGATGTTCGGTGATTGTAGTGAGTGAAATGGTGGTATTTCCGTAGCTTTTGTGACAACCACATCTGTTACAGTTTCCAAGCCGATCTAAAAAATATTTCAGCAATCTTGCCTAAATAATCAAGGCTCAAGAAGAGTGCAAGTTTTGTCATACATCTCCTATTTTTAGCATCACATGCACAAATAAAGGAAGATTTGTTAGCTGAAAATTACTTTAAATTTGCAAAAATTGTAATTACTAGAAACATTAGCATGGCTTTAGTCTTAATAACTGAAGGGGTGGCCATATATGAAGCTCGAAAACTGATCTCCTGAAAATTGACTGCGCCGAATGAGGCAGAACTGAATAAAAAAAAGTAATATTGATGACTAAATAAAAATGGGAGTAATAAAGAACGTATAGGTGATACAATTAAGAAATTTATGACACATGGTCTGCAGGAATGAAAATTTCGATACGGGATCATACCATCGGAATAGCTCTTTCTACTCTGTAATTCTGTCCGCGAGTCTGAAAACATACCTGGTGCGAACACTTCTGAAATAGGCATTGTGGGTTACTCGAAACCGACGTGATCAGTGATACTGCGAATGTCTCCCAAATGAAATCGATTCCAGAAGAATGAGTTTCCATTCATTTATTTCCTTCTATGTCAACAGATTAATACAAATGTTGATCATAGGAATCCCGATTCGGCAGACAGAATTTCTCCTATTCCAATATTTTTTTCCTTTTTTTTAGCTGAAATAACAGCAAGCGAATACGAGGATATTTACAACAGAAGACAATCATGTCTGATATATCTCCTCTTTGCTGTCCATAGTTCATTCTCGAGTCGAACGACCTCTATTTATGGGAGCCGTAAGGAAAAATAATTTATTTGCGGAATATTCTGTTCTCAAGACGATTCTGATTGTTAAACTCACTTCCGTATCTTTTTTTGTTTTTTATCTGATTAACGTCTCTCTAACAGCGAGGTCTTTAGAGACGGGAAAGGATGGGGGGGGGGGCAAGGAATGGGAAGGAATTCGGCCATGGCCTTTTGAAGGAAGCATCCCGGCATTTGCTTGGAGTGATTTGGGAAACCATGAAAAACCCTTCCTTATCTGATGAAATTCGGCGGATGTTGAATGGTAAACCTGCAGTGTACAAGTTAAATGGGTCTCTGTTACGGGATGAGAAGTCAAGACGATGTCACCTAATTTTCTTCCTAATTGCTTGTCTACAATTTTATTTTCTAGTAAATCATGTTTACTTGAGAACTTAAAAAAAAAATATTGATAGTGCATACTTTGATCACTGGTAATGCATAAAAAAGAAAACGAAAGCAAGGTAATTTAAATTTTACTGACGTAGGGGAAAGGCTTAGTTCGATCCTCAATTATTAAAATACTACCATATAAAATGAAGATTCAACTGTAACGACAGAGGCGAAATTTGCTGTAAATTGAAACTCGGTCACGACTTTTTACGCAACCTCATTTCGCGACTCAAATGACCTGTCATCTAACGATCGCCATGTTTCGTGAACTCAGCAATACTACCGCCATCTCCTCGTCGCTGTTGGGAACCTAATATTTCTGTGCGCATGGGAGGTTGCTGCCGCCGCTGATGTTTCTTCTTCATGATTATCTGTCGCAGTGCGTAAGGCATTGGTCGTATTAAAGTAGCTATTGTGCCTGCCACTCCTGTTATAGTTTCAAACCGATCTAAAGAGGACCGTTGTTACTAGAATAGTTATTAGAGCTCTGAATCACACAGAAAAATGTCATTAGTTAAGTCCTGAAATCTGGCGGGTGTAAAAATGGCAACTCAGCAACCTACGAGTCATATGGGTCGTTTAATATCGCACAAGGAAGATAGGCCATGGATACACCACACATCACTACACCCAACACGATAAAACCATATTACAAACATGTACCACCTGCTCTCCACCTATACGCACTACACATATTACACAACAGAAACTTTAACCGCCTCCCCATACCCCACCAACACATCCTACCCGACATATATCCATCCCATCAAACTTAACACCCAATCCAAATAAAAATGTTTCAAACAGAAGAAAACCGGCAATATTATCATTGTAATAAAGTAGCAAACATGTAATAATGTTGTACAGTATACATTAAAATTTATATAAAATATCAAAATGATTGTAAAACATATCTATTATTTTTATACGGTAATATTGTTTGCAAACTAAAACAAAATACTGTAAACCAAAGAAAGAACGATTAAGATATGTAAAATAAAAATTCATGTAAAAATATATGTAGGCTGAAGAGCGGGCGTAACCCGCTGTCAGCCCAGCCCCCCCCCCCAAAGGGGAAATGAAATTACAATCAATAAATATATATATATATATATATATATATATATATATATATAGGCCATTGTAACGTGAATTTCACGGCTTCTTAATTGGTTGCTAACTAGAGAAATTCAACTCATTCAGTAAGTGCTCACCTTATAGCAGAAAAAACAATATTATTGTTTGCGCGTTTTCCCTGTTGTACAGAAACAAACAGAATCAAAGAAAGTTTTATTATTACTCAGGAAGGAGAATAATTCTACATTAATGCCTTATACCTGGAGTGTATATTATTTTATACTACCATCTAAGAAGGAGATTCAAATGCTTGGTTTTAATGATGGAGTTCTACAAGAAATAAGACAAGAAAATTTTGGTGCTAGCAATGTTAAGAAGCGGGGTTGTTGACTGCGAAACGATTGGCGCCATATAAAAAATGTGATGAAAGCTTCTGTTCTTATAATTCAAGGTCCCTTATCCAAATCCCGAAGGGTTCAAAAATATTTAACACTTTGCTTCATCATAAGACATTCAGCAGAGCGTTCACTGGATCTAATACCACGTTAACAACATATACATATGTCCTGTCATGTTCATTAATGTGTCCCTATGTCGTTGTGTTGTGCGACTCAGAAATACTTTCAGACTCCTTCACGAAGCTGATGTCCACCCACTGTTATTTCTCTTTGCAGGAGGTTGTTGCTGTTTCTGTTCTTCTTCATGATCTGTCGCAGTACATAAAGCGCTGGTTGTATCACTATATCTGATTTGTCAGTGCGTTCCTTCACACTTCCAAGCCGTGCTCACTAGCATTTAAGAAAAAAAGTGTAATACTATTGCAGAAACCACCGAGAGTCAAAAAGCGAGCAAGCTTTACCATACATACACTGCGTAGGCTCAATAATCCACAAATAAATAGAACGTAAACTGAAAATATTTTAAATTTTTAAATATTATTACTAGAACATTTATCATAGTGTTGAAGTTGCTACTATTATTGATTGTGGCAGATTTCAAAAATATGAGTTTCCGAATATTTGATCCACTGGGGTATCAAAACATTAATGCAACTTTTATCAGAATAAATTAGCATTCCCAGTCCGGCTAAAAGAATTTCGCTTTTCGGTGCTTTGCTGAAATCGCTTCTGCTGAATGCGATAGTTTTCACATCAAAACACCATCGACGATTTCGATCTCGCTTCTTGCCCTCACTTCACTCTCGGTTAGAAACACCTCTGCTTTAATGAGACGTAGAGCGGTCTGGTGGCACAGTGGTTAAGCGTCTGACTGGAGGTAGAAAGATCCCGGTTCGAATCCCTGTGTCGTCGGTGATTTTCAAAGGCGCTTAACCCGACCTTCACCTCTGGCACAGCTTGCTGTGTAAAGTGAAGTACATCAGAATGGTTCGGATTCCACATTAAACTGTAGCTCCTACGTACCCGGCAGGATTGTCGGGTTAGGCGGCTACGATAGGGGCGGAATGCGCAGCCAATAAAAACCCATCTCCAGGTCACCACGACCACACGCAATTATTATTATAGTGAGACGTAAAATCGCAAATAATATATTTACTGAAGAATCTGTTTTCTGTTTGATTCTGACCGATACACTTTTTTAGGTCATGAACTGTTGTGGTTTTTTAATGGTAACTCTGCAGTTTACAAGTTAGGTGGGTCGTTTAACATAGAATGAGGAAGCTGGACCGAGATCTTATGTATTTTTAATAGTTTCTCTAAACTTTTACATTAAACTAAACAGTGCTATCTTTGGAACTTTAACACAATTTAGGAGCTAACTCGTAATATTTTTGTAGCAGATGGAAGTATTTATTGTACTTGCTTTTGCCACTAGTAAATCACCAAAAGGTATGGACTATGGATGACAACTTTAACTTTACTAAAGTAGGAGTAACGTCTTAGTCCAATCTCTTTTATTATTTTATTAATATCTACCAAATAATAATAAGAATAAAACAGTTGCTTCGTTATAGAAGGCTGCCAAAGTTATCGGTATAATAATTATTTCGTGTGGTATCAAAGATCTGGAGGCGGAGTTTCTTGCAGGCATCCCAATGTTCCTCTATGTAAGCCGATTATCCTTACCTGGTAATCCTAACAAGTTTAACCTGGAACTATGGAGCGTACTAGCATCTTCACATTAATAATGCAAAACAACATCAGAGGTAGCCGTCTGTTTCAAGGTCCGTAAAAATTCGGTAAAAGCGCATGCTTTTATTCCAAACTCAGAGTTGAATTTTTTTTACTGTTGTGATTGATCATATGAGATTCCGCAAGACGTTCCATGGTTCAGATTTTATGTTAATCTGTACGTCCAGCCATGAGACAGGGAAACTCTTAAGAATTTCTCAACACTCTGATGGTAATCTGGATTTTAATGGCAGCCTGTTGCTTAAGGTATCCTCCACTAGATATCTCTGTGTTGCTCCGAGAGTTATACATCTTCCCACCTCCTCACAATTGTTGTACACCTAGTATTTCAGTTCCCAAGACAAGTTGCTGCTGCTCCCTACTAGATAGAGATGGGCAGGTCCGAGATTTTAAAGGAGTCGGGTCCGGATGTACATCCAGCGCTGCGGACCTGCATCCAGGTTCCATGTCCGCGGACCTGTATGGGTCCGGCTCTACAATCTGGCGGGCGGAGTGTATGGCGGAACTGGATCTGTGCGGACCTACATCCAGTTACGTGTCCGCGGACCTGTATGGGTCCGGTTCTACAATCGAGCGCGCGGAGTGTATGGCGGAACTGGATGTGTATGGACCTACATCCAAATACGTGTCCGGCGGACCTGTATGGGTCCGAACCTACAATCGAGCGTATGGTGGATACAAATCCTACCAAGGAGAACTGCAGTATGAGTTATGTGTTCATCCATTAATTTATGAAATGAAAGAATATTAATTCTGATAATTTTGTTTTATTTTTGTCTGAAACTCACAATTGTACGTAATATTAGAAAATCACAGCATAATCAGACTTGATAATGATAAAAGTAAAAGTAAAATTTCTGTGGGCTTCTATAAGAATAAAATGAAATCATTTCTTAATAATGTTTAAGTACTACTAAAAAAAACCGAAAGTCTTTGTTAACTGTTAGTTTTTTTACTAAAAATGAAATTATTCAAGACTCAACATCTTGAAATAAATATTGCCTTTCCACAATATACCAGCTTAAGAAACAGTTTATTATAAATGAACAAAAAACAAAATTGCAAGTATAACTTATTTTAAACTGTGAGGGAGAAATTACGTGATATTTGTTCTTATATTATGTATAGTGTTTTGCTCTGTATACTATGTGAAACTATTTTGATTGAGTGAATAAAACGTTGACGTGAGTGCTAAATCGAGTGCGATACAATGCATTTTAATCAAACAGTAATATTTATGTTTTGCCAGCTACCATAACGTGTTTTTGGTGCTTTCAAAATCTTTATTTTATTTTGTGCAATTTCAGAAACTTTTAATTTATTTGTAATTTAATTTAATATTATTTCCAATTTATCTGAACGTATTTTTAATCAAGATTTAATTCTTAGTAATAATAACCGATTGTTTGAGCCATTGTTAGAAGTTCTTGAAACGACTGGATTATAAAATATTTCTGTAAAAGCGGCCAGCAGAGTAGCTCGCAATAATGTCACATAATCATTTATATATATTACTAACTGTTACCCGCGACTTCGTACGCGTGGATTTAGAATTTGATTGTTAGAATTGGATATACAAAGCTGAAAATTATCTAAGATGTCCCAAATAACACTGAGTCGGCATAATATGACGGGAACGCCATCGATATACCATTCTACCTTCGAACCTGTCTCATGACTAAAACTGTTATTCATATCGGAAAAAGTATCCTATTTCGTTCCCAAATATACAAAGTATTTCCTTGTCATCGGTATAAACATATATTCATCAAAACGTAAAATAAAAAAGATGGAGACTCACTTTCGCATACACAATATTATTAGTTTAGATCACACAAAAACTACCTGTGGAACCAGTATACCGTGAATAAAGTTAACGCTTTCTAGCGCCAAAGATTTGCCAGAACATGGTATCCTTACTATAAAATCCTAGACTTGGCTCGAACTATGAAAAACAATTCATAAAAATATTTGTGCCCAATGGGATTAGATCCCGAAGCAACGCTGAAGGATTAATAAGAAGCAAACTCCTTACCACTACGCCACCCTAACGATGCTGGAAGCAGTTGCGCATTATAAATATAGATATATATTATGCGTTTGTCTTTCACAGTTGAGATAGTTTTCATAATTTAATGACAATATGTTCTTATTTATACATAATATAGTATCCCATCTCGATCCTAATGTCAAACAGCATCTTCCCGTCAAATTTCATCACGATCGGAGTATCCGTTTAGCCCAAGGAACGTAACAAACAGACAAAGACAGACCGAGTTACTTTCGCATTTATAATATTAGTATAGATATGTATAATGTTCCTTGGAAACTCTACGAACCGTGTTTCTGCAATAAAGAGATGTTAAATGTATTATCTGATTTGTCCTTAAGCCATCAGAATTCAGAAAGTTAAAAATTCTAGACACTTTGTGATCAATCAAACTGAACGTTAAAAGTTTAATAATACTACAACGCATTAAAATCACAAGTTAAATTATAAGTCCATTCTTATTTAGCACGAAAAACACTCCTCACCTTAGAAGCACGAACCCGACCAATAAAAATGTACTACCGGGTTTTAGCTACCCATTGGCATTTAATAGTTATTGTAATTATCTACTAGTAGTAAGACATTAAGAAATAGTTTTTCATTTATAATCTCATCTTTAAACAGAACTGTAATCCAATCGTACAGTAAATGACATTAAACTCTTCAGAACACAGATTTCAAATCGGAACTGTAATGAAAAACTGCGTTCCAGCTCCGCGGTTGCAGGTCCGGCCGTGGTTCAACCTCCGGCCACGCGAGAACTGTGGCGCTGTTACAGGTCCGACTGGAAGCAGGTCCGACAAGCTCTCGGATGTACATCCATCCCTAGCGCAAGTGATACGGGTCCGCGGAACTGCATCCATCCGGACCTACCCATCTCTACTACTAGATAGTATTTCAGTTACGTTCACACTCGCCACCTGCTTGCAGTTGTTGTTCACCTAGTATTTCAGTTCTCATATGTAGTTACCGGCCGCTGTTGCTGCTTGGCACCAATTCTGTGTTGTTGTTCTGGTCAGTACCATTGTTTTCAAGTAGTACGTATTTAGAAAAAAGATTACTATAATACTCGTGCAGAAACCATCAGACTCAGTGCGAGCTTTACCACTAACACAATAATGCAGTAATAAATAGAAGGAAAAAGTGGAAAAGCCGTCAGCTGAAGATTATTTTAAATATACAACGATAGTGATATTAGATTAGTGACTTTATGGTTAATTATTATAGGGGACCACCGATAAAACGGGGATCCGAACCAAAGAGCTTCGTAGTAGCTTCACATTAATAAATCAAAGCTTTGGCAGAGGTGAAGGCCAGTCAGAGCTTAAGGCCCTCATAAATTCCAGTCGGGACAGGTTTCGAACCGGCGCGGCGGCCCTTGATATCAGTCAAGCGCCTGAATCAACTTAGGCATCAAACTGTACATTTAAATATTAATGAGACATTAAGAATTCATCCTTATTTTTATTAGCAATGTTGCTGGAGTTTGCTCGATACCAGAATCGTTTCGCCTAGTGGACGGTAATCCTCTTATTCTCATTTTTCTTTCCTTTTCAAGATAATGTTGGTGATAACTGTTTTAAATTCTTGTAGTACGTGAAATGCTTGCTGATGCTTATGGACTTTCGCCTCTTCAACGCCTGTCATTAGAGGCGGGAAAGGACTGGGGGTAAGTAATGGGAAGAAATTCAGTCATGGCCTCCGGACCTGGATTAGAACCCGCGTACTCCGAATGCGAGGAAAAAACGCACGCTAGCGCTAACCAGGGCCGGCGCTAGGATTTTAGGGCCCGGGATAACCAGTTGGGGGCCCTTGGTGAATTCATCAGTTAGGGCCCCCATCAGCCGCGCGGGCCCGGGTACATTTGACCCGCTTACCCCCCCCCCCCCCCCCCATTACGCCGGCCCGGCGCAAACTCACCACGTCCAAGTATTTTTTTTTAAAAAAAACGGCATTCGGCTACTGAGGCCATACTGCCAGCTCATGTGATTTGTTGCTAGCAAGTATTGATACATGGATACTACAACACGGACAAGACATTTACACACACAACCCATGCCCTCGGCCGGACTCAAACCGGCGACCTTCGGCATGCAGAGCTAGCAATCTAGCCCCTATGCTACCGAGGCCGACTTTGTTTCACCCCTTCTTGTTAAGGATTGTGCATAAACTACGTGGATCGGTCAGGGGGGGGGGGCTGGAAAGCTACGTTGGGCTACGTGTGTGGGTGGGAGGGGGGGTTCGAGCCAGGCCACGTAGCTTTTCGTTCATATTATTTGTCATAGTTAAAATGAGATAGAGGACACACAACAGCATGTAAATACTTATTTCCACCATTTAATTATCCCCGTATATAATTAAAGTTAGTCTGAAAAGAGAAAACAGTAAAAAATGTCTTCTGGAGTAATTAGGGAAAAAGGCTACGTGGGGGGAGGGGGGAGGGTAAAGGCATAAGCCACGTCAAGTTACGTGCGGGAGAGGGGGGATTCACAGGAGGCCAAATGGAGCTACGTGGCTTATGCACGCTCCCTTACGGTGATCAGTTACTTACAGTGTATCCCGCTAGATGTCAGTATAAGTAGGAACAGTGAACAACTGGCCGCCATCTCCTTTCTGTTGATATCGGCCTGGTATTTACTTCGCTAAGGAAGCTGCCGCTTCTTCCTTGTTAGTTACAAGTAACCGTTTGCAGACGGTCTTTCCAGTTGTGTCTCAAGAAATAGTGTTTTCCAAATTCAAAAATTATGTTTTAGAGTTTCAGTAAAACTTATCTCTATAAGTCGCTTCAGTTCTTCAATTACATGACTTGATATCGCTCCATTTGGGTGTCCATCTGTATGGATGACGTCAATTTGGATGATATCCAAAAGCGTAGCGCATACACCATCATTCCGGACATATTCGCGCTAGTCTAGTGTCCAGTCTTCATGAATATGAATCATACAGAATTGCCTTTGACCCCTGCTGCTTGCTTATAAAGAAAACTAAAAACAGGACCAAATGTTCGAAAGATTGATTAATGAAGAAGTAGGGGTTCTCTGATGTGTTATTTCAAATATTAATTAAAAAGAGACTGAATTAATTTTAAAGGATATTCAAAGTTCCCTGACACGAAGTGCCGAGAGTTAAATAAACGGCCAATACACTGCGAAATGGCGAAAAATAAGCGCTGTGATATTACGAAAACTTACATCAATGCTGCAAAGTTAATCTAAAACAGATTTATTGAAATTAAGTAGTTTAGTAGACCGAAAATAGTATCAACTACGACAACATATTTAAACAAGTAGGCTCATATAAAATTGAAGATTTTTACCTTATTCCGCAAAGAATTTACGTCTTTATTTTTAAATAACACTATCAATTGACCTATTGCCATATTTATTTTTATTTTGTCATAGAGACCTAACATAGGCATGGTAAGTCTTTATATTGTTTAATAATATCCAACGCTATTTCGTGTTGAGACGCATTATTTATTTTTTATTTTTTAAAGGAGATAAGTAAGTAAGGAAATAATATCGATTTAAACGTTACTTAATATTATTTAAAACAATATTATTTTCAATACCTACTTCTAAAATAATATTTCATAACTAGCAAATCAATTATTTCTATACCAAATTCAAAACTAAAACGAAATGATGCAATCTTGCGCTATACAATCAAGGCACTGATGTTGTCTGCTTGGTGATCGGTGACAGAATGAGAAGTGTTTGGACCGCGGTTTCTCCACACACCAGCCAATAGGAGTGATGGCTTGATGTCGCTCCACTTGGCTTTTCCCACACACCGTCAGTTGGCTTGATGGCATGATGGACGAAACTGATGGACTTGAGCTGACTGGATATCCCAATAATCCTGTCAATCCACGTCAATTTCGCCACAGATGACACGATAATGGAGTGACATCGCTCCATTTGGACGGATGGAGCGATCGTGTATGGCCACCTTAAGATATAAAATGAATCAAAATGTTGTGCGACTGCATAAAGATAGTACTATTTTAATACTGGTACTAAAAGGTTTAATAAACTAGTGCACAGGTGGAAACTGCTTCCACATATTGGTAACGAACAGGAAGATGCGAGCATTCATGCATTTCAAGGATTTGGGAGGCCGTGCGCCGTCACATGCATCTAGAATAAAGACTCGGTGAACTACTAAGAACTGGTAAAGGCCCTGCCAGACAATTAAGCCATTTGGCTCGCCTTAGCGCCGGACGGTCGATGAACTTAAAGGTGAGGTACAGTCGGGCCTAGAGGTGTCGTGTTGACTAGGATACTTGATTTTGTAAATAAATCCGTCGAAAACAACTGGTTTGGTGAATTTTGTTTTTATTTAATTCCCCAGACGCGTTTCGCCCTTGTGGTGTAGGGCATCTTCAGTGGCTGTAAAGTGTTTTTACATGTGTTGTTAACCAACAAAACACTATACAACACACTAACAACACAAAAAGCAGTCTCAAAACAAGAAAACGAATACATTCACTAACACAATAATCACAAACAGTACCTCAGCACAAAAACGGAGAGATAATTTAATAGGAGGTACAACACAGAAACAATAACAACAAACTAAGTTGGCACTACTGAAAAAATCTGGTAGAATCAAAACAAACCGTGTGTAACACACATGTGTAAATAAACAGAAAGATTAACATTAAGAACAAGTACAAAAAAAAAAAAAAAAAAAAAAAAAAAAAAAAAAAAAAAAAAAAAAAAAAAAAAAAAAACTAGTGTAACAATAGTTTAAAGAAAACTGTAATGAACAGTTTATGTGAAAGCGTGTGAAGTGCTGTTCCAGACCGACATGTAAAGGAATACCAGTATATCTGTGAGTACAGTGTGTACATATGTATATACATATTTATTAAGAGTTATATTGTATGTAATTATTGTAACAACACATGTAAAAACATTTTACAGACACTGAAGATGCCCTACACCACAAGGGCGAAACGCGTCTGGGGAATTAAATAAAAAACAAAATTTACCAAACCAGTTGTTTTCGACGGATTTATTTACAAAATTATTGTTCAGCAACTGCAGGAAGATGGCCTATTACCATATTAATAAAGGATACTTGATATTTGGCGGGCGACATCATGTAAATGTTATAATTTTACTAAAGGCACGCCACGATTTATTAAAACGTTTGGGACTGTTGCAACCAGATTTTGAGAAGCAACACGGCTCTCACGGGATATCAGTGGATGTAGCCACCATATGAAACGATCACAACAAGCAATTCTGATGTTTAAATTAATGCATCTGTTTCATGAGATTCTGCCAATCGACGAGAGAGAATAGTTAATGGTGTGAATTCGACTAGTTTTTCGCGATGATGGACGGCGCTGAGAGCTAATGGCAACCAGGTACGAAGAGGGCACTTTGGAGAGGCTGTGCCAATGTGAGTTGACCTACTTGTCGTATCACCGCTGACAGCTGCGGGGGGGAGTCCCCACACTCTACAACCCCTTGAGTTATTCAACGCAACGGAGTGGCGACAGCAGTCTCCAGCCACGAGCTGACACAATAAAGTGCAACGCAGCAGTGCGACATGTTTGAAACTTGTCAAAGGTCCAAAAATGACGCTGAGAATTAACTGGAATTAGATCAAGTCTTCTTAAACGAGCCCTATCAAAATTACGCTTTTTGAAATTTATAAATTCGTCATATTTTGTCCACACAACAAAATCCTTGGTTTGTCATTAGCAATAATCGTTGTGAACCATTTTTTTTATTGTTTGTTACGCACTGACATATATCATGTGTGAAGCTCAATACCAATAACTTGTATTCAGGCAAAATAATCTCAAGTAACTTATGTGGGTTGGTACAATACAGTGCGTTTATCAAGTCGACACATTACAACGCCTCTAAACGTCTATTACAAACATTTCTTTAAAAATTAAATTCACATAAATTTTTATCTTTTTTACTAAAAAGCTGGCGCATATTCTTTTAAAGAGTGGTTGCTTTCCACGTTGTTAAGTAATCGAGTCATAAATCTGAAGTATGCTTGAAACTTACAAAGGACGTCCAGTCCACCTTAGATGAAATTTTCTCTATGCCAGAATTAAACCAAGATAAGGAAGCTAACAAGCGTGGTGGGTGAGTGGATAACGCTCTGGCCTCGCATTCGGGAGGACGTGGGTTCGAATCCCTGTCCGAGCATCCAGATGTGGGGTTTTCGGTGTTCCATTGTTCTCCCAAATGATTCCAGGCCTTTACTTACTCCCTTCCTTTCCCGTCTCTAATGACTTTGACGTCGACGAGGCGTTAAGCCGTAAGAAAAAAAAAACAACAAGAAAGCTACTTTTTAATTGTTTTGCTAAACGAATTTTTTTTTTGTTTCTTGTCGCATTTGCCTACGAATTAGATGAAAACTGATCCTTAGGCTCGGAAAAAAAACAAGCTATTGTTCTTGTTTCTGCAATTAATAGATAATAGAGTTTACTTAATATTACTGCGCAAGTTCTCTCAATCGAAATCAACAGTCGTACCGAGAGTCGCCGGTTTGAGACCAGTCTGGGGCATGGTGGTTTCACTGAAGTGTTGTTTTCATCCTGCGTTGTATTTTCTTTTCAGTGCAATAACATGAGTGATAAAATGGTAATACCATTATTGAAATAATAGAAACAGTATTCTCTCAATTGGTTTGACGCAGTCTTGCATCTCTTCCAACTTAAGCTAACCTCTTTATTTCAACATGCCTCTTACAGTCAAAGTTCTCAATTAAACGCTTCATTTCTAATCTTGGTCCTAGTCGAGAGTTTTAAATGTGATCGACAATCCTGTCTCTTCTTTATTTAAGATACTTCCGTAAATTTCTTTCCTCAACCTTCATTTCCAGAACAAGTTAATTTCGAACTTTATCTGTCCACTTAATTTTGAGCATCTTTTTATAGCTCCACACTTAAAATGCTTCAATTTTCGTCCTTTATGAGTTTTTATGAATTCCATGCTTCACTACCGTAAGCTGCTGTGATCCATAGACACAATTATAAAAAATTGTTTCTGAGTCCTAGGTTAATATTTTAAAATTAAAGAATTTTGTTATTCAAGAAGCCTCTTTTCGCTCATGTATTCGTATTTTGGCCATTCCTTGTTATTCTTCTGTCAACATAAAAGAATTCACTTATTTTTATTAATTTCCTTCTTCTATTATTATTTTTTAGCTGTTGTGTTTTCTGCTACATATAATGACTTTTGTGTTGCTTTGACTTCTATTTAGTACCAAATTCCTCCGTCAGTATTTTGTTCATGTCATTCAGTAATTTCTCAATATCGTCACTCTGTTCGCCAACAAGACAATATCATCATCAAGTGAGCGGTCTGCTGACTGAGTTGTTAAGGTGTCTGACTGAGATCGAAAGGTTCCCGATTTGAATCCCTGTCTCGGTGGCGATTTTCATTGGCCCTTAACCCGACCCTCACCTTTGGCACAGCTTACCGTGTAATGTGAAGTACGCCAGATGCTTTCGTAGTTCGTATTCCACGTTAAACTGTAGGTCCCCTGTGCCCGGTAGGATTGCCGATTTAGGTTAAGGCGGCTACGACAGGGCTGGAATAAGCAGCCAAGAGAAATCTTGTCACCAGATTATTACGATCACATGGAATTATTATATATCAGCAAATCGAAACTCAGCAATTGATTCTTACGTGCAAGTTGAATATTAATGGGATTATCCTATTATAGTGGCGATTTGCACATGCTTTCTGCCACTTCATGTCAATAAACCGGACAAGTGTGCTTTTCCGCCACCTCCTTACTATTGTTGTACGCCTGGTATACCGTTCGTCAGAAAAGTGACATCACGAGGTCTCCCTCTACTCCCTCCCTCTCTCTGCCTCAAACCTGTACAACAAACACATGGATGGGTTCGTTTCTCTCATATGCATCCCGTTTCATACAGAAAAACGCTGTTGTTTAGCACCTGGGGGAATTTTCTCTGCGTCCATCAAATATGAACCTTACTTACTTAGCTTTTTGTCTGCTGAATTTCTTACATACCCATTACAACCTAACTAACTCTTAAAACCTACTACACATGTATTACATATAATCTTTATTTGTTGCTCAGTCAGTAGTGCAATTAATCACCAAAATCCGATAATTCTTGTTCGATGTTGAACGATTTGACCAAGCTTTCAGGGCCACTCAGCTTACTGTATAATGAGCACCAAAGAGATGTTGAAGACAACCGGAGCACGACATGGATCACGTTATATGCTCCACAGCCACAGGGGAATAACAAAGGTCTACCTCATAGGCCCACTAGCCCGAACGAGAACCACCTTTGTCTTTTTGTCACATGGCAATAATAGTTTCTTGTAAGTCCACAAATGCCATAAAAGTACTTTTGCATCTCTTTAACGCAACTATGCTAGCAAATGCTTCAGCGTCACCATGAGAAATATAATAATAGAAAAAAAACTGCAAAAGGTTTTTGAAATTAATAAACTCGGAATTACGAGAGAGGCTACAGTGGCGTTAAATTTAATTTTTAGAAGAGTGTATCATGTACGGTTCCGTAACACCCCGAGTTTTTTTTTATAATATTAAATACAGACATTAGAAGAGTGGTATGTCTGCTCTCGGTAGAAGTGTAAACGAGAAACACTTCTATGAATCAGACGTTCAGGTCACGGATTTTTTGACCAATTTGAGGAGCATGAAAATTGGAGCGGCAGTAAGATGCGTCGCACATCTTAGGTATTCGCAGTAACATCGTCCTCAAAGCTCTTGCTCAAAATTTTCGCTTTTGCGACTGTGGGGATGAGAATATCGAGAAATAAATGAATGCTATTCGGTGCTTACTAACTGGTTCTGTCGCAACCCGACAGTCGTCGTTGCTGTACTGTGCTGCATACCAGGCGGACAACACATGCCAGGAGGTTGTGGGAACCAACTTACTTTGCCAACTGTTTGTGTGCTCGAGTCACATAAACTGTACCATCAATTTGAGCTCTTAGAAAACCAGGAATAAAGACGGCATGTGTCCGATTTTTTTACATTTTAATCATTATGGGCGCTAATAAACTCGATGTTGACGCGCTTTAAAACCCGAGAAACAACAACAACAACATTTCATCATCATGTCACGCAGAACCGAACCTGCAAGTTTCTATGTGGGGTATTAACGATAAACGCGTCTTTTCTTACGAACGTTGAAAGACCATAATATCAAGAAACTTCACGTTGGAAATGATTAAAGTTTTTCCTATTTGTGAAGTTTTCGTGGATTTTTCGCATATTAGTTTTTTCGTACTGCTGTGCGTAAGTAAAAAACAATGTGAAAGAAATTCAGATTTTATATTACATTCAAGCAAGTGTAATTCACCCCGGAAATTATTAAAAAAGATCCCTCTTTACAATTTGTTCACCCTTAAACAAACAAATAATAAAACCGAGGTAGTTAATAGAAATTTTCAATATAAATTAAATATAGAAATAGTAGAACGCCAGTATCCTGAAAGAAGCATTAGTTTAAAACTTCTAAACTTGTTAAATAGAATTTTTGAGTTTTTATAGTAAAACCAAACACTGTATTCTACAAAAGTCAAAATTTAATAGTTATTTTCCTTTCATATAACAAGTAAAATACAAACAGGCTTGTTGACAACCATTTTATTTCAATAATTAAATGATTTATCAATAGTTATTTTTTTCTATTCGACACCAGTGCAAAATAATGTCTCTCATACATCAGTATATGAAACTACATTAAGTAGAAAAAAGAAGCTAGAAGTCATGAATGATTCGTAAAAATCGCGAATTTTCTCGATCAAAACAATTTCAACATTCTGTAACATATATAAAAAAAGTTAATAACAGTTCTATAAAATTTATTCCCATGAACTGATAGAGAGAAAATATCTTCATCATATCTGGCATTAATGTTTCTCCTGTCAACTGTCACAAAATTTCTGTATCGGGCAACAGAACTTTTTTGCAGTGACTATGAAAAATAATAGCATTTAGTTTATTGATCGGCATCATTATTTCGATTTATAAACGCATTATATCTAATACTACACGTTAATTTAAAATTAGGGGTTGATAATATTCGAAGAAACTACTAAACATTTTGATACGGTTCACAGGTGAAACTGCTGCTTAGTGCTTAATTAATACATGTGTTTCACTTCATTTAGGTACACAAGAGAAAATTCTTTATTGCTACAACACGTGTATAGAAGAGGTTTGTATTAAAAGAGCCCAAGCTGATCACTGTGTGCCTCTGAACAGTTCACCTGCATCGTAGCCGTAACTCCTTTCCCCGCTGAGGTCGTGAGGCCCCATGGCTTTCTTTCGCTCGGCTTTCTTCATCAATCAATAATCAGAGACCTCTCCGTATTGACAAGGGTGTTCGCTTCAATTCTAGGTGCTTTTCGCTGGTTTTGCTTCCCCTTTCTTAACATATACTTTGAAATTCTCACTTTCAATGTGTCACATCTTTTTAAAACTCACTTTTATTGATTTTTAAACTACCTTAATTTTTTCGTTCATCAGAAATAATATTATTTTGGCTCAATTCGCGCAAAAAAAAACGAGCATGATCTCTAAGACCACTCGGTTTACACTGACTTTTCTTACCCGGTCAATTGCATCCGACCCTTGCGCCCTGCGTGAGGCGATATATCTCTTTTCAAGCTTTCTCTGTCGAACGTTCTTTTACCACGTTGAGTAGTTTTTGAGTACCAACAGTTTCAATAAATTGAAAAGTTCTCGTGTCGCTTCGTAATTCTGGGATTCCACCCAATAACCGAATCTGGAAGACGTATTTACGTCGAAACAAATAACTGTTTGGCTGTAGCCTTGTTTGATTATATTCCGTCAATTTGCCATAGTAGCTGGCTACAGCCAACCTTTCTTACACCGTTGCACGTATTGCGTCACGACTGGTCTCGCCTCTGCTGCGAGCAGCTGTAGAGGCTGACAGGACAGCGCAGGAGGTGGCACCGTCTAGAACTAACAGTGTTCGTGGCTTAAAGACAAGGTTATTTTTTTTTTATATATATATATATAACTGCTTTATGTCTCTCAATAGCGAGGTCTTTAGAGACGGGAAAGGATGGGGGCAAGGAATGGGAAGGAATTTTTAAGGAAGCATCCCGGCATTTGCCTGGAGTGATTTGGGAAACCATGGAAAACCCAAATCTGGATGCCCGGACGGGGATTCGAACCGCCTTCCTACCGAAAGACAATTTACTCTCTGTTCATCTATATATTAATACGCTAAGCGAAAACTTCGGAGCCCTTTTTAAGAATATTGCGCCCATGGAATAGTGTGAGATTTGGCAAAGTCAAAGTTTATATGGAGAAGAAGTAGCAGAAAGCTAAAATCTCTATATAATATGTGCTACAAATACAATAAATTAAATTAAACATTCGTTGTTTACATTCAATTTTTTTTTAGAGGCAACGGCACTTAACGATTCTGCCAATGTCTGTGATCCTGGTCAGCGTCAAAAAAAAATAAGCATAGTTACAAATAATTTATTAAAATAAAAAAATAATTCGCGAACGTGTGTGTGCGTGAAATAGGATCGTAACCAACGTTCTGACGTGTATTCCCAGCATTGAGATATTCTGTGGTCTTTAGTGATAAAGTAGAGATTATTCTTTGAAGTTTAAAAGGAACACTTCGAAAAGGAATGTAGCGATTCTTGTCAGATACTACATGGTATTTTTATTATTTAAAAGGTTAAACTTTGGTTAAGAGTCTTTTGATTGTTGAATTTCAGTAATTTCATGCTGGATTTTTTGTTCCATTTAGATATTTGCACCTACTTCCATAATGCCTCGATATGGAACATTGACAGATCGGAGAGAGAGAGAGAGACAAAAAGGAAGGAATACTTATTTGCGTGAAATTCAAAATGATAATAGACCAAATTTAAATAGCGAACACACAAAATGACGAAATTATTTTGATGGATACATTTAAATGCGCACTAAATGTCATTCCACGAAATTTTTATTGTTTAGAATTTACAATGCAGGTTTCGCAATGCAAAACATTTTGAATCAGAAGTCACTTCAGGTGAAAGGACTGCATTTACTTCATGTTGTCATTAAGCTAAAGCAGTTTTCATGCCATAAGTCAAAAAGAATATTTTAAATCATTGTATAATGGACTAAATTCAAATGAACCATCAATAAATACATTTCATCATTTGCTATGGTTAGTTCAGAAGCTAAAATTGAGGATACAGTGTATCGTTTTAATGTTACAGGTATTGCAGGAAATTAAGCCAAACAACACAAGTTAACAACGTATTGGTACACGCTCGCAGCCAATGACGTCAACATATACAGTATATAATATATCTATGCTCGCAGCAAACGCAATAGAACAAATTCAAATACTGATTATTACTCTTTCATGAAAGAAACTAAATACTTAATGAATTACGGTCGAATTTCGACCTCTGGGCGATCACTAGTACAGTTAATAGCACAGCACCTCATAAGCTGCAATTGTGATTCTCTCGCATACTTTCTGTTAATGAGATGTTAACTTCAAATACGATCTACCATGACTATCCTGAAAGTTCATACATTATTTCCACTCGCCTGGAAGTGGGTACGACAACTTCTCCCTTCTCCGGCCTCGACAGCATAGCGGCCAGGTCAGCCTGTTGCCCTCGACTTGCAGAGGATGAGGTTCGACTCCGTTCTCGGGTGTGGGCGTTTTTCAGGGCCGCCGTAAGCGGGCGTGCAAGGCGTGCACCGCACGCGGGCGGCAGGTCGAGGGGGGCGGCAAATCGAGTGATTGACAGTCGCCGCCCCGGGATAGTTGTCATTCCATTCGAAATTTGCAGCCTATTATGGAGCGGGCGACCCCCTCCCTTTTTTTTTTTTTTTTTTTTTTTAAGCTCAACAGCTGCTAGCTGCTTCAGGCGGCCGGCAATACTCGGTGTGGCAACAATGGGGGCGGCAATTAATGTTTGAAGGGGCGGCGGCAATCTCACCACTGGCTGTAGTTAGATAGGGGGCGGCATAATCGGTATTGCACGCGGGCGCTCAAACAGCTAGCGGCGGGCCTGGCGTTTTTGGGATTCCTTAACCAAAATTGTAAAAATAGAACCATTATAATTTCGTTAGATCCGTACGGCAACCCACATCCACGTTATTTCGCAGTCTTTGCAACGATTTTGATGAAATTTCACACGAAGACAGGATGCAGGTGAAGATAGTGCTGGGAATGCACTAGGAATAGAATGGCGATAAAGCTTTGTGGGATATAGGTAGAAGAATCAAAAAGTGTTAAGTGGAAAGGAGGATATGACCGTAACAATAAGCTGGCACTTGATTTAACATACGAGGGTTACTATTTATATTTCTGGCCTTGGCAACAATAAGTATTGCCAGACGCCACCTGACGTTTCAATTGGAAACATTGACATTGTTGAACTTAACCTTATTCATAACAATGTGTCATTTGAGCGCGATTTGTTGTTTACAGTAACTTTAAAAATTCATCTCGGGCGAAAAATAGAATTAACTCGTGATCATTTTCGTGCGATTATTTTTCATAACTTTCGACGTGGATTATCAAGACAAGAGTGCATCGATGAACTTAATTCCTTATACGGTGACAAAGCACTATCATATAGAACCGTAAATAACAGGTATAGCGAATTCAACCGTGGCCGAAGTTCGCTTCAGGAGGAATTCCGTGAGGGTCGTCCAAAATCGGTTGCTTTAATACCAGAAAACATCGAAGCTGTGCGTGAACTGATAAGAAAAATTTTCATTTGTCGGTAAATTATCAAGAGCAATGTTGATCAATTTACTTCAAACACATTGGCACACACACAAAATAAAAAAAGTAAAAGACGAAAGTAGATGGTTGACGAAATTTTTCTCAAAGAATCTAAAATGAAAAGGATCGCAAATAAATAAATTTTGATAACCGTAAAAAACATCCGAACAGAAATACTAAACAAATGTTTAGGAGTATTAAATTGATACTACAATTTTCCATAACTCTAACTACATTTAAAGCCACTGACGATGCCATATTACTACAAGGGTGAAACGCGTCTGGTGAATAGACATCAATAAACACGGATATTAATAACACGGCGTTTAATTTTAAAAAAATTTATGAAGCAACTGTAAAAAAACGGCTGACGGCCAAGTTAAGAGTTATGGTTTATCTCTGGAAAAAAGAAGCAAGATGGATGAATGCCTGGTCCTATTGTATTCCTAACTTTGGGTAAATGTGTGAAGTATAAATACCAGTCATTCTAGTAATCACTACCGTGATTAAGACAAACCTGGTAGACCCTATCTATGAGCGGTGAAGTTATCTTTCAGTCGTGATCGACATATGGAGAAGAAACGGTATGTAAAATGAATACTGCTTTAGAAAACAAACAGTAACATTTCTAATAACCGTCATAAATTGGAGAAATAGCCTATGTGCTGTTATTTTAATTATGACTAGTTCCCTTCATCATTAGTATAGGGGAACATTGCAATTTCTCGAGATAATATTTATTAATTCCTTACTTCGCTTTGTAGTTCACTTTCACTATTGATATTTAAACTTAAATGATTTTAACTTTTCGATGTTATTTTATTTTACAGGTCAGTTAAAGTTTTTCTACTTTTATTCGCTGTGTTTGTATGAATGCATATTTTCGTAGAAACTGTTATTACGTACCTGCCTGTCTCAAAACAGTCCAACATTAGTTCATTCCTCGTCTGCTTTCATTCTGAAAAAAACAACTGTGTTATCATTGTGAAGGGAATCTGTTATGAATAGTTTCAGTCTTCAGAGGGTCTTTGTTGTTATTAGCTGCGGATGAAAGAATTTTGTTTTCTTTGACGGTTGGATTCTAGGAGGGATGCCGAAAGACCGAGAAATGAGAAAATAATATCGTTGAAAATGGCGACATGGCGATCAAATGCAAACCAAATAATAACTACAAAAAACTTACTTTCCCTTCTCTTATTTGTTTGTTACAATCTCTTTCTTGTTTCCTTCTTTTAATTATCTTCTGAAATTTTTCCAAAATATTCCTTCCAGCATTTTACGCCCTTCTCATTTTTCTCTTTCACTGATAAGTGTATTGTCCCATCCATCTTTATTCGCCCTTCTTTTCTCAACCCTTATATGTGCTCGTTGTTATATATATATATTGTTTTACTTGTCTTCTTGTATTTTATACTTTTTATTAAATTTTTTTATCTTTGCCACCTATTTTTTCCTCAGTGTTCTTTCTGTTATTGCTCTTAATCCTAATTCAACTTTTTTCTAACTGCACCTTTTTGATCATGGAGGAAAGAAATATATGGAGACGAAATACCGCTTATTCTGTGCCGCCGCCTCTAAATTCTCGGCTGATACTGCCCGTGCGCATGCGCGGCGGCGGCCATATTACCTATCCATACAATTGCTATTTAGAGACAGCATATCCCAGAAAACTAAGCAAGATATCGTAAAATTTTATTCTTTATTTTCGATTTTTTTCGTCGTGTTACTGAAGAATCCATCATCAAATTTGACTTTTTGCGAAATTTTTCTTCTGCATTTCAACTCACTTTTGAGACTGTATATCTCAAGAACTAGGCAAGATATACAAAAATTTTATTTTTTATTTGTCTCGTCTTTTTTAATAAGAATCCATCATCAAATTTGACTTTGACCAATTGTTTCTTCTGAATTTCAACCAAAAACATCTCACATTTGAGTCAGAATATCACGAAAACTAAGCAGGATATCAAAAAATTTTATTCTTAACTTTTTATTTGTCTCATCAAGTTACATTATAATCCATCATCAGATTGCGGCGTCACGTTTATCCTAGAGTCCCTTTGAGGTTTTTGCTCATATTCCCCGTGTCTGTATGGATAGGTAATATGGCGGCCACGCCTCCCCATTCCTCGGCGTCACTTCAATGCGTGGTGAAGGTCCCTTGCCTTGCGTCGTCTCCATATATTTCTTTCCTCCATGTTTTTGATTGTGTCAGCCATGGCTTCTGCACCAGAAATCTTGACGATTATTGTTGTGGCTTTGTATATTTTTACTTTTCTGTCTACAGTTATACTTTTTTTTGGGCCATGTTATTTTCTTTTGATTTTCTAGTAGTTAACTTGGTTGATGATTTGTCTATTTACTCCTATTTCACCTTTTAAAGTTGTTTTTGACAGGCCGACATTTTCATTTTCATTGTTTATGAGTAGACTATTTCGTTACTGTATAAAATGTTCTCGGACCCGTCCATTTGGTCTGACATTTGAAATCGCTCTTCTGGACAGAAAATGAAATTGGAGAGGGGTTAAGAACATTTTAAACAGTTAATACACCGGGAAAGCCTCCATTCATTCATATTTCGTTGCTGTTACACATAATTTATATAACAAACAGCTTTATTAAGGTTATCATCAATGCCCGCTATATTTTGAAAGAGCTATTATTTGCAGTCCTCTTTATCTAGTAAACTTTTTATCATTTATTTGCTTCCAGGTTGAAAATAAAAGGACTTCCTGAGTCTGTTTTACCACTGATGTTATTGGTATTTCATTACTTAATTCATGGTTATTGATTAACATTGATTTGAGTAGAACGATTTGTATTCAGATCTTTAATTAAAGTTACTATTTCATTATAAACTCCTTCATCGTTTAACAAAGGCAGAAGATCTTTCGACATTACTCTATTAAAAGTCTTATTAAAATCTATGAAACATAAATATAGAGGGTAATTGTATTCCTATTATTCTTCTACTACTTGATAGACAACGAAATAATTAACTTATGTGGCAACTGATCGCTTTAAAACATTTAGATTCGTTTGAGTTTTTAATCGTAAAAAAGTCATAACTTATTTTAGGTATTTATTACACTTTATAAAGGATCCCCAGCAAGTTACTGATATTTTCTGATTACTTTTATTAAATTTCTGCCAAGTTATTTGCAGTTGTTGGGGAAAAAAAATGCCAAAGTGAAATATCTTATTAGTGAAGTGGCAAAACAAACTACCAGCTTGAGAACTTATGAGTACGAAAATTTCTGTAAAATGTTTTGCGTTGCAGCTCTTTAATACGCCGGTTAAATAAACACAGATCCATACCAGCAGAGATTCAGAAATCCAGGTGAAACAGCTTGAAGGCACTCTAAATTGTAACTATCCAACAAAACAAAAAATCCATATTTTGAATCATACAGAAAATTTGTCTTTGCAAGAAAATAATAAGGAGTAATGAAACTAAATTTGTAAAGAAATTGGAACATTTGCGCAGTTGTAAACATATGAAATTCCGATTGCGTATATCTTAATGAATGATGATAGAACCATCTCACTAAGGATATAAGATGATATTTTAAAGAAATTATGAAAAACACTCAGACTTAAACAATATTTAAGTTAAAAGAGATGAAATAATTGTTAACGATTGTACGAACAGGCGAATATGAACCATCAAAAACAAAGTTTTTTTTCATATCTTCCAAACAAATGAACAGTTCTTCGAGAATCGTATCAAACACCTTATTGAATCGTCACACTTATGTCGGTCGTCTTTAAACGCAATAGGCGCTTTATATTTATTAGCCCTTTTTATTTTTTTTTAGCATCTTGGTAACTGACATGATACTATTTATCCTATCGTGATATTGAAGAAAATTACTTTCTTTGCGGTGGTTTCTTGTTGTGTTGGTTGCATTGCCGGGTTGTTTGGTTGCCTTGCCGACGGTTGTCGCCGCGTTGGTGCGCTGAGTACTAGGCCGGTAACTCATAGCAGGAGGTGGCGGATGATAATATTGGTTGCCTGGGTTATATCACAGCACGCCTCTTATATATTATAACGGTGTCACATTAAGGAAAATTAAGACGCGTACCCGAGGGTATTATGAGGGAGTCATGTCACGCTGGGCACAAGTTAGTTATATGATAAAGTAACTGAATAAGGAAACACCTAACAATATTTCGAAAAAGTCGTGATGTCATTCGCGCTGTGGATCTTTTACACTAACAATTCATTAGACTTCCAATTACCGGCTGAAGTTGTTACGGCTTAATTATGCTGTGAAATGATTTAAGAAATCATGTCATTTAAAAAATGTCGATTTTTCAATAATACAATTGCTTTTGCTAGATGTAAAGTTGCCACTGTTACTGAGAAGAATAAAAGCAAATTGGAAAGTCACCGAGTGTCTGGCTCAAAAAACTAGTCAAACCTTATAATCACTAAAAAATCTCGGAAGGATTCTTCGCTCAATGTTGAAAGCCAAACCTGACCTCCGAACATTTATTTTACATTTGTTATTTAAAACAAAAGACAGGTAATTCGCTGCCTGCAGACCAAAATGTAGCTTGTGTTCTATTAAACATCACATACTGCTGAAGGTAACTCATGGCCCTTCATACTCTAGTGAGTTATTTTGCATGAAGTTACTCCTTATGCCTTACATTTTGCATCAATGAAAATTCATATGCATTGGTTCAATCGTTTGCTAAAAATGTGAGTCATTAAGCGTTGGAACAAAACTGATCGATGTTAGTACCTTTGAAATTATTCGATTCATGTGCAACTGAGTCCAAAGAACGAAATAACTGTGACCTGGATGACCGTAGCTTAAACCCTGAAGAACACAGCGTATCTCTTTTTAGGCTGACCGTCGATTTTAGTCCACATTGTGGTGTTACAGGTTACAAAACAGTTAGAGTGGCTTGCGAACAATTCATAACAATTTTCTACGCGTTATTATACACTCCCATTACCCTCATCCTGTCTTCCAATGAATCCCATTCCAGCTCTTTTATCATATCTTTTACTTATAGCGTTCTGCGGTAATTTTCAGAAACCAATCTAGCAGCCCTTTTTTGCACCCTCTCCAACTCCTGTATTTGATGCTCAAAATGTGGGTACACTAGCATATTTAACCAAAGTTAATTAAATGGTGGAAATAAATATTCACTTGTGTGTTCTGTAGCTTATTTTAACTGTGACAATTAGTATGAATGGAAAACTACGTGACTTGGCTCGGATCCCTCCACCACATAGCCCAGCGTAGATTTCTACTCAAACCCTCCTCTCCCCCTATAGACCGGGTCACGTAGTTTATGGACGCTCCCTTTGCTGGGGACGAAGCGATGCCGCGAGGGACTATTGATCTCTGGTTTCGACTACGAGCTGTTGGCAAGGGCTTCTTGCACTCCAGCACCTGATGAGCTGCTGACGGCTGCTGATAGCTGTTCGCTGACTTCCCATCACTGTGCTAGGGGTGACGCTGTTCGCCGCGACTCCAACTGTCTTAAGAGCCGATATCACGCAATAGCAATTTGCCGTTCTACCACGCCATTGCTGACCGCTCCTATCCACAACAGTTTGACCAGAACCCAGTTTTCAAACGCCCATTAAACGCCTGTGAGATAGATAGATAGATAGATTTTTTTTTATTATTATTTATTTGATGGTTGAATGTTTCATTACACTTCCACAATACAAAAACCAATATTAAGACAGTGCAATAAAGTCATAGTTTATACAGTTCCTTCAGTTACTCTCTAATAAGAACATTACAAAATCTTAACCACTGAAAAAAGATTATAATGTGTGGTACTAACATCACAATTCTTTTACATAGTAAAAATATTTTCATATTGCATTCGTTCAAATCTTACCTATAAAAAAATATTAGTTTCTCTGGATGATCTTATACTCAGGTACAGGTGTACTTACAACTTACAACTTAATTTATATGCCAACTACATTACAAAAAATACATTTGTGCTTCAACAATTGTAGCTTAAGAGACAAGACTTACAAGACATGGAGACTGCTCAGTAATCATTTTTTGAACAATATGTTAAAAGGAAAAATACTTTAAATTTCTACATATTAACAGACTTTTAGTAAGCAACTTCAGTGAAGGACACATTTAGTACTGAGCCTATTGCATTATTATAGTTCCAAAAATTGGTACACTCTTTAATTTTATTTCTCCTTTTCGCTCTTATCAGTTCAACACAGATTCTCCACGTAATTCTTTTAATAAAAACAGCCTTATAATTAACAGTAAAAATATTGTTTTTAAGTGACCAGATGTAACATCTGTAAATTGTAGACAGACACAAGGTTACATAAAAAATGCAGAGTGAGTTTTTCGTATTCTGATTATTTGAACACAGAACTTCTAAAACGTTGCTCGGAGGTGCAGTACCTAATATGCTCTGGAGGAGTATATATATTGTATTCGAGCTCTTGCTGGAGGAGGGTGGAGTGGAGTGGTGAATGCCGAAGATCTCCACCTGGACCAACCTTACCTTCTCACCTTTATATTTTAACATGAAGTATAAATATTAAAAATGGTTTTAATTTAATGGTTGCTACAAGGAGAACTAGAACCATATACTTTACACCAGAAATAAAATGATATTTATTGGGTCTTAAGGATGATACAATGCCAGGTAACATTTAACTTTATGTTAATCATATTTCAAAGGCAACAAGCTATACCTGACAGATACATTCATATGTAAAAGAAAACATGAAACTGAATTAACTATTTCAACAAAGAACAAATGAACATATTATCAAAACGGCAACACAGGCCATCAGATTGATGTTAACGTTCACAATGAAAGGGGAAAACCCAGGGCGCCAGTTTAAAATGAGAAGCACTGTCTTGCATTTAACACAAACCTGCAAGGTGCTAAAATTGAAACTAATCATGAAATCAGCTAGCTCAGTGATTTAGGACGGTAGTAGAGTCTGTCTCAGGGCCGCTTACGGATTCGCAAGTCTCATCAAAAACCCACCGGAGTGTGACCGTATGCGTCGTTACTTTACCATGCGTCGACGTGAAGAAATGTGACACAGATAATGCCACAACAGCTGCGAAACCAGGATGGTGGTTTCGCCACGTTCCACAATAACCCTCAGGCTATGGCAGGCTTGCCATATAATTTCCCGCTCGCCTGAGCAAGAAAGTACAAGTCAATGTGACCGGACCCAGTCACTCATGGCCGGATGTGAGCGTGTTGGTTGTAACACGTCTGCTTGGTTGTTGGTCCGGACTGCAAGTGTCGCTTAAGATGGCCTCTTCCTTCTTCCTCGGAAAGTCGTCTCTCCACATGTAACAAACTCCCTAGAATTAGTACTGTGGACCCTTATGACATTCACGATTGGTGCATTGAAACAAGTCCGTCGTCACGTGTTTTTATCGCGCCCCCCCCCCCCCCCATACGCTATCGCCGTTCGCGCACTTTTCGTAGCCTCCAGCCAGCGTCAGAGGAGGGAGCAAGTTCACTGTCCATAACGGGTTTTCCAGCGCGTGCCTGCATTGTTCAGGGGTAGGCGTCGCACTGTCGCGAAGTCTCAACGACTTTGTCTGGCCCCAGACCGTTAAAAATGGCAGCTTTCAGCTTCCCAAACCAAATGTTACTGAGCACTAAGTTTTACAGAAATTAAATTATAGTAATAATGACATTGGCTGCCTGGGTTGAATATACAATTATTACCTATGCAATATCTCTATTATCTACCATATTTTCGATCTACATAATTGAATATCATAACGAAATTTGAATTTTACAAAAAATCTGAATATAAATCAATTATTTAATTATATTCATTGTGGGTGACTCTGTCATACCACAATTACCTCCCCACCAAATCAAATAAAATTATTGAAAGTAATTTTATTTTAACTACTCTTAACCCTATAGTTGCAACAAATTATTGTCTACCCTATAGTATCTCGGTTCCAGTTCACTCAAACTATCGCATACATGTGACCTTTTTAAATATGTAATTACCACACGTGATTCTGGTTAACATAAATTACAATGAAATGCCTTACACTAATACATGTGAAAGAAAACATCATAAAACATTGATAAAGTACAAGAGAAAAATAAACAACAAATTAGTTCTGTACATTAAAATGAAAACATAATGAAAACAGATTGTTGATACAACATTCCTATATTAAAACTACATAAATCAATTGATTATTCACAACAGATTATGCAAATTCGACACATGTGTTGAAGTCAGATTATAGCAACAACAAAATAAAATGATCGTATCTAAAGTTAATTATTGTGGTCGACACAAGCACGT
Source organism: Vandiemenella viatica (assembly GCA_031002005.1). NCBI lineage: Eukaryota > Metazoa > Arthropoda > Insecta > Orthoptera > Morabidae > Vandiemenella > Vandiemenella viatica. Next base: position 187,270,298 of record CM061919.1, read on the forward strand.
CGAAATTACATCACTACAAAAACCAAAGAAAATAAATCTATCCACGAGTTTACATGACTTTCCCGTAAGAATTTAAATAACAGTCGTCGCAGAAAAATAACATTGCGTCTTCAAAATTTTTGACACGCGTAGCGACGACATCACAGCAGTAAAATTATAACAGGGACATAAGATATAATGATCCGATTAAGCCATCAGCTGTTGCAGCTTTGTCAGTTCCGTTGTTCTCAGCTGGCACTGTACCGTTAAGCTTTCGGCTTAGAATACCTGCTTCTCGGCCGCCTTGATAACAATCTTTCCAGGAAACTGGCTATCGACACAGCTGTCATCCCAACCAGCTGGGTATTCCTACCTGCTCTTGCTGTGTTACCGCTAATCTGTTATGCAATTACTTGTCTCAGGACTGACACTTTTACTTTCAAAACACATGCGGCTCATATTACAAATCTATGCATATGCTTCTAAATTATTTATGCTATATTTACACAAATCAAACGCACTCTCATTCCGTACGAAACGGCCGCAAGTTTCCGGCGTTATGGGGGCCGATCTCCGTTTTACCGTCGGTCAACATATAACAGTTTGTGGAGACGATCCGCGCCACTGAAAACGGTCCCGAATATAGCAGGAAAAACTTCGATATCACCAATAATCTTATTGTTCACGTCTTCACCATCTGTACAATTTTTCATATACAAAATCCCTTTTTATTGAAGTTAGCATCAAAGATAATTACTTTAACTTGAAAAGTTAGCTGAATTATTGATTGATTATATCCCGTAAATGAAGTTTTTCCCTTTAGCCTTACAAATGCAGTCGCCTTTAACTTTTTTTTCTTCGACCTCGCTTTATCGTTAGCAAAATAACAGCAAGGTATTGTGAAAACTCTCCTGTATATCTGTAATCCTTCAACTTAAGATTCCTAATTTCTGTGATGACCAACACAATTTGAACAAATCTTTTAGGCAAGGTTTCGTGTTCTATAGGGCATTATCTATGGCACTTTCACCACCTTTGACAGATACACAAAAACAAAGAAGTAAAATACGTTGATGAGATAACATGCGATCTTCGATCAACACAGACAAAGCGATATTAGCTCGCTGTACACTTCTACCCAGAAAAGATATAATGCAACTACCTAAGGTAAAACGTTACATCGAACTCATGCATCACAAAATGTTGAAACACTTTTCGTTTATGTCACAGAATACATCTTAGAAAGCATATCACAATATTTGTATCGCTGTCAGATTCATTGTGATTGCGAAGACAAGAAATTGTGCTTGCCAAAGGCACTTCATTTTCCACGAGTGCGTATCAATTTATCTGGCTCAGGAAAACATTTAATATTTCAGGATTTTTATCAAACCATGTCCACTTAACAGCGTCAAAGTCAAAAGTGACTATCAATATTTCACCCGGACAAAATATAAAGTTCGGAATAGCGAAATAAGCATTAAAAATTCCGAATATGGAAATAGCTTTAACTGTAAGAGCAAATTTGCTAACTTGAATTTTGTTTGATATTCCGCTTATCTAATCTTTCCAAACAAAAAAAACAAAAAAAAAAACAAAAAAAAAACAAAAAACAGACGGTTTAGACTAGCGGTACTGGCATCGGCGTTTTTCAAGCATGATAAATTTCGGTAAGGCGTCTAACCTAACAGAATGTGTACTGTATTGTACATTTAATTTTTTTCTTTTTTATGATCCAAATCGGACAATTGATTGTCAGCCTTTTCGTCATCGTATTTGGCAAGCTACACAACTTGTTGAACAATGCCTACAAGACGAATTTGAGACGTCCATGGATCTTTCTCTGGAAAATAATTCTGCGTCGCGAATATTCGTCTTTACCGCTTTCAACAGGATTTTGAGGGACGTAGAAGCTTGGGCCTAGAATGTCACAGACGTTCGGCGGTTTGTGCCCAACAGCTAATGACATTCCTGGAACAGGTATAGTGTCCGTCAACCGACCCCACTTACTAACGGGTCCAGCTGACAATTGCGTCTTTTCTGACCACAAGGAATGAACAAATTGTGTAGTGTTCCACACAAAGTTACGGACAGAAAAACTCCATGCGATGTTGATAGGCTGTGAATTCGGAGACTGATTTCGCATTTCTCCGAGGATTGGAAAACTTGCCGACTCTTGTCTGGCTTTCAAGAACGACATGTACTGTACATCTTTCCTCTCCTGCCCGACAAATGACTTATGCTTTACTGACAGTTTGCACTTAACTGTGGATCCAAGACAACTGAAATTGTTGTGTTTCTTGATCTCAGATATTTTTGCGTACAAACTGACAATTTCGCTAACTAAGAGTTGAGTGTTGACTTCAACAACCGAATCACTCGCAGTCTGTAATAGCGCATTCGGAGGATTTTGTGGAGGATTAAAATTACCACGTTCGGCTTCCACAAGTTCGTCCAGTGACAATTTTAACTCGGTTTGTGAAGTCTTAACGAGCTCGACCGAACTTGCTACGGCAGTCACCTCCGAGTTAAGTTTTCGGAGGTTTTGTTCTGTATGGTCCGTGACCTCGTGAACAAATTCTGATATCTGCCCCAAATTCTGGCTACTTTCCTGCCGTAATTGCTCAATGGTTTTGTCAGTGTTGTCGATTCTCTTTGCGAGTCCCTCGTTCGCCATCTTTAAAGAATCACAAGTGGTTCGGACCTCTGCCACGTCTTTCTCTAGTGCGGAGACATTCCGACGCATTTCATCCTTCAATTCCTTCATCTCTTGCGTGACTTCGGTTCGGAAATTTTGCAACAGCCTACCCTGAGCGTCAAAGCGGTTGTCCTGAGCATCAAAACGGTTATTTAATTCCTCCTTCTGCGAATTAATTTGCAGGCTTAATTCCTGCTTTAATTGCAAGAATTGCTGGCTTGATTCCTGTTTTTGTGAATCAAATTGTTGCCCTATTGCAGTCATCAACATGTTTAATCATTTGCTGTGATAGGGTTGATGTTTCTACCGGAATTTGCGATATCGGTTGGGCCTGCTCTGAATGTGTGAGCGTACTCTGGGTCACCTCACCCATATGTGATGGAAAGTTTCCATATCTTCCTGTGGTGACGCCGTAGACTGCGAACTATATGCTTTAGGTGAAACTTCGTTCAATGCACAAGTTGTGTCTGTCATCATAATTTCGCGTCCCCCCGACATTTGAATCTGATCAACCACGTTTCCAGTTTGCGGAGTGAAAGACTGATCTTCGCTATTCATTTTTTGAATTGTTCGCGATCTTAGCTTCATATGATGAACGAAAATCACAAATATCAAAATCCAGGTTCAAATTCTACAAAATGTTGGAATTTAAATAACACATAAAATAAAATAAAACTCATCCAAAAGACAACAAAGAAACACAAGGATGCCGCATGCGAAACAAAACCTCAACACATGAGCGAAATTATCACAAGGAAATTTTTTTTTAATTCTATCAGGCATTAAAATTTTAAAAGCACTGACTCTATCATTAATTTTAAATTAATCATGCTTGCTGCAAGTGAGTAAAATATTTAATTGATCAATTGCTTGAAATTTAGCATGAAATTGATTGATATAAAAATCACACATTACAACACTAAATTTAATACAAGCATGGCAAAAAAAATAATTCAAAACACAATTCATATTCTAAAATAATAAAATAAATCAACACAGGCCACATCCATGGATTCCTTTTTTAGACTTGCCAAAATAATTTCCCGAAAATTTAATTTCAACTTGGGACTAAATAAACAATATCTGATAATGTCACACGTCATGTGCCAAATTATGGCATCTCATAACGCATTAACAAGAGCCCGAAACGTTGGTCGCCAATTGTATTCGAGCTCTTGCTGGAGGAGGGTGGAGTGGAGTGGTGAATGCCGAAGATCTCCACCTGGACCAACCTTACCTTCTCACCTTATATTTTAACATGAAGTATAAATATTAAAAATGGTTTTAATTTAATGGTTGCTACAAGGTGAACTAGAACCATATACTTTACACCAGAAATAAAATTTGATTTATTGGGTCTTAAAGATGATACAATGCCAGGTAACATTTAATTTTATGTTAATCATATTTCAAAGGCAACAAGCTATACCTGACAGTTACATTCATAGGTAAAAGAAAACGTAAAACTGAATTAACTATTTCAACAAAGAACAAATGAACATATTATCAAAACGGCAACACAGGCCATCAGATTGATGTTAACGTTCACAATGAAAGGGGAAAACCCAGGGCGCCAGTTTAATATGAGAAGCACTGTCTTGCATTTAACACAAACCTGCAAGGTGCTAAAATTGAAACTAATCATGAAATCAGCTAGCTCAGTGATTTAGGACGGTAGTAGAGTCTGTCTCAGGGCCGCTTACGGATTCGCAAGTCTCATCAAAAACCCACCGGAGTGTGACCGTATGCGTCGTTACTTTACCATGCGTCGACGTGAAGAAATGTGACACAGATAATGCCACAACAGCTGCGAAACCAGGATGGTGGTTTCGCCACGTTCCACAATAACCCTCAGGCTATGGCAGGCTTGCCATATAATTTCCCGCTCGCCTGAGCAAGAAAGTACAAGTCAATGTGACCGGACCCAGTCACTCATGGCCGGATGTGAGCGTGTTGGTTGTAACACGTCTGCTCGGTTGTTGGTCCGGACTGCAAGTGTCGCTTAAGATGGCCTCTTCCTTCTTCCTCGGAAAGTCGTCTCTCCACATGTAACAAACTCCCTAGAATTAGTACTGTGGTCCCTTATGACATTCACGATTGGTGCATTGAAACAAGTACGTCGTCACGTGTTTTTATCGCGCCCCCCCCCCCCATACGCTATCGCCGTTCGCGCACTTTTCGTAGCCTCCAGCCAGCGTCAGAGGAGGGAGCAAGTTCACTGTCCATAACGGGTTTTCCAGTGCGTGCCTGCATTGTTCAGGGGTAGGCGTCGCACTGTCGCGAAGTCTCAACGACTTTGTCTGGCCCCAGACCGTTAAAAATGGCAGCTTTCAGCTTCCCAAACCAAATGTTACTGAGCACTAAGTTTTACATAAATTAAATTATAGTAATAATGACTTTGGCTGCCTGGGTTGAATATACAATTATTACCTATGCAATATCTCTATTATCTACCATATTTTCGATCTACATAATTGAATATCATAACGAAATTTGAATTTTACAAAAAATCTGAATATAAATCAATTATTTAATTATATTCATTGTGGGTGACTCTGTCATACCACAATATTAACCTCCACATGCAGATAGATTTTTTTTTTTTAATTGATAATGTTTCAGTACACTTCCATAATACAAACAACCAATATTAAAGGCAAAAGAACATGTTTACTTTTGAACCCATGTGAGAATAATCTCGGGGATGTGGAACAGTACATACACATATTTTTAATGTCAATATTACTATATAATTGATAATATTATTATATATTGACAAGTTAGCTACAACCCATTAGTATAACCAATATGTAATCGACCATTATGGGCTTAGTCGATTAGTTGACAGGATGGTTGAGTGATGGGCCGCCGTTCCTATCATGGCACTGCGTGTGATCGCTCGTATGGGCCTAGGGCTTAATTCTGGAGGTTGTTGCAGTTGTGAGCGCAATGTGGCATTAGAGAAACCGACCAGATCCTAGGTACTGACCTGTGCGAAGTATTCCCACAGTTTGCCTCTGCAACTTCTGCTGTCTCCTCGTAGTACGGCGGCTAGATGGATTACTGGTAATCAAGATAACTGACACCACATGGTTAAGGACATGACCCTTTGCTTTATAATAGTACCATGTAATGATCATTGAACTGGGCTATGGCTAGCTATAGGTTCTTCTATGTAATGATCATTGAACTGCGCTATGGCTAGCTATAGGTTCTTCTACTTCTATTACGACAGACAAGGCGTCTAACTGCTACGATAGGCGTTTATTGTACACTCTAGACTGAAGCCAATACATCCGAATGAATACTGCCTGCTAGGCTAACCCCGATGGTACTAATAACTGAAGCCATAGTTTCTTGACGTTAATGATATACTCTAAGTATAGATGGTGGATCCATTACTTACAATGGAGAATGGCTAGCAGCTAGTCTTGGTAGCTATCGGCCATGACGCGAGACCCGGCTACGGAGAGAGGCACCCTAACCGTTAAACTGACATAGTGTCTGCCCTACAGTACTGATACTTGCAGAAGAGCGCGAGTGCGTACCGTCGCTCGTAATTTATCCCGATCGTCGAACGTTCTAGATGTTCGATCGGTCGTCACCCCGGTCATCGCCTTCAGTCCTGGCATCTGCTGACGCTCGCGTCTGCAAAACGAGGCTAACCTCACGCGAACTCTCCGCGTGCGTACGGGACGTTGCTTTTAACTAAAGTACTAATATTTAACCTTAACTAATATGTCTCAAAACCGTACATTACACTATCCCCCCACCTAAAATGTCGAACGTCCTCGTGAGACGAGTTATCTAAGTATACAAAATTTGATTTTGTTAGCTAACAAATTAGTAACCTTATGAATCCACCACCTTGCTCAGATTAATTCAACCAAATGAGAAAGTGAAAATTATAATTGTTATATCGGGGGTAACCTAGCAGTAGCTTACAAGGTAAAAAGTTTCAAAACACAAATATGAAATTGTCAATCCATAATGTTCACTTGGAATAATATTGAATTTTTACAAAAAATCGATAAACAATTACAGGTTACATAACTTACTGTCTCATCAACCCTAACTCTGAATTTTTCTGAAAATATTTTAGCTATGTTTACATTATGTGAAATTTCGCATAAATCGCATAAATTTTATAAAAGTTATATTTTCCAATGTTACAAGACAAATTGAATTTTAGTTGCATCACAAATTTCTAGTTTGAACTGTTCAAATTTTGTTTCTTTCATAGAAAGTCTTTCGAGTTTATAACCGTTTCATATTTTTTCTTCAATTATGATCACGCTAACGCACATAATGTTGTTCACTGTAAAAATACAAATTGATATTCACATCGATACTGTTTCATACAGTTTCTTTTCCTTTTTTAAAAATAATGCCTTTGTACTTAGCACTGTTCCACTTTCTGAAGTAAATGCGGAAGTGCTGACGCTACGAAGAATGCGATGTCAGCTGACGCTTCGCGTGTCGCCCTGGCTGACTCCGTCTGCTGCTGAAACAAACGCTTACGCCAGTATGCATTCCCAAAGATTCATAATTGTACATGTGAATTTTGGAACATTTCACAGCATGGCAAGAAACATTTTCCAATAATATTTGTCATAAATTATAAAATCTGTCTTCAGACTAATGAAATAGAAACAAATTAATATTACTTTTGAACATTTCAGGTTTGTCATAACTTAACGGTGTATAAACACAAGAACAATAATTTTAAACCTAATCTGACAGAAGTGAACGAAATTTCCATAATTGAGCTGTGGATTGGTACATTTTTCAGTTATTATTACTTTTCTGGTTAGTCCAGTATGTGGTCTCCGATCCAGACGTCAATCCAGGCAAAACCCATTAGACAGTTATTTATTTGTTAATATTGTCGGACGTGGCTATATTTCAGTCAAGGTATATTTCCTATAAATCGTAACTCTATCTACTCATTACTGCTACTTGTCCTTCCTCACAGAGTGTGATAAGTTTTCTAAGTTTAGTATCATTCTTACAAATATATTCGTTCTCTACGCCGTGCGGTCCTGACTACTGCCCAGTGTGGCAGGTACACACACGTGGTGACCATTCCATTGCTTTGCTTCCGTAGTCTCTTTTCCCCCCGTCTCTGGTTGACCATATTGTCGGGTTATTAAAGCTTGATGCACACCACTGGATTTTTAGCTTGTACCTTGAGACTGGTTGTGAATCATATAGTTTGAAAATTTAATCCCCATGCTGCCTAACAACAAGTTTGCCATTAACATCTTTCCTAAATTCTATTCCCATTCCTAGAAAAATTCTCTCCTTTTCACTAACCAATCTTCTTGACCCACTGAAACAATAGAGAAATTCGTTAATAATGTAACTACTCTTCCTCTGAATAAGGAATTATTTAGAGTTTGTTAGAATTTGAAGTCTAATCTCTCCTGTTCTTCCAATTATATTCTAATTAAACACTTTGTGTTCCAAACTATTGTACTCATTATTTACTTAAAATACAACGTAATGTTAATTGTCTCCTTTTTTTCCTTATTTTTCCTTTTCCTCTTTTTTTTTCTTTTTTCTTCTTTTTTTCTTAGAACTTAGCTAACTAGCCATGCAGTCATTAAGATGTTACCATTAGCGCTATTTTTAATTTTCAGAGTCTTTTCCGTGGCTCTTTCTCACTTTCTTTAGGTGGTATTACGTGTCCTCCTTTTATTCACTTGCTTGTGTCCCTCAAATAACGTGTGACTACTTTGTGCCATTCGCGCGAGATTACCAGCGTTATCGTATTTGCTCTTGTTACGGAACTCGTATATGGACTATTTTATCGATTCTTCTTTTAAAGAGCTTTACCCATATTTCATACTTAAAGATTAATTACAGATTCCTTAGCTTCACTTAATCGTATAGTTTGCTATCATACGTGATTCAGTTACCAACTAATACTCAATTAGTGATACACTGGAAACATACTAAGTGATATAAACTCGAGGATAATTTTCTAGAAAGAAAAATGTGTTTAGGATTGTGAAAGAGTAACAGACATAGATTGCTTGTTTGGTCTTCCAAAATTCAAGTTGACATACTATGTCATTTAAAGAGATCATTTATCACTCCACCTGCCCTATTTCTTTAATACTACCCCGGGTTATTTTACGTTCACTGAGACAACCTGAACTCAGGACCCGTCGCTTCATAGGCACAGCCGTATTCTCTTTTTTTGACTGTCCTATAAGCCAACAATATACTCTTCTCACCTGCAGCGTGGACTATGAAAAACCTGTCTTCACATGACATCGTGCACCTAATTTTCCATATACCAAAGAAATCAATGAAAAATCAATTTTCTAATCAACAAGGATTTACTGCAATGCTGACTTACCCAAAAGAATGTAATTGTAGAAGAAATTAATGTTTAACAGAGAAAGAAAAGAAAAAAAAATCGTATGACAGAGATGCATAAAATTTACATTAATTCTACGTTCATCGTACCGGATGATGTTAACATTTTTCATCTGATTTAGCTTGCTCGGACTTAGAAATATTACCCCTTAGTAACTTCCCTCACACTGTAAGTAGTTCATTCTATCTTATTGTGGCTTAACATTCGTTAAACTTAACTTTTATGCTTCATTATACTTCTCGTGGCTTTACTGTTTATTACTATGTGGCTGGTTCTAGATTATTTCTACATCTTAGCCAGGTGCTTCATTACAACATTAATCGTACATGGAGTTTACTTATATCTTGACTGATTTCGAATTTCGCTAATGTTTAAAGTGATCCAATAATTGAAAGGATTTATATCGCTGAGCGTGGTAGTAGCAAAGGAATCATGACGTTGTGATCCGTTTTGCGATGAGTAGGCGTCCCCACCATCTGAACACAAGTCTCCCAAACAGCTGCGTAAGCGTTCCCTTCCAGGCAATCTTAGACGCAGTGTTCCTACTCCACCCATCTGACTATGGAAAAATTTACTGTGGAATTTCTAATGTAATCTTAGATATGCCAAATCACTTCTAGCAACTGGTCTCCATGTGAACCTATCCTTAGTGAGTTCCATTGATCGCTCATATCCACCTTCGGATAGTATGTTGTTAATAATTCCCGCGAAAACGATCCCAAAAGGCGAGTTACTTTGATCGCTCCTATCCACCCCTGGGTATCATATTTCTGATTACAACAGCACCGCTTTAAAATCTTTTTACTCCCTGCTGCATTCCCTTACAGCCTTACGGGTATCTACAAATTATTCCCTGCTACAGCCTTACGGGTACCATACATTTCCCTGCTGAGCCTTACGGGTAACACATTATCACCAATTTCACAATTACACATTTAACCACTTAATCCGCATGCATGCCTTACTTCAACACTTTTATATGGCCATTTAAACTCTTTACTCACTTGCTACATTTACTACTCAGTATTCGCGAATTTATTCCTCAGTATTCTTTTCGTCATCGCTTCTTTTTTCCTCCTCGATACACCGATACAAGATTACTGACTCACATCGCCTGAACGATGAAGAACATGTCTCCGTATCATTACCGCATTATTTTTTATCTTTCTTAAGAACTTCATAGGGCTATTAGACTATCACGCAACTCCGACTCCTACATCACATTACCTATTCCACTGTGACCGAGCTTGACCTTGGACGGGTCGTATAGCCGAACACACAATCCCGACTCCTCATACTGGTGTATTTGTTAAGGCGGTTTGGATCCGTATTACAGTAACTATTTTGGGTGTGCACATCCCAAATAATCACCTGAACCCGCGTATGGCCCTTTAAACGATCGCGAAGGATACACTCGCGTGTTTTGCACTAAGCAACCGTTGAATACCCCAAGTACGGATACTCAATTCATCGAAAATTTACGCTATGGTCTTCCCTTAGATATTAATTGCCACATTCTTAGAAATTCTGCCACGTTTACAGACTATTTCGCCACAATGCTTTACACAGGGTATAATGCCACTACAGTGAATTTCACACACATTAATATTTCAAGTTACTGTTACACTTAATTGCCATCATTACTTTACTGTATACAATTTACAATTTTAGTCCTACCACAAATCTCCTACTTAAACCAAAACTATGCACTAGTATGCATAAGCTTTAATAGAGAGTCCGTGAAACAATGAAATTACTCCGCGCGTTTCTTTTTTATTGCAACCCGAGGGACTAGTAGATGTTTCTTACTTTGTTTAACACAAAAATAACGTTACTACTCATCAATACAGAATTTTGCATGAGAGATTTAATTTACTTTTTACTACTGCTTCTCACATCCGATTTTATCTAGCAAGCGAATTTTGCACCATATCAGAACTTAAATTCCTCTTTATTATACATCACTTATTATACAATTTCCATTAAGCCATTTCATTTCCCTTTCGAATTTCAATCATCCATAAAGTACGCGTCTATTTCCAGTTTCAGTTTTACACGCGCTCGTCAGCGTTGCCAACGTAAGCAACTGAGATTTTACACATTTTATACTTCTATTAGTCAGTTAATAACTTTAATTGAAGGCTATTCACAGCAATAAGATTCAAATTTTTTGTGAAACACTAGTCGCCCGCTAAACATCTTTACATACATAGCTTAGAATATCATATTACATTTCAAACAAATTTTATAGTATTTTAGCAGAAGTACATGCACTTACCAATTAACATGTCACAGCTTAAATAATTTGCTATCTTAAATCATGCAAAATGACTGTTTAAAATTAAATAACCTTTGAAGATAGGAGTACGATTATTTAACACGGGATAGTTGAAAAAAATGAAGTAAACGTTTGATGCTAATTTATTCAATGTTACTCACCAAAAAAGACAAATTTATTTACTTTCCAATAACTTAACGCGCACTGAATAATCGATTTTGCGACCAGATTAACTCCTGAGATCGACTGACACACCGGACAAATAATGATTTAACTTTATCATAGAAGATGCACCATGATTTTTACACAACCAATAAATGGCTATTTCGTTCTTCCAAACTAACCCTTTAAGACGAAATATTATACTTTCAAAATATTTTGTGACTATCTTTTGACTGAACACCGCTTCCATTATGATAAACCGATTGGAGATGTGCATGTTATCAAATTTTGATTTCAAAATATCGTTAATTCGAAATATCAACTTAACAATTTTCGTTTTCCCGACCGTTCCAATTTACACAAGCAATTACTTTACTTGAAGCTATTTCATGCCAAATACTGTGTATTTTCCAAAACTCACCGGATTTTGGTGCTGGAACCCGTCGACGCTGCGTACTGCACTTGGACACTGGAGGATGTACTGCTCTCGTCCGCGTCGCTGCTACCCAACACTACTTGGCTTGCGGACTTCGACTCAGCTGGCTGCCGGCTGCTCGCTGGTAGTGACTGTATTCTCGCCGCTACAATACTAAAACTTCTGACTGCTAGCTAAGTAAATAATTGATCGAACCTCTCTCCTGCCTGTCTGCTATCATGCCGTTTCTTTTGCCATCCTATTTTTCTCTCCCATAATTCTTCTTAACGCCGCTATTTTCTGATGGTCGTCGTAACTAGAGTCCTGCCTTCGATGCTTCTTCCGTGGATTTGTAACTCCCGCGTTCTAAAATGTAACGAATAGCTTGGGCGGAAGAAAGTGTTTACCTCTGACAGCAAATGTAATTTTTGACCGTTTTCTTCTGACCATTTACTCCTGGCAATTTTCTTCTGATCGTTTCCTCCTGAAACTTCCTTCTGGCACTAAGTGTCCTTTTTAGGCCCTTTTCTTCTGACACCAAATTGTAATCGACCATTTTGGGCTTAGTCGATTAGTTGACAGGATGGTTGAGTGGTGGGCCGCCCTTCCTATCATGGCACTGCGTGTGATCGCTCGTATGGGCCTAGGGCTTAATGCTGGAGGTTGTTGCAGTTGTGAGCGCAATGTGGCATTAGAGAAACCGACCAGATCCTAGGTACTGACCTGTGCGAAGTATTCCCACAGTTTGCCTCTGCAACGTCTGCTGTCTCCTCGTAGTACGGCGGCTAGATGGATTACTGGTAATCAAGATAACTGACACCACATGGTTAAGGACATGACCCTTTGCTTTATAATAGTACCATGTAATGATCATTGAACTGGGCTATGGCTAGCTATAGGTTCTTCTATGTAATGATCATTGAACTGCGCTATGGCTAGCTATAGGTTCTTCTACTTCTATTACGACAGACAAGGCGTCTAACTGCTACGATAGGCGTTTATTGTACACTCTAGACTGAAGCCAATACATCCGAATGAATACTGCCTGCTAGGCTAACCCCGATGGTACTAATAACTGAAGCCATAGTTTCTTGACGTTAATGATATACTCAAAGTATAGATGGTGGATCCATTACTTACAATGGAGAATGGCTAGCAGCTAGTCTTGGTAGCGAGGGTACCTGCTATCGGCCATGACGCGAGACCCGGCTACGGAGAGAGGCACCCTAACCGTTAAACTGACATAGTGTCTGCCCTACAGTACTGATACTTGCAGAAGAGCGCGAGTGCGTACCGTCGCTCGTAATTTATCCCGATCGTCGAACGTTCTAGATGTTCGATCGGTCGTCACCCGGTCATCGCCTTCAGTCCTGGCATCTGCTGACGCTCGCGTCTGCAAAACGAGGCTAACCTCACGCGAACTCTCCGCGTGCGTACGGGACGTTGCTTTTAACTAAAGTACTAATATTTAACCTTAACTAATATGTCTCAAAACCGTCCATTACAAATATCTCCTGTAATTTACACATACAATCCCGAGTTAATTAATATTTATTATGTGGAACAGTGTATACACTTGTTACCAGCATCTAATAACCAGTTATTTTCTTACGAACCAGTTACCATGATAAGTTTCACTGTAATTTGCGACTACATATTATATCATGTTAGTTGCTATTTATGTGAATCAGTACACACACATATTAACAATATCAATTATATTACCAAAAACTCATAAGCAGTCAATTACTTAAAAACCTGTTAGTATGATAATTTTTCACAGCAGTTTTTGAGTGCACGCTATCCCAAGTTAGTTACTATATATGAGTGAAATTTTGTAAACAGTGTAGTTACACTTCATTTGTCAAAAGTTTCAACAGAAAGAAAAACCATATATCATTCTAGTAATTGTGGACAACTTTGTCATCTTCCCCTTCCATACACCATATAGCCTATACTATTTTATCAGTCATTCTGAGTTACCAAATTGCAAGAAGAAAATTCTTTCACAGAGTAAAATGGATTCTGAAGCAGAAACTCTTTTAGTTTGGACTTAAAGTAGTTGGGTTTTTGTAGATAACATTTAATTTCTGTTGGTAAGACATTGAATAAGGAAGCTCCAGTAAATGTTAACTCTTTCTGTACAGTTGACAGTAATTTGTAATCCTTGTGAATATTATATTTATTCCTAGTATTATGGCTATGTATGTCAGCATTAAGATTGAAGTGTACAGGATTTTCCACTACAAATGATAGTACGGAGTATACATACTGTGCTGACATTGTTAGTACACCCAGGTTTTTAAATAGATTTCTGCACGACGTCTGTGGGCTTGCTCCACAAATAGTTCTTATTGCAAGCTTTTGCAATTTAAATACCCTCTGTGCTTGTGACGAGTTTCCCCAGAATGAGATGCCATACGTGAGCAGGGAATGTAAATATGCAAAATATACTAACTTTCTGGTTTTTATATTAGCTATGCTAGATATTACCCTCAGTGAAAATGTTTCAGAATTCAGTTTTTTAAGAAGTTGTTGAATATGTTGTTTCCAGTTAAATTTGTTATCTATATATACACCCAGGAATTTTGTGAAACTGCTTTCACTGATAGCTTTTCCTTCTGATATCACATTATAGCTGTCCTTTGTTTTATTTTTTGTAACAAACTGAAGTAACTGTGTCTTTTCTACATTAAGTATTAGTTTGTTGGCATTAAACCACCTGTTAATTTTCTTTATAGCATTATTTGCTGTGTTTTAGAGGTTTTGTGCTGATGGGTCTTTCTACGATATGCTAGTATCATCTGCAAAGAGCACCACGTATTCATTATCACCTAGTATATGTGGGAGATCATTTATATAGATTAAGAACAGCAGAGAGCCAAGAATTGAACCCTGAGGCACACCACATTTAACTATACACCATTCTGAGTTTATAACATCTCATGTATTAGCATGATAGTTCATGCTCTTCACAGAACCGGACCAATATGAATTGTTAAGATCTTTTGCTGTAAATAATAAATAATTTCAATCACGCCATTTGAGAAATTAAGGTCATTCACTTTGAATTCGTTGAAAGGAGTAAAGATGATAATATCATTTGTAAATTTGTGGGTTTTTCACTTTCTAAAATGATGAAGTTAACCACCTTTCTCTATTAAAATATTTTTATATGTAAAAATCATGCTCTATTTGAACATGTACTGTTATCAAATAAGTCCCGTGATTCCTATCTCTTCGCGACTTAAAGCCATTGGACTATGGAGCTCACCATACAAGTGCAGTGCAGTGCAGAACTAGGTAAGAGAAGAGAATGCGATTGATTCAGTACATCTGAATATCGTACTGTTGGGTCCATACTTAGAATAAATACAACCTATAACTTTACTTCTTTTTGTAGAAGTGGCTAAACTATAGCAGGTATTTCCACTCTGTCATTTTATAGAGACGTAGCATCACGTTGACTGCCATCTGCTTGACGTATTTTTAGTTCTTCATGGGTTCCTTCAGAACTACTGGCCTCTTGTTTTGGGTGCTGGCTTATTCATATAACTTTTTATATATTGTATTTAATATAGGAATCCGAAAACTGACAGAAAGCTTTCGTCAGGAATTTACAGACTTTGGAATAGATTGATTGTTAGTATTCTCAGAAAGTGTAACGAATCAGTATTTCGTGAAAAATTTTCAGTAGAGTACTGTTGCAAATGTGCCAGTAAATATTGAAAATAGTAGCTACTTGCATGCAAGATAGAACCTAAATAAAGACTGTTCGATTCATTAATTAATTAAAAAGAGGGGAATTATTTACAGCAATTTTTTAAAAATTGTCAGCTTCTGTTAATATTCACTGTATACATTTCAAAAACCAAAGAGAAAAGTGTAGGTCGGAATATGCCACCTGTTGCCCTACGCTGTCCGCCTTGTGTTTAGCGATGCTCCTCAGCTATCGCTTACGCTACCTACCACCAAAAAAAATAGCGTAGATACAACAGATTTCAATAAAACAAAAGAAATTCTTTTTTGATGCCCTCTTTGCCCGTTTCTTTGCGGTTGTCCTTTCTGCTGCCTTCCTCTCCATTTTCAACATTGCGGCTAAAAGGTATTCTTGCTTCCCATGTAGCCAAAGTCATATAAGGTTAAGGAAAAAACTTTCGTATATCAGAGAGAAAGGATAGGATGACATCAAGAATAAAATATTTACCCAGCCCCTATTCTTCTGCACTGGTTCTACAGACGGTTTTCTCATTGAGCTTTCAGGATTTATTATTTGTCATGGTTTCGACAAATCCAATGATAAAGCTTAATAATAAACAGAAATTATCTCTTTGGCAAAGGTGGCAAAACTGGTATCCTGCTCATACTTTAATCTACATTAGAATGAACCAATAAATAAGTTGTTTATAAAACTTGAATGACATTAAACAACATTTTTAAGTAACATGTGGCTGCTCTGGACAAAGAAAGTAATTAAATGAAACACAAACGAAAATCAACAGTCAGTTTGCGTAGAAGACGAAACGTTTCACAGAAAAAGATTTTCAGTTTCGTGAGTACCCCACCTACTTATAATTCATTTCTTTCCTCAGTTTGTTTTGTTACACATGTGTTATTATATAATAAAATTAAGTCCAAATGGACCGAAATTTAAGTTTTTTTTTCTGGTAACAGAATAATTTAAAAACCTTTTCAACATATCTTATGCAAAACAATTTTCGTTGCTAATACTCATTATGTGCCATAATTCTGAAAGTCTTCACATTTCTCAATCACATTATTGGACATTTAGACGGGGCGCAAACACGTTACAACGTCTTTGACTGCTCATATCTCCAAAAATACAAAATAAATAAACAATCTTCGGAAACAACACTCATTGCACATATTAATACCTATCTAATGACACCACACATATTTTGTTACTCCCTCTTTTAGATGAGTGGAGAGGTACCCTTGAAAAATAACCCGTTTTGTTTACAGAATCGTAATAAGCAGTCAGTGTACTGGCATCGATAATACTTGATTCGAGAGACTGAATACAACAGAACAAAATTTGATAGAACTTAACAAAACAGTACATTTTTCTAAATACCACTTTCTTGAATATATAAGATCGTAAGAAATCGTTTAATTAGTCATACTTACGAGTACAGAATAAACTATATTCAATAACTTTGGCGTAGCAGTTTGTTTGACAGCAAAGTAACTCAGACTTTAAACATTGCTAAGTGTCTTTTTTTATTGGTTTAGGGGTGCTGATCAGAACGCTAGTAAAAAATAATAAGTTAAGTATAAATAGTTATGAACAACCTGTAATAATAGGTACAAAAAAAAAAAACCCGCAGCAACTCGTCAGTAAATATTTGTTCATAACTCGGTTTTAGGGCACTTGAGATACTTGAACATTTAGAAACACTTTTTGTTACACTTTTTAGTACACTTAGTTGTACTTAGCGGAGTAAAAAATAATAATATATAACAAAGCAGATGAGCAAGAAGGGCGTTAAAAATCGATGGTGTCTTTGTTTTTTATAAAGAACTATGAACTTATCAGTCGGTATATTGAGGGTAATAACAAAGTTGATTGAACCCCAGGAAACTTTTTATGAGCTCATCACTTTTCGATAGGTTGATCGGTATTTCATCTGAACTTTCAGCGTCAAAGTTCCATAACTTAAATGTTAAATATCGGATGAGGAGCGAACGTTCCTCAGACAATTACACTGCCTGCCAAAAAAAAAGTGAAGCACCCAAGGGGAAGAGGAATCGAAGTGAAACCTTACAGCTTGAGACGGTGTGCGACGTTGTTGCAACAATTACAAAACAGAGTCAAATTTACAAAGAATTCGGCAACATGTGCCCAGTTATCAGTGTGACATTGCACCCTTGTGACCAGCTGAGAAGGTTGTTATAAGGACGTTGTGTTGGCTCCTGAGATCAGCTGCCCCACAACTGTTGTAACTGGTCATTGATATCCTGGATACTGGCACTGAGACGGAGTTAAAGTTCTAGTTGGTCTCATAAATATTCTATCGGGGGTCTTGCTGGTCACGGGAGTACCTCAACATCACGCAGACAGTTCATGGAGACGCGTGCCTTGTGATTATAAACATTGTCCTGATGAAAAATGATATCACGACACCGAGCGTGGAGGGTGAACGGTTAACGTTCTGGCCTCGCATTCGGGAGGACGTGAGTTCGTATCCCCGTCCGGGTATCCAGATTTGAGTTTTCCATGGTTTTCCCAAATCACTCCAGGCGAATGCAGGGATGCTTCCTTCAAAAAGGCCATGGCCGAATTCCTTCTCATTCCTTGTCCCCAGTCCCATTCCGCCTCTAATTACCTCGATATCGACGAGGCGTAAAGCCGTAAGGAAAAAAATTTATCACGATTCTGTCCATGAGAGCTAATACATTAGGTCGTAGGATGTCCGTGACGTAACGTTGAGTCGTCACAATTCCCTCCGTTACCACTAGTATTACCAGATCCAGGTTGTTAAAAATCGTGACGGAAGGTCTAAAAAAAATCAGGATTCGGGGTTACAAATCGGGACAATCCAAAAAATTGGTTTTCATATAATTTTCGTTTGTTTTTATAATTTATGGTGGACAGGGATCTGGTAACTACTACTATGATGGAAAGAATGTATTTTCGAGTTGAATTTTAAGTACTTATTTATTCTTTTAAAAATATAAAGCATTAATTTTAAAAAAAAATTATTTGGCGTTATAAATCATAGCTTTTATCATTGCTATGTAATAATAATATTCGTTACAAGCCAAATTGAATCTGGTTTTGATTGGAATCTCTGATCGAGTGATTATTCGTGCTCGTGGACCAAATTACGTGTATAAGCCTGAGAAAATTTATAGTTGCCGCGTTTCAAACCGGTATCGCTGCCATGAAAGCAAATATTCAGCCTTATTCGTCTCATAAAAGTTTTTTTTTTTAAAAGATTGAGCTCGTTTAGTATGAGAAATTATTTTGCAGTTTCAGGATGAAATTCTCCAAATCAAATTTATGGATACCCAGAGCATATTTTACACTGTTATGCTAAGCGTGTGCAGAAAATCCAACTGATATAATTTGGTCATTATAACTGCAAAAACTGAATTGCGGCACCTTAAATTCTCATCTGCGTTGTCTGCATACTAACTAGTAAGAGGTTACTATCAATATTGGGCTTCTTCAGAAGTGTCACTAAATTTTTATATGTGCCTGGTGCAGCTTCTATCGGGTATTCATAAAACTCGAACTTTTGAATTGTAGTTGGACTGTAAAATCTTACCATCAGCGGAAATGTTTTGTTCTACCCTTATTGCTTCGATCGTTTCTTAAATATATGCCGAACATAAACCGTTATATGGAATCTCACTGGCCTTTGTTATTCCAAATGACAATTTCTTAGTAGTTTTAGAATCGTTATACAAAGTACGATCGAATTTTGATTCACAATCGGATGACCGAGTGGTAAGTCTTTGTAACTTAAGCAGCTATCACTTCTTGATTCTTGGGTGCTCAATTCATCGGTATTAAAAAAAATTTTGAGTTATGTTTTCAAGCTGGCATTCCCTTCGTTTTTCTTTTTATTACATTTCTAGTGTTTTTGGTTCAATGTGCAGGCTAGTGATGTTAGTTGTACCATAAGCCGTTAATAACACTGCTGGTTGGATGTGATGCATCTCCACGTAAGACACACGATTTCATTTTTTTTTTTTTTTTTGCGAGGAGTGATGGGTTTTTATCACTCAGCTAAAAAAAATCGGGATATTTGGTGTCCCGACTGATGGTAAATCGGGACGCGTCACCAGACCCCCTAGAATCGGGACGTACCACGCAAATCGGGACACCTGGCAACGCTAGACACCACCAGCCGAGACCTGAAGTCATGTCCAAAGGTCCCCACAATATGACACCAGGAATAACATCGCTGCGACTCTCCAAAACATTTGAAGAATGGGACCTCTCCCCAGGTAGCCACTATACTCACGGATGATGGTATTCCGTTCACCCACCATGCTCGGCTAAAATATGTTACTGTAAGGAGTACGAAACAGAATATGTCTTTTCAAACAGTTACAAACAACGAAATAAACTATCAGTGTGTGCAGTTTATTTAATACCCTACCATCAGTTTTTGCGTAATGGCTGGACAGACAGAAAGAAAATACAAAATTTTATGGTTTTGATTAGTGTTGCAAACTGAAAAAAAACAAATATTTTTTTTTCAGCTTTGTGAAAAAAAACGTGAAAAAAACCCAAGCACCCGTGTTTTTTTTCTAAATTTTTTTTTTTTTTCGGAAAACAGTATATTTGATAAATTATAGTTTTATTTAAGGAACTTCCATTTTACAAGTGTGTTTTAAGTCTTACTGAATCATATAATGTCTCACATAATGATTCATAAGTGTATCTATATAGGTAACATAATTTTATTCATCCTCTATGTCAGTACCACATTCACTAGTACCAACACTAGTTCGATCGGTGTCGGAATTTTCTGTCCCTTCTTCTGTCTCCTCTAGATCCATAACTTCAGAAATAGTTAAATTTTCTTTTACTGGTTGTTCTTGTATTGTACTTTTTTTTTTTTTTTGTAACAGTTTAACGTCCCTTTTTAACAACGTGGTCTTTAGAGACGGGAAAGGATGGGGGCAAGGAATGGGAAGGAATTCGGCCATGGCCTTTTGAAGGAAGCATCCCGGCATTCGCCTGGAGTGATTTGGGGAAACCATGGAAAACCCAAATCTGGATGCCCGGACGGCGATTCGAACCGCCGTCCTCCCGAATGCGAGGCCAGAACGCTAACCGTTACACCACCACGCTCGGTGTGTATTGTACGCAAAAGATTTTGAGATTGCAATTTTAAATTGTGAGCAAAGTACACACTGTGCATAAAGACTGCGCCGATAATTCTGTATTACGGTCTTTTAAGTTTGAATTTAAATCTATTATCATACAAAATAGGAGCTTTACTTCTTTTCAATTGTTTTTTTTACACCAACGGTTGCAAGGAAACGATTCATAATTAGGGACCGTGCACAAGCTACTTGTCTCGGTCCAGAGGGAGGAGGGGTTAGCTGGAAGGCTACTACGTAGGGGGGGGGGGGGGTTCCGAGCCCGGCCACGTAACTTTCCTTTCGTAACATTTTTCACAGTTAAAATGAGGAACTGAACTCACAACAGCATGTGAGTATTTATTTCCCTCAGTTAATTATATCCGTATGTAATTTACAATAGTCTGACAAGAGAAAACAGTACAAAATGTCTTCTGGAATCAAAAGGGAAGAAAGCTACGTGCTACGTGAGCGGGGGGAGGGGGGGGGGGCAGGGGGAGGGACAAAAGCCACGTAGGGCTACGTGGGGGAGGAGGGGGGTTCACAGGAGGCCAAAATGGAGCTATGTGGTTTATGCACGCTCCCTTACTGACAATTTAATGAATCAGTACCACTATACTCTGAGAGTTAACAAGTATACGAATATAAGGAAAGCCCAATAAGTAATAAAAAGAGGCAAAAAACTGTGGATAAATTTTAAATTCCTAATTTTTTAAAAGCTCTGCAGGTAATTTTGTAGGGCTGGCAGCACTATTTCAAATAGCAAATATAATCCAATCAATGGGGAATGGGGATTCCATCTCGCGCAACCTAGTCTCTTCGGGAAATCCCCGTTCATAAAGAAAATTTCAGTCAATTTTGCCAATATTTTCGTAATTTTTTTCCTACTGAACTAGAAAAATATAGTAGATTTTAAACTAAGAGAAGTACTTAGAATAAACTCTAAAACAGTCATTTTTAACGATAACTGCGTTACAAATTTGAGATTTAGTAGTTGTGAAAAAAAAACATGTTCCAGAAAAAAAACATGTTTTTTTTTTCAAAGTTTTTTTTCATGTTTTTTTTCAAGCCAGAAAAAAAACCGTTTTTTTACAACACTAGTTTTGATACAATTGCAATTATTCTTTTTGAAATAAATTTCATGTGCAGACTCCAATTTTATTTCTTAATTAGTTCTTTTATTTGTGGAGGAACGACTAGGTATAAGCCCTTAACGAGTTTTGGGTTTATAATAGTTCCAGGTTTTACCGCCTAAAAACCGTAATGAGGACCACAAGTACTCAGAGATCAGGACACGAGCCTGATCCCGTTGTACCTCTCCGATCAAGTGTGCGGCACCTCAGGGGGCGTCCATTACTTACGTGAGGTGAAATTAGGGGAGAGCGTTCCGGCAAAACCTCACGAAATCTCACGTGAGATTTTGAGCTAAAAAAAAAAATCTACAAATGACGCGAAAGTCGATTTTAGAGGTGTAAAAAATGGGTCTCAAAAAGTATCGAGGTCCCTTCGTAGGGGGGGTGGGTTCCAACCAAATCTCACTTAGTCTCACAAGAGAGAGAGAGAGGGGGGGGGGGTCCGGAATTCCGGTGAAACACCTCACGTAGTTAATGGTCGCTCCCTTAGCGCACTGAGCGAGACATTGGTCGGTAACATTAGGGATAGGTTTTAGAGTCGGTGTTACAAGTGATGCAGAAATGATTGATGCATATGGAATGGTACCTCGAGACACTCTATTAATGGTGTCATCTCCGTGATCTATTGCGGCTTTTTGAATTTTCAACTTCTTCCGTCCCTTGGGGCTACGGCAGTCTCCTTTAGTACTTGTCACATGTCACTCCTTAGAGGGAGAAGGGTGCGAATACAACGGAAATTCTGACAATTTATTGGAGGGTACAGCAGCGGCGACAAGCTACGCGATAAGGTCCACCATTTCAGGAAGTGCAGTGATACCGAGTTTCGTCTCGAATTCTCAAGATTTATGAGTTTGGTGAGAGCGCAGCCTTGCTCGGTCTTCAGAATTTCCTTAAGAGTCCGGAAGTCGGAATGATCAGTTCAAGTGTAGGGCATTAAAAGAAGCTTTATTACTGCAAAGTCAGTAAAGCTACTTTCTGACTACTTCAAGTTCTCTTGTGTTTAACTTCAATCTCTCTTTTTAATGGATGTGGTAATTTCACTTCAGAGTTTATGGATCTAAATGTGTGGAGTTTTCCTCTCGATAAACAATGTTTTGTTTATGTCCCATCACATGAATGTTTGTGCTCTAAAGTTATTTCTTTTGAACAGTTTTAAATATTTCATATATCCTATTTATTGTAACAAAATTTTATTCAGAACGAAAGGAAAAAGTGTTTGTCTACTTTTATTAGTAAACATTGGATTGTATCATGTTGTCACAAATTTACTAAACGAAGAAAAAAAAATTCTAGCAGGCAATCTTAATTTCTTTGGAAAACAATAAGAATTTCGTTATCAACAATGCGTTTTGATAATAACAAAAATTTTCTTCTATTGTTTATTTGCTAAAAATAAATCCAGTAAAAAAATTAGTGTTTATGTTCGGTCTTGGCTGGTTCCTGCTTGATACAGTATTCTGTTTCGAATTCCAAATGGGAATTAACTTCATCAAATAGCTTTCAGCCATGTAATTTCGTATTTTTGATTCACATGCCAATCTGATGAATTGTTAAATAATTTATTTCGAAATGCACTTCACACGGAATCAAACCGGTAGTGGTTGCTAATCAATATGGCACAGGACATTAAAGTTTCACAACGCTGGAAAATAAAAAATACAAACAGTTCGCTACACAATCTATAACTGTATCTCTGTATTCATCAGCCGCCGGCTTACCGAAATTGCTCGTTAGCAATCTGGCGCTTTTTACTGTTCAGTTACGGAACAAATGTTAATTTCTTACGTACGAGATCTCTTTTTCATCGTACGTTCCTATGGTCTATGACAAGACAAGACAATAAATGGCTGGGGAAGACATTGGTCCCCAGAGTGTGGAAAGTTTTTGCGTTATAACGTATCACCTTCCATATTAATGTTGGGCTGGCATTACTTATTTGTCATTAATGGAATTGTCGGCTCCGGTATTGCTCCATTACTGGTGATCAAGGAGTTTCCTTGGCCACCTAAGTGTCTGATCGTAGATGAGCTCGGCACCCAGTGCGTTAATCAAAGGGGTTGGCGCTGCCAGCTTCTGAAAGCGGTTCCTAAGTTTGGGAAGTCCGCTTATTCGGTGGAGGTCCTCAGTATGCGTCTCCCTGGGTAGGTGGTAGGCGAATCTGATTGCCTTGTTCTGAATGGTCTGCAGTCGCTGGAGGTGGGATTCCGCGGTGTTGCCCCAAACTGCGGAGGCATACTCCATTATAGGTCTGATGAGGGCGGTGTAGAGTTGTATGCGTACATCTGGTCTCTGCTTACTTTTGGGATTCAGAACAGGGTAGAGAACTGGCAGTTTTCTGACTTTATATTAATATCTCTCCGAGCCTGTGAATGAGTCAGGCATTCGGGTGGACGCAGGTTCAAATCTCCGCCCGGCAAGTCAAATAAAAATAAAGCAATCTGATTGAGATCGCAGTTTTTTTGTGTGTTTTGTTCTTTTTTTAGACCACTTACCTCAGAAAATGAAATAGTGGAAAAATAAGTCCTCGATTTCGGTATTGTGAAATCTCGGAATTCCGGTATCCATGTTCTAGTGGTTTCATAAAAATATTTATCCGACTTGTAAGTAGGTCTGAATTTGACCTTATTTGGTTAATATCAGATCAGACTATTCCTTCATGTCACGCGCCGCACCTTCCCACCATCGCAGCTGTTCCACGCGCCCGTCTGTCGGTTGTGGAATGTCAACCAATAAACAAAACTGGTTGTTGGATAGCTTTCACTTCGTTTGAGCTATTTAATAATTTATCGTGTATTAAGCCCAGCCGGAGAACATAATTTTTTTCTGTCCTTTTATTACGAAGGATAAAACTCTTGTAATTTGTGAAAGTCTACGAATACGCTGCTCATCACTCTCTTTTCAAATATTTGTTGTATTTTGTTTTCCTATTTCTTTCAAACGATCATTCTTTTCGTTATTAGTTTTATCTAAACAGCGCTGTCTCATTCGAGCACGTATTTAATATACAAAACAAACCATAATACCACTAAAAATTGAATATATATAATATTTTTTTTTATATAAAAAAAAAAAAACAAAAAAAAAAACAAAAAAAAAACATAGTAACATTTTAAAATTCGTTTATATTATGCTTAGAGGAAAATAAATCTAAATGGTAAATATTTTAAATTACTATTATTGAATTTTTTAAATAAATCTGTTATCTTTGGAGTAGGTGCCAGCAAAGGTAAGAAAAACTAAAAATGACAATAATAAGGAGTTAAGATTAACTGAGAAGAATTTACCGTATGATACAATCTGCCAGCCGACAATGTAGCGTCAGAGATATGCCTCGACGACAAACGGGGCTGAGCCACAGATTAAAATATCACCTAATTTGTTTCGATAACTGTCTTCCACAGTTAAAAATATATATATATATATATATATATATATATATATATATATATATATATATATATATATATATATATATTCGTCTCGTAAAATATTCGAAATTTTTAATTTTTGTACAGTCAACGTTCTGGTTTCGCGCTGGGGAGGACGTTGATGCGAATCACCGTCTTGCCATGCAGATTTGGGTAGTCCATGTTTTCTCTAAATCAATCCTCCCGAATGCCGGGATGGTTCCTTCAAAAGGCAATGGCCGACTTCCTCCCCGTTCCTTACCTCAGTCCTTTTCTGCCTCTATTTGAGCTCGACGTCGACGAAGCTTAAAGCCATAAGCAAAACAAAAAACAAAAAAAGCTAGCAGGAAATAGTGCAGTAATTCTATCCTCGCGACTGCAGGCTGCCCGCTGAGTGACAGCTGGCACTGACTCCAAACGTAATTGGTTAATTTTAAATTATCAATAATATTAATGTAAAATATTATTGATTTAGATTTATTTATTTCTAAGCAAGGTACAAACTTATTTTTAAATCTTTAGTGTGTTTTTTTAATGTGGTTTTCATTTTTTTTATGAGCCCAACAGTGATTCACACCTACACACAAAAGTAGAGAAAGAGGTTGGTGGTATGGGAAAAATGGGGAGTGGTAGGGGAGCGAATGCGTGAGGTCGGACAAAATTACTGAAAATTTGCTTCTAGAATATTGCTGACCGTGTTATAGTGTACGCAGGAAGTAACAAAGTGTAGTTTTAATTAAGGACAGAAGTTAACGTTTACACTGTAAATAATATTATCGCCGGAAATTTCTTTACGTTAAATGTTATGGGCAGTGTAGGCAATGTAACTGTTATTTGAAGGTTCAATGTTTTATCATTTTTTTGTAATGGGCAGACGTAGTTTTTCATTACTGCCATAAAAACTCATCACCCCTCTGTTTCAACGTGAGAAGGCATATCTCCCCCGGGATTAAACTTTTATGTTGCTGCCGGCGCTATAAACTCTGTACGTGAAATAAAGCCTTAAACAGATTTTCACAATTTGCATACATCTGGTCCACATTGTATCTTTTATTTCTGCACAACTGCAGTCTTTACGCAACAAACTCTCTAAATCCTCGGGCACGTACTCTCATTTCCGCGCTACGTCTGCTCGTTTTACAAACAGGTGGCACTAGTGAAATGACATGACTTCATCAGGCAAGTTCCTTGAACTGTTAAATAAATATTTAGCTTCTCTGCGCTACGATGTTTATTTTGTTAGATCACAAGACGCTTTAGAAAACATACACAGCATTCTACTTGACTATCAAAAATACCACAAATTGAATCAAACCATAGATTTCTCGAGATTTTTTTAAAATTTTTGTTTGCTGGCGAAATTATATTATAGGTAACTATAGCTATGGCCAAATCTTTTGGCGGGTGGCATCAAACGCGCCGTTGCCAAGCCGTGCGCGTAAGAATTGTATTAACCTCTTTACTTGTAGTAATGGTTTGTAACGTGTTTTAAGTAATTTATGATCACTATTCTGTCATAAAATGCATGTCATTTCGTTAAGAAAGTTAAGCATTGCAGATGCGTTTAATATAATTGGAGGTTTCAAAAGACCTGTTATTTATTATTCTATTATCTGCGCAGAAAAATAAAATTCTCGACAGACAAGGAAAACTTATGGAAATACTATTCTTCTATTTGTGGCTAAAAGTCCTCGTGTTAAATTTTATTTTCAATTTGTATATTTATAACTAAAATCAAAATTTTATTTTGTCATCCTCTGCACTGAAAAACTTGCATAATTAACGACAAAATTATCTTTTTATATATTACCACTCATCACTATCGTTAGAGTGCTGTATTGTTTCATATTTTTCTTTCGGGAAATAAACGTAGGTTATTTTCCCTCACGACACACGCGCTGGACAGTTCTCAAACCGACATGACAAGCTGCAGCGCAAATAGCCCGTCCATTCCCTAATTTTTTCGCAACATGGTTGTTTTTGCGGTAACAAATCACTTTTTTTTATTTCATCAATATCAAGTACGTCCATATTTTTCAAGTCTTTTCCTACTAACGTATATGTAGAAGACAAAATTTCACGATCATTGTCCACAAGAAGTTTGAAATATTTATATACATTGTGAATGATAGATTTACTCTGTTGTCTGCTTCAGCCGCGGTGGTTCTGCTGTCTTGTTGGGACTCATTAGTTCGACGTTCGGGAACACCTTGAATAGGAGAATAAATCTCTTCCTAAGTATCCATTTTTAGTAGCAAGATTCTCTTGCTAAATTTCCCTAATTATAAGTTACTGCACTTTTTGTTCGGTAAAATTATTACACTAATTACTATAATTAATAAATAACCAAAAGGAATTATTTAAATCGCACGTAAAAATCGTAAATCGCTAAAAATCAAAATATCCTCTCTCGAGCAAGGTCACACTCACACTGACACTTTCTAATTCCGATTCTCAGGTTCACACATTTTTTGTGAAAGGGAGATGGAAGGTTTGGGGGTGGGTAGCGAGCTGTTGCCGCTTGGACTAGGCAACACAGGCCGCACAGCGTTGCTATTTTCAAGTGATAGAAAGAGAGCGCATCGCGAGATTGTCCCCAAGTACGGCAACAGAGCGTTCACACTGACCCGCCAATTAATCTGGCCACAGCTATAACAGATACTGGCGCAATAGTGGACTCTAGAAGGTACAGGTTTAGGTTTAAATCATTGGCTTGGTATACCAACCACTCTAATTTCGGTTTTGGGTGATTTTTCGGACCACTTTTCACATGTGTTGGTTGTTTGCTTGCAGTACGTGACGACGCGCTGTGTTATTGGTTGTCCATGCTGGGATGTGATTGGCTGGCAGGCAGAACATGCCATCAGGTGTAAAGAGGGCCCACCTACCTACCTGCTGACCAATATGTCACTGCTCTATGGCACGCTTTTTCTTTACACGAAGTGTGAAGTTTGTTGTTCTTCCGCATATAAAAATGATTTTAACATGGAAAAAAAAATTATTTCTACATTTCAGCAGACTTTCAGCATGGCAGCTTCTAACGAAGCAGTATATTTCTAGTATCTGTTTTGTTTGCTTTTAATTATTTTCGCTACTTGATCTTTTTCTCATTTTAGTATTGACTAGAGTTAACACGGTGTTGTCTTTTATATATAGATCTGACTATTGTAGGAAAGGGTGTAAGGGACTGGAATAAATTGCCAAGAGAAGTGATTAATAATTTACCGGAATAATTGAAGGCATTTAAAGTAAAAATTAGTAGAGGGCAAAAGTAGGTTGGTGTGTAGGGAGATTGTCACCGGAGCGGGCGCTCCATCGCAATTTTATCAATTATTATTATAAAAATTGTACTATATCTGAATATCAGTTCCTCCAGCTATCTCTTTTGGGGAGATCTTATATTGACCGAACGTCATCCTGCCAGTGATCTATGAAAGTGTGATATCGATAATTTAAAAAATTGCCTCTCGCGTTATGTGGAACAGCTGTCGAAATTCCTTCCTTATTGTGACCCAACGAAATTCATTAATAAATCAACGCACAAACAGCGATTGCTTATATATACGTTTAGCACTAAATTCAGAAAAAACTTTATATAAAGTTGATAAATGAAGATCGGAGATATATTCCGTAAACTGTCAAACACCACAATTTTTTTTCCTTTAATGCTACCAACTGCTTCCATTAACGAGAACACAATTTTTTTGTTTAATGATACGAGAAACACAGAACCTTAGCTAAGAAAAAGAAAATAAGTGTTTTTTATATAAATTTTCTCAAGTTATTAAAATTACACAAATATAAAATAGTACCTAATGAAGAAAAATATAATATAATCTGTAAAGACACTTGTGCATTTAACAAACTGAGATTTTTTCGCAAACCATCTAATTTTTACACAATATTGTTCACATACTTGATATTTGCGAAACAACGTCTGAGTATTTAGAAACGGTGGATCGCTTAGCATACAAAGAAATCGCACAAATTGAAACCGTTTTACGATAACTTGCACCTGGAGAAAATACAAAATAAACATGTTTAAATCAGGAAAGGCTTTCTACCTTCTCCTAGCTAAGCCGAAATAGAATAACTATTCGAAAAATTAGGGGCTTCCTGAATGTGTCTTTATCTGATAGTTAAGGAGAAATAAGCACGATATAGGAACTTCTTCACATAGGGCGGCACAGCGTACCGAAACTGTTCATGAACATATAAAAATTCACTTCTTGGGAACAGGGTGGTATTAACAATTTACAGAACGTGAACATGTCGCATTAATACTGTCTGCTTCTTTCAGAATGATGCTCACCCTCAGTCGATACGTTTGGGCGACCGTAAGCACCTTAGCGTGCGTGCTGAGTAATGCTACAGCGCATGCGCGGCGGGAGTCCCACGTTACGTCACTCTGACGTAATGTCGGCTGTCTGCGCTACCAGGCTGTCAGCAGCAGGCGACAGCTGACAGGAGGCACCATGTCCTCGCTCACATACTACGGGATGTGGATAGAGGCTACAGCACACACATATCGTTACACGAGTTCCGATTATCACAATTTGTTATCACTAGTGTTTTTAAAATTGTAAATAATCCTTCACAGTTCTACAAAAATGAATGTGTTAAAATGCCTGTTCCTAAATCTCATCTGTAATAGAAAACGATGGTTGGCTGGGGAGGAGGGGGAGGGGAATTCCGTCCTCTAATTCTTAACGGCACGGGAAAAGGACCTTCCTTTCCGATTTTGACCAACTATGGACCACGTATAATGGGTCTATCATCCTTAATATCTTTCCAATAATTTTTAATTCCTTTTTTAACATGTTCTCGTGTTTCTTTTGTGGATATAGTTCTTCTATTTTTCCGAAAATTCTTATTTTTTATTTCCTTTCGGAAAACGTTAAGATTTTCAATTTTTGCTTTTATATTTTCAATTCTCTTAAATCTTCAAAAATGCTGAACATTTAGTGTCCCTCAGCAGCATAATTACTAACATCTTTTTTTTTTTTTTTTAAAAAAGCACCCTTAATCTATTAATAATGTTTCGTCAAATTAAAATGAAACTAACAAACTAGAATTTTAACCTGATCCAAGTTGAGAACAGTTTGCTCTTATAGAGCTGTCATGAACGTTATTACTTCTTTGTAATATTTGTTAAACATGCATTAAAATTAAATTTAGTGCCTGTGATCGTTAAAACTTATTTATTAAACAAACTCATATAATACCTCAAATATGTAGAATTTTCTCTGATTTTATTGATTCTTCAACTTCTTCGTGTCGATTGTTAGTTCCATCGTTTCGATGAACTCATTTAGATATGTAACCTTGACTATCTGCATCGCTTATTGTAACCACTGATTTTAGTTAGACCTCTCATCTGAATCTGTACGGACTATTAAGAACTTAAGGGCATTTTTGAGAATGTGACCATAGATCCTATCACTTCTGTTGGACAGCCTCTTTCACATATTTTCCCCACCATTAATTTCGTACAATGCGCTCTAATGCAGCGTTTCTGAAAATTTTTCACCTCGAGAACCAGAAAATGTCAAAAATAATTCCAACCTACACTAATGTAAAAAAAAAAAAAAAAAAAACAAACTCCAAACACCAATAAATAATTAATGTAATGAAATGTCGATAATATATTTGTCTATGTAACACATTTAATTGATTAAAATTGCTAGACCATAGGATAATGTAAGTGGGAACAGAGCTATCGCAAATGCGAAATGTTGGTACATTTATAACCGGAACGTGCATGCATTGTGTCACCACGTCAGGTAAAACTGACCAAAAACTCGCGTCCACACACTTACGTTTTTAACTTCCGTCTTCAGCTCAGTTCTACTGAAACCAGGAGCGAAGCATTACTTTTAGTGGTTATTTCACTATGTCTAATGAGATTATAAAGTAAGAATGGTCTAGAAGTTG
This sequence comes from Vandiemenella viatica, assembly GCA_031002005.1. Taxonomy (NCBI): domain Eukaryota; kingdom Metazoa; phylum Arthropoda; class Insecta; order Orthoptera; family Morabidae; genus Vandiemenella; species Vandiemenella viatica. The sequence continues at coordinate 187,301,533 of CM061919.1, forward strand.
GTTGCTAAAGAGGAAAAGGTTCTTTCATATAAATTTGCTTCGCAAATTACCTTATCAACCTGAATACTGGCGTAATTATTTACGAATAGTTACGGATCCTTATTTGAAATAATCTAAAAAATAAGACTGCTGTGACAGGGAGAATCTCACCCCTTGAGGGACTGACTGCTATTCTATGATTTCTAGTAACAAGTAGAAACTACGAAGATCTAGAGTTCACAACTGTAATGTCAAAACTATCTCAACACCTTGAGTTCACAGCTGTAATGTCGTAACAATCTCTACGCCTTATACCAGAAACTTGTCGAGTTATATATGAAATGTTGAAACCAGGAAATATACACAACATTCAACTAAGAAGACGTGGACTTGTTCTTGAAGAAGCGAAACGTGAAGGGAATACATTCAAGATGTACTTTAATAACCAAGGATCATGACATTGGCAGGACAACGCCGTAACTCTTTTAGGAGAATTTGATAAAATAAAATTATTTTGAAGATAATAATTATTTATTTCATTTATATTTAGCACTACTACTGTCTTGCTATTAAATAAACCTATTTTATTTTTATATGTACAGTTCTGTTAATTTGCAGCGGTGAACAACTTACTTCAACTTCTGAATCATTCTCTGTATTGATAATTGTTTCTCTTGGTGTATTTTTATAGTTTAAGAATAAAAGAAGGTCGAAATTCCACAGAGAAGCCGATTGCTTAACTTTTAGCAAACTTTTAAGAAACACTGAACGAAAAGAATTGATTATTCCTTTCATATCCGCTTCCTTTGTATCTCCAAGATACACTTGCTTATATTTATCAACCAAAGTATATGCTTAATTTTTTTGTCCCCATCGCTGTAGCCATTTGACTTTAACTTGCCGTATACAGGGATAACTAAGATATAACTCAATTAATTCCGTAAAGAAATCACTACGTAAAATGTTTTTGAAATGAAAAACAAAATAATAGTTATTTTAGCTCTACAAACTCAAGAGATGATTAAAAACTTAAGGGAAAACATCAGTCAAGACCGACAACAATGCTGGAAGTCGTCAGACAAGACGGAAAACAAAGCTCCGGCCGATCCGTTTTCTGGAAGTCGTCCGTCTTCATTCAATTCAGGCAAAACGTCCGTTTTGCTGTCCACACCCAATGTTTTGTCTTATACGTTTTGCCTGATCAAGTAAAAACTGGTGAGCAAAAAAGCACCTGGTACGGATAACGTCTCAAGAACTTACCCAGAAAAGCGATAGTTTTGTTGACTAGGATAATTAATGCTGGAATGACGAGAGGCCATTTCCCTACACCATGGAAAAGAGCCAAAATTGTGACTATTCCAAAACCATGTAAAGACCTGACCAAACCCGACAGCTATAGATCTATTAGCCTCCTGAGCTCACCAGGAAAAGTCATGGAAAGAATAATCGTAAAGAGGATAACAGAAAATTTAAAAGAAAACGCTACAATTAGAGAGGAACAATTTGGGTTCCAGTCAAGAGTTTCGGCAACAATGTTATTGTTACATCTAGTCGAGGACATATTGGCTGGGTTCAACAAGGGAAAATCTGTAGCAGCAATATTCATAGACGTAGAAAAAGCCTATGACAGAGTGCGGAGAGACAATTTAATATGCAAGTTGGAGGATAAAACTGACATCCTACGCTGCTACATAAAATTGATAGCAAATTACTTGAAACGAAGAAGATTCTTCGTGGCATGTGACGGTGCGAACTCATCAATTCTTGACGCCCTGGATGGAATCCCTCAAGGATCAGTACTGTCACCAACTCTGTACAACATCTATGCAAACGATATTCCTGTACCACCCGAAGTTGAATTTGACCAGTTCGCAGATGATAAGACGAAATATACTATCGGGTACAGACATGAAACAAACATCAGAAGACTGCAGAAAGGCATCGACAAACTCACCGAATGGTGTAGAGCCAATAAAATAACGATAAACACCTCCAAGTGCGCTACAGTATATTTTACTAAGAAAAAACCGGACTTTGACAAACTACCTCAATTAAGAATAGACGGACAAACGATTCCGTGGACAAAATCACATCGATACCTTGGAGTTGAACTTGACCAAAAGATGTTTTTCAAAGAACACATCAGACAAAGAATCCGAAAAGGGATGGCTATTATGGTCAACTTATATCCGATACTTAGTACACAGACGGAAAAAAAATCCCAACACCAAGAAAAAATTATTGTAGAGTAATGAAATTTGGACAATGCATTTGTCAAGTTAACATGTTTAATTGATTAAATTTTCAAGATCACAGGTTAATTTAAGCTCAAGAAAATGCATTTCAAATGTGAAATACTGTTAAATTAATAGCCGGTGTAACCTCCAGAATTTTGAATGCAAGCCTGCAAACGTGAATGCATTGTGTCATACAGGTTTCGAATGTCACTTTGTGGTATGGAGTTCCATGCTTGTTGTACTTGTGCTGTCAATACTGGGACGGTCAGTGCTGGCTGTGGATGATGCTGGAGTTGTCGTCCAATGATATCCCATACGTGTTCAATTGGAGACAGATCTGGTGATCTCGCAGGCCAAGGTAACATGTCGACACTCTGTAGAGCACGTTGCGAGACAACAGCGGTATGAGGGCGAGCGTTATCCTGTTGAAAAACTCCCCCTTGAATGCTGTTCATGAATGGCAGCACTACAGGTTGAATTACCAGACTGACGTACAAATTTGCAGTCAGTGTGTTTGGTATAACCACAAGAGTGCTCCTGCTGTCATAGGAAATTGCTCCCCAGACCATGACTCCAGGTGTAGGTCCAGTGTGTCTAGGCCGCAGACAGTTGAATGCTGTTCATGAATGGCAGCACTACAGGTTGAATTACCAGACTGACGTACAAATTTGCAGTCAGTGTGTTTGGTATAACCACAAGAGTGCTCCTGCTGTCATAGGAAATTGCTCCCCAGACCATGACTCCAGGTGTAGGTCCAGTGTGTCTAGGCCGCAGACAGTTTGGTTGCAGGCGTTCCCCTGGCCTCCTTCTGACCAACACTCGGCCATCACTGGCACCAAGGCAGAACCTGCTTTCATCAGAAAACACAACAGATCTCCACTCCGTCCTCCAATGAGCTCTGGCTTGACACCACTGGAGTCGCAAACGGCGATGGCTTGTAGTCAGTGGAATGCACGCTACAGGGCGCCTGGCTCGGAGCTGTCCTTGAAGTAACCGATTTCTAACAGTTCGTTGTGTCACTGTGGTACCAACTGCAGCTCGAATTTCTGCCGCAGACGCAGTACGATGCGCCACAGCTGTACGCCGAATACGGCGGTCTTCCCTCTCAGTATTGCCACGTGGCCTCCCGGAACCCGGTCTTCTTGAGGCAGTACCATCCCTTGACCACTGCACCCAACAATCATGCACAGTGGATACATTCCGGCCAAGTCTTTCTGCAATATCGCGAAAAGAAAATCCACCTTCTCGTAGCCCTATTACACGACCTCGTTCAAACTCGGTGAGCTGTTGATAATGGCTTCTTCGTCTTCTTAAAGGCATTCTTGGCTAACATCAACTCACTATGTCAAATCTCAGCGGTAAATAACGTTCACAAACTTTACAGCGCGTATTTAAAGCAAACCTGATTTGCAAGCTCTGAGTAGCGCTACTAGCGCCACACTTATGCGCGAAGCGCGAAATTTGAATCGATGTCATCTTTCAGATGTATAAACACGCCTACCAAATTTCGTTTATCTAACACAAGTCTTTCTTGGTGTTGGGATTTTTTTTTCCGTCTGTGTAGTAAAGAACTGACACTACGGACTAAGAGCAGAATATATAAATCAGTAATACGGCCATTTCTGCTATATGGCTGCCCAGTTTGGGGAATATCAGCAAATTCGAATATTCAACTCCTACAAAGACTTCAAAATCGCTGTGTATGAATAATACTAGCTGCGAGAATGTACACGCCGGTTACACAACTTCATGATCAAACGGAATAAATTATATTAAATGTGAAATTAGAACAGGCAGAAAAACTATATAATAAAATAAACATATAGAGCCCCGACTACGTCGAATTGGTTCGTGTGAACCAAAAACATGGCACAGATACAAGGTTCCGCTAAGTATATTAAACCAAGAACAGTAAAAGACCATTATTTGGGTTTTTCTATAAGACCACCCGAGTGGTGGTCACAGGTTTTTCCCCCAAAGTGATAAATAAAGAGTGCCCCCAAACCTAACCTTAAACTAACAAGCAAAGCTTCCAAAGGAAGTAGTGCTTTAGCATATAAGAACAAAAAAAAAAAAGAAGACTTATTAATATATTTTCTGTAAGATTAATTTTCAATAAACGTTGCGGTGGTAAAACACACAGTTTACAAGTCTGCTACAAAGCGACAGACAACCTGTTCGTTCTCGTTAACTCACGATGATAAATTCCCTTGCTATCAAAATTCATAAATATTGGTAGCATAACTATGCTATTTGCCTCGAATAAATATCTTTTGTCATTACTAAGATCGTTTAATGCGTCATCAGTATCATTTTTGAAAGAGTTTTCATTATTTTAATGTTTAAGCTGATGGAGATCTCGAACGGGCAGAAAAGTCTTGTACAGAACCTATATTTACAACAGAAAGTAGGACTAAACATTGAAAACAAAAAGCCGGGAGAAAACAGTATTAGGAGGAGTGATTTGAAGGATTGTTGCCTTCTCCCTTGTTGTTCCACATTGTAGTAGGATGACCGAAATGGTTCACCTATAAAATTTTGATGCATTAAAATGCCGTCAATTTCAAATTTATAAAAAACATTCGCGTGTGAAAAATTTGAGACAAAAGCTGAATGGACGAGTGAGGGTAGTTCAGCGGAGCTGTACCGCACACGAGGAAGGCCTCTCCCGAGGTGAGGGCTCCACTGTTCCAGAGACAGTGAATTCCCCAAACAACTATAAGTTGGTTATGAGCTCTGTCCCCCCCCCCCCCCTGTCGTCAGTCTTTCTACTGGTTTAAAGCAATCCTCCATCCTTTCCTATCTTGTGCTAACCTCTTCATCTCTACATATCCCTTACAACCGACATCTTCAATTATCTGCTTCATATATTCTAATCTCTGTCTTCCTCTACAGTTCTTACCTTCGACTGTTCCCTCCACCAGCAAATTAACAAATCCAGCATGTCTCAAAACATGATCTCCCCGCCTGTCTCTTTTTTCAGTAAGTTTCTTCCACAAACTTCTTTCCTCACCCATCATTTACAAAACTCTTTCATTTCTTACTTTGTCTGTCCACTTAACTTTCAGCATTCTTCTGTAACTCCACATTTCAAATGCTTCAATTTTCTTTCTTTCTGGTATTCCTAAAGTCCATGTTTCACTACCATAAAGTGCTGTGCTTCACACATAGAATTTTAAAAAGTTATTTCTAATTTCTAGATCAATACTTGAAACTAAAAGATTTCTCTTTTTCATGAAGGCTCTTTTTGCTAGTGCCATTCCGCTTTTAACATCATTCCTTCTTCGGCCATCGGTTGTAATTTTTCTTCCCAAGTAACAGAATTCTCTTACTTCTCCTATTGCATCCGATCCTATTTATGTATTAAATCTACTAGTATTGGTATCATTTCTGCTACATTTCATCACTTTAGTCTTGCTTTGATTTATATTCTGTCCAAAATCCTCGTTCAGTATTTTGTTCATGACATTCAGTAACTTCTCAATATTCTCAGCCTGTTCTGCCAACAATGCCATCAGCAAATCGTTACATACTGATGATTTTTTCTCCCTGAACACTTATGTCACATGGACATTTTTCTTTGACTTTCTTATTGCTTCTTCTACTTACAAGTTGAATATAACCTTGTCTCACACCCTTTTTAAAGATAAACAAAATTCCAGCCTCGGCTTTGGACATTGACTTTGAAGGGCTAGGAAGGTTTCAAATCGAGGAAAGCCGAGGACTGTCGTGACGTAACGACCATTCCCGAGGGCGAAGTGATGTTCCAATAAAGATTCCCTGTTGGTGTCAATAAAGGACACTAAAAATGTTGTATGACCTAAAATTCTGTGAATTTTGAGCGACCGAGAGCAACGCAGACCTGATGAAAAGGGGAGGGGAGCAAAACTAATAAATTTGAGTGATGTTTCCTGAAACATGTGTGACCTAATATTAGGAAAGTCGCTTTAAACTTAATGATTTCTTTCGTCTAATGCCAAACATGCTCACCAGTTTTAAAGACCCTCTTTTCGACGCACCGGATAGCCTCCACTGAAAACGAAATCTCGCAGACTAAACTGAGGAAAAGACGTCGATAAGGTTGCAACCTTTATTTGCTATTCTTGTTTGTCAGAAACCGAAAAAGCTAAATAAGAAACAATTACACTGTAAACGACACTTATCTGATATAAACTGCAGTGCAATTCACGTTTTCAGATGCCTTTATAGCCTAATAAAGTTGGTTTTCCACTCATCTTATCAGCTTTTCTAGTTGCGGTTACAAACAATGACCCTGCCACAAACTGTTATGACTACAGCAAACTTTTATCGCACGAGAAAGAACAATGGTCCTACGGCTTTTCAGCTCCTTCCCCTAACTTTCGCTTCCTGCGTGAAATATAGGATATAACTTTTTCTGGAGAACCATTGTCAGCCGAATAGAGAATAGCCATAATAAGGAGCCGTTTACGTGCAGCAAAATTTAATCAGACCCTTCTGAGAACCATAAACTCATAAAATGCCAGTTCAGAGAGGAGAAATGGTCGGCACCAACAAAGAATTTCGATCGTAAACAACAGATTTATATATCCAATTCTCGTATGTTTACAACGTCTATAACCCTGTACACACCTCACGAAATCAGTTCTTAATTTCCTTCTTTTTCATATTTGCATTTGATAACAATGTCTAAGAGATTTGTGCAAAAATTACGATAGCAGCAAAACGTTTAACCAATTATTTAAGGAACAATTGTCCCTGCCGTCTGGACCTTCTTTGCTTTTACAGAACAAATGATCCTCAAGCGCAGCAGGGAGTCGAATTTTTCCTTTCCTTGGATGGTGTAGGTAGCTAGCCACTAAGCTACTAGATGTACGCTCGTGGCTGTAGAACAGTTTCCTTATCGGGAGTTTAGTCCATACTATAATTGTAAATGGGAAAGGAACTCTGTCTCCATGTCTATTTATTAAGTTTTCTCTAATAAAAGACTAAACCGATCTTTATTAAATCTGACAGTGAATTATTAGGAAGGACATAGGACACATTTTTCGGAATAAATAACATATTTTGTCGTGAAATTTTTAAAACTGACCAAACAGTGCCAGACAGACGCATAGCGTGTGTACGCCTCTGTAGTGTTATCACGGTTGCCCAGGCTTTGTTTCTCTCACAGCCTGTTTGTGTATAATCCGTTCAAACATTTCATGTCCAGTCACCACTTATTATATACAGTGGAACTTCTCTAATTTGAACTTTTTTTAATTCGAATTTCTCGATGATTCGAAATTTTCTTCTGGTCCCTTGACTTTTGTATTAAGCTAATGTAAAAATAGCTCCCTTAATTCGAATTAGTTTTTCATTCATTCGAAGAAAATTTGTTCCTATTTCGGAAATATAAAGATTTTGTATCTGAGCGTTAGAACGTCCCACAATTAAGGATAAACTAGACGACCCGAGCTAAAATTTTGCGGATAAAATGCGATGAATAGCGGGGTTGAATGCTTGTAATATAATTAAAAGTAGAACCGTACTTTTGTAGAAAATATATTTTTTTTTAGTGTAATAGGTACGCATCAAAATACTTACAACATATTATGAAACAGTTAGGAAAATTTTAAACACTCTGTATTTACGAAAAACTGTCACCGACCTTAACAGAATACAACCAACCTGAACAAAATGCACACAACATATCAACATCTCTGTTATATTTGTTGCTGTGCGAATAAAATGTGCACGTTGGAATTGTATAGCAAAACGAAATTGTTACCATAACAGAAAAAAATATCCGGAAAGCTACTTAAAAAAAAGTTTATTGACCAAATTCAGAAAAAATCTTTCTTAATTTATGATTTTACCTAACTGGAGACCTTAATCTTTAAAACGATATGATATTTATCGTTTACGGCTAGGTATCGAAGAAGATAAATGGCTTGAAATTAAAAAAAAAAAAACACGCTGTTGAAATATTATTGATACTTTTGCCCCTTAAGGGTCGAATTCCAAAACGTTTCTTTAATCAAATCTGGAGTGACCAAAGCAGCCACCTTGTTCTTTAAAATGATACCTCATTTATAGATTTCGGTTAGTTATCAAGCGAGGTAAAAAAAAAAAAAATCAGAAATGATTATATTTTTGCCCCTTAAGGGCTAAATTTGGAGAAAGTTTATTCTTAACATATGATGTGACCAAAGCAGATAATTTAGTATTTAAAACGATACCTCATTTATTAATTTCGGTTAGGTATCAAGGGAAATAAATAGCTCGTGTCAGAAAAATGCGTTGTAGAAATATTAATACTTTGGCCCTCTAAGGTTACAACTTTGAAAAATTTCTTTCTTAAAATGTGATTTAACGGAACCTAAAACCTTACGAAGACCTCAATCTTTAAAATGATACCTCGTTTATCAATTTTGTTTAATTATTAGGGAGATAAATGACTCGAGACACAAAAAAGACATTTTAGAAAAACTTATATTTATGTCCTTTAAGAGCTCAATTCAGAAAAATTCATTTCTTAAAATGTGATGTTACCACAGCGGAAACCTTAATTTTTAGAATGATACCACATTTATCTATTTCTGTTAGATATTAATGAAAATAAATGGCTCGTGACACAAAAATGCGTTGTAGAACCATTTATACTTTTTCCCTTCGGGTTGAATACCAAAAAACTTCTTTTTTAAAATATGATGTCACCAAAGCTGAGACATTACTCCTCATAATCTTACATGATTTATCGATTTTGGTTAGATATCCAGGGATATAAATGGCTTGAGACACAAAAAACGCATTTTAGAAAAATTGACATTTTTGTCCTTTAAGGGTCGAATTACGAAACATTCCTTTCTTAAAATATAATGTTACCACGGCGAAGGCTTAGTCTTTAATATGATACCTCATTTATCTATATCAATTAGATATGAAGTGAGATAAATGGCTCGTGACACAAAAACGCATTGCAAAATTTTGAATTTCGAAAAATTCTTGTCTTAGTATATGACGTCACAAAAGCGGAAATCTTAATCTTTAAAATGATACTTCAATAAATGATTTCAGATACGTATCCAGGGAGACAAAAGACCCGTAACACAGACAACAGCATTTTATACATATTAACATTTTTGCCCTTTAAGGGTCGAATTCCGGAAACTTTCTTTCTTAATATATGATGTGATCAAAGTGGAGACCATAAGTTTTAAAATGACACCTCATTCATTGATTTCGGTTACGTATGAAGGAAGATACAGGCTTGTGACCAAAAAATTCCTTATAGAAATAATACAGTATATACTAGACGACCCGTGCGAAAATTTCGCGAATAAAATGCGATGAATAGTGAGGTTGAATATGATGTCATAAAAGCTGAGTCATTACTCTTCAAATTCCTACTTCATTTATCGATTTTACTTAGAAATCCAGGGAAATAAATGGCTCGAAGCACATAATCGAATTTTAGAAATATTGACATTTTTTCGCTTTAAGGGTAAAATTACGAAAAACTCCTTTCTTAGAATATAATGTTACCATGGCGGAAACCTTAGTATTTAATATGATATCTCATTTATCTATATCGGTTAGATATCAAGGGAGATAAATCTCTCGCGACACAAAAATGCGTTGTAGAACCATTTATACTTTTTCCCTTTAAGGGTTGAATTCCTAAAACTTCTTTCTTAAAATATGATGTCACCAAAGCTGAGACATTATTCCTCATAATCTTACTTGATTTATCAATTTTGGATAGATATCCAAGGACATAAGTGGCTCAAGACACAAAAAACGCATTTTAGAAAAATTAATATTTATGCCTATTAAGGGTAGAATTACGAAAAGTTCCTTTCTTAAAGTATAATGTTACCACGGCGGAGACCTTAGTCTTTAATATGATACATCATTTACCTGTATCGGTTAAATCTGAAGGGAGATAAATTGATCATGACACAAAAACACATTCCAAAAATATTAATACTTTTGCCCTTTAAGGGTCGAATTAGAAAAAATTCCTTTCTTAAAATATAATATTACCACGGCGGAGACCTTAGTTTTTAATATGATATCTCATTTATCTATATCGGTTAGATATCAAGGGAGATAAATAGCTCGTGACACAAAAATGCGTTGTAGAACCATTTTTATTTTTTCCCTTTAAGAGTTGAATTCCAAAATCTTCTTTTTTTAATTATGATGTCACTAAAGCTGAGACATTATTCCTTATAATCTTACTTGATTTATCGATATTGGATAGATTATCCAGGGAGATAAGTGACTCGAGACACAAAAAACGTATTTAATTATTTTATTTTTTTTACATTTTTGCCCTTTAATGGTCGAATTACGAAAAATTCCTGTCTTAAAACGTAATGTTACCACGGCGGAGACTTTAGTATTTAATATTATATCTCATTTACCTATACCGGTTAGTTATCAAGGGAGATAAATCGCTCGTGTCACAAAAATGGGTTATAGAAAAATTTATACTTTTTCCCTTTAAGGGTTGAATTCCAAAAGCATTATTTCTTAAAACATGATTTCACAAAGCTGAGACATTACTCCTTATAATCCTATTTCATTTCACCAATTTGGTTAGATATCCATGGGGATAAGTGGCTCGAGATACAAAAAACGCATTTTAGAAAAATTGACGTTTTTTGCCCTTTAAGGGTGGGATTACGAAAAATTCCTTTCTTAAAATATTATGTTACCACGGCAGAGACCTTATTCTTTAAAATGATACTTCATTTATCTTTATCGGTTAGATATTAAGGGAGATACTGTGGTATGACAGAGTCACCCACAATAAATATAATTAAATAAAGTAATTAATATTCAGATTTTCTTTAATAATAACCAATTTTGTAAGGTGTAAATACCGTAAATAATAGGGATATTGCATAGGTAAATAATTGTATATTGAAACCCGGGCAGCCAGAGGTATCATTGTTATAATTTTAATTTCTGCAACACTTGCTGCTCAGTAACGTAGTGGATATGGGAAGCTGGAACTGCCATTTTCGAACGGTCGAGAGCAAGACAATGGCTGGGTCCCTGCGACTTAGCGGCGCCGACGCTCACAACAGCGCTGGTCCGTTAGACGGGGGCGCTGAACTCACCCCTCTCCGATGCTTGGTCGAGGTCAGGCAGAAAGTGCGCGAACGGAGACAGCGAATGCTGGCCGCGATATAAAACACGTGACGATGGACATGTATCGATGACCAATCGTGAGCGTTTATAGGGGTTCCCAAATCTTAATTCAAGGGATTCTGTTACATGTGGCGAGTGGGAGACGACTCTGCCGAAGAAGAAGAGAAGAGGCCATTTTGAGGACACTTGCTGCCGGGACGAGCTACTGTGCAGACGTGTCAACCGACACGCTCTCGTCCGGTGATCACTGTCTGGTTCTGATCACTCTCTTGCTCTGGGAAGCGAGAAGTTGTATGGCATGCCTGCCATTACCTGGAAGCTGTTGTGGTAACGCGGTCGTACCCGCTAGCCTGGCTTTCGCAGCTGCAGTGACACTGTGCGTGTCACACCTCACCACGACGATGCATTCATGGTAAAGTACCGGACACATACGGTCACAATTCATTGGGTTTTGACGAGACTTGTGAGCCCTTAAGCGGCACTGAGATAAGACTCTGCTCCCGTCACAAAATCACTGAGCTAGCTAGATTTTCATGTTTCATTTCAAATTCTAAGCATCTTGCTAATTTGTAAATTCAAGACGATGCTTTTCTTTAACTTTATATGGCGCCCCTGGGATACTCCTTTGTTGTAGTAAATGTTAGCTTCAATTTGATGGCCTGTGTTGCCACGTTGATAATATGTTAACTTTGCTATTTGTTGAAATACTTAATTCAGTTTTGTGTTTGCTTTTCATCGGCGGATTGTAAACGTCGGGTATTGTTTGTTTTTGTTGTCTTTAAATATGTTTAACGTAAAGTTAACTATTACCCGGCCTTGTATAAGCCATAAGAATCAATAAATGGGATATTATTTTGTGTACAATATTCATGGTTCTAGTCCTCTAGTTCACCTTCTTTTAAAATCATTTTTCATTTTAATAATTAATAATTATCAACACACAAGTTCCCCCTCTTTACAATACATCGCTCGTGACACAAAAACGAATTGCAAAAATATTTATACTTTTGCCCTTCAAGGGTCGATTTCCGAAATATTTCTGTCTTAGTATATGACGTCACTTAAGCAGAGATCTTAATCTTTAAAATGATACTTCATTAAACGATTTTAGATAGGTATCCAGCGAGATAAATGACTCGTAACACAGAAAACAGAATTTTAGAAATATTGAAATTTTCGCCCTTTAAGGGTGGAATTCTGAAAACCTCATTTCTTAAAATATGATGTGACCAAAGTGAAGACCATCATCGTTAAAATGACACCTCATTCATTGGTTTCGTTTAAGTAAGAAGGAAGATACAGGCTTGTGACTAAAAAATACCTTATAGAAATAATATATATGATGGTGATTAATTTTTTGAACAAGCTTAAATAATTAAACCTTTGATTACAAAATTAACTTTAATGTAAAAAAAGCGTGGGGTGTTCTCTACATGAATTTTGGCAATGACTCTATATTTACATACAGCCAGCGACAAAAAAATATAAGACAACAGATATAGCATCCTACGCTTTTTTACATTAAAGTTAATTTTGTAATCAGTGACTTTATTCTTTAAGCATATTCAAAAAAATTAATTTATCCTGAATTGTGGGACGTCCTATCGCTGTTAAACAAAATCTTTATATTTAAAGATTATTTTTAACCTTTTAGTTCATATTATTACGAAAGCGTGTTTTTAGTTTTTAAAACTACAATTTTTTTTTTAATGCAGTTGCAGTTTAGTCAACTGTGGTAGTCTTGTCTCCTGTCTGGTATGCGCTTTTAGGAGAACAGTTGCCGTGTACAGTCCATGCTTGTGTTTATGACTTGTGTGCTGTTTTCTGTGGATTTTGTTTATCGATACCTTACATTTAACTATACCAAGGAACTACGAGGCGGCATCGAGGGCGATTCTCTCTCCATTGTTTAAAATCAGGGGTAGTAAACCTTTTTTACCCACCGCCCACTTTTGTATCTCTGTTAGTACCAAAATTTTCTAACCGCCTACCGGTTCTACAGTAATGGTGATTTATGAAGTAGGGAAGTAACTTTATTTATAAAATTTGTAAATCAGAGTTACAGCAAGTTAGAGCAAATGTTAATAATTATTCGCTACGTTTGTCAGAATAAATCTTTATAAAACAACTTACTGTAGTTAAATATACCTTTTATCATGCGTGATGTTGCATTTAATTAATTAAATTATAATTGAGATCCCTGAGGCTGATGCTGCGAAATTAGCTCAAGTTTTTTAAGTAAATGTTTTTAAATAATTCTATGAAAATGTTTTAAAGTTCAGCTAAATTAAAAAACGGAAAGTGCTTCAGCATCCGAGAAAACCCTACTGCCCAAAGAAAGCTGGAACGTGCACTAGTGGGCGGTAGGACGAGGTTGAGTGTTGAGTACCACTGCTTTAAATAAACTCCAGGACTTCAAGTCTTTGCAAAAAATCAATTAAAGAAAACAATTAACCATATTTAATTTTTTTACTAAATTTAAATTTAGATTTGTAAGTTATATTTTTAATGAGTTAAAGTGATCTAAATAAAGAAAAACTTAATTTTTAATCACATTTTTCTTGCATTTTTTATGAATACTTTCTAATTCGAATTTTCGGTAATTCGAAGTTTATTTATCGTTCCTTCAGAAATTAAACTGTAGTACCGATGTAGATTTTATCCCATTCCAGCGATAAAATTCTAAATCCACGAGTACGGGTATTTGAAGTAGTTATAAATAGTAACAAATAAATGATTTATAGTAAAAATTGTTTTATTAACTAAATAGTTTGATCATTGTTGGAACTCTTAAGGTTGGTTTAAAATTTAAGGTTTGGCTGAAATTCAAACGTCATGTGTATTTGACTCCAAGTGTCGCGTCAGCAAAATCTGAAGAATTTCTATTGAGTTTTGAAGGACTGAGAAATGTTAAAGAGGGATAGAAGCGAGTAGGGTAAAAGGTCACGATAGCCCGACCTGTTCTTACTGAAATACAAACTTGATATTTACTCGATCATAAGGTTTCCCTCTGGAAAATTTCAAGAATTTGTGTTGTATATGAAAGGATTTAGATGTATTAATAGAAATTTTAAATAGAGACAGTTATAATGGCCCTGGGACTCAGAGCTTTAATGAAATATTACTTTAAGACTTATGTCTAGCAAACTGGGAGTTGATTAATTATGGATTTGTATATATTTCGTGTAATTAATTGTGAATTTTGTAAATGAACCTTGTTTAGTGGATAAAAACGATGCAAATGCTATTCAATGTATTCAAGTATTATGTATGAAACATAAATTAAAAATCTGTAGTTGTAAGTGTAGATGTGAGCTACGATGTTTGCGACGGTTGGGACTGGTTTATGTTGATAATTTTGTGTGTAAATGCATGTATACAGTATTTTCATTTCAAGATGTTTTCTAATGACTGTGAATGATTTTGTACTATTTGTAATTATTTTTGTATGGATTTAATTGTTAAAGTATTGTTAGAATTCGGAGAACGTTTTGAATTACTCTGGATTTTTCTGTAACGGCTACATAAATAAGCGGCAGAGATGAGTAGTTAGCTGACAGTTTGTTGAAGGTGGAGTTGCAAGTAATTTGAAAGTTAGAAACGCTGGAAAATTTCTATTTTTTGTGCTTAGTATCTTTGGATCGGGACGGTCTTGTTCTGTAATGTTATTATAGATCGCGCGGAAAAACAAATATGAGAAAAAGTGATTCTTTGGAGCAGTTATTTCATGCAACCAAATACCTAGCACAGTGACGATGAACCTATACAGTAAATGAGTGGATCAGTGTAATAAATGCTGCAGCAACTTCCATTTGCTAAATAATAATAATAAATAAATAAAAAATAACGGAAAAAACCGTCATCCCACCGCGAACAGAATTTCTTGATCGCATACAAGACTTCGTGCGTATTTCACTCTTTGACGCTCAGATGCATCTGAGGCTGCTCCGCAATATTTAAAAGCCTGTTTAAGATATGACAGAAAGCAGTATGACATGTTTGTGACCAGCAGCAGTGTCGCTAGCAACAATTTCGAAAAATGCTTTCCAGTTACTGAAGCGGAAAGGCGTCTTTTTCTGGGAGCAGAAATGGTTTATTCCACTAATAACTATATATATATATATATATATATAAAATAATAATAAAAAAAATAAAAAAACGAGCGTCATTGCTCAATGGTAAAGATGTGGCCTCGAATTCTGGAGGACAAGAGTCGTATCCCCGTCCGGCCACCCAAATTTCGGTTCACCGTGGCTTACCGAAATCACTCTAGACAAGTGTTTCCCAAACTTTTAGCACCACGTACCCCTATATAATTTCCCAGGTAATGGCGAACCCCGTCAACAAAAACTGCGACTTTTTTTTTACGTGTATGGGTTCGCGTAACCAACTTTGAGAAACCCTGCTCTAGACAAATTCCGGAATGGTTTCTCAAAATCACCATGGTCATATTCTTTCCTAATCCTTGGCTCCTTTCTTTTCCTGTCTTCAACGACCTAGACTTCGACGAAATATCAAACCATAATTTAAAAAAAAACCAATAAAATAAACCAAATATGCTAATAAGCAACATCAGGCAACCTGTTTCTGTAGTCCTCTGTTTCACAAATTTACCATGTGATTGGGAAGAGCATTTAATAAAACTAATGCTGTTTAATAATAACGTTCATCCATGGAAATAGCGGAAAACACTGTGCACGTTAAGAAAGGAGGTTTTCCCACCGAATGGAGACCCCATATTGCAATCATGTTTACCTGATACATAATAGTATGCTTAATAGCAACCAAAGTTTCATTTCACCAAGTTTCATGCTTTTCGGAACATCGTTACCTCTGACTGTTCCATATATTTAGAACATCAATAAAGAAATAAAGATTTGACATTAAATCCAAAACCGTTCTGAAAGAATCCTTTCTAATGTTCTTACCAGCTAAATGTGTGGATAAAGAAGATGATTACTTCGAATAAGAACAGTAGCTGAACCGCAGCAAATCCATCGTCTTTTTCGACAAAAGTTCATTGCTTTTTAAACATACCTGCATCATTAATAAATACTGAATCCAATACAGAAACACATTCAGGTCAAGGGTAAACCAATGTCAAAATTACCACCAGACGCAGAATGTACAACAAATCCGATGGTTCATAAAAACTAAAAGAACTCATTAGAAAAAATTTAATTTAGTTTGGAAAAAAGGCTACTTTGCTCGCCACACAATAGGCGTATACAAATGTTAACCAATAATCATCAGAGTTAGGACATTCAATTCATTTCTTCCAGGACCTACAATTTAAAGTCAATTAAAATCACGGTGGAATCGCAATGAATTGTATTCATGTCTTATCATTTTCCTTCTAAACGTTTCAAGCCTTAGGTTACCTCTGACTCTGCTTACAGAAAAAAATTGAGTAGTAAATAATAATTTATATCTGTAGCTCTCGGTTGCAATTCCTAGAAAATGATTCTAGCAGAGGCAAGAGGAAATGTAAATGGCTACATTCAATAACTCTGTTAGAACTAATACTCTCTGGTTATTATATTTGTATGTTTTATAATAAAATTAACGTGATCCTCTGATTCATAAAAGAAAGTATATTAATAATCCATTTTAATTCGTTTAAACGCTTGATGATCATCCATTTTTGGGATGGCGGTAACGTTGTATTTTATATTTTGTCCGAGAATTTTGAAGGCTTGGCCCTAGCTGCGCTGTCGAATATCCGAACCACTGATGCTGGATTTTTCTTATGACATTTTTTACTATAATCCCGTAAGTTAACGGCAAATAGGTCGTAATACTCACTGAGAGCTAACGGTTCTGCAGATGCTGATTGCTTGAGCATGTGTTTGGCGGGAGAATCGTAGTTTCATTACCACATTCTTCCTCTGACTTGGAATCGGTCGCGGGAAAACAGTCGATTTGTTCCATATTCGGTATGCATACCAGAATATGACGTGCAGATTGATTGGCATGTTGGCTCTGAAAATTCTCGCAGTCGCATGGCAAAAAGCAAAGGAATAAGTGGCTCTCGCTATGCGTGACTAATGATTCCCAACATTTCAAAAATAAAAACCCCAAGCTGGTATCCTATTCATTATAAATCATTGAAATACCTGGAAAGTTTAGCAACATTTAAATTGTAAATAGTGTCACATCCGATTATTGGCTGTAAATTCTTTCTGTACCTTGTGGCTAGACACACTTGTGTTTCAAGAGCTTTGTTTTACTACAAACATTCATCGTGTTTCTGGCCAAGAAGGATATTCTATTTGTTTTATAACTTCTGTTATGTGTTGACTTAGTAAAAAAAATGATAGTATTTTAGAATGAACTGGCGCCTTAAAGTTATGGAGCAGTCGCAGGAGATTCCAGTGTCACAGCGCGATGCAGTGAGTTCGTTAATGCTTGTTATAGTAGAGGCCGACTCACCAGCACCGCCCGCTCTTCTTCCCCCACCACTCGCCTTCCATGTGACGGCCACGTCATGCCCCAACTACGCGGATCTCCACTTCCCCGGCCCACTGTTATCGACTGCTTACCGCCGCCTCCTTCCAGTTTATGTTACCCTGGTGCCGCTACAGAGTGCGAGTGTTGTGTGACGTTTGTGGAAGATGCTGTTTAACTTTGAAAATTCTTTCTTTCGTCTTGATGTAAATCTATACTATTATAAATCTGTAAGCAAGCTGCGTTTGTAGTGAGGCTTGATCTCTAATAACGCAAAAACTACCGCATCAATTTGCATGGTGTTTCCAAATTTTTAAAGCTAATGTTGCTGATCAACATCTGCAGAAGTAGCTAACGACTAATATGTACCATGGGAAGAAGAAAGTCAGTAAAAAACTTCAGAAATGAGAAACTGTAGACCACAGATAATTATACACATTCAGACGGTCACTCCTTTCATAAAGAGACCTGACAAAATTTAGGATTTCCTTTTTTTTTTTTTTTTTTTTTTACTTCTGCGATTCATTTTTCTGGACCGCAGTACTTCAAAATAAAAAGAATATGTGAATCAAGTATAATCAGCATTTACTTCAATCGTAACAGGTCTGTTGAATTACGAAAAAGTTGTATTACAAATATTGAAGACGTATTGTCTCTGGTAGACTGTTATACAGTTTGTCTCTGGAACAAAATTGCTACGTGAATTCTGTACAATACAGCCACAATAAGCCAATACTTAATACGAAATTCAGTTTTTTCTCGAAGAGCGATGTCTGAAAACAGCTATTATAAATATCAGCAAGTAATAAAACATACTTCCTTCATAATGACTTGTGCGGAATTGCACATATTTGGAAGTACTTTATTCGATTAATATGTCTCGTGGCTATAACGTGCAAATATAACTAGGCATCCGAAAATTCAGGTACATGCGACTGAAATAATTACATAGAAAATACGGATATATTGAAAGAAACTCAAATAAAAAAAATTTCAGATCCTAATGCTACACCGCGTAAATTATAAAGCTAAAAGAATCGTCCCTTTGCCCTATAACAAAGCATATCAGCTGTCATCACTGTCCAGGTTGCATTTCAATCGATTTACAACTTGCGATAATTTTGCCACTCAGAAATAATTGCTTGAGTTACATGCACATTAGTACATATACTGTACCGTGATCCATTTTGACATTTTTGAATTAATTATATCTGATGGAAATAATGACAATAATGATACGACGGTTTGAAACCAAGATTAACTCCAATTCACGTAAATTTCTATTTTAAAGCAGGAATAATTGATGGTGTATCAACATAAAATAAAAACCAATATCCAAACAGCAAAAAATAAATAAATCAGAAAAAATTGAGATGTTGTGATTATTGGTAACGAATTTTTATTTCAAATATAACTAGGCATCCTAAAATTCTATTCTACACCGCGTAAATTTTAAAACTAAACCCGTTATGCCTGATGCTAAACAAAACGAGTCAATTGTCATCTGGTCCAGGCGGTTGTTTCGCCAGGTACTTACATGCGACTGAAATAATTACATAGAAAATACGGCTATATTGAAAGAAACTTAAATCAAAAATGTTTCATATCCTAATGCTACACCGCGTAGATTATAAGGCTGCAGGCATCGTCTCTTAGGCCTATAACAAAGCATCATATCAGCTGTCAGGTTGCATTTCAAGCGATTCACAACTTGCGATAATGTTGCCACTCAGAAATAATTGTTTCAGTTACATGCACGTTACTACATAAACTGTACCATGATCACATCTCGACATTTTTGGATTAATTATATCTGACTGAAATAATGACAGTAATGATACGACGATTTGAAATCAAGAGTAGCTCCAATTCACGGAAATTTCTATTTCAAAGCAGGAATAATTGATGGTGTATCAACATAAAATAAAACCAATATCCAAACAACAAAAAATAAAAAAACAACAAATAATAAATAAATCAGAAAAATTGAGATTCTGTGATTATTGGTAACGAATTTTTATATTTCAGCACACTTCCAAGAGGACTAAGTCGTAGATTACTGCTATATTTACATAAATTTATGGCACCGTGGTTATGTTGCAATCCTCGGTATCCACATTTAAAAATAAACTTTTTTTAGTTAAGTATCATGGAAAGAATATTTTTCATTAAATCCACAGATACATCCTTAACAAAGCTTATACCTAGCTATATAATCCCAGGCAAAGTTTACACATAAAATCGCCAAAAAAAATTACACATAATGATTATAATATCAGCTTTCTTAACGTTACAACTGTTATATATCCATTTAAATTTTCGGTACCACGGTTAACGTGGAATCCTCCATATCAGCATTTAAAAATATTATGTTTTAGCTGAGTTAAATATTGCTTTCAGAAATAATATTCGGCTA
Source organism: Vandiemenella viatica (assembly GCA_031002005.1). NCBI lineage: Eukaryota > Metazoa > Arthropoda > Insecta > Orthoptera > Morabidae > Vandiemenella > Vandiemenella viatica. The sequence continues at coordinate 187,321,735 of CM061919.1, forward strand.
AATGAGAGTGAAATAGACCGACAACATCGTCTGCAACGTCAAAGAGAACTAGATGAAATAGCTAGAGCAAATGAAAGTAACCTGTACCGAGAAAAGCGATTGACCTATAACCGGGTTCTATACGCTAAATCCATAGCTTCTGAAAGCGCACAGAAGAAAGAACGTCGTTTGAACCGTGAAAGCCTTTCTAAACAATAAATGTTTATACTTCGCACAATAATTACAACCACGAATTACTACTGTTAATTTTTCAGGAGCCTTTTCTACTATTGAATCAATTGCATCACGTTAAAATATGAATAAAACAACTCTCTGACATCAGTATGAAAACCGAACCTAACGTATTAACCGAAACAAACGAAACTATTCAGAATACATTAACAGTTCATGCCTTTCCACGTTAATGTCTGATAAGAGAATAAAATCGGTAAATAATTTCTACACCTGCCAAGGCACGCGCGCGTGAAGCAGCGGGCAAATGCTAGTATATTATATAATTTGAAGCGCTACCTGATTCTGTATATCACATATCCTAATGAATTATTAAAGTTATTAATTTTTATACTGGGACCATATATTTGGTGTGCGATAATTCCCAACCGTGGATTGAATTTAACTAACATTTTTTTATTAATTCACCAGCGATTTATATGAGTATATATATATATATATCGCTGGTGAATTAATAAAAAATGTATATATATATATATATATATATATATATATATATATATATATATATATCATGGTTCATTTTCATCTACCAACCCAACATTAAACGAAATAAACAAAAATTCCTTTGGTGAGGTCCAGAGCATCATAAACGAACACAATAATCATGCATTAACTTACAATAAACCAAGTGTGGTGGGTTGGCGGTATCGCCCTGGCCTCACATTCGAGAAGATTGCGACATTTTTACTAAACTCTTTATTTTATTTCCCCTAATGGTTAGTTATATTGTTATTACTACTATATGATTATTATTGTTTTAATTATAAATGATGTGAATATTTGTGATTAAATGTAATAGGGTATTATCATTATTAGCTTAGTCTCTAGAGAGTATCTTTGATAGAGAGGGTCGTAGACTCCATCGAAACACCTCAAGACAGAAACTCCACCACACGCCCAGCACCAGGCAGGAGCGTACCCACAAAAGCCAAGCACACCGACCTAGCCAGCAGCCAAGACACGAACAGGAGCGGACGGAACTTCAAAAATCAACCAAAGAGGAGGAAACCGATGACAGCGGTACAACAATGCTTCCGCTGCCAAGGCTTCGGGCACAATGCCTCGGACTGCAACAAGCGTGTTGCTTCCGCTGCGGCGCGAAACACAGCAATCTGGTATGCTCACGTCCGCTAGAAGCAACGCCGAGGTGTGCTAACTGCGGTTCTGACCACGCCGCCAGTAACGGGGGATGTCCTGTGAAGAGAAGGCTCCAAGCCGCCATCAGAAGAAGTCAGCACCAACCCAGCCATACTCAAACAGCCGAAGGACCGGGCGTCCCACAGAAAAGGACGTCAAACCGCAGCAAAAACCATCCGCCGACCGACATAAGTGACCAGAGCGAATATCAATGCTGCATCCATGAGCCAAAACGTGAAAATCAGTTGGGGAAAATCGTCCAGTTGCTAACGCAGCTTATTATGGCGATGATCCCCAACTGATCACACGAACCGAGTAGGGGGTTTTAATATAAGGACGACTACGACGTCCATAGCCATTTTCCCCCCAAAAGTGAAATTAATGTGTCCCCAAAACAACACCCAACTGACACTAGAAGTTATACTACCAAAGGTAATGGTACTTAAAAAAAAAGGGCGAGGCTCGCGGGCGACCGTCACGAGTGATTGTTAAACAATGAAGTAAATTTTGTGGGGAGTAATGTAAATTACGAATGTGTAACTTCGTGATTGAATTTAAAAGCAATAAATTTAACGCGAGTGTGAACCGAACTGTGTATTTTTTTGTTTGTTTTAAGGATACAATAAGTAATCCTTCTGATAATATCTCGTTGGCATGTTTGCCAGCCCGGTGATAATTATTAATAATTAAAAGGAACTGTCGGCTTGCAAGTGTTAGCGGTGGTCAAAGGGCCAAACCAGCTACAACACGCCGTTCCTTAGTTTAAGAGTGGAGTCAAATTCCAACAGTAAAGACATTGGTTTACGACAGGCGCGTAAATACATGAAAATTATCAGAAACAGTGGGCTATTGACTCAATTTGGTGAAGGGGACAGATTGCAGTTGGCGACAACTGCCAGCATTATAATGAACCGCATCAGGAAAATTACAGTTCGCAACGTGGGTTCGAATCCCCGTCCTGTCATCAGATTCGAGTTTTCCTTGGTTTCCACAAATCACTTCAGGTGAATGTCGGGATGGTCCCTTAAAAAGGCCATGGCTGATTTCCTTCCAAATCCCTGCCCCCAGTCCATCCCAGTCTCTAATGACCTTGAAGTCGACTATGGAGTAAAGCAGGGATTTTGAGGGGAAAAAACCCCAAAAAAACACCGCAATCAGTGCACTGGAGTATGAGTGGGTAAGAATTTCATTCAAGTTAACAATTCACATATAGGGCAGTAAGAAACTCTTAGTCAAACAGGGTGTTTCAGTTCAAATTAAAACAAAAGATAATTCAGAGTGAACACGTTAGTCGTCGTTAAATTACTTGTTCGTCAGAGGTCACAGTCTAGCGATTCCGATGGTTAAAACACTCGGTAGCGCTATCTATCTATGTAGCACACACCGTTGGGATGGCTTTCCGTCCGTAGCGCAATTCAGCAATGACTAATAACACATGATCACTGTAATGTTAATTCAAACATTATGTCGGAGAGAGTGGCATCAAACACTCAAGTCGCTGTTTAGACACAATTTTGCTGACAAAACTTGTTACAAGACTTCGCTGGTGATCTATAAACGTCTTCCCGGAGTCAAGAGCCATAGAATGCTCCGTTTCTCTCCTGCACCAGAGCCCAGTCGCAAGACAGGAAAGAAGTATCTTGCGATACGTGTGAGCGTAACTACTTTTTTTTTTTTTTTTTTTTTTTTTTGGGAAGTACAATACGTATCACCAATTCACCAGTTTATTTGACATGATGATGAACGTATAATTTTTCTGTTGGTGTTGAGAGCGTGTTTTGGGTTAAAAAATTTGAAAAGGGGGAAGGGTCTCTAACCAGGAAAATTAACTAATCAGATTGCCCAAATAATGTTTTTTTAAGCCCCTTGTGGTAAATATTCTGCAGTTCGTATATATATATATATATATATATTTTTTTTTTCATTCTGGAATTTGAATGAATAAACCGATTTTGTTTTTTTTTTTTTGTAAGAACCATGAAAGTTTTTTTTTTTTAATATCTGTAGAATGGTTTCTCCGAAGATTAACAAAATTATTTTGGAATTATATTTTAATCTGCTGTAACAAATCCAAAAATTAATGAATTCGGAGAGAGTGGGAAGGCAAAATCGTGGCTGGGACATATATGTTGATGAATTTGATTTGACTGTTAGTTACGACCCAAATTTAAATTTGTTGAAAGAACACTAAAATACATAAAATTTTATTTGGATGAAGCTTTATGTCCTTTTATGAAAAAATGATTTCTCTGTTGGTGTTTACAATATTTAGACTAACTGTCTGAAACGATGGTAGTGGTTCAATTTGAAAATTGATTAAGTGGCTTAAGAAAATTAAATATTTTATTCCTCATGATGAACTTTGCAATTTTGCTTTGTCGCTATTAATTTTTTTTCACTTTGAAACCTTTAAATATGTTTTTCTACAGATGTAAAAAATATGGCAACATTACATTTCAGTCTAGCGGAAAATCATTAAAATCTGAAGATGACATTTAAGGGAACAATCCTTAAATAAATTCTCCCTCTCTTCTGGATTCAAACTGGCGACCCTGATAAGTGCTTCTCTGATTCATCGGCTCTGTTATACCTTTCAATAGAATTTCCATTGTCTGTGACCTACGTTTATGTCACAGATATCAGGAACTATCCGTTTAATGCACTCGGATGTATACAAACAAATACGATTACATAATTACAATTATGGGTGAATAATATAATGTGACAGTGTAGTAACAAGAACGTTTTATTCACTCCGTCTCATCACTGTATTCTCTGATCGAAAAATTTTTCGATTTGCAGTATTCCGTTCCAGGTAGAGAGGTTAGCTTGAACTACGACGTTGCGCTAAATAAAGATCGAATACGAATCTCTGTAATGTTATATTGGTTGCTCAGACTTTGTTTCTTTCGCAGTCACTTTGTGTATTATCTGCTCATAAGTTTCATGTACAGACGCAACAGAGAGCCGAGGCAGATAGCTTTGGCTCGGTTACTCTAAGTATGGGTCAACCATCCATTGCGGATGAAGTAATCCCTGCATTTTGAGGGGTGTGGTGGATCTTCGGGAGATTTGACGCATCCGACTACGCGTCGCTAGCCAGTCAGAATACTTCCTGTGATTCGACATGCCATCCTGATTTCGGTTTTCATGGTTTCCAAAAATCAATTCAGGTGAATGCTGGAATGGTTCCTTAAAAGGGCCATGACCGATTTACTTCCCATTCCTTGCCCCAGTCCCTATCCTTTGGGTGGAGAGGAACTCGATGCCTTTAACTCCCTGTGGTGCTTCTGGGCTTGCCCGGGGCATCACGACCGATAGTAAAACGGTATTGCCATAATATGTCCCCAAAGAAGTGACATAATTTTAAAGCACAAACAAAAATCTGCCAGAGAAACTGTGACAGTTAGTCTCACAAAACAACACTCCTCTCCCACCATAGTTTGTTGGTATGTTTAAACATATTGCAAATTGCTTCTCTTTATGAGACAGGGTTAAGTGGTAGAATGATATGGCGATGGCTTCCTCGGTCATATAATCCCGACTTCCCTGGTTTTTGTGGCAACTTTTACGTAACTTACAGCTTTCTATATCCAGTTCTAGTAATAATAAATCCATGAATATGAAGTTGCGAGTACGTTTATGAAATGTGTCTACGTCTTGTGTGTATAGTATCTTACCATTGATTATGTGTCAACAGCCTCGTCTAGTGTACAACTGTAATTTTCTTTTCATCCACTTTCGCATTCTCCAGAAGTTTCATATCGCTACATTGTGGGCGATAATGTTTCATTCAAAGCTGTTTCAGTCATCTCATAGCGTGTGTTTCTTTCACTGCAAAAGAAAACTGCGGGAGCAAGAAAGAAGAAAACTAAGCTACAAACTCCACGAGGGCGGGAGGAAAGGCGCTTTCCCTGCATGTTGTATGACGTAATGTGAGGCTCCTACGGTGCTGGGCTGGCAGAGGAGACGAGGAGGTAGTACAGTTAATCCCATGTCTGAAATTCCGTCTGTAGTAGAATAGTTCAGACAGAAAAAGTTAAATGTTGTGTTCCAAGCCTACATAAGTTTAAACTTCTGGGACTACGTCTGGCTGATGGTAAAGATCAATCAATATAAATGCAGTAATAAAAGAAATCTGTATTACTTTCCAAAGTTGAAATGAGTAAATGACCAGAATTAAAAGAAAAGAAGAGTGACTATTAGATGTTGCTGGAAAATGCGAAGTGCAGCTGTATATTATACACTAACACAACGTTCCCGTCGTAAAATCATTCCATTTATTTTTAGATACGGTAGGAGGTCAATTTGAAACGCCAAATTCTTTGCTACCCGGCTAGCGATGCCGCCTGATGAGTAGTTTCTGAATATTTTAAATGCCAGTATTCGTGGCTTTCAAATATTGAATATGAACACAGTTCGGATTGTACTCTACCAACAATTTCTCTGCCATTGAACATGCGGCAGATTTCTATCTTCTTTTGTTTTTATGTTTTCGCTGTTTTGGGAAATGAGTGCGTTACTTTGTCACGACAAAAAAGTGTTTTTTGTTGTTGTTGTTGTTGTTGAAGTAGATTTCATCACGTTTTGCTACGTCAGTCTCCTTCTTGTTCTCCAAGTTAAATATTGTTCTGAAATTCCGTCATTTAGGATACATTTTACAGACATAACTCGTTTGTATGTGATAAATGTGAGCTGTATGAGACAGCTAAAAGTCAGAGAGACCCAGCTGCAACAAAGTTTCTGTAATAACGGCGCTTGACACGAGGAACATCTGGGTGATCTACTGGCTGACCAGACGCTGCCGCGTCATTTAAAGTTGACGAAATTCCCACCGACCCACTTTGGCGTTATGCGCCGCAGCAAGGAGGATCACTGTAGAACAAATGAGATAAAATTTTCATATCATGTGGCTTAAAAAAGTTTACAAAATTAACCTAGTTTTAAAGTAATTTACCGTACGGTAGCAGCACGTCGCAGTTGCACAAAACGTTGCAGCAGTTTAACTAATTATCATTTTGTAAATGCTCATTTATCCTGCTACTACTACGGCTTAGAATTGAAAATTGGATTTGTTCAGACATATATTCCATCTCGAGATGTGATTTTCGGCAGAGATCATCCTTTATTGCGGAAATTTTTATTGTTCTGTAAAGTTTCTATGGAAAGTACGATTTCAAAAACAATTTAATAAACTTAACTGTTTCTCATTTTCTGTCAAAAGTAATGTTTGTGACCTGATCCTAGTAATTGTTAGAGAGAATAGAGTAATAAATTATATCCTTGCATTGATTTCTGCATCTAATCGTCGTTGTAAACAAACAAAAATCAATTTTTATAAAGCTGTGAGAAATGATTACTGCCAATGCAACAATTTTTATATTCGTTTTTTCTTGATGCTGACAGGAAATTGTAGAAACAAACGAATGTAAATAGAAAATATAAGCCGCTGGAGATGCTTGGGTGAAAAGAAGCGAAATGTGTTCGTAAGATAAAAAATAAAAAACAGCTAATATAAATATTCATCTGCATTTGGCAGTAATTATTTTTCATATTTTATAATTTTTATCTGCAACTGAGGCGAATTATCCTCAAACTAAAAATTCAACATGTAGATTTAAACGAAACACATACTTATTCTTGATTAGTAATTTAAAGGTGAAACATGTTAAATAATTGCACAAACGTCAATAGGTTGTTTTAATAGCAATATCTCTGGACATAGAGTGTAAACATTTTGGGACGTCTTTGGCACGTGGAACATGGACTAGCAGCGTCACGCGTGTCATACATAATGACCAAACTGGCCTTGTATTATTATTGATTATTATTATTAATTATGGTGGTCATAAATGGTAGCAAGAACCTACACATCTACTTTTTATGTTATAAGTGAGCTGCTTTTTTAAAAGTCATTCAGTTTTCGAGATAAATTGGTCAGCATCAATCGATAATTTATTCCAGTTCCCGATTCCTTTAGTTAGAAAGGAAAATTATTCAATTTCCTTATAAATGAATTCAAATCCTAATTTATGGCCATTCTCACTTCCCTACCACATTTATAATGTGCCCAACATGCATCTAGATCTCGTCGGAAAAGAATACCTTCTTAAGTCATCCACAGATGATATAATATGGTATTTATTCATACTACAATAAAAATTTGCCAAATTCCCAGCACGTTGGAGACTTGCAGTGTGGTGTAATGTCTAATGGACCTTAATCTTTCTAATCCAGGTTTAGAGGTTTTCAGCGATCTAGAACGCACATTAGGAAATCGTCATTTTAAAGCCCTTTCAGGCTAAGGAACTTAATGATTAGTAGTTATAGAGATATGGCTATAAATGTTTCCTCCTGTTGAAACATCATACGGTTAATCCTAAAACATTTTTAATTAAAAAAAATAATAATAAAATTGTACATAATATTGTAGGGAATAGTGCAAAAACCTTTTGATTTTCTTATTTTCATATCACTAACGTGCATTTTCTCTAGTCCTACATCTAATTTGAAGTAAAAAGTGAAAAAATTCAAAAGCACGGAAGGACGGTAACAAGCGATATAAATAGGAGTCTTAATAAATAATGACCGAAAGGTCCCTATTTATTCCTAATAGGTTACAAGCAGAAAACAGTACCATGCTTAATACATAGTTAGGACGAACAAATTCAATACCTATAGCTGAATGGAAATGGGCAGAGTATGGGTTATTATCCCCTTTTCTTTTTTCCCTTTTCTTAAAAAAAAAAAAAAAAAAAAAAAAAAAAAATCAGGTAATGAAACAGCCGAGCCTGAAGATTGCCCTTATGAAAAAACCTAAGAAACTGTACGTCGGATGGTGAAACGATAACGATAGAATTTAACTGTTACGACCGTGAATAGAATATTATCCTGATGGGTAGAAACCATGGCCAAAAACTGTTCACAGATTCATGTCTTAACTATTCTGCTATAGGCTTTCCCTGATTTTCTTAGATCACTTCAAGTGAAGGAATGGATAATTCTGTAAAGTAATTTCATGGGCCTCAAATCTCTCGCAACTTACCAAATTAACCTCTCCAATAATCTTGATAGTTCCTAGACAAATGTTGAATACCGGAAAATAATGTAACAACAGCTGATATCTAGAAATTTATTGTCCTGTTCAATGTACGAGAGCTCTTCCCACTTGGGTAAAGTAATTACAATGAGAAAATTCACAATTTTTCATTGCAATTCAGACGATGCCTGATTACTCTCGCAAGAAAACATGCCTATACTTAAACCAAACACGTTTCCTTGAATATAAAATCGTTCTCTGAACCGAAATATAACTATCCACAAACACAGCACGGTTGACTAAATTTACAGCACCTGTTTATTAACGCAATTTTAGTACTGTACCAATACATAACGCAATTACGGATACGTAAATGAGAAAAAAAATTGCACATTTTCGTATTAATTAATTAAGCTTTATACCAGAGAGAGAGCTAGAATCTTACTTAATTCATAGCGTTGGATACTACTCAGAGTACTGAAAGACGAATGAGTTGTTGGGTAGATGTCAAACGCACTGAAGCAGTTGGCCCTACTGTATGCAATGAACTTGTTTGAGATGAGGACTTTACCTACTCTATTGTTTTAATCCCTGCTCTCTCTCTCCGACATAGTTTCTCACCTTGCGAAATTAAGAAACTTTTATTTATTATTATTATAACACACTATTAAAGTAGAATCTTCTTAGCCTAAAATATCATTTATTTGTTTAATATTTTGTGTTCAATCCCTTCTTGAATAAAATATATCCTGACGCATGGCCCCGACAGTATAAAGTGATTGAAATAGTATAAGTATGGAAAAGACTAAGAGGCTTATAATTCTTTTGGTACAATGGCAAATCGAGAAGTAAGATTATTATTTGCGATAACTTCATCAGAATCTTTTTTATTTTCTGAAAAATAGTTAGAAAAATGTAATTAATTGTTCCCAAATATATATGAGGAAAACTGCGTATTCATACGCAGAAGGATATATGATATGATCCGAATATATCGAATCAGCTTTTTGTCCTTATTTATTTGTGTATAATGCTTACCGATTATTTGTTGGCTTCCCATACTCTCACATATTAGTAAAACAGTCACAAACCACCTTTAAACGCATTTCGACCTCTACATACAGCGACGCTATTTCACTGCGAGTCCATCCCGCTTTCGATCAATCGATATCAGCGAGGAGTCGACATGACGTAGTGTGACGTAACGCTCTCGGCGACACGAAGGTACGAGGCGGACAGAACTGTCTGACAGGTGGCGAGTGAAGAGGGAACTGTTTGTGGAGGGTTACATAACTCGAGGAGCACTTCAATAAGTATATGTGTATGTGTCGGTCCACCCGTTTCCCTTATATAACAACGCAAGACATTAAATAGTCACAAATGTATGAACCAAGCACATATTGTTCTACTGAATCCACAAATTCTATTTTTCTGTTTCCTCCGTTAACTTTTTGTGAAAATACGCCATTCTGCTTTTGTTTTTTGGTAATAGTTGCCTGTTTTACTTATTTATTATATTGCTAATCAATATTTTCAGTTCCATTCGCCTATGATCAAACATGTTTTAGTTAATTAAAACAGTAGCTTCAATAATCTGTTTGTATAATGATTCGGTAAATCATAAACTTTGATAAAACTTGATGGCCAAAATAGCTTTCCGGTACTGTTACATTGCAATCGTGAGAAAGTATTATATATAGGGGGGGGGGGGGATGAGAAAAGGTGGGAGCGTTGTGGGAGGAGGACAAATTAGCGATTTTGCGTTAGTTTCGATAATCTGATAGTTCCTTGTATCCTACTGAAAATTAATATCATAGATCGATAATATTATAAACATACTTTTGAAACAGAAAGTTGATTTTTTATTAGCTTCAGTATTTTCTGTTCCTAAGAGAAAGAGTGTGTGAGGCACCATAGTTTTCATTTTTATCACACCTGATCTTTTTGATGTGAATGCATCTATGGACTGTGTTCCAGGATCCTGTCACAAAATTCGACCGTTATGTAAACATGGGAAGTTTTGAATGCTTATTACATACATAAGGATTACTGTCGTATGATATTGTATAATCACCAAACTTGTAATTTCGCCGATTTCATCTCGGTTACCGTCCGAGCCAGGGTTTAGGCAGGACGCGCGTTTACTCCTTGGTCCGGCTATTCAGATTTTGGTTTCACGTGGTTTCCGAATTTCACTGGTAAGTGCCAGGAAGGTTAATTCATAAAGAAAGATCATGAAGCGGATAATTCGTTATGGGTAGAGACAATTTTTTACACGTTGCCGTCCTTGTCTCGGAAACATGACAATCATGCTTCTACACAACTATGTGTTTCCTTTACTGTTCTCTTGCAGACTGGAGTTCTTAGATAAAATTCTCTCGGGTTCATGATCGTTACTCTTATTCTTGACATCTGAAACATAGTTTTACACAAAAAAACTTAATTAAAAATGTCAACGATTTAATTTACGTTCGCGTTTTTTAGATTTAGTACTCTCTGTGTATAGATTTTTTTTATGAAATCCTCCATGATTAAATGAAAGGAGGACCGTGAACTAATTTAATAAGTATCAGGTTAATGAATTATTGCTACAAAGTTATATCCAGTGCTTCTGTTATAAGGTATAGTTATATAATTTGTTGACGCACTCATTTGATCATAAATAATTATCCTTATCTACATATGAACCGTACCTTGACAGAACATTGTCTGCGCTAACAAGTAGTTTACTCTGCGTGATACATCTGTATTGCACTTGTATTATGTGCACTGGGGATCCAGCGAATTTTGACGTAATTGGAGGAGATATTTGACAGCAAACAAAACGACATGAAAGGAACATCGATATTAGCTGCCTCTTTGTTTCACTTTTTTGCAGAATTTCTTTTATCTGAGGAGACATATATTTGAACAATGATTAACCCATAATGCTTACTCTACCATTTTACGATGATGTCGTTATTTCGCCATAACGGCTATTATCTTATTATGATGTCACCCTTACAATTCTTCTGTTACAAAAAACCTTTTCTGGAGTTCGATTAACACAACATTTCTGTCGAAGAATAATGGACAAGAAAAGTAAACCAGCGATAGGGAAATTAAGATCATAAAGCTAATAATTCGTTATGCGCCACTGACAATTTTTTACGCGTTGCCGTCCTTGACTCGAAACATAACAATCATGCTTCTACACAACTATCTGTTTCCTTTACTGTTCTCTTACAGACTGGAGTTCTTAGATAAAATTCTCTCGGGTTTTCAGGTTCATGTCATGATCGTTACTCTTGCTTCTTGACATCCGAAACATAGCTTTACAAAAAAACAACTTAACTACAAATGTCAACCATTTAATTTACGTTTACAATAATTAATAAATTGTACAATTCGTGTACATCCAATATTTCCTCACCAAAGGTGTTGATCCAAAGCTCGGAATTATTTAAAGACTTCTAACTAGGAGAGGTAGCAGTGTAGTTCAGTGCATTATGGTGTTCTGCAGCAAAAATTATTTTTCGTTACATCTCTCGTATTTTTTTTTCTTTCATGTTATTGTTATGACTGTGCTTGGGCTGTAAAATTATTTACTGTTATTTAATTAAATATACTGTATAAAAGCTATCTGTCATGGTCACCATGTTTTGTTCCTTTAATTAGTTATAATAACTTCGGTAATTTACATTCTTGAACTTTTTTCTGTACTTCTTTGAAATTAGATGTGGACGACTCTTTGAGAACTTGATCGGGTTAACTGCTTCTTGCAAGTAGTGCGTTGACACAAAGATATTGCTTAAAACGATATCAAAAGATTTGGAAACATGAAAATGCATCCAGTTCTTCCCTGTCATCAGTTTCTCGACTGGCTTGCGACAATTCTCCATCTCTTCCTATCCTAAACTAACCTCGTCAACACAACATAGCCTTTACATGGTAAACTTTCAGCTATCCGTTTCCAATGTTCTAATCTTTTTCTCCCTCCACATTTTTCTTTTTGATGTTCCTTCCGCTAGTAAATTAAACAGTCCTGCATGTTTTAAAACATGATCCGTTAACCCGTCTCTTGTTAGGAAGGGACCCTTAAACAAACGTTTTTCTCCAAAATTATTTACGCACGCCATCTGATCATTTAATTTTCGGCATCCTTGTTTAGCTTAAAACAAGGTACTGTACGGTATTCCAAGTTCTTTATATATGGTATAAAGTAACTGCCTCAACCATAAGTCGTAAGTAGAATGTAGTTTATTATTAGTTAGTTATGTATATTAATATTGTAATTTTGTTAACACCAACATGTACATACATCCACAGTCACTGACGATGCCCCATTCCACAAGGGCGAAACGCGTCTGAGCCTATATCAATAAAACCAGTTGCTAATAGACGGTGTTTTCATTTACAAGTTCTTTATCGTTGAGAAATCTTGAGCCTGTTCATGTGCAGAAATAAATAACCGTTAGATATTTGAAAAGACTTTTCCACTGTGCGACGTGACTATTCTTTTGTGCTCCGACTGAGGGAGGTGCAAAACGAAGAGAGAGAGAGAGAGAGAGAGGAGTGTGTGTCTGTGTGTGTGTGTGTGTGTGAGAGAGAGAGAGAGAGAAAGAGAAAGAGAGAGGGGGGCCGCTAGTCACGCCCCCTACGAGACTCAGTTCCGAGCGACCTCCTGCGCTCTCCTGCTGTCCCAATACGGCGGTCGCGCGTTGGACGTCATCCTCTGTCAGTCACGGCTTGGACGGCTACCTGAGATCGGTTCGACATGCCGGGCTACCCTGATTACTGGTGACCGGTCCCGTCCAATCAGCATCAGTAATTACCTACGACTACCAGCAGCATCTTGCATCGACCGCAGTAGAGCGGCGTATGCGCACTGCACACTTGTTTGTGTGGCTGTGTGCGTTTGCGAAGCCGCCATCTCCTCCCTTGTAATGTCGCCCTGGTTGGCTGGCTTACTGTAGAGCCAAAGAGCTGAGCGGGATGATCCTTACTGCAGCTTCTTTAAAACAGACGACAAGAGATAATACGACACCAGACAAACCAGCACATTTATTGTTGATGTACGTGTAACGATCTTCTATTAAGAAAAATATGTACAAGCAGTCAGACTAATTAGTGTATTTCGATAACCTGCGCAACGGTTAACTCTTTTTGCATTTCTTTTTGTTCAAACGAAGTGCTGTTTACAAGCATATGATTTTCTTCGGCAGTAAGGGTCCTAACACACGGATAACACTATCTATCATTCGTTGCTCTATTTCGATTGATAAAAACGAAATCCTCGAAATGAGACATTCACCAAATCAACTTTAGACCTATTTCTTTGGAATTACCAGTACATTCAGTACAAAATTTAATTACGAAAATATATATTTAATTAGTTCTGTCTTTAGTTAATTCATTATAACGCAAAACGATTTTAATGTACACTGGCGCTCAAAGCTTAAGGACGAAAGTAACATTTGCATACTGCCAAGTTTAAATTTGAACCATACATAGAAAGAACTGTTAAAGCATGGTACAGTAGGCAACTGAAAGAAATACGATATGAGACGGACAGAAAAGACACTTTTATACAGAGATAATAAGACTTAAGTCATGATGGTCCTCTGGAGTTTACAACAAAGAGAGACATGGTCCTTAAAAGGGTATGTGATCACTAGGATTCGGATCTTTAGGACAAGTTATATTTTTTTCCTCCCTTCCTTTTGAGCTGCTATACTGAGTAAAGTACTGATTGAACGTTTCAGATTGTATTTAAATGTATTTTATATAGCATATAAATACATGTTTGGGCCATTTTCCTAGTTTTGGTCATTTTACTATAATATTTGTGGTCATATTTTGATGAAAAATCTGGTAATTTTTTAATAGTACCGTGAATTCACTACATATATATGAGAAGAAATTAAGATAATTATCCACGAACTGTACTTCTATTATTCATTGGAGGAAATACCAAATTAACTGTCACAGAATTCGTCAGAATTCACCAGTCAAGAATTAGTTATGTAATAATTTACCAAAAATGTTGAAAGAATTTAAAGTTAAAATTTGCAGAGAGCAAATGTAGGTGGGTGCAGGAAAGTGAGAAGATGGGTGTGTAGGGAAATTGCCACCGTGGCGTGCGCTCCATCGCAATTTTTTTTAAAAGTAAATATTATTATTATTGTCACTCTCTAAACGTCAATGTTCCGCCCACCTTGTAATCTCGAGAATGCAGCAGCAGCATGCCTGTGTCGATCAGCGTATCAATGAAATATTTTTGGAAATAATCCTCAGTGTTATATCTGCAGTGGATCAGTAAGTACCGACATGTCGAAAAGAAAATTTTCTGAAAGTGCGAAATTATAGAGTTACGTAAGGGAATTTCGAGAGGAGTATTTTAGTACTGACGAAAGAGTTCTTTTCTGTAAATTATGTGAAATTAAAGTGAATTCAACAAAATGAATTAAAATTTAATTTTCTAAAGTTGCACGGAAGCAAATTATGCTGTCTAGCTGAAAGCAACAGTAGTAGATAAAATAAATGACGTGTAATTGAACATGTTTTGATATATAGGAAATTTAAATGTTAGGTCGTATTTTGTAATTTGTAGGTCATATTTACTCGTTTTTAAGGTAATATTTTCCTGCATACTTCTCTCTCTCTCTCCGTACCCTACTGATCAACTGGGACAGCTCCAATGTTGGCCACAAGGTTGGTAAGGAGTTCCGGAGGCAGAACGTTCCATTCCTCCACCAGCATGACTGGCAACTGCAGGATGGACGCTGGTGCATGTGGACGTATTGTAAAAAGTCTCCCTTATGCACCCCACATGTATTAGATTGGATTTATGTCGAGGGAAAAGGGTAGAACAGTCTATTCGCCGAATATCCTAATGTTCTAAACCCTCTTCCCACCGTGCTACTTAATGCGGCCGCGGATTGTCTTCCTTAAAAATCAAGTCAGGGTCGAATGCACCTCTGAAAAGCCGCACGTGGGGAAGGAGTATATTATCACAATACCGTTGACTGGTGGGTGTAACACCTTCAAGGATTTGGAGATCGCTATATCCATGAAACATTATGCTTTCTACACCATAAAACTTGAACCATCAAAACGATCATGTTCCATAATTTTTCTGGGTGTATTGCGTATTCTCAGCTCTCGCCAGATGAGGATACGTCCAGAATCACTAGTTAGACTAAATCTGCTCTCATCTGAGAAGAGCACACGACTCCGCTTCTCGTCGGTTCAGTCTTGGCACCAACGCAAATGATGCCGCCGATGTGCGGGTGTCAACGGAACACAGTGTAATGGTTGTGGTGTCTTCTTTCGAGGAACGTAAATTCTCGATCATACTGTTCTAACAATAGAGAAATTTCAAGTCTGAAAATTATTAATAATTATGAATCTTAAGCTAGTCACATGACATATTACTGCACTTAATAGGATCAATGAAAAGTGGGTGTACAATTTATTAAAACTTGAGCACGGTGAAATTCACGCAAACATTAAATTTATTTCATTAATATTTGAACAATTAAACATTGGTGAATGTCTTTGATGTTTAAACATTTAGAGCAATTTGAGATTTCTCAGGGTCGTTTACAGGATATAACTGATTGCATAAGCTTCTGTCGCGAACGAGGATTTACCGTTTCGCCCCTAGCGAGGTCAGAACCAGAACGCCACAGGGTTCGTCCGCGCAGCCAGCTTTCTCGTCTGCCGGGATGTATTAGCTTCTTCCCCAGGCAGCGTCGTTAACCCCCGTCTTGTACAGTGGTCAGGCCACGGTAAGGTTACTTGTCGCTGTACCAGATCAGAATCAAAATCATAATGTACCTTTCGCACTGCGATGTGGCGTATGACACTCGGCGAATCAAAGCCTTGCCCGCTAAGATGCTTCTGGCACGCTCAACAGACAAACAAAAAACACCAAATCGTTAAAAATATTGCTGACGAGGTACTTTAATGGCCGCATCAACCCTTACCACTGTTCTAGCGCGCCTCTTTTCTGAGGAACGGCACTAAGGACTATTTTCGGTTTTCTGTCGCATGGACCAGCTAACGGCGTTTGAAGGGTCTTTTCCGAAACGTGACCAGATGGAAAGCGTACCTTAGCTATTAATGGTGGGCAATAAATCCATTGACTGCCCAAGCCAGGTAGAATGTTTATTCACATAATCGACATGTAAATCTGGGCGTTTTTTTTGCGTCACATAGCACTGTTTGCTTGAACCATACTGCACCGTCAATATCTTGGAGAAACTGTACGAGCATTCTGTGCCTAATGACACTAACACTTTGTACTTATTAATTCATTACGTAGTTATCGGGCAAACACACAAATCTCATGAAGTCGCGAGGCACTATGTACCGGGAGATTACGCGCCTTGCAATGCTACTAAATGTGTTTGGCGTGAGTCTGTTCTTGCCTGTTTCACAATGTGCAGGTCATCTGCAGCTGTAGTTGATCATCTACACTCTTCCGGAGAACTGTACCTGCGGTACTGAATGCTCCGCATGGACATGAAACAATAAGATGAGTAATGTCAAAATCACTCGTCAGACTTCGACCGAACGTGGTGGTGAAACGGTTAGCGTTCTGGCCTCGCATTCGGGAGGACGGTGATTCGAATCCCCGTCCGGGCATCCAGATTTGGGTTTTCCGTGGTTTCCCAAATCACTCAAGGCAAATGTCGGTATGCTTCCTTCAAAAGGCCATGGCCGAATTCCTTCCCATTCCTTGCTCCTCATCCTTTCCTGTCTCTAAAGATCTCGCTGTTAAGAGACGTTAAGCAGTTAAAAAAAAATAGAAGTCAGACTTCGTCCTTCGACCAGTTTCCCGACCATTCTTCCTCTTTTAAAGTCATCGGTATGTTATCTGTAGGGCATTTTGTAGTGAAGAACACCAGTATAGTGCACCGTAACAGCTCGTTGAGTGACACAAACCGCCTTGTCCCGTTGATTCAAATGCCTCGTATTGTGGGGCCAGACACATTTAGCGCTATATTTGAACTGACATCCAACTTTCTGTGCACTTGTGGCAGACATCTGGCAATATGCTCCCACCCTTTCATTAATTTCCATGGAGTAATTAATACGCTAAGCTACTTTATATATCTCGACCTTAGGTTTTACACACCAATGTATTTATTTGCTTATCATCTCAAACGTATATGAGGTAGAAAGAAAGATATTCAATGAAAAATCAATGACCTATTACCGATACTCCAACGATTTGTTTCTTTCTTTTAACGCTATTGCCACACAGAAATTAAATAATCATCCTCAGATTTAGGAATAGAAACAGAAAAATAAATGAGTTAGTTACACCAGCACTGCACAAAATTGAAAGACAAACCCATGTATCAGAGGGTAATATAAAAATATACGTTTTTTATTCTACAAAGAAATTAAATTTCCGCAAATTCAATTTATGTTACGAGATTAGAGCAACGTCTGTCTTTTGCTTTAGGAAATCCGACCAGCGTGTATCAGTATGCTTCTGATAAAATCAGGAACTTCAGTTTCCTAGAATACTGCCACACAACCCATCATTACGTTTTTCCACCCCGTAGCGTTTTGTTAATTAGCAGAGTAAGGCCAAACAAGATGAGCTTGCCTCAAGTATTCATGCCAGATAATCCACTTGAAGAAAGAGGAAATTAACATATCTAGTACAGTTAATTAATGGTTTGCATTTAGCTTCCAAACAATAGGTTATTGACGGCGTTCAACAGGTGAAGGAAATGCCCTTAACCACCAGCCAATGGAAAAACTGGGAAGTTTTGCTTCTCTGAAACAGCAATATATCCGGCCTGCCTTCACTTGGTTTTCTTTTATTTCTTTTCCTTATAGGAATAAAAAGAGAACCAAGTGAGTTTTAAATCCATATTACTGAAGTAAAACGTAAACAAATGACGTAACAAATTTAAAAAAATATGCGGAAACTTCTGTCCTGGTTGCCTGACCGACAGGTACTGGTACACCCGTGAAGACTTCATTGTAATTATACGCCTGGAAAGTCTCCGTTCTTATACAGGGCGTTCGCCGGGAAACGCAACCCACTGTTAGCGCTACAAGGAAGAAACTGCTCCCGGCGAGCGAGCGCTCAGTTTCCGGCATTGTTCGACCGTCGGCCGCGGACTATTTCATAATAATTACGCTTCATAAACTTCATAAACTTGTGTGCTAAGCATTTAAATGTGACGTAATTCATTAGCTTACCTTATAAAAGATGCTGGAAGTGTTGACCCTCTTGTGTAATGCACATTTCACATCTTCTGAACATATTTCGAGACACACGCTGCCCTAACTGACTTAATGATTTTTTGGGTGACTGTTCTAGTCGAAAAGCGATATCGTCAATTTTCTCCTCTGTGAGAATACGGTTGACCGACAGTCTCTTTTTGTTAAAAAATGAACCCGTTTCTCTTACTTTTTTAACCAGACGCAGAATTGTTGATTTAGCTGGCAGTAAAGCGCCAGGATATTCGCGACGAAATTTACTGCGACACTTTTTAAACGACTTCTTCTTCACATATGTATCGTAGAGAAATATTCTTTGTTGCAAACTGTAACGTACCATAATTTTACTCACACTCAAACACGGTACAGATTAATAAGAGTATGAAGCCCCAAACCAGCCAAACCGCAAAGAAACGTTTATTCACAACACTGATTAATAAGAGACTGAAGTCACAAACTATCTACAATGCAAAGAAACCGTTCTTAACAATGTAAGGGTCACTGCACTGCACTGTTGGGGCAGCGGAGGTGTTAAACAGTGCGGTGATTCACGGTGGCGTGTGGCGGAAACTGCTGGCTCCACTGACCGAGCAAGTTGCCGACGGCAACAGACTGGGAGGGTAGCGTTTACCGGCGAACGCCCTGTATTACAATGTACTCAGTGGGAGGATAAATTACTATTTCCTTTTAGCTAAAACTTGTGATGATAATAATAAGAACGACACATCTTAAATAATGGGATAAAGTAATCTTGTAGTAGTCGAAATGCCTGGTGACAGAGTTTCATAGCCACTGTGCCTCTATCGTAACGCCTATACTAACGTGGCCGTCCTACCAGGTAAAGGGCATCTACAGTTTATCGAGTAATCAAAACCAGCGAAACGTTATGGCGTACTTCCCAATACACAACCAATTAATCGTCCAAAAGTAGGATAATTATTAATGATTGACAGGATTTAATGAATTTGAAACACCTATGAATATGGCATAGTCTATTGGATCATCAAAGACAATGTCCATTAATGACATATTATTTTATCTACTTAGACAATAATTTGACTTGGCAAAATCAAAAACGTTGAATGAATACTGATCATTGGACCTCGAACAACGCGTATTTTATGTGCTATTGATTTTCTTTTTTATAAATGGTATCCAGCCAACAACTGTATTTCTTTTTGTTGCTTATGGCTTCTTGCCTCGTCAACGTAGAGGTCATTAAAGGTGGTAAAGGACTGGGGCAAGGAAATGGAAGAAATTCGGCCATGGCCTTCAGAAGCAACCATCCTGGCATACGCCTGGAATGTTTTAGGGAAATCGTGGAAAACCGAAACCAAACCTGGATGGTTACAAAGTAAAACCATTTTGAACGACGAATCTCTTCAGTACAATGCTATTAATCACTTTCCTCCTGCATTATCCGTTGTTGAAAAGTAAAGACACACAGCATGACGCGCAGGAACTGTTTTACGGAAACGATAAGGTGTGATTATTCGACATTAACTGTACTCGTATAGCTGCTAATAGCTTACGTAAGGAAATACATCATTCGAAGCTCTTTGGTGGCACTGTGATGATTTGGATGGTAAAGATTCTTAATTTTTCTTTGAACTCAGGCCAAAGTTGCTTTGTGTACTTCAAGTAAGCTAGAACGATCCCTTGGTTCGAATTTCACATGTAAGTACTGGCCCCTATAATCATGTGGGCTAACTGGATTTGGTTGGGTCGTTACGACACAAGCAGACTGTCACCAGGTCTGTGAAGCCAATTGAAAATATTGTTACTATCCTGCACCCAAACGACAGTCGGAAATGCAGTGTCCAGTAAGTTAAATTAGATTCCAACTACATAAACCAACATAACCAGCGAGGTAACAGCATCCAGAATACCCTGCACTAAACGGTTTTCTGAAACCCAAACTGCAGTAAATTAACTTGCACAGAAACTAGACAAATTGGAAACACGTTTGTTGTAATGCAGTGTTCTGGTACGTCATTAAATATATTCCTACCACGCACACAAATGGTTTGTTCTGCTATGTCGTATGACGTAAGGCTAACAGCTGTAGCGTAGACACAGAGTTTACAAGATGCGAGACTGGTTATTGTGTGGATGTGAAGTGGTAACTCTGCAACCGGCATAAACGCATCATCTTTGACCTTGATCTTCCAAGCACTTCGAAGCGGCACATCAGTCTCCAGTAGGCTGCATTAAGCGAAAACATGTGTTTGAATCTCGTCACTAAAATGGAATTGCGAAACATTGTGCAACGATATACCATTTCTTTATTGCGATAAACTCGGTGATAATATGACAACAACATGCAATGAGCCTCAAAGGGCTTCTGGAAATGAGTTTGTATCAAGAGCTCAAGTTTTTATTTTGCATAAAAAGTTTTCTGAAGGAAGAATGAATGTTGAAGACGAAACCATCAACCAATTGGACAGACGCCAACAAGGCCGGTTTGCTTGAAATTTTACCATGCAATCGAACATTATGCGTGAAGATGATTGCAGAAGAAATTGTTTTCCAAAAACTAATTGAAGATCGGGGAATTAGAAAAATTTGAGTGAAAATTGTGTCCAAAAGTCTAACAGAGCAATAGAGAGACGTACGGAACAATGTGGCATCTGATCTTTGGAGCCAATGAAGCTCAATCCAAAGTTATTGAACAGTGTTGTCGTATACTCACCGAGTTTAATACAAAAATAAATGTGATGCAATGGTGTGATAATGCCGCCTGCAGGGTTACCACATCACGCACTAAAAACCCGATCTCATTACTTTACTGTCACAACTCGTACTCTGGCACTAATACTGAATCCAGCTATCCACACCGATATTTCGAAGACCAGTAACTGGAGCTGAAGTTTACGATAAATTCTTAAGGGTTTGCTTGTAGAATTTTGCAACAAACATAAAAATATACACTAAGTAAAAATTTTGTGTTGGAAAATTACTATTTTATGGGTGGAGTGGTACAAGCAAAAACACTTAAGCTTAATCACTTCATGTTTTGGCGACCGAGACAACAAAATACAAAGAATCACAGAAAGGGAACCTTACAGAAACAGCTAACACAGATTCCCATGCTGTCACGGGAAGCCAGAACATCCCTCTTCGTCTGATACAACAACAGCTGTGGAATGTCAATGATTGGGGCAGAATCCCTTCTTCAGACGAATGTAGATTCCTGTTCCGTGATGTGCGATCAGCATCGTAATCTGGTGAAAACAACACGATAGTACGGTTCCGTCAAATTTAAAAAAATTATGCAAGATTTCGAAAGTGCTGTCGTTTACCGTTATTATCGTATGCCAATTAGAGTTGCAGCACTGCCACTTATGACCTGGACGTCGTCGAGTAGTAAAGCCTTTTGCGCGTGGTTTTCCCCCAGTTGTAAGGGTTATTTTAACATGATATTGAACTCAGATCAAACACCGAATTATTAGTCAGAAAAAATTTCTACCGGGAATCATCGATGATTTTGCTTTCCCTTCTCAGTATTAAATTCCCAAATCTTCGGAGTGGGAGAGGAAACCAAAGTCTCCATTAGATCTCCAGAAGACAAAAACTATATATATCTATGCAAAACATTTGTGGAATACCTGTTTCACTTAGCAAGGATAATCGTTCTTGTTGTTTTCAATTGCCTTCTCTACTCGTACTATTCTGTAAATATTTCAGCAATTTGTGAATGAAAGGAACAATCGCAGAAACTATTCATTTGAGATTCAGGATAATTTTGACAACGGATTTTATTTAATGAAGCTAATGTATTCAAAATATATAAGTGAAAATTTTAAGTAGTACATGTATGAACTAAATTAGACATTTACAAACATTTTGATAGAAGCAGCCTCGCTTTTGTGATAAAAATTTTCTTATCTACTGTATTGTGCACTATAGCCGGTCTTTTCTCACAAATACGATTCGTTACATCAAAATAATATTAGTTTTTGCTTTTCCTCTCCTGTGAAAAATAGCGTGGCGAAAAATTCTGCATAATCCAATAAAAGCCTTAAGGTAACATTCAGAGGCAGGCAAACTTTAGTCATTTTAAACATATGGGCGTTGTAATAAACTCTAAATAGGAATCAATGAATATTTATGTGTAGAAAAGTTGCCAGCTAAAAATTTAATTTCACACATATTTGTTATGCGCTGTTTCCGGACTAGGGGATTTTACTGAAAGTTATGAACAAATATTTTATACAAACAAGGAAAATGTAACGACTAAAGCGAGCAAAATAATTAGATTTCAAACAATAATACAGACTCCTATGAACTGGATTACGGTACAATCACCCTCCAAATCCTGCCGTTTCTCGCCACGTTGTTTTAAGGAAAGTAGGAACCATTGCCACAGACCACGAAAATGATGTAAAATAGCTCTGTAAAGTTTTTTTTTTTAATATACGCCTAAAGGAATTAAGACGGTTTTAAAAGCCATAAATGATAATCAGGACGCACATAAAACAGAAAATGGATATATGTTTACAATATATTCACGGTTTTTGTATAGAGTAAACAGTAACTGTCCATTTTCGCTTTTTATGACTTACGGTCTCGCCAACATGTCGGTCATTAGAGGCGGGAAAGGAATGGTGGCAAGGAACGGTGGGTTGGAGCTCGCCGTGGCCTTTGCAGGAATCAACCTGGCATTTGCGTGGAGTGGTTTTGGAAATCTGGATGGCCGGACAGTGATTTCAAACCACATCCTATCGTTTTCGCTCGCCCACCAGGCGAGAAATCTGCAATCCTTGGTGCTTGGTCTGTCATGAAAGCAAGTAAATGTTTTATTTCTCAACTGCCGAAGGTTTAATGACACACGTCGTCAGAAACTTGTAGAACTCTGCGACTGGTTATAGTAACAGGCACTGAACATCGTAACGCTATATTTAAAACGAAGAAAAAGTGAACTTGGAACGAGAGCTGCCGTTTTGCGTCCTAAGCCCTATTAACCAATGACTTTCTCTATGTCTGCTAATATTATTTTCGTCTTTGAGTGAATTCACGTTATCATAACTGTAAATCAGTGTAGGTGTGGGAGTGAGTGAGTGTTTGGCGAGGAAGTAGTAGTTTTCTTGAGACAGGAAATCAGAAGCGTTGGCTCAGAAAGGAAAACAGCTTGATAATATTACTACACTATGCTAGATTTTAGATAAGGCATTAATTAACTATCGATGTGCAATAACTTTGAGTCTTCTACGGCGGATCCTGCATTTGGAAACGGAGCTGTATCTCCACCACTGGACGTGTGTGTCATAAAATATCTGGAACACTTAAAGAAGTTTTGTGTCAATTTCTGATTAGGCGATATTTTTGGAATGCACTCTGGCCTTACGCATGACTTATTTGGAATGTAATTTGAGGAACTTATATCTCATTGTTGAATAATTGTAGAAGCAATCATCGTTCCCGTAGATTCACCGGACAGTACAAATAATTTCGGTGAATAATTCATACTTTAGGTCACATCAAGTAGTGCAATGTGTAAATGATACAAAGGCAATAGGCCAAACAGTGGGCAAAATATATCAGGTGTTGCATTCTGGAAATTAATTGTGGTACATCTAAATGACCTCTTAGCCATCTCGGGACAGTTGCAGAACAATTTGCTTGGCTTGGCATAACGGATGAAGACGAGCTTGCTGATACCTGCTCCGCTGACAGTAACCTTGCTTGTTCGTCCTGAAGGTCTTCCTGATTGTCAGCCCCCCAGCTGGTGACTATATGTTCCATATGACCTCGGTGTCGGCAGTGATTGCCCTCGTCAAGTGGGGCCAAGCTGATCTTTAATGGACTGACATTGTAAGTCATTCAGCCTATCAGAAGTGGCTCTTTTAGTTGTTGCCTGGCTGTGTATACTCCGGTGGAAGCTTCATCGACGTAGGGAAAAAGATGTTGGATGGAGAGATAACGCTCAGCATTTTCCTCAGTTCTGGAATGGCAGTTACGTCTTGCAATAAGTGAAGCCGTAATCAATTTTTAATACGGGTTATCAATTTTTCCGTGGACTATTGGTCATGAGAGGTCCTATTTAGTTTAAATAGTCTACTTTAACCCCCAATGCCGATTTGCTCCTTCTGTAATAGGCGTGCTAGGACCGGTTACTGAGGTATTGCCAGTTCCTTTCCTTCATGTGAGTTTGTGTTGTTGTCGGTTTATACATGGCTGTTGTATAAAGGCGCGTTCACACAATCACTTGCAACGAAGGCGAGACGGGACGGGACCTCATTAGCCGAAGTAGGGACGTCCGCGGGCCGCAGGTTAGTCCTAGCTTACCTCGCCGCGACCTCCGCACCACGTTGCCTAGTGTCGTTTGGCACAGAGCACTTTACAGCAACAGAAGGGGTGCGCACCGCTGCTGCAAAACGATGGCAACAGCGCACCGCTACACACGCCTGTGATGTTTACCGACTCAGAGTGGGTAGCTGCGTCTCGTCTCCGCTAGCAGAAGCGGCCGTGTTCCCATGGCGTGTGGTTGAGTATTCGTCCCGTCCCGTCCCGTCTCGCCTTCGTTACAAGGGATCGTGGGAACGCGCCTTAAAGCATCGTGTTGTTTTTGTGTTGTGGTCGCCACTGAAGAGGCCTGTGCCGCCCCTCTGGTCTAGTGGTGGGAGTCATCAAAATGGAATTCTGGAGAGGTGTTACTTCTTTTTGAATGACTTAACGCTTCGTTGATGCCGAAATCATTAGGAACAAATAGGATTAGGAGAATGGGAAGCAGTTAGGCCATGGCATTTTAAAGGAGCCATCTAGTTATTCGGCAGAGTAATACGAGCCATGGAAAATGGGAGTCTGGATGGTCTATCCAGAGATCGAAGTCGTGCTATTAAAAATGAACTCTTAACTGCTCATTAGCATGATTCGGTATAGTCATTTTTGTTTACGTTACAACTGCTGGCACTGTCTGATACTTCTTGGATCGTTCTGCTTTGCCTGTTAACATTAGCATAGAAAATGAGATTGTAATCGCTTGTAACCGTACAAAAGAAGCTGTAATGCATTCTATTGTGTTTTGTCTTCACTCGTCGTCAATCTGCCATGTTCGCTATCGTCATCTTAGTGGAAACACATCGCTAACTTAGGTTCCGAAATCAAAAATATCATGAATGGAGTTAGTTACTCCGTGTAGTTCAAAATGTTTTAATTCTCTCGACAAATCGTAATGGAGAAAAGGTGTTTCATCCCAGCAAACTTCTAAATAGGCATAAGCGATTTTAATTTCTGAGCTTCGCTTAAAAACCATTATCAATATTTTTGTATGTTTGTCAACGACAAGTTTTCGTGATTAACATATCTCAAGTAACAATGTATACATTGCAGGATGCGGAATTATAGATTTTTCAGCTTTATATAAATTTGTTCTGTACAGCAGTGTTTCATTTATAACTCTACGCTAATCAGACAAACGTGTGTATAAACGTTAATATGACACTTTGAATAACTATGCTTATCTTGATAGCGATTGGACGGCAGAAGTTACGATATCACAATATTTCATTGCAGTTATCGGCGGCAACCGATGTGAACGATTTAACGCGGGTGGCAATTAACCAGTTGTTATGAAATGTTGGTTTTACTACAGATACAACCCAATTAATTCGGGAAATTTGTAGCCTTAATTATATTTCTATTTTACTAGAAGCATTTTTATTAGCTTTTGTACTGTCATATTGCTATCATAATAAAATTGTAATACGTAAAAGCAAGTGATAAGGGAAATTGCACTACAAGAATTTAAGATACAAATCTGTGAAATATGGTAGAATGTGCCACCGGATGCTATAATCAACTGCAGTTAAGTTTAATTTTAAGTTTTTTTTGTTTTTTTTTTTAAACCTTTATCTGGCTTTCGAATTGATAAAAAGTTAATGATTTAATTTTATTGCAATACTCAACTTAACATCGACACTCTACATGTGACAATTCCTTTCTGTAAATTCAAAAACAACAGGGCTAGTGGTAGCTGAGCATTGAACAATTATGGTTCCGTACTCTAGTGACCTTACTATTTTTTTTTCAGGTGCTATTTACCTCTCTTGATATCTAAAACAATCGAGAAATGAGTATTACTGTAGGGATTAAGGTCTCCGTGTTGTCCGAATCATATTTTAAGAAAGGAATTTTTCTGAATTCCACCCTTAAAGGGCAAAAGTGTTATTATTTCCATAATAAATTTTTTCGTCACGAGCCATTTATCATCCTTGAAATCTAACTGAAGTAGTTATATGAGGTATCATTTTAAATATTAATGTATCTGTGTTGGTTACATCAAATTTTAGGAAAGTAATTTTTTTGGAATTTGACCCTTAATGGGCAAAAGTATAATTATTTCCATAACGAGTTTTTTTGTTATCTTCCTAGATACCTAACCAAAATCGATAAATTATGTATAATTTAAAAGTTTAAGGTCTACACTCAGACAAAATTATAAGCTAAGAAGGAATTTTTTTAAAATTTGACCCTTGAAGGACAAAGTAATAACTGTGAAAGTCACGTGTATGAGACAGTTCAGAGCCAAACTGCTAGGTAGCAGCACGTGTCACAGACATATTAATCAACTGCACCACTCGCGTCGACTTTGTTACGTAAACTTACCTGTTACACTAAACAAATAAACATTTGATACAGATAAGGCGAGTCTTCTTTCGTCCTATTACAAACCACCAACCTTAATATTTATTGTAATCGCGAAATTTTTGCGTGGGTCATCTAGTATATATTACTCCAATTTTTTTTATTATTATTTTTATTATTATTATTATTTTTTTTTTTTTTAATTTTTTTTTTTGAGGAGCTACTAATGTTCGGTAACAACCAACCAAAATCGATAAATGAGGTATCATTTTAAAGATTAAGGTCTCCATTTTTGAAAAATTATCAACTAAGAAAGTAATTTATTGGAATTTAGTAAGTAAATGGCAAAATCATTAATTTTTTTTTTTTTAATGGCATTCGGCAACGGAGGCCATACAGCCAGCTCAATGTGTATTTTTTCCAATGTATGGACGCCACAGGACGGACAGGACATTCACACAGACACACAACACTTAACATCCATGCCCGTGGCCGGATTCGAACCGGCGGCCTTCGGCACGCGGAAATCATTAATTATGAAGGTGACGCGGATGTAACAGTTCAGAGCCAAGCCGCTAGGCTTCGCTACCGTCGATAAGGACTGATATCGTTACCACTAGATCCAGCACCACATACCACAGAGATAGCGATAAAATTCGTGTGTGGTTTTTTTTTATAATAAGGAGCTTTTCTAACATTTTTTCTGTAAAGGAATCATTTTTGTTTCTTTATACAATTTTTTGTGTATTTTATACCAGAAGAAGCTTATCAGGTAATTTTTTTTTTATCTTAAGGAAACTTTTGTTGTTTGCTATACTGTTTCTAAATAAACATTTTATTAGTGAAACGTTCACATGGGCTATGATTGCATATTGCTAGATAGCAGCACCACTTACCACAAAGATACTGACATATTGCTTATATTTTGTTCAGCTTAGTTGTATTCTGATTTTCTATTCACCGCATTTTATTTGCAAAATTTTTACACGGACCGTCCAGTTAAATTTATGATCGGCGTATTGATATGCAATGAATTCTCAACTGAGAAATCGTTTCAGTAAAATAGTATTAATACATGATAAAATACCTACAAAATTAAAATATATTATTGTTTTCCTCATAAACTTAAAAAATATATTGCATGCAAGTAGTTTTAGTATTTGCTGTTTAAAAACAGAATACGACCAATTGTAAAAACAAATGACTTCGTTTTTTTAGATAGAAATGTTTTAAAATCTAAAACTTTGTCTGCCACTCACAATATCTCAGTTTCATACTTAATGAGCCCCTGACCCCTTACCATACACACTGAGATAGAACAAACAGTATTTTTTTTCTATCTACTTTATTCCTGTGAAAACATCCAAGAACTAATTTAATCTTTTTTAAAATACAGTATTCGTTTCTAAGTGAACGAAACCACTTAACATGTGCAAATCTAAAGTCTCCGATTTATTCCTATTAAGTTACAGGCGAAGGTATTTTATTTTTTATTTACGGCTTTACGCGTCGTCGACGTCGAGGTCATTAGAGGCGAGATACGACAGGGGACAAGGAAAGGGAAGGAAGCATCCCGGCATTGGCCTGGAGTGATTTGGAAACCCAAATCTGGATGCCCGAACGGGAATTCGAACCGTCGTTCTCCCGAATGCGAGGCCGGAATGTTAACCGTTCACTCACCATGCTCGGTGATATATTAGAGGGGCCGTGGGGTATGAGGTATCTTTGTCGGCCATGTGGACGATACCCTAGTACTAAACTGTCAAAAGTATTATTTCTACTTCACGCCATTCAGTGTTGAAAACCTTTATTCTACCATACTTAGCAAGTTTCCTCTGAGATATCGTTGTTAGTACTGAGAAGTAGGTATTTACCTTTTTAGTAATAAAATTGTAGCGGAAAAGGGGGGGGGGGGTTAGGGGAATGAGAATGTTTCTTTAAAGAAAGAGGGGGCGTGGTAAATAAAAAGGTAATTTCTAGTTTAAATACGAGAAGCGGGGAGAGAGGGGATGGACAGTATGAGCAATATCACCCTGTCTCCCATTGAGTACGGTACACTGACGAGGTGAATGTGTACCATCTATATATACAGGGCGTTCGCCGGAAAACGCTACCCTCCCAGTCTGTTGCCGTCGGCAACATGCTCGGTCAGTGGAGCCAGCAACTCCCGCCACACGGCACCGTGAATCACCGCACTGTTTAACACCTCCGCTGCCCCAACAGTGCAGTGACGCAGTATAATGGGACCCTTACATTGTTAAGAATGGTTTCTTTGCATTTTAGCTAGTTTGTGACTTCAGTCTCTTATTAATCAGTGTTGTGAATAAACGTTCCTTTGCGGTTTGGCTGGTTTGGGGCTTCATACCCTTACTAATCTGTACCGTGTTTAAGTGTGAGTAAAATTATGGTACGTTACAGTTTGCAACAAAGAATATTTCTCTACGATACATATGTGAAGAAGAAGTCGTTTAAAAAGTGTCGCAGTAAATTTCGTCGCGGATTTCCTGGCGCTTTACTGCCAGCTAAATCAACAATTCTGCGTCTGGTTAGAAAAGTAAGAGAAACGGGTTCATTTTTTAACAAAAAGAGACTGTCGGTCAACCGTATTCTCACAGAGGAGAAAATTGACGATATCGCTTTTCGACTAGAACAGTCACCCAAAAAATCATTAAGTCAGTTAGGGCAGCGTGTGTCTCGAAATATGTTCAGAAGATGTGAAATGTGCATTACACAAGAGGGTCAACACTTCCAGCATCTTTTATAAGGTAAGCTAATGAATTACGTCACATTTAAATGCTTAGCACATACAAGTTTATGAAGTTTATGAAGCGTAATTATTATGAAATAGTCCGCGGCCGACGGTCGAACAATGCCGGAAGCTGACCGCTAGCTCGCCGGGAGCAGTTTCTTCCTTGTAGCGCTAACAGTGGGTTGCGTTTCCCGGCGAACGCCCTGTATAAAGATGAATGTATGTATGTTTGTTTGTTCTTCATACAAATCCACAATTTTCATCCGATCTCGATGAAACTTTGCACTCTTATCCTTTGAAACAAGGAGAAAAATACTGTCTACATTTGGTTGAAAAATTATCTGTATAAATAATACATGTTGTCTCATAATTTCGAAATATTACTGAACGGCGATAGACAGATGCTTTGGATATGGACGTCTCCGTACTGTTTTTTTCCGTGTAGTGGTCAGGCAGCTCAGTGGTTAAAGTGCTTGCTGACTAATATTTGGGTCGTGGTCTCCGGTGCAAATCTCCGTGGAGGCTAAGATTTTTAAAAATTGTTTTTGATCGTAAGAGTCACGCCTGGGCCGTAGCTTACTCGGATTGAATGTTAAACTGTAGATATCACAAAGTTAGGGGTGCAACGCGAGGAAAATCGTAGGTAGTCTTGCAATGCTGTAGGTGTACACTTTTTTACGTTATCTTGATCCCTCGGGGGTGATTCGCAGTCAGTGTGTGATCTTCAGTAATAATACTGTAAATGCGGAAGTAAGTCTCTATTTTTTGTTACGTTTTGACAACTAAATATTTCTACCGATATTGACAAGAAAATTTATAGGGAGGGCACAGGACATTTTTTTCGGTATGATTAACAGTTGTAGTCACGAAATTTTGAGAACTTATCGAATTGTGACAGAGGGACAGATGTGTGTGTTAGTCTGTAATGTTACGTCGCTTACTCAAGCTATGCTTCTCGCTCATTATGTTAGTGAATAATTTGTTAATAAATTTCGTGATGCAGGACAGAAAGCAGGTTGTCTGGTGTGAGGAATCTTCTCATCTGCATTTCCATCTCTTTATGCTGCTGAATCCTTGTCATTTAGGCATTTTGCTGTGGTCATTGGAGGTCTTCTTAATTTAATCCTACTAATCCAGACAAGATTATCGAGCTCCATGCTAGTTGGTAGTGCGGAATTTTTAATCAGTTTTGGATATTCGTTAACTTGGAGGCCTCGTCGACGGAGGTCTTGAAATTGAATGTGGCTCAGGATAGGCAGCTAGTATTTATTGGTGTCGATCTCAGCGTGCCAGGTGCTGTAAAGATGCGTCCACCATTCCAGACTGTGCTGTTGATACATACCGCAGAGGCATATTCTGCTGCCGAATAAACGAGGCTGAGTGCGGATACTCGTAGCGTCTCCGTAGTAGATCCCCAGCTAGTGCCAGCAAGTTTGTGGATCATATTATTGCGAGTTTTTGTTTTGCTTGAGAGTTTGTTCAGCTGTTTTTTTGAATGTAAGAATCCTATAAAGAGTTACACCAAGATATTTAGGGAACTCGCTGTGTCTAAATTGTTTATTTTCGAAAGTCACTCTCAGCTCTCTTTGATACTTCTTGTTGTTTATATGGAAGCAGGTAACCTCTGTTTTACTTGCGTTTGGTAGAATTCTCAAGTTACGAAGG
The DNA here is from genome assembly GCA_031002005.1 of Vandiemenella viatica. Lineage (NCBI taxonomy): Eukaryota > Metazoa > Arthropoda > Insecta > Orthoptera > Morabidae > Vandiemenella > Vandiemenella viatica. The sequence goes on from CM061919.1 coordinate 187,353,375, forward strand.
TATTGACTCTGTATTTCTAAATCAGATCTCAGTGTTTAATCTCCTACCTTGCATTCAGAGTGTTGGTATTATTTATTTATCTGTACAATCTGATGGTTCGTTCCCTAGAGTCTACAGCGAACGGTTATTTCTTAATACTATAATAAAATTTTACGCTTAATAAAATTTTAAACAATAAACACAAATCCAATATACTACGAAATGGTACAAATAATTTAATATTCTTACTACACACTTTTACTAAAACCTGTTACTACAACCTTTTACTAAAACTATTATCCAATAATACTAAAAACCTAAGTTAGATTCGTTTCACGCTGGTATCTGTTGAAGAATAAGCATCGGTAATTCCAGAAGCCACACTTCCGGCATCAGCGTTCCACTTAGTAGTTTGTAACATTTCTCGTCCATTTCGGGTATTTTGATTCAATCCTTATATGGTTTTCTGTATCCTGACAGGTGGCTGGCTATGCTGAATCCGATACCGCTCCCTGGCTGCATCTGGTACAGCATCTGCCATCTTGTCCAGTTCTTCCCAGAGGAGGTTGTCACGCAGTATTTCCGAGGTAGTTTTTCCCAAGAGTTTCACTCGTCAGCTAATGAACATTCAAACATTTTATGATCAGGTGTTCCTTGGAATCCGCAAGAGCACAGATCATTCTAATCCCTATTGATCCTGTAGAGTGTTGGTATGCAAATTTTCAGTTATCCGTTTACACAAATTTACAAGAAGTTGTTTCTGGTAAGTCCGAGATGTTGAGGCTGGATAAAAGGAAGGCCAGTACAGAGCCCTGAGGAATCCATTGTTTAATTTTTTTAACTCTGCCTTTAATGTTGCCGCAAGAATATTGTTTAACAGCGTTATTAACTGTAGAGATGGTATTACCGCGCAAGTTTACAAATTAATCCCTGCCTCTATACGGTGTCATGCGATGATGAGAGGTCTGTGAATGCAGCGAAAGTTTTAAGTCTCTTCTCAAAGCCAACCTCGATAAATGTGAGAAGTGCAAGGTTTTTATCGCTGCAACTGCGGTTTTGTCGGAAACCTGCCTGCTCTATTGGTATTCTTTCCAGAATGGTGGTAAGCCCTGGGTAAAGCTAAATTAGCTAGCACATTGGTAGCCAAACAATCAATGAAAATCGGTGTCCTGGAGTACATCGCATTATCAGTACCGGATTAGCTACGTAGCAAGAGCCAGCAATGTTACGGGCCCCACGCCTAATGAGGGGGCCGCGCATACTGGGGGTCCCGCGCCTTCTCGGGGGCCCACCTTCTGGGAGGCCTCCCCCTCAGGCTAGATGGGCGACCTTTTTTTCTTTTATCTCTACAACTTCCCCCGGGACGGCGAAAACCAAGGGCCTCTTCTTCACATTTGCTACAGGCCCCGCACTGTTTTAATCCGGTTCTGCGCCTGATGTCTGATATATTAATAACTTCACTGATCATGGTTTCGTTAACTTAAAAAATTTAGCAACAAAAATATTATTTTGTACATTTTCGGGGCGGCAGTACTGTAGAAAAACTTCTCGGGTTTCAAGTCGCGTTAAAGTTGAATCACCTGGCGACCTATCGGAAGCTGGCACCGCTTAACATCACATCAAGACAATGGAAACGGTTCTAGCTTCCAAAACGTTGCCAGGCGATTCAACTTTGACGCGTATCGAAACCCAAGAAGTCTTCTACAGAAATACTACTTGTTCAGTTCAGGAAAAAATGACAGTCAACTTTACGACAACTGTTCAGCAATTAATAAGATGTAATACATTTGTTTTGTTGGTCAGTAAAATATTAGCAAGTATATTTTCGACTCCTAAATACTTCAAGTAATCGCGACAACCCTGTGATGTGTTATTAACGAGAAACTCGAAATACCAAATTCAATACAAGAAAGTTTTACTGTCAGATAAACAAAGAAGTTTTTTCAAAGGGATGCTCGTTACCTCCTCTTAAACCTCCTCCTTTCGTTCGTAATAACTGTACAAAGCAGAGGCCTTATTACAGCAGCATTAAATTTAAAATACACCTAACACAGGAATGGCAGACTGGATCAAAGGGACACTGCGCATAATTTACAGCACAGTGTTAATACTACCCAGCTATGAGTAATGGACTCTAAGATTAATTTCAGGCAGTCACTAACAAAAGATGAATCAAAGTAGAAGTGGCGTTGCGCCTTTTGTTTTAGAGAGAATTTCGCGTTCTGAAAGAGAGCGGCGTCAGGTAGACAGTCTTTGGATCGATTGGAGAGTGCCCACTTGCTCCGTGGCGTCACTAATGATTAATTTATATCTCCATGAAATCTCCTTAATTAGAAAAATACGGAAATTTCATTTCACTTGTAGAGTTGGAGACGTATGAAAAAAGGAAAGAGATCAGGACGTAATATTGAACGGAATATAAAATGAGTTCTTTAATAATGTGAGGTTTATTAAAGTTCAAATATACCATAAGACCAATCGAATCACCGACAGGTGTTTCATTAATTATTCTGCAGAATTGATTATTAGTTCACCTGAAACTTAATATCATAATTGAGGACCAGTAAACCTAGAGACAAAAGACTATTTCTGACGTATCTTTTTTCCTTCGAGCCTTACTCCTCGTTAACGTTGAGGTCATTATAGGTGGAAGAGACTGTGATTTGAACCCCAGCGCTACCATTCACCAACTGTTGAAGTATCGCCCCATGAATAGTGAAATATCGGTTAGAAGTTGTGGAATTAAATTAAAACAGCTCCTTGGCAGACTATAAAGCAATACTGTATTAAATAGCGCTAGGCAGAGTATTCTTGAAAGCACTAGTGGAAGGATAGGAAGACCGGACAGGTAAACAAGAAACTGAATTAGTATTTGATTACTTCTTATTGCACTATGTGATAGTTTCTTCTGAGCTTGTTTAGTGTACCGAATTAAATGACTGCGGCAGCAAACGTTAAGACTAAGTAATAATTTTTTCATTATTAACATTTTATTTTTGTGTGGTTGACTATGCTTTCCCAGAAACACAATATAAATTTGCTGTAATCGTTGTCTCATATGCTTACTGAAATAATTTCATCTGAACATTATACATTTTATGACATCAGTTCACTAAATTTGTATGAAAAATTCATTTCGTTTAAAACGGAACACATTTAAATCTGGATGTCTTGCGTGGGAAAGAAATGACAAATTAAGTAAAATAAAAAAAATATATATATAGACTCTGATGGACGACATGCAGGATCTGTATTTCGAGGCTCCTGGAATCTGGATAGCCTTTCAGACACGGCGCTGTGGGTCAGCTGGAGTGGACCATGAAGATATTTAGTTGGTTCTCATTTGTAGGCTAGAAAAAAAAAAGTGCGATTCATCTTTTCCGGTCTTTGCCTCAAAGATAGAGCAATGGAGGGGATGGGAAAAAAGAAATGATGCTTCAATTAATTATTGCATCAACAGCAATTTAAGCTCTGTTATTTTTGTTATATTTTTAGTTAATTAAATTTTCTGTGGACATCTTTTGTTTCTCATATATTCGATGTAAATTCTCCTCAAAATTTGACGTTTTTATTTTGCTATAAATGTAATTTTTTTCTCAGCTTTGTAGTATAGTATTATCAACTCTATGCCATCCTCCATAATGTATAAAATACGTCCGTTGTAAGCATGCTGTGAAGACAGATGGTAATGTTGAGCCATTTGATATTTGTGCACAAGGTAAAGATGAATTCGAAACTAAGATTCAACCTTCTCCATGCCGTGGAGCAAAGCGAGGTAAATGAAATGATTTTTTTTTATTATTAAATTATTGCACGAGGAACAAATTCAGTTTTTTCCTTTATTATTCGTTACAGCTTAACTGATGAAAGGCTAAAGACTCGTTTGCTTCAAGGTACCTAATTTTTTCTTTTTTTGTTGAAATATTGATTCTTTCATTTTGTTAAAACCCTTTAAAGGCCAACCGTATGTTATCTCCGTTGTTGTTCATTACAATTTTTCATGATTTGACCTATGAATCGCAGCCTAGAATTAGCTCTACCTATTAACGAATTAATGAGTAAGTCCCATTTCATGTTCCTTTGCACTGTTACTCTAAAATATTTCACAGAATCGACCATATCAATAACTGAACTGTTTACCTCGCATTGCTGAATAATCGGATTCTTTTTTTTAGTTCATCATACCGAAATCGGAAGACTTTACGCATGTGCCCGACATTTATGTGCACGACTTAATTCTAGTACAGTTCAGGATGATGCCTATGGCAATTCGATATAACTTCCACTAGACACTTGCAGGTCGATACTGTGTGAGATGAACGTGTGCTACATCGGCTACCACAATCCCATGTCGCATGGGATAGAATTCTAATGCTCTACTTTGTAGCGAGCCATTCCACTGCACTATGTAAGCATTGCGTTAAGTAGAATAATGCATACTAAACACATTTTTTACGATTCGTCAGATGCGTTTTCGCGAAATATATGACGCGAATCCAATGCGCTCACCCCAATTTCTTCTGTCATCAGTCTCTCGACTGGTTTCATGCAATTTATCATCTCTTCCTATCTTGAGCTAAGCTATTCATCTCAACATACCATTACAACCTAAATCCCCTATTAATTCCTTCACAAATTCTAATCGTTCTCTTTCATTACAATATTTTCCTCTCCTTCATTTGATTTCTTCCCTTATCTATGCACTTACTTTTCAAATCCATATATAGCACCACATTTAAAATGCTTCTGATTAATTTTTTGTGTGGTATTCGCAAAGTCCAAGTTTCACTTCCATAAAGTGCTGTGCTCTTCTAAATAGTTTTCGAAACTTATCAAGTTAAATGTTTGAAACTAAAAGTTGCCTCTTTTTCAAGAAATATTTCTTTTTTAGTGCTGTTTCACTTATGTCAAACTTCTTGCTTCAGCGATCGGTTTTAATTTTACTTCACACGCAACAGAATTCGCTTACTTCTCCTATAAGTGTTCCTATTTTTACATTAAACGCGCTGTTGATAATATCATTTATCATTCTTTAATTTTAATTTAGATAAAATTCGTTTGCCAATATTTTGACGATGCTATTCAGTAACTTCTGAGAGCTTACGACAGCAAACAGTAAACCCTTGTCGTAAACTGCTGTGCAACGAAGTTGCAGTTGCGGAGTAATCCGCTTCTGTCGTTGGTAAACAAACAAAGTGTAATCCGAAGTACGGACCCTTCAGAGCTTACTTAACGTAAACCAAACAAGCTTTTTCAGAGGTGAAGGTCAGATTAAGCCCACTAAACAGAGTCTGTCACTTTTAAATAATTTTCCCACCGAGCTACTAAGTCGCTAGCTACAGTCGTAGTGTGGTATGCATTTTTGGGGAAATACTTTCGATAGTCCGAGACGATTTACTAATTATATACAAACTATGGTTCAGCTTCATCTGATTATAGAAGCGGTCTGGTTGCTCAGTGGTTAAGCGTCTGACTGGAGACCGAAAGGTCCCCGGTTCGAATTCCTGTCTCGGCGGGGATTTTCAAAGGCGCTTAACCCGACTTTCACCTCTGCCACAGCTTACTGTAGAAAGTGAATTACACCAGAACGCTTCCATGGATCGGATTCCACGTTAAACTGTAGGTCCACTGTACCCGGCAGGATTGTCGGGTTAAGGCGGCTACGTAGCGCAGCTATTAAAAACCCTATCTCCAGGTCGTTACGACCACTCGGAATTATTATTATTATTATCTGATTATATGGCGTTTTTAGCAAAGTTCTCAAGGAAATGGTATGATCTGGAATTCATAAATGATATTGTAATCCAGATAACTGTAGTTAATATTTTTCAAAAAAAAAAAATTATATTAATTCCGATTTACTTCGCGAGTTAATTCGTGTCGGGGAAATCTGAACCTGTAAATCCTCGAATGACCTGAGCCAACGAGGAGGATTTTATTTAAATAGGTTACTTTATGGGCAATTATCTTGTTTGGCTAACCCAAGAGGAGCACACTGTTCAGATAAAACAAATCCCCATTTAGTTGCTTTAAATATACTGCAACGCTCTATAATCTTCAGCTGAAGAGCCTATTTTTATATAACTCGAGCTGATTATAAACGGGCGCAATCCCGATTTGCCACCCACAACCCTCCGCTTTGGATCGAACGACAGGGTGACTGGGCGAGTCACCTGTGTAGCACGTGCGCATGCGCGTGGCAGACTGACAGGTGACGTAACGCAGAGAGGTAGATCCACCAGGCAGGCAGCACAGCGTTGCAGGTGGCTGACTCCAACAAGTGGCCCTGTTGAACGATCTGGCGAGATCATTCGGGAGAAACCTGTTGGCTGTCAAATGGAAGACATTAAATCGTGTGAGCGAAGTAGTTTCTGGAAGTAAGAGTCTCGATAGTCATAAACTTCGCTTTATTTCTGAAGTATGTAACTCTGGAAACCGATTTACATTAAGCAAGTGACGATTTCAGAACTCAGAGGCAAATAAATGTCTTTATGAACTAAGCGTATTCACATATAACAGTAAAATAACCATCATTTGTGACTAAAACTCCGTTCTATATCAAAAAAATATTACTTTTTTCCTGTGCAAAATAATAAATTGACGTCCATCGTCTTAATGAGACTTATACAGCATACGTTAACATAACACTATCTACAAGTGACCTATTGAAATATGACAGAAATATCACAAAAATTCTATATTATTTGAGCTAACTTATTAACAATATCATAATTACTGCTTTAAATCAAACTCCAAACAATTACAGATTTTTAAGAAGTTATAGATTTCCCTGCAATCGCATAATTTTCTGAAAAATGTTAAACCTCGTTTAAAGACCCATCAGTACAGCTGTTGATTTAACTAGAGTGGCGATGTTTGCCCGATGTTAAAAATTTTTTTGTAGAAGTTATCAACCTTTGTCCTACGCCATTTAACGTCGTAGTAATAGGAATATAGCATATATGTTCAAACCGAATATAATTCAGTATGTTAAATATATAGACGTGTGTGTCTCTATATTTCACTCAGCAGCCTGCAATACCTAGCGACCGAGCGTGGTGGTGGAACGGACAGCGTTCTGGCCTCGCATTCGGGCGGAGGGCGGTTCGAATCTCCGTCCGGGCATCCTGATTTTGGTTTTCCATGGTTTCCCAAATCACTCCAGGCAAAATCCGGGATGCTTCCTTCAAAAGGCCATGGCCGAATTCCTTCCCATTCCTTGCCCCCCCCCCCCATCCTTTCCCGTCCCTAAAGACCTCGCTGTTAGAGAGACGTTAAGCAGATAAAAAAAAATACCTAGCGACAACTACTGGTGTTTGTGTGTGGTACCAGTATAGAGTTTCCCATCGTGAATAACGTTGGCCTATTGCCGCTAGCCGTGGGGGTCGATCCGGGACATTTTCATATTTAAACTAAAGAACCGTGTGTCATTTTATATCTCTTTAGTGACACAACTACACAGCGCAGACCACTGGTGTTTGTGGTAGAAGCATAAACCTTCCATCGTGTACTATAATGGTAGCACGTTGGTAACTATGGGGGTGTGAGAGATATAGTGGATGAAACTGGCCGACGGAGGGCATTTTCATATATCGACCAAAGACTTGTGTGTCCCTATATATCACTCTGCAGCCAAAAGTAACTAACACACACCACTGGTGTTTCTGTGGTAGTAACCACAAGTCTCCCATCGTGCACTAGGGTGGTTGCGTGTCGATAGCTATCAAATTTCTTTACAATTACGAATGAAGTCGTGGGCACCAGCTAGTATATAATAAACTTTTATTGTTCACTTGTATTCTCTGGTTTACTGAGGTTATTTCAAGTGCGTAGGATTTACTAAAACATTTTTGACTGCTTCGGAACACATTTACCATCCATTGTTTTAATCTCATATCTGCACCTATAAACACATTTAATACTGGCACGTATCTCAATGTGAAGCTGGTGAGCGATTGGTTAACTTTCTGAGCTGGCATTCGGGAGGACATTGGTCCCACCATCCAGATTTCTGTTTTCCATGGTTTGCCTAAATCAGTCCAGGTAAATACCGGAATGGTTCCATCCAAATGTCGTGGCTGTATTCGTTGACATTCCTTGATCCCATGCGCCGCCGCCTGTAATGATTTCCACGCCACAGAGGCGTAACTCTCCTAAAAGAGACAGATTATCATTTGTACCTGGAAAATTTTTACAATCCACTGTGTACCTTAGTCTTTAGTGAACGCTACAGTTCTGACCGGATTTATCACTAGTAGCTAGAAGATGTGCTTTTAATAGCTGTAATCGTTAACACAAATGACGAGATCCTACTTTAGTATGACATTACCTGACTAAGCAACAGTCACTACAAGAATATTGTTCCTTCGCTGGCTGCTGGATGTTAAAAAATACAGTGTAAAAAATTGTGATAATTCGGGTGATAAACGGACAGTAGATAAAGGTAGAAAGAAACAGAGTTTACTCATGCACGTAAATCAACGCACACACTTAATTAACAAAACGGCATATATATTCAGTTCTAACTGAAATAACCATTTTTCTATTAGTTTGAAATTCTACAAAACATTTTAACGATTCTTCTTATTGTATCAGTGATGTTTTTAATGCTGGACAGCATATAGGTGACATGCTGGACTAGCAGAATGTTTACGAAGAATTTTTTCTCAGGTTCATAAGAATCTGTACCTTCTTACTCACATTTTTATCGCTGGTACTTTCGTTACACTTACGTGATAGTATTATAATTTTACTACTAATGAACTGCCAAATTAACTGTACTGATAATGGAATAGAGTTAAGAAAACTGTAAACGTATCTTATTGAAATAATTTTAGTTAACATTGTTAAAACTATAAACTTATATTTCTTCAGGTATACAGTCAAATACAACTATGAAAAAAAAATACTGATTGCACTTTTGAATACTTTGTGAAACGTATCGTTGAATCGTCCTTAGAATAGTCGACATGTGAAGCTCTTCGTTGAATGGTGCTAAAAGTAACTGTAAATTTGTATCTATGTTATTATCGGCTGGGATATCCCGCCGTAGTGAGAGTTTGAAATCCCCGCGTATGCGCTCTGGCATTGCTAAGCTAACCTAACTCGGTACCCCTACCGGGTAAAGGTGACCTCCAATCTTACGAGGAATCTGAACCACGGAGCGCCATAATGTACTACACATGAACAAAGAAATGCTTTGCCAGAGACGGAAGGTCACTTTAAAGTCACTTATAAATTCCAAACGCGACCGGGATTCAAACCTGAGACCTACCGTTTCCCAGCCATGAGTCATAAACAACTGATCCACCAGACCGCTGGTTGAATAGAGCTGCAATAACTCAGCTGAGTTTTGTCATGGATTTCGTCATGTGACGGCGCTAGGAATACTGATTGGTACATTCAGTATCTGGAAGTTTTGCAGATCTGTCTGGTCACAAAGGAGTTCAACATACCACTAGAGCGCTTAAAACATTCCCACAAACAACACAGTTAACTCAAAAAGTTATCGATAATTTTTAAGTTTTTATTTTACCAGCCCATTAGAAAAATATTCATCAGAATTCATTCTGAAGACTAAAGAAGCACATTACATTACACATATGTCGTAGAATCGTGTTAATATTATTCCAAGCGAGCTTGACAATTTGCAAATATCTAGAGTTTATACACACAGCTCAGGAACTTCTCGATAACTGCAAAAGCGCCGTCAGTTTTTTTGTAGGGATAACAGTTATGAAAACAATAAACATCACATCAAATATTAAAACTTCTTCAAAATCAATTAAAACCGTATGGAAATAATTTTAAGTGAAAGTATTAATATATTTACAAGCATTTAACACCAGATCAACAAAATTAAACGTTTCAGACTGTCCCGATGTTACTCTAACCGAATGGCTGGCACAATATTCCCATTTAGAGTGTGTTATTAGTGTTCCTGACATTGTATTACTTTGAACTAATTTACAACAATTATTCGATTCAGTCACAGAAGTTTCATACAAAAAACAGGTCAAAACAGCACAAATAATTCTACAAATTTAATTTAATTGCGATGGAGCGCATGATCGGATGGTTATTTCCCAACACCGCCATTTTTATCTTTATTCCAACCCCTGACTCGCTTACCTACGGAGTTCCAGCTTGTGGTGATGATCATCTTTTGTCTTCCGTGACTACTCTTAATTCCTCCGTCAATATTTTTCTACGCCTTGTACACTCACACTACACTCCTCTCTTCACCCGTATCATGTCATCCAATGATTCCCATTCCAGCTCCTATATAATATCAGTTACTGATTGTGTTCTGCAGTAATTACAGAAGCAAATCTAGCAGCTCGTGTCGCACTCCCTTAAAATCCAGTATTTGGTTCCCAAAATAAGGGTCCCATATTTCCCTTCATATTCAAGCAATGGTCTGACTAAAGTTTTTTAACCAAATCCCCTCACTTCTCTGGTACAGCCTCTTTTCGCTGTTACCAATAAATCAAAGATTTTAAAATCTTTTCCCAATGTGTCCTGCCATTTGAGTTTACTATCATACATACGAACGTTTCAAATCTTCAACCTACAATTCATTTCCCACCCTATAATCATAATCAACATTTATTTTTATCAATGTGTTTAATAAGCACTTCTGACTGTAAACCATTAACACAGCGATTCATTAGAACAGTAAGTGGCAATAGTCTCTTACACTACCCTATCGCACTTCCATTTTAACTTCCACTTGTTTGGACAACGCGTTACCTACCTTTACTTTCTGCTTTCTACCTTTCAAGAATTCCTCTACACCGCATGTCACTTTTTTTTTATCTATTCCATTTACAACCAGTTACTTCAATTATTTATTAACAAAAATATTTATTTACGAAGAGAATTAATTAATGGTAAAAGTGTCTAGAGGCATTAGAAGTTTAACAACAGCAGTCGTGGTACCGGGGAAAAAAGTTTTATTCCCCTGTTGCAAATATACGGAACTGCATTAATTTCTTCACTATTTGCCTACCGATCTCTTTTGTAGTATTAGAAATATATTACTGTGAAATTTCTTCACTAAGGAAACTAAGGCGATGGAATCACGATTCAACGACCGAGCGGGGCGGTGTAACGGTTAGCGTTCTCGCCTCGCATTCGGGAGGATGGCGGTTCGAATCCCCGTCCGGGCATCCAGATTTGGGTTTTCCATGGTTTCCCCAAATCACTCCAGGCAAATGCCGGGATGCTTCCTTCAAAAGGCCATGGCCGAATTCCTTCCCATTCCTTGCCCCCATCCTTTCCCGTCTCTAAAGACCTCGATGTTAAAAAGAGACGTAAAGCAGTTAAAAAAAAAACGATTCAACGGTCTGTGCGTTAAGGACGGAAGAACATTACGAAATTATTGCCATTTTGGCTGTTGAACCATACTCTCGTTGCGAAGTATTGTCAATAACGGCGCCCATTCCCTCGTTAATTGGTTAGTTCCTACCTGGGTAGGTGCCACGTTTGGCCATAGCCGAGATAGCTGTTGCCTCTGATCCGTTGATTACTGATTATATCAGATCCCAGAAATTATCTAATTATAATGCATTTTACATATTAGAAAATCACTCGCTGAATGTGGGGTAGCTGATGTCTAATATTTCTTTCACATCATTTATTAATATGCGGACCTTTTTTAAAACAACTGCTACAAGAAAAGTAACTATATTTCTACGAATGATACAGGGTAGCCTAAATGATTCGTCGGGTTCCAAACCACTGCTGATTGGAAAGTATACGACCTACAAGACGAGTGATACACGAAATGATGCATAAACTCACCAAGTTTAAAAGCCCGCTTGGAGTCTGCCGTGCACGCTAGATGGCAGCAGTGGACTAGATCCCGGAAAAGCAGGAGAAGAGTTTTTGTGTGTTATAATATGCGAAGCGTTCTTCGGTTACGAATTTGCAGGGTGCATTCGTACGAAAATACGGAAAAGCTGCACCTAGTCACCAGAGCATTTTACGTTGGTTTCGCCATGGGAGTGTCTGCGTAAACGGACCAGCACCGGGCGACCACGTGTCTCAGAGGAAACCGTGGTACTCGTAAGACAGAGCCATTCGTGTCAACTGTGAACTGGGCATTCGGCAGAAAACAGCGAGGAATTTTTTTGCGTAGGCATTTGCATTTAAAACCCCACTGTGTGCAGTTAGTACACACGACCGCAGGTGATCATTGCAGCAGTTTTGATTTTTGTACCAGAATGCTGGAAGCTATGAAAAATTATGAGGACTTGGCGTGAACTTTGTATTCAGTGACGAGACGACTTTTCGTTTGTGTGGATAGGTGAATCGTCACAACGTGAGAGTTTTGGGTGCTGAATTGCTGTATAACTTTGTGAAACTAGAAAGGGATTCGCCAAAAGTGAATGCCATCTGTGACATATCAAAGAAAAGGCTGTATTGGTACGTTTTCTTCTTCGAGCAGATGGTGACAGGATCTGCGTACCTGGATATGTTGCAGGTGTGGTTATTTAAAAACTGACTCTTCCGCTTTCATCCTTCAACAGAACGGGACTCCACCTCCATGGAGTACAAATGTCTGCGACTTTCTCAACATAGAACTGCCACATCGCTGGATAGGGTGCGCTGGTTCGAGGGTTGTTCCTCTGTTGTCATAGCCCCCCAGGTCGCCAGATCTACCCCATGTGATTTCTTCCTGTGCGGTTATGTCAAGGACTAAGTTCATTTACCCCAACGCCAAAAACACTGCAATAATTACAGGAATGGATCACTGCCTCTATGACAGACTTTGATAGAAACATGCAATCGAACATATGGGTGGAATTGGATTAAAGTTTGCAAGTGTGCCTGGTGACCAAAGGCGCAGACATTGAACGTATATACTATGTACCAGAAACTGGGTGAATTTATGTATTTTTTCATGTATCACTCGTCTTTGTAGATCGTATAACCCTCAAAACTTAAAATTCTGAAGCCCAATGAATCATTTAGGCTAACTCTGTATTATGCCTCTCCAACAATAGACGTTTCGACTACAAGAGAAACCAAACCCGATCAATAGTTTTTATGTGAATCGCATCCATCGAAAAGGGTACTAATTTGTGGCTATTTTAAATTTATCAGCTTTCAATGTTCACGTTGAAATGAAGTATACCCCACTTTCCCTCCGGTATTAGAGGCTATAAACTTCCGAAAGGCCCACAAAATCCGACCAATAGTTTTTGCGTTAACCGCGTTTAACGAAAGAAGGATGCAAATTGGTGTACGCTTTTTACTTAAACTCCGACTGCACATCCTACTGATACGTACCCTGTTTTAACAACCGAACCATGGGCTGTACATTAATCGTAACCCAAAAAAATATTACTAGTAGATATTACGAGAATACCCTTCATCCCAACTTGTATACGGACAAACACGACCCAAAAAAGAATTTGCATCTTATTAACAATGCTCCAAACTCATGTCCCCCCCCCCAAAAAAAAATCTTGTTATCAATATGTACCCTCGCTTCTCTTGGACAAAGCCAGCCAGCTACTATCAGCATAAATTAAAAGCTAAATTGAATCGTCATATTCTCAATACAATTGTGTTTAATTTAAAGAAATAAAACTGTGTTTTTTATTTATTTATTGTTTTCACTTTATTTCAAACTTAATTAACTCTATTAGAATACTTGCTTGTTAACTACATTTTTTTGCGAGTATATATAAAAATTCTTTGGGTTTCCCACTGTGGAGCCAGCTACATATAATTAACAATGAGAAAAGCATGATTATTTTTAAATTAACACCACGATATCGTAACGTTTGTCCTTCTGCCTTGTATGTAGTGATACTAAATGACAATTTGCTGGAAACTGCACGGTGAAACGGTGGAATAAATTCTGTTGTTATTTTATCTTTTACTGATACTTTCAAAAATATTTCGTGATAACTGTTTTAAGGTCATTTTTTCCAACATATAACGCCGAAACATTGTAGACCATTCTCAAACATTCCGGAACCGGAAGTCTATCCCCAGTTCCAAAACTATGGGACATTCTTGAAGATTCCCGAAGATCCTGGAATATTCTAGAACATGTAGGAACATTTTATCCAGTTTCGACCGCTTCTGCAATCGATTACCAGCTGCTTCTCTGAAGTCAATTGAGTCGATGCCCTGTTTTGACTCATTTCCGAAGCCAACCTCTGCAGTTCCGAAATGAAACCGTCTTCATGGATGGAGGAAGGAGGGCTACCAAACTATAAAACCCCCATGAGGCTCCGGGGATGGGTTGCGGAGTTATAGCGGCATGCACGGACAAACTACAGTTATTTTTACTATACTTACTTACTCATTACATATTAAAAATGATCTCCACTGGTTGAAAATGGTCTCGGCAGACCGATCTCGAGTCGCCCAGTTCTTTGAATCGACCGAGCCTGGTGGGTGAGTGGCAACACTCGATCCTAGCATTCGGGAGGACGCGGGTTCAAATCTCCCCGAGCGTGGTGGGTGATCGGTTAACCGGTTAACGTTCTGGCCTCACATTCGGGAGGATGCAGGTTCGAATCCTCGTCCGGTCATCCAGATTTGGGTTTTCCATGGTTTCCCCAAATCACTCCAGGCGAATGCCGGGATGGTTCCTTCAAAAAGGCCATGGCCGAATTCCTTCCCGTTCATTGACCCCAGTCCCATCCCGCCTCTAAAGTCATTAGCCATCGACGAGGCGTAAAAAAAAAAAAAAAAAAAAAAAAATCCCTGCATACATCCTGATTCCACTATTCAATAGTTTCCCATAATCACTGCAGGCGAATGCCGGGATGGTTTCTTAATAAGACTATTGCCGGATTCCTTCCTGTTCCTTGTCTCCATTCCCTTTCCGCCTATTATGATCGCGATGAGAACAAAGAAATAGTTGTAACGAGACTGTGAACGACATACAGAGAGACTTGCAGACAATTGAGTGCTTCAGTCTTTCATTCAGAACGGTAAAAATCATGGGTTAGTTTACTCACCCACTCATGTAATTACTGGGTATCAGTCGTATTAAAGAGCTATTGAGTACAAGCAATCAGCTAAGTAATCCTCTTGTTTTCCAGCAGTTCCCGTTAAACAACGGTGCGCGCTTCCTCGCCGGAGAGATAAATTTAGCTTCTGAGTTGTTGTTTCTGTTGAAGTAAAAGATGAAATTATCAGCTCCGCACAACACTTGAGCTGCGAGGGTAAGAAGATTTGTAAGACGCTCAGAACTACGCCATTTGTCTAAATAACGTGAATTGCTCTTAGTAATTAATCTCCGAGGAAAAGCTTGGGAACTCGTCCAACAGGGCTGAAACTGTCAACCCGAACAATATGCTGTAAAAACATACGCCAAAGTTTAACGCGCCCTAACTCAGCGTGGTTTTTTGCCGCCTTCGAGAAGATTGAGCATTTCTGTGCCCTCTTCATCAATCTTAAAGTTCGACTGAGTAATCAGTGGAAGTTCATCTTAACATTTTTGCAATTATTTAAATTGTACAACAACCAACGTTTTAGTTTTCGATTTCTTTTCGCCAACCACCGAAAATTTTAATGTAGAGATTAAATGGAGCTAAAAGCCGTTTTAAGTATTGACGCGATGCGGGTCTCTACGTCATATAGTTTAGTAAAATTTTCAAAGATTATCTATTCTACAAGGTGAACCCTTATTTTAGATTCTTGGGTAAACTATGTAAATATGATAATGTTCTTCCATTTTATTAAGTTCATCTGATGTGACTCTGGCGTTAGTAATATTGCAGAAAACTTGTAAAAATGCTAAAATAAGAATTACTGATTTCTTGGCGATTGATAAAATAGGACAGTTACCTTTAGTAACACACATGCAGAGACACTGACACATACACAAGCAAGTGAATATATATTTTTTTAATTTTATTTTATGCAGATAGATATATAAAGATCACGCAAAACTTAGTCATTTTCTGTCTGAGTTTCTTTTGCCATTCCAGTATTCTCGCATCCGTTTAGCGAAAGTAAGTTTTCTCTCTTCTGTCCATGTTGTGACGGTCTTCTTGGCTTTGGTTTCTGGTATGACTACGCAGTTGTGTATTATTTGTCTGAAGATTTTTCGATCTAGGATTTCTGATCTCTTGATATTTGCTTTTTACAGGTCTTGTCTTACTTGATCGAACCAGTTGTTAGGCATTTTTAATGGTTGCATGAGGTCGAATATCTGCTTAGTTTGGCATCCTGTAGATGTTACCGTTGAATTTTAGTTTGCGTTTTCTGATATCGTTGGCTATGTTTGAGTGGGACTCTTTTGTTTGACTTAAGTATTTAACATACTTCAGTTTTGGTTGGTCCAATAATTTTCCTGATGATTCTTCCTCCTTCTTTCTGGACGATATACCTCTTAGAGTTTAGTGTGTTTCTGCGGCGTAGAGAGCGTTGGGTTTAATATCTGTATTGTAATGGCTAATTTTTTATTGTATTCCTATTTTCTTTTTGTTGTAGACGTTGCAGGTCTGTCCGAAAGCCTTTTTCATCTTGTTGAGCCTGTTTTGCTGTGCCTTCTTTTCGAGTCCTGTTGGACTGATAATTTCGCCTAAGTATTTAAACTCAGTGACTTGATTTTCCCATATTTTGTGTCCAGCGTTTTACGTTCATTTTGTGTGAAAAAAAATAAAAAAATAAAAGTTTTCTCAAAGGAGATTATTGTCCAATTTTTCTATTCTTTCTAAAAGAATAGCCAGATCATCTGCCAAGGCTAAGTATGAAATATTTAGTCTGTTTCTGCCTAGCTTTTCTGGGGTGCTCGTTTTCTCCCATTCTCTAATGACTTTGTCCAGGGATATATTAAATAGGATTGGTGAGAGACCTTGAATACACACACACACACACACACACACACACACACATATATATATATATATATATATATATATATATATATATATATATATATATATTTATTCCATTTGCTGTAATGGTTTCTTACTATACTTTTAATTTAATAAAGAAAGTCTAAGTAGTCAGGAAATCTTATTCTCTGTCTCAATTAATGATTAAAATGATAAATTTCTGTGTTATAGTTCTTTCTCTAGGCAGGCCGTTGAGATGTCTTTAGACACATTTGTGGCAGGGAAGCCCTCTTCCTTTGCGCGGACGTCATTGTTTTTACAATAAGTAAAGGCGTATGGCATTATTGGCCTACAGAGACCCCTCTGGGTAATTTCGGCCGCCGAGTAACAGAGTTTCGATTTGCCCTACCGGTAATGAGTACCTACAGTTTTATGTGGAATCCGAACCACGGAGTTTCCTAGCATATATCACATGAACAAAACCAGATGTGAAGGTCAGTTATAAGGCGCATAAGAACCTCAGTAAAGAATGGGGGATTCCATTCGCAGAGCTTGTGTTCTCCAGTCGAGCGCCACCAGCTCGCCAGACCGGTCGTTCGCTCGCGGTTGCTATAAATAACACGGTGACGTCGTGGCGTATTGAGAACAGGCCGGCAGAACACTAGAGAAGGTGGCGGCCAGCCGCGGCGCACCGCGAGTGCAGCTGTCTGTCTCAAGGGTTGGCGATTTGCCGTATCAGGAACGGCCGGTAGACGTATTCTATTTGTTCCGAAACATCCAAAAAAATTTAATTAGGAGAGTAGTCTAGAAAGATAACGGGCTTCCAGGTTGAAACAGATACTTTTAGTAAGCAACAAAGCACAAAATTCCCCAAAACTCTGATGATCCAGCACCCACTACAAAAATTTTATTAAGTTAACCTATAAATTTGCTAATCGTTTCATAACACGAAAACATACAGAAGATTAAAAAAAAAAAAAAAAAAAAAAAAAAAAAAAAAAAAACCCTCTCGCGTGTATCAGTGTGTACATGCGCAAGAAGTGAAACTTCTTTGTATTTTTCGTGTGTGTGGGTTTTTTTGCGTTTCTTTCGCACTCGAGTGGACGAACGGTGATACTGTATTTTTGCATAATAAATTTGTCTAAGTTATTCTCGTAAAAAATTCAAATTATTAAAAATTTAAAACTTCGCTTGAATATTCAGTATTGCATCCAGCCTTAACCTCTGTTTTGTATATGGAGCTTTCATTCAGAGAAGATCTTGGGCAAAATAATCTGACAACCTTTCTTGCAACTATTTTTTTTTTTTAATAACTAGCTCTTAAGCACGTCAGAAATCACGGATTGAAGGCTAATTTCTGGCTCATAACTAAAAAAAAAGCAACTAGAAATCCTGCTACATGTAGAAGAGTGCCAAAATTTCGTCAGCAACTGGCTTCTAAGCCCGTCAAAAATGACGGGTTGAACGCTGATTTCAGGCTACTCATTCGGGAGGACGGCGGTTCGAATCCCCGTCCGGGCATCCAGATTTGGGTTTTCCATGGTTTCCCAAATCACTCCAGGCAAATGCCGGGATGCTTCCTTCAAAAGGCCATGGCCGAATTCCTTCCCATTCCTTGCCCCCCCCCCCCCCCAATCCTTTCCCGTCTCTAAAAGACCTCGCTGTTAGAGGGACTAACTTAAATAACTTTTATAACCTTAAATAACATATTCCATTTGTTGTAAAGAGAAATACCAATATTTCTTCATGAAAATGAAAGCTTTTATCTTTTGCGCGTTAATGTATACACTGTATCGCGATATAAACGTGATTCCATATTTCTTTTCGAACTATAACAGCGAACAGAGATTACAATAAAACTATATACATCGAACGAATATAAGTAAACAAAAACTAATACACAAAACAAGCAACTAAAAATACTGGTGCATGTGTCACTGTGTAATAATGGCGACTCCTCTGGGTGTAGATATACTGTATGACGTCATCAGGAGGTTTGGGTCAGTGATTAACGCTCTGGCCTCGCATTCGGGGGGACGGTGGTTCGAACTCGTAAAGTGCGCGTGTGCGGAACGTTAAGTGAGCATGCGCAGATCGATGCGGTGCATGCGAGCTTAAAGCGTAACGCGTAATGCTAAAAAAAATTGCACCCTAACGAGTCCAAAGAAGTTTCACTTCGAAAGTATTCTCATGATGAACTGATTGAAACGTCAAGTCCTGAAACGCCTAATACAATTCGGTTGCTCAACTAAATACGGTAATTAGCGCATATATTAACAAGATCATCTTCAACTTATCGCACGGAGCGTATTGGGTAAGTGGTAATGTTTGAAACAGGCATTCAAACAATACAGTTGTGAAACCCAGGCAGGTTATTCAGATTTAAGTTTTCTGATTTCCATAATCATTGTTGTTGAAGGTCGAGATGGTTGCTTAAAATATACCGCACCAAACTAGGAAAAATGGTGAAGTTGCCCTGTTCTATTTGAGATGGGCTTTCTCCGTTCATTGTTTTATAGCCAAAGTAAATTAAGGACAATTATAATGCACGCAGAAAATTTGTTGGATAAAACATTTAATTAGAATCTAGTGGTTGTTACCTTGTTCACTTTAATGTTTACATAGCACGACTATGTTGTATATCTAACTGTACGGAGCTCTCTTTATCTAATAAACCGTGTCTTTGAACAAAGTGATGAAACTAGTTATTCCTATGCAAATAAGTGCACTGAAATTCTGACGTCTCCATGAATTCTCGTTTAAGCACCAGCGGGTTCTGCTCTGAATTTCTAACATAATCCCAACAATCCCGGCGCATGCAGTGTTAATAACAGCCTGCGGCCCTCGAATGTGTTGCTCAGACATAGTTTCTGATGCCCGTTTGATATGAAAGAGCTTTGTAATGAGATATTAATAATTTCCCTCATCGCTCGCAGTTCAGTGTCATTAATTAAAGAGCGTGAGTGGTGCCTTTGCATAGCGCTGTTGACTGCTAACTTCACAGGCTCAGCGGCACTATGCAGATACCGTCGAATTCTTGTATCATGAGTCCCATGTTCGGCTCTTTCCTTCTAAAATAGAGGAATTTCATATTCTGTTCGCACCAAAAATGTATGATAACCACGTAAACGGAGCTTATATGTCCTGGAGGTTAGAAATTGACATAAGCCACCCAAAAATAAAAACTTTGGTGTAATATACTCGTAGTATCTACATTGAACTCGAAACTTGCTTCTGCTACTATGAGTTATGAGCTTTCCTTTTATTCGTGGTTAATTTCCGACTTATTTAACTAGGTCAGCACACTAAGCATCAAATTATATACCAACCACTGCAAGGGATTTAACAGCGTGTTGTGGATGAAAAGGCCTATTTCATCTCGAACAAATTTTACCAGATGCTCATTTAAATACGAAGATAAAACACAAATAATTAATGTACGAGCCAAATAAATGAAAGGAACTGTTGTTAGTCAAAAATGATAAGTACTGTTCCGAAACACTTAATTTATTCGGTAAAACTGTGTCAATTAGCAAAAAGAATACTTCACTTTGTGTCACATAACTTCTTGACGTAATTACTGGTTAATAATCACAAATTACAATATTACTGATATCGCCATAATATAGAGCTTAAGAGTCAACTTATTGATTATGGTTATCAGGTGGTGAAACAATAGCTTATTGAAGACTTGAAATGTAAATAGCTTATCATAATATTTGATAACAAACTCAATTGACCAGGACTCATTGGAGAAGTAGTAAGAACAGGTTTTCAAAATACGTCAGTTGTTGGAGAGAATGATCAGGGGCTGTACCTGACAAATAAGGAAATTAGGTTACAGAACTTTTGTCAGACCATTTCTTGAATATGGTGATGTGGTATGGGGTGCACATTTTGGGTATCAGGAGCAAGAGTTGAAGAGAATGCAAAGAAAGGCTGATAGATTTGTCTCTGAAAGTTACAGCAGAATAAAATCAGTAGCTAATATGATAAAGGAGCTGGAATGGGATTCATTGGAAGACAGGAGCAGGGTGAAAGGAGTCTTGGGAGGGCACAAGACGTAGCCAATATTGGAGTGAGTCCTGGAAAGGTATTGGTGTAAGAATTAGGAGTAGTACTTTGAAGGGAAAAGATGACCATGACCACAAGTTAGAACTTGACTTCACACAAGGATGTGGTTGAAGATTTTCTTCCGTAGGTGAGAGAGTCAGGGATTGGAGTAAGTTACCAAGAGAAAATATGAATAAAGTGCCAATAACGCTAAAAAAAATAGTGTTGAAATTTATAGAGCGTAAAAGCTGGCGGGTACATGAAAGGGGATGGGTGGGTGTGTAGGAAAATTGCCACCGGAGCGTGCGATCCATCAGAATTAAATTAAATCAGCCTCACACGTGCGTACTTTTTAAATCAGCTTACGACTCCCTGCTTTCACTCACTCTCAGCAACCAAAGATGTGAACACTAGTTACAACAATGGAAGAAGGAATGTATGGAGACGAAATAACATCAAATCGGTAAAACCTCATAAAAAAACCTCGTCTCCTACTGCGCATGCGCGGCGGCCACTGACGGCCATAGGAACCCCAAAACAATGGGCTGTTTCACTGTGTATGCTGCTGTGAACATTTCATTTTCTAATATTTCAAAGTTTTTTATAATGCTAAGTTGTGTTGAATACGTTTGCACAAACAGACATGATAGGAAACAACCTGGAATAACGTTTCGTAACTAAATCACATTGAAATTATTGTTCTTGCAATGTTTGATAGATAACTGCAAGATTAGAGCTTATCGCTATAAATTTATTCATTGCTCTCAATAGGATGATATCGTTCTCAAATGTTTGTTGGTGTAGAATAGACAATCAGCATATGTTACTACTTTGCAACTAAAAGGCTAGCATCATTATAAACAATTGTTGAAAGTCTAATTTAAGTGGATCAAGTTTACATCGCGATACAGTGAATGTGCATGCTTTAGTTCAGTTTCAGTTTACACTGAAAGTGTACGATAAAATTAATGGTGATAATTAGTGCTATATGAACTACTAAATTTGATGAAGTAAATGTTGTTGTTACCCAAAATGTAGTTCGCGATGCATTTCATGTGTTTAGATCTGTCCACATAGTTTGATTTTGTAGCGGCAATATTAATGGAAAATGTGGGTAGCTTCAAATGCAGCCTGTACCAGAAGGGTACAAAAAATTTATTTATTATTAGGTTTTAGTAATTTCATAAGCACTATGTTAGAGACACAACGCGTATCGCGATGTAAACTACTCCCATGTAAGCTTCTGACTTTTGATATATGGTAAGAAGATAAATGCACTGATGTTGCTAGCAAAATTACATAGGCCACTAACAGTACAATATCTTCTGAGTAAGCCCAGAAGCTATGAAGTCTGTTGAAGGGTTCAATTTTTTTTTTTAAAAAAGTTCTAAACATTGACTTCACCTAACCTAACCACCCCAATTTGGAGACATTATATCTCGAGAACAAAGCGAGATATCGAAAAAAAAATATTCTACAATTTCGATTTGTCTCATAAGAATCTATCATCAAATTTGACCTTGGGGAAATTTTTCTTCTGAATTTCAACCCGAAACTCCTCACTTTTGAGACAGTATATCTCGAGAACTAAGCACGATATCAAAAAAATTTATTCTTCATTTTTTATCTGTCTCGTCGAGTTACATAATAATCCATCGTCAAATTGCGGTGCCACTGTTGTCTTATGATTTCTTTGAGGTTTTTGTGCCTTTTCCCCCGCGTTTCTATGGCCAAGCAATATGGCGGCTTCCGCACCCCACTTCTCTCTACCCGCTTTCATTCCAGTGCGTGGTGAAGGTCCCTTGCGTCGTCTCCATATATTCCTTCCTCCATGGTTACAACTACTAACTTATCCTCTCCCCAAAGACGATACACTCTACTGACTGCGGAAATGCTACAATACAATAAATCAAATTGCATACCTCAGTACTTTATTTTATAGATGTATACAACAAATTAAAGGAAATAGTATGATTGGTGAGGTGTCTCAGCGTAATTTATATAATTTGTTGCCCTGAACACCCATCTTTAGGATTGAGTATTTATTTATGCATCTTCCATTTCATTACACTCGCATCTGCTTATTATTGTTTTCAGTTTTTCTATGCATTCGAACATTATTATTATAACTTTGCTCGTGTAATCCTTACTTGTCATTTCCTTGCTACATTTCCTTACATGGTTGGTAGGCTATTTATGAAAATATTGAGCGGTACATTTTCTTTCGGAGCCAAGTAGTTAAAGTGTAAATGAGCTGTTGCAACGTTTGATCCTGTCAAGAAGCGCTTTCTAATCATGTTAACAGACGGTCTACTTTCGTAATTCAGATCGGGAGTTCTGTTCGCGGGATGGCCAGTAAAATTTTTAAGGCTGCAGTAAATTCAATACTTAATCATAATGTGTATAGCAGTTGATTTTCTCCAAGTTATTACTTTTTTATTTCAGTCGCTAGATATATGATTCATAAAAACTTAACGAATCATAAATTTAGCTATATTTATAACTCTCATTGGCAGTTTTTCTGTTCAGAAGGGGATAGTAAATATCTGCTAAGATGTATGGAGTCCTCGAAATGGTGAACAACTGATATGAGAGCTATTAGTGTTCCTGTTATGATAGCGATATTTGTCATAAATACCTTCATCATGTGGAGAGTTATTTAGCGACACTACTAAAATTCATAGCGAGAAAAGAATCCTTTTGCTTTTTCAGTGAAATTCATAATTGTTTTTAGAAGATAATCCGTCTGTGAAGTATTAAATGTGAAATTTCGTGATAGTCTAATTTCTATTTTGATTTTTGTTTCAACAGATACTGAGTAAATTCAATTAGAATGGAGAGAATCACTCTGGAAGAGAGTTTACTCAGAGGTGAATGAGAGATCTGTAGTAAATCAATGACAATCTCGTGCTGTAGGTATGAGTGGTTAAGGATCAAACGTAGAGTTAACAATTATACTTTCTGATTGCTCGGTAAGAGACTTTGGATAATCCAAAGATACTGACGCATGTGATTACATTAATAGTTCAATTAAAGCCACTGATATCTTATATCTTTAAACGAGCAATTCTTGTATATATATATATATATTTCGGATCTCGGAAACGGCTATGACGATTTGGATGAAATTTGATATTTAGATAATGTTTTGACTTTTAAGATTACCTAAATAGTTGTCTTCCGTACAAAAAAGCAAGTTTGCAAAATACAAACAATTTTTTCACTTGATATCTCGAAAACGGCACTAGCGCCATCTCGTAGACAATTCAGGTACCAGAAAGCCTACAAATAGATTCTCTCTGATTTCAAAGAATATTTAAACGAACAGTTCTTGTATACTGGCTGAGGCGTGGAAATAGTAACATTGCAAGTTTAATCGTAAAACATTTAAAAAGGAAGCTAATTAAAAATGTATGATTGGTTTTGAAAGCCTACAAATAGATTCTCTCTGATTTCAAAGAATATTTAAACGAACAGTTCTTGTATACTGGCTGAGGCGTGGAAATAGTAACATTGCAAGTTTAATTGTAAAACATTTAAAAAGGAAGATAATTAAAAATTTATGATTGGTTTTGTCAGAGGTGATAAACTTCTTTGAAAATAATATTACCGGTACCAGTTATAAACTAATCACCGTTTACTTTTTGACCGTAAAAAGTGGTTGTTAGTTTGTCATTAAATACTACCACGCGAGGTATGAGCATAGTTTTAGCGGAGTGAATTGATTTAGCACTGATGATGTTCTATCATTACCGTGACGTCACAATCTGATGATGAATTCTTATGGAATGCGACGAAACATATCGAAAATAAAGAATAAATGTTCTTGATATCTCGCTTGGTTTACGAGATATAGCATGTCAAAAATCTGTTATAGGTATAGTTCCTTGTGCTTTTGGCTACGTTTCTTCTGGTCCATGCTGTATTTCAACCTAACAACAACCATTTGGAACAAAATAAAACATGAAAAGTACATTTCCACTGTATCGACATAGTGCTTTTGGTGGATTCTTTTTCTGGTCCAGGTCGGATCTAATCCTAACCTCTTCACTTGAGGTATCAGAAAAATAAATTCTTTATTTTCGATTTTTTCTCGACGAGTTTCATACGAATTCATCATCAAACTTTGCCATGACGAAATTTATCTTCTGGTCCAGGTCGCATTTCAACCAACCACGTCAATTTTGCGATATGATATCTCGAGAACTAAGCGAGATAGCCTATATAAATTTAAAAATATTTTGTACTTTAAATTTTTCTCGTCGAGGTACATAAGAATCCATCATCAAGGGTTTTCGTAGAATGCCCTGAATTAACACAAATCTCGCAGCGTTAATCAATCCCTGACTGGCATTAAGATTTCTGTTTAACATAATAATAGCATTTTTCTTTGAAAGCAATTTATGAGGCGGTCTCACAAATGGATCTAACGATTTGGATGAAATTTCATATGTAGATAACGTTTTGCTATTCAAGTTTTTAACACGATTTAAAAAAAAAAAAAAAAAAAAAAAAAAAAAAAAAAAATTGCAATTTTTGTATTTGGTTTCTCGAAAACGGCTCTAACCTCATTACGTAGAAGGTTCAGGTACCAGTAAGCCTAATGATGTTAGTGAAGTTTCTCTTTGGTTAACTGTGCACCTCAAAACGCCTAGGAAGTCTTCAAGCCTTTTACTTTAATCAAACTTTACTCGAAATCTTGGATATTAAATAGAAATCGAAAGATGCCGAGCGAAGATCGGTCACCCAGGTACTATATCATAAAATGTAAAAATATGATATGTTAACTCATACAGCATTGGTGCTAATTAAGAATGGCTATCCCGCAGTGTTTTCAATCCCGCATTTGCGGATTGCGGGATTGGTCAATTGCACAGGATCCGGCACAGTTTTCAAAGTGCTATCAAATTAAATAATAAACGTCTATTTATAGAATTAATACATTATAGAAACAATTAACAATATTTCTGTTAGTAACAAAAAATTAATTGAAAAATTTCTAGCCTGCCTTAAATATACTTTAAGCACCTTTGTTTGAAATCTAAGTTTAGTTATTAAGTAAATAATCGAAAATCATAAGTATTAATATGACATTATATGCCTTACAGTGCCACTATAGTCTGAAAAATAATCTATCTATCTATTACTATTGTAATGGTCACAAATAAAAAGCTTAACAACTTTTAGCAATTTTTTGAGATCATTAATCTGGGAACCACTGCAGTAAGTGGGTAATTCAGTGGTACGGTAACGTTTTGTGCTTCCATTGTCCGATCCAGCTCTTCGTCGTATAAGTCCGAGGCAGTCATAATTGTTTCTGTGCGTTCCACTATCAGTAGTTTTTGTGTGTGTGTGTGGAATACGTCAACGGCCAATTGTGTACTGTGTGAAAGAGCACAATTGCAGGTATCGACAGAAGTTCACCAACTTTTGTCATGACACTTGTTCCGTCAGATCGTAAGCCAATAACATCAGTTTAGAGAACGAGACCAAAGCTTATTAACCGTTCTTCGACTAAACTGCACGAACCAAGTATTCTAAGCCAGCAAAGTTTAGAATTTGTTTCTGTGCGGTAAACGTAAATGTTCAAATATTGTGGATTTTTTTAGACATCCATTCATCAAAACTCAACAAAAATCTCTGTCATTGTTTCTTGAAATATTCAAACTAAACAGTTATGTCAACTCTTACGGTATTTGAAAAATTTGTGATACTAGCACAATTAAAAAGTTGAAATCCACTTTTTAAAACAGATATCTCAAATCTGATAAACAACAGAAATATTTTATGGAAAAAACATTTTTTCAAAGCATTCTGGGAACCATTTACTCTATAGATTTTTCCTTTTTGAAATACCTGTCAATAGTTTCTACCTTATTTTTGTATTATTTCTACTTCCTGGTCAGAAACAATTCCACTTGTACCATTTTTTGAGTTTATAATCTGGGAGCTAATTTTGCAATAGGATGACAAAATTAAATTAAATTAATGTATACAACGGAAACAAACGGTAGTTGTTATAAAAACGTTGAAGTGAATCTATTTACCTACAAATTATGGAAGATGACAAAAACACATATTTGTTGCCGCGAGTCAAATTGGAACTTCGAAGAGTACAGGCACGTGAGGAAATAAAAGGGGTAGGGACCAAGTCCGACCGGAAAGTGACGAAGGGGAGGAAATTTCACGCAGCCTGACACCCGTTTTCGCCCCATTTTACTGATTGCGGATCCACTTAATTTTGTGCGGGATCTACCAGTCTGTAATACGAGATAATTTGGGATACCGTGGGATTGTGGGATCCCACTTTGCTAGCTTGCAATCCCTAGGGTCAATATTTCTTTTCACGCGTCGTAAAATAATTTAACAATCTTTTCAGTTTTGCTTTGATCTATTACAACAAAACATTATTTTAAGTAAACTGGAAGTTGCATTTCGCCCTTATCGCGTTTGCTTGTGATCTCTGGTTGCAAGACCATTTGTCTAGCTCAGACGATATCTAAGGGTAACCACCACCGCTCGCCAAGAATCATTAAGAGCACCCTATGTGTCTTGTTGCAGAAGCTAGAGAACATATATTCCAAGCAAAAACCGTATCAGCATGCAAAGTACGTCAATAAAGGATGGAATCACGTCATAAAAAAATAAACAGCAGTAATGTAACTAACACAAAACTCTAAAAGTATACTGACAGTAAAAAGGATAGCAATACTATTAAAAGAAGTAGAGAGATCCTCTGCTTGCCTCAGAAGTAGCGTATAATACACGACTCTTAAATGACATTAGACGTTGTCAGGAAACTACCTAAGAAGATTGTATCACCTTAAGCTGTCTCCTGGTGCAAATTGCCATAACGAGTGATTTCTTTATTTTTAAATTCAACAGACATCACTCTCGCTAAAACTTACCTATTTCGGTAGCTATCTTACGTCTGAAGGGGGTCCTGAAGTTGAGAAATCATATATGTACATTATTTGTAAAATTTGTGTTTTTTTTATTTTATTTTATTTTTTAATCTGAAGCTATTTACCTCCCTTCATACCTAACCGAAATCGATAATGAGGAATCATTTTAAAAATTAAGATCTCCGATTTGTAAGATCATATTTTAAGAAACAAATTTTTCGGGATTTGACCCTTAAAGGACAAACGTATCTTTATTCGTAAAACATGTATTTTTGTCACGAGCCATTTATCTCCCTTATCACGGAATCGATAGATGAAGAATCATTTTATAGAGATGGTTACGGTTCTGTACGAACATATTTTAAGAAAGGATTTTTTCAGAATTCGATCATTAAAAGGCAAAAGTATCATTATCACCAAAACTTTTTGTGACGAGGCTTTTATCTCCCAGGGGAAGCGTCCATAAACTAAGTGACCCCGTCTAGGAGGAGGAGGGGGAGGGGTTCGCTGGAAAGCTACGCTGAGCTACGTGGAAAAAGAGGGGAGGGTTTCCTAGTCAATGCACTTTGCTTCTTATTCATATTATTTGTCGCAGTTAAAACAAGGTACAGAACACACAACAGTATGCGAATATTTATTCCCATCATTTAACTATCTCCGTATGTAATTTACGATAGTCTGACAAGAGAAAAACAGTACAAAATCAATAGCTAAAAAAGCTAAGTGCCACGCGAGGGGTGAAGGGGCGGGGGTAGAGACAAAAGCCATGTCGGGCTACGTGGAGGGGAGGGGGTTCACATGAGGCCAAAATGGTGCTACGTGATTTATGGACTCCTTTGAAACGATACCGAAATCACTAAATGAGGTATCATTTTAAATAATAAGATCTCCACTTTGGTAAAGTCATATTTTTAGAAAGGAATTTTTCTGAATTCAACCCTTAGAGAGCAAACGTATCATTATTTCTAAAATGTGCTTTTCATTGTTACGATTTCATATATTTCATACCTAACCGGAATCGACGAATGAGATATCATTTTAAAGACTAGTGTCTCTGCTTAGGTAATATCATAAATTAAGAGAGAAACTTTCGGATTTGGACCTTTAGAGTGCAAAACAATTAACCTTCAAGGTCACGAGTATAATACAGTTCAGTCATGCCACTAGGTAAGTCTTCTGTTTAGCCAGTCTAGACGGTGACATCCATCTTGCAACACCTGAAGCTATGCGACACGTGATGAAGACAGCAGAGCCAGCTGTCGAAATGTTGCCATCCGGCTGGACACCCCTGAAGGTTATATTTCATTAATAAAATGTTTCGCTGGCGTCTAAAAGGATTGATCGAGATACCGCTAGATGACAGCACCACATAGCACAAAGATATAACAGAAACTATGTGTTTTTTTTTTTTGTACAATAGGGGGCGTCATTAATGACGTGAGGTGAAATAAGGAGGGGAGAGGAGGTCAACGGTAATTTCACGTGAAGTTTTGAAATTCTTGTAGGATGGAAGAGCTAAAAAAAAAGGGGCTATTTAGTCCTAAAACCAGCCTTAGGGGGGGCGGGGAGACCTAAAAAAAAGGTCTCAAAAACTTACGAGGTCGATTAGTAGAGTGGGTGGCCCGTCAAAATCTCACGTCATTTTAGAGACCAGGTTTCACAAAGTCTCACCAGAGAGGGGGGGAGGGGGGTCCGGAATTCTGGAAAAACCCCACACGTAAGTAGTTTTTTGAATATCATTTTTATTACGGAAATATTTCTGGTTTGTTATACAATTCCTACATAAACATTTTATTCTCAAAATTTTCGCACGGTTAAATAGCAACACAGAGAAATAGATATACTGTATGAGTTTTGTTCATTTAAGTTGTATCCCGGCTTACAAATCATCGTCACGATGAATTCAATTCATACATAGAACAGTGTGCTGAAAATATTCGTAATTCAAGCCATAACTACCCAGTTGACCACCAAATTTCACTAAAAGATTTTTATATTCAACACTGATAACATTAATGTAAGAAAATAACAGATCATCTGTTCTATGCTCCCCTATCATAGCCCAGTATTTACGAGTGACGTTCGCGGTCTGAAACTGATCTAAATGACTTACTTGAAGAGCTGTTGTATATTTTCCTATGTGGTCTCCCTTGAACTTCAGACTCTTTATCCAACGACGTTCGAATATTTTTATTGCATTCGGACAAAATATTTATGAGAGGGTGTCAAAAACCAGTTCAAAACGCACACGAGAGTATCGTTTGTCTTAAATGCCTGTTAGTAAAACATGTATTACGGCTATCAAAAATGGATCAGTGTTCGATTAAAATTAATTGTTTGCTTAGCAACAACGTAACAGAAACTTACCTTTGGTAGTGTATACTTAGTTATTTACTATTTACACTATTGGAAAAAGATTAAGATAAATTTATAAACTGCTATGAATCTGAGGGCAATTGGAATAATTTGTCGACAATTAATTAAAACATTCTCGCCCAATCGGCTCAATTGACTGTGGAACCGTGATGGTTTCCGATACTGACACAGGGTTCACTGGTTCAAATCCCGGCGGAGGATAAAAGTTTTAACATCGGCTTGGTAGAATATGTGATGATGCACAATTCCTTATCACCAGATTGTGTCTCAAAGTCCTGGGTTAAATCCCAAACATCTGCGCAATGCTTATGGCGTGAGGTACTTTTGATGGTGATTCGTCCGTCGTATGGGGAAGTTAAGCCTGGCAGCCCCCATGGTGTCTTTCGGAAGAGGTGACCTGGAACCAGGTTTCACCTTCTCTCTTAATCATCTGTCATTTCGTACAGCACAAAACAACTCTCTATACCAGCGCTTCTCAACATATTCAACTCGAGGACTAGTAAACTATCAAAAGTAACGCGACGGATCACTAACTCATAAAGCCTAATTTTCACCTGTTTTTACATCTGGGACTTATTTTACTGTACCATTATAACATAATAAATCTAAAAGAATTTTTTGAATTGCTATGGAGTCACATTTATGAAATTAGAAGTGGACTGTTAAAAATTAATTACATTTTGACCTCAATCTTAGTATTAATATAGGACTTATAGCCTTATACTGTACGAGAACTTTATCTAAATTTATAATATTCTACCTGTGTTCCATGTAAACCATTTTCGCGGACCACAGGTTGAAAGACATAGCTCTACGCTGAACACATTCACTATCACAGTCATCCATACCTATAACAATACATACCAATACACAGGTGAAGGTAACAGGAAAGCACATTACTTCATGTTGCCTAGAGTACATCCTATGTCTGTTACCGGGCATTACATCATTAAAAAAATAACTCTCAACTTTTACTAGAGATTCGTTTTTAGTTATATCGGTTCGATATATTTTTTAATGTATTTAGGAAAAAAAAACTCAGGGACGCTGGGAGATGCTGTGAAATAACGTAAAATTGTGTAAGTCACGTTTCTTTTACGGTTCTTTCTGACCCTTTTTTTAAGTTTCCTCTTGGAAACCGAAGAGTTCCATTTGCGTCTTAGAAGCCCAGTTAATTTAATAGCACAGAGTAATTTTTTCTCTGCTGCTAATGTTGTAATAACTAAGAAAGCTAAGACGTGCAGCTTTACTCCGAAACAAGGGGAAATGCGTTTTCTGAAAGTAAAAATTGCTTTCTCCCGCTAAGAAGAGCGCATTTAATATCCGGCGTCTCCGCAACCTGGAGGAACTTATTACGAATTCGTCTCTGAGAGCATGCAATTAAGAGAACTCTCCTTTTCTGGGATCGGGTTCCTTTCTATTGGATGCAGACCGTCGCTTTCGCCTTTCTTTTCACTGATCTGTACGCTGTCCACGTACTGGGTGAACTGCAGCGACATCTCTCCTGTTTTAGTCCTCGCCCTTCACAGCAGTGGAGGGAATCTTAAATGCTTAGTGGCAACCAACTGTTTTGACACAATCAGTAAAGATTTAGGAAAATCAGTCAACCGATAGCGGAGAAACCTTTTATGGCTTTATCCTCCTCAGATATTAGTTACATATTCTTCTTTCTATATTTATAAAACTCAATCCCTCTATATCTGTTACAGAAAATTTTAAAAACTACAGATCAGATTTAGATAGGGTTTACACCGTTTAAAGCTTATGATTAAATCTGAAATACGCAATATGTCTTATGTTTCTTAGTTATATGACGAGGAGCAGTAAATGAAATTCTGAACGTATCGTCGTCATAAACACCAAAGATGCAATACCGAACAGATGTTGCATACATCACCACTACAACAATTTTAAATTTACACACATCGTAAAAATATTACGGCATCTACGGGTTGTAATGAATTAAAAGGTACAGTGCCATTAGGCACTAAGTGATCCCACGGTATGTGTGAATATTGCCGATGCGTCGTGTCAACGAACAGAAACGTGACGGAACTAAAGCGTCCAGATTTACACGCACCTTGGGGGGTGCTGACAACGTCCCACTCAACTTGGACACTAAGCGGATTTATAACCCCCATAAATAACTGAGACCCGCTTTCTATTCTCGCACGTTTCGGAAAGTTCCCGCCGAAAACTGGCGCAGACTAGCAAAAATAAACCTTAGTGACGTTTCCCAGTAAATGAGTGCTTTATGAGAGTAGGGGAAGACGATCCAGCCAATAGAGAAGCCGCCTCAATTTATTGCCGTGTTGGTGTTTTTTCTTGTCTGTTCTGGGGCCAATGTGGCGCTGGTACTTTGGCGCGGATTGCGGTGATTCGCCAAGAGCCGGACCCGACATCGCATTACGACAAGTACAGAGTCTTGCTCGGAGGAGAAGAACGGACGACGAGACACTCTGGTGCAGATCTTCATCTAGTACGGCCGAAGTGACCTTCGCTGAGTACGAGTCGGCAGCTGGGGACGCTGCCATCACGCTGGGCCGGTCGAGAAAGCTGGAAGACCCCATCTGGCGCTGGTCTTGCCTGGTCGCTGACCTGGGCTGTGAACAATGGTAAAAGCTACGACCCGGACGAAAACTCATGCAATCGTTCCACCCAGTAATGACCCTGAGATTTTGCTCTAGCTGTTTGATATTCAATGATATGTAATTGTTAACCTCAGAATAAAAACAAAATTCATGTTTGCCTAATTTCACAATAATAAATTGTACACCCAATTTTCAGTTTTCCTATTCATTACAATAATATTTCATGTGATAAGCTGAAGATTAAGTATGACTTTTGATATTCCAAATTGATAATTTTGTTAATGATAAAACAGTGTGACCCAAATATAAACGTCCGCAAGGCAGACGTTACAGGGTTCCTACCTTAAAACTGTTGGGGTAAACCAACCCCACCCTAGCCCTTTCGGTGAAGGGTTTAGGTAAATTGATGTTTAGTTTAATTCCAGAAATTGCTGGTGCCAATTTAATGAAACTTGATACACGTGTTCCTGATCGCGCAAATAAAAATAGTGCAGTGGTAAATCAACTTCAATTTACCCCTTTTTGGGTAGGGGGCAGGTGAATCTTAGTTTGCTTTAATTCCGGAAACGATTTACGTGACTTTAATGAAAATGGTACACATACTTTCACTAGGTTACTCACTAGGCTTGTCCAACTGTGCAAGGCCTTTAATCTCAAAGTGAGGTCTACATTCTTTGAAAAAACTGAGCAGAAAACAAACAACATGGCGCTCCCGAAACCTCGGGGAATTCAATTTGACCACGTAGCTATCTGCTATCTCCTTGAAGAGAAAAAAAGAGATCCAGAATGTCAACGAGAAAAAAAGGAGCCAACATTGAAATTGGCCACTACGTTACAACCATTAAAATGAAATTCGTCCCTCATGATAACTAAATTTGATGTTGAAATCTTACGAAACAACTCAAGAAGTAAATAAAAAAAAAATCAAAGAAAAGTTAGAAAACGACACTGCGAGGAACTGGGTTGATCGGAGAATAAAAACAACCGAAGCTGCCCGCAAATTATGCCCTATGAAAAGAAATAAGAAGCATAGATGGTGGAATAAAGAATGTGAAGTGGCCATAAATAGACTGATAGCTTGGAAATGTGGCATTTTTGTAAAACCGATGAGAATTTCCAAACTTTAAACACTTCTAAAACTATAAGAATCGTCAAGATGAAACATGAAAGAAGTAGTCTCTTGCAAATTAATGAGTATTTCACTAAAAGTAATACAAGAAACTTTTACAAAACTTTCAAATATGAAACAACAAAGTATCAACCACAGAGTCTTGGTTTAAAAGATGAAAATGAAAAAATTGACCTAAACAACAACAAAAAAACTGCAAAATTTTATCCCATTGCTTTGAAAAGCTACTGAACTGTGAAGAACCTCACGAAGGACAAGAACTCAGTCTGTCATAAACAAACATTAAACCTTCATACCCACCAGACGAGAAAGTAACCCATGACATAATCAAAAGTCTGAAAAACAACAAAGCTGCAGGGAATTTTGCAGCGTTGTGGATAGAAACAGGTGGTCATGTAAGGCAGGAACTGACAAACATACTACAAGAAATCTGGCCAATGGAAAAAAAATCTTGACGAATGGAGGCACGCACTTGTACAAGAATGGAGACAAAACGGATGTGGACAAGTACAAAGGAATTTCCCCAATAGCAGTCGCATATAAGATGCTGTGAAAAGGTCTTCAAAATAAAATTGAACTAGTAATAAAGAAAGTAATCGGAAAATACCAAGGTGAGCTCAGAAAAACGTGCCTGTGTAGAACAGATTCTAAATCTAAAAACTATTGTATAAAACGAGACAGTGTTACAAAAGACAAAAACTACGTTATAGTCTATGTGGACTTCAAGAAAGCCTGCGACATAGTATGTAGAGTCTCATTACTGAACATTTGACCGGAATTTGGCGTTGACTTAAAATCGGTCAACATAATCAGGCAGATCCTCACTGGAACAGAGTCAAAAGTGAAATATATTATATATGGGAGAGATCTCAGAGGAATTTAAAATAAAAACCGGTGTCAGGCAGGAAGATGGGCTTTCCCAGATTCTTTTAAATTGTGTTTTCGAGAATGTAAAAAGAGTATGGTAAAAGAAACTCAATTAAAGCGGACTTCTTCATGAGATAAGATTAGATCCGAAGCACAAAGGTATAGGACTAAACTATTTGGTCTTCGCTGATGACATAGCAATTCTCTCTGGAAATACAGAAACCGCACTTTAGCAAATCAACCTTCTGAAAGAAACAGCAGGAAAAGTCGGTCTTCAGATATCTTTTAAGAAGACTAAATTCATGACCAATATTAGATATTCACGCATGGTACTACACATAGAGTAGGGAATAATTAACAAGATCAATAAATTTAAATATCTAGTTGAAGTAATTCAGATTGATGGGCACTGTAACTGCCTTCAAAGAAAAACGGGCCGATGATCAAATTGTGCATCAATCCGTACCACACATTTAATTTCGGGCTGTCACGAATGTGTTCCACAGTGCAGTGTGGGTCTTGTGATCCCCAAATACGTGCATTGTGTGTGTTGACTTCGCCCGGTAAATGAAATGTAGCCTCATCAGAGAAAGCAATGAGTTAAAAATTTTGGGTCTTCATCAATGTGATGTAACTTGTCGAAAGCAAATGCCTGCCTCGTATCACCGTCATCTGTTTTCAGTTCATGAAGCAACTGCAATTTGTATGCACGAAACCGAAGAGAGTGAGGCAGTACCTTATGTACAGTGGTCATCGGCATCTGCAGTTCTCGTGCCGCTTGTCGAATGGAGTTGCCTGGACTTTGTTCAAACGCATGTCTCACTGCTGCTACATGCTTCCCTGATAAACACTAGAACTGTTGAGAATATATCGAAATATCGATATTATTTATTGAAAGTATCGATATTTATGAGTGATATCTTTAGGAAGATATATCGATATTTCGATACTGAAATCTGGATATCGGCGTCGATATTTTTTAAAATAAGTTATCATTTTTCGTTTGCCTATGTCCCTCAAATTTCTGTTGCACATAGAGATCAGCAAGCTTAAGTAAATCTTACTACTTTTCTATAATTAATTTGGAAGTAATAGGTACCAAGTCTACTCAGATGATGACAACAGTTTAGCCAATGTATCGCTCGACAAGCACGAATCGAACGCGAGCCCATTTTTTTAAATGAGCGTGCGTATTGTCAAGGGAAGTCCAACTTGAAATTAGTATGTTAGCAAGAATAGTGGAAAGTGCAAATAACAAATAGTTGCTGATTAGAGAGCAAGAATAGTAAGGTAACTCAGAATAAGTATTAACATACAATACTTGTGTTAGCAAGAATAGTGGGAAGTGCAAATAACAAATAGTTGTTTATTAGAGAGCAAGAATAGTAAGGCAACTCAGAATCAGTATCAACATACAATACTAAATGAAATGCCACAAAACATATCTGAAAAAAGTTATGTAACTTGGCCATAATGCATGCTTCCATGATAGCTAAACTTCTACCTAAATAAATGCCTCTGTGTCGTCAGAAGTGATTTCTTACTGCATAAACAAGGCGAAAATCACAATACAGGGTAACAATTTAAAACTGTGGCACTAAATCTCAGATTTAAGCCTCGCAACGAAGATCGTGTCCAAGACGAAGGAGAAGACGTTACAAGAATTGACTGATCAAGAAAACGCGTCCAATAGTATCTTTTCCCTCCATTCATGTTCACATGCCACTGCAAAACTTTGTGCCACGTCTCATATCTAGCTTACCCTTAACCTGTCAGACAGGATTCTTTATAATACTGATTTTGCTGGCCGTATTTCTCCGGAATAAACTCTGCTGTTGCTGGTCCATCCAGATTCAGAGGTCATTCTTATGCCATGAAACCTCTGAAAGATCAAAAAAGAGAGAATATGGTGTTATTAAGTTACGAAAACCCTGTGTAATTCGCTCCTAATAGTTATTGTGCCACTGTGATCATGTGAGACGATGTCAATGAATCAAGATGGCTGACCCTGTCAACAGCATCCCCATTTGTTCAGGCTGCTTTGACCGTTACAGAGGTTGGAGTGATCGAAATTGACGCTGACCACATCATTCAACTAAGTATAGTGTCGAATTCTTCATTGAGAATACAGAGCTCTTCCTTCACCAAATACACTCCACCCATTATTAAGACATATTAGCACTATTGACCTGCATAAAAGATCAAAATTATCTACATCATTTATTATTTCCTCATGATCAAGTCATCATAACAGAAGACGGTAAGTATGCAAATTACATATGTAATCGATTATCAATGGAATGTGAAAATTGGAACTTGAAGGTTAACTATTAAAAAAAAAAAACAGAATATCTTTTAATGATGTGGATCATTTGTACATTAATTAAATACAAATTATACTACAGGTATTTGCGTTCAATTTCAGACAGAGAGTGAAAATCAGAAATTGAAATTAATAAAAGAATTACTAATGGCGGAAATAATCACGATACTCGTTTGAATCCTATGTAGCAGGAATGTTATGAATAGAACAAAAAGAATTATATTTAAGCCTTTAATAGAGAGTATAGTGTTCTATTCATCAGAAACTTGCACAACAAAACAAAAACATATTAAGAAGTGGAAAGCATTATAAATGGATTTCTGGAGCAGATCGTCAAGAATTTCAAGGGAAAAGGTAAGGAATACCGAAATAATGAGGCTAATGGAAGTGAAAGCAGAAATACATGATGTTATACAACTAAAAAGATTGGAATGGTGTGGCAATAAAAGAAGAATGGAAGATACTAGAGTACCAGAACTTGTACAGGAATGGGAAGTTCAAGGGAGGAGAAAAAGAGGACGACCCATGATAGCCCGGCACCAAAATGTACAGACAGCAATGAGAAGGGTCGGTGCAGAAGAGGAAGATACACAAGAACGAAGTATGTAGAGAAAGATTTTGAAATAAATGGGTTCTGTGTGCCGAGCTGTTATTGTTATGTTGGAGAAAATCCTCATTAGCGAGGAAAATCTCTAAGAAAAAATCTTGAACAATAAGAATACCAGAAAAGAGAAAATTGAATGATTTACAGCGCAGTGCTTCAGAAATATGCTGAAAATTAAGTGGACGGATAAGATGAGAGTGAATGTGTTTGAAAATGACGGGAGGGAAGGAAGTTTATGGAAAAATCTCACAAAAAAAAGAGACAGGACGATAGGAAACATTTTGAGACATGCGGGGTTCTTTAATTTGTTAGTTGAAGAAATAATTAAACTAAGGAAAAAGGAAACTGCTTTAGGCAATATAATTGCAAGGAAAGGGAAAATGACTCATCAATCACCAAAGTTGAAGGCATCGACGAGAGAAGAACATATATTACGAACACACAAATAAACTCAATATTTCGGTTATTAAACCTTATTCATGACGGAGAAAATGAGTCATGAGGCTCGGGAGGTGTGCACACGCCGAGGGTTGCTACATGACTGGGTGGATTATCAATATGGCAGCGGGACTGAGATATTGTATGTAAATATATAAATCGCAGATGGTGGTACAACTAAAAAAAAAGGGGGGGGAATAAAGTAAATAAATATGGACGGATAAATTTTGAAAAATAAAATAAGGTAATTGGTTAAATGACAATAATGCTACTACTAATTCTACTAATAATGAGTGATGCGTCAAGGAAAGGAATTTTATCTGTGGTTGAGGCCGGGTGGGTGTCTGGTATCTAAGATGTTTTGGTAAGCAAGTTCCCATCTGCGAAGTTCGGGGGTGGCGGTAGTTTCGGGGAAAACTCTGATTGCTCTCACAATGAAACAGTCATTGAAGTTGTTGGAGTTGTGGTAGTTAGCATGTTCTGGTATGGGAAGATATAAATTGCGGGTGTGGACTGTTTGTCTGTGGCCATTCATTCTGGTCGAGAGTTGTTGTGTAGTCAGGCCTATGTAAGAACTCGTGCAATGGCGACAAGTTAGCTGGTATATGATGTGCGTAGTGGAGCATGTGGCATGTCCGGTGATGGGAAAGGTTTCCCCTGTGACAGGGTTGGAAAATGTAGTAGTGGGAGGATGCATTGCAAAACCTGCAACATGCATATCCCCTTCATTCTAACACCATTCAGCATTGGTATCAATAGTTTAAAGCCACAGGATGCCTTTGTAAAGGTAAAACAACGGGTCGCCCTCCTGAGTCTGAAGAAACCGTTGAACGTGTGCCTGCCAGTTACGTTCAAATCGAAGCCCACAGAAGTCTACTCCTCGAGCGAGCAGGGAATTAGGTATTCCACCGAAGACCGTTTGGAGAACCCTACGGAAGCAACTGCGTATGAAGCCTTACAGGTTACAGTTGCTACAAGCACTGTCGCACAACGATGAAGTGCGTCGTTTTCAATTCTGTGCCCAATGTCTAGATCAAGACGAAACATTCACAGGAAAACTTGTGTTTAGTGATGAGACCACTTTCGATGTGAGTGGAAAAGTGAACAAACACAATGTGCGCATGTGGGGGACCGAAAACCCTCATGCTTATGTGCAGCACGTTCGTGACTCTCTCAAAGTGAACGTGTTTTGCGCGATCTCACGATGGGCCTTTTATCTTTAATGAGGTGATGATCACAGGGAAAATCTACCTGCAAATGTTGCAGAATTGGCTCATGCCACTTCTGGAAGCTGACAGTGAAGATTTAATTTTCCAGCAGGACGGTGCTCCACTCCATGTTTCTCTAGTTGTCCGTCATTTCCTAAACACCAGGATTCCAAACAGATGGATTGGTTGTGCTGGGGATGCTGATCGTCAGCTGATGTCATGGCCTCCTCGTTCCCATAACTTAACCCCCTGTGACTTCTTTGTTTGGGGTTTTGTAAAAGACACAGTGTTCGTGCCACCAGTACCAGTTGATCTGCCAGATCTGCGGGTTCGCATCACCAATGCATTTGCTCTCACTGACAGAGACATGCTGCATTGGGTATGGGAAGAACTCGATTATATACTTGATGTGTGCAGAGTCACTAAAGGTGCACATATTGAGCATCTGTAGACTCTCAAGAAAACTTTCACAGTTTGTTTATATATCTGTGTAATCTTGTAAGTATATGTCAAATAATAAATCTGCAGTAATTTTCTGAAATCACTGCAATTATTTTGACTAGTCCTGTAAATATAGTCTGAAATGATGTTGGTATATCGCAGGAGAAGACGCCAAACTTCTCCAGCCGAGAAAAGAAACTGAAGATATTCGCCTGATGTCTGCTGATAGCGTAGACACAAACAATGACTCAGCGAAATGAGACCGAGTGGAACAGTCTAATGGGGAAGCTGAGCTCAGTGATGTGCAGCGAACAGATCAATGGAGCGACAGGTCAGTCAGCAGCCAATCTGCGTCGATTAGGAGCTATTTACGTCTGATCGGAAACACGCAGTAGATCGCCTAGCCAATTCAGCAGGGCTGCTGGGCAAAGCAAACGCGACTGCTGTCCGAGAAAATCGATACTGCATGAGCTAAGGGGTCGTGCTAGTGGGTGGTCCAGGGAGGATCGATGGAGAACTCGATTTAACGATGATCACAGAGTAAGATGTAGCTAAAACACTGCGCTTACTTTTACGTAACGTAGTTACTCTTTTACCTCAAATTTATGTTTTCTCATCATTAACATTTCACTGTTTTCTTACTAGCGAAATGAATGTTTCGTGAAATCAGCTAGAAAATGGCCAGAACATTTTTTTTTAAAATAAAGAAATCTGGGCACTTTAATTCTGGTTTGTTAATCTACAGATAGGGAGCGTGCACATACTACGTGGCTCGGTCCAGGGGGGGAGGGGTGGGTTACGTGGGGGAAGGAGGGGGGAGTTCCGATCCAGACCACGTAGCTTTCCTTTCATAACATTTTTCAGAATTAAAATAAGGAACAGAACACACAACAGCATGTGAATATTTATTTCCCTCAGTTAATTATCTCCGTATGTAATTTACAATAGTCTGACGTGAGAAAATATTACAAAATGTCTTCTGGAATCAAAAGGAAAAAAAAAACTACGTGTTGTGTGTGTGTGGGGGGGGGGGGGGTCCAGGTAGGGCTACGTGGGGGTGGGAGGAGGGTTTTTTACAGGAGGCCAAAATGGAGCTACGTGGTTTATGGACGCTCCCATGCTTATTCAGTCCTGAAGATGTAAAAGCGAATGTTTATCAGGCTTATTTGTAATTCTGAACATAGATGCCTGTA
Source organism: Vandiemenella viatica (assembly GCA_031002005.1). Classification (NCBI taxonomy): domain Eukaryota; kingdom Metazoa; phylum Arthropoda; class Insecta; order Orthoptera; family Morabidae; genus Vandiemenella; species Vandiemenella viatica. Next base: position 187,394,296 of record CM061919.1, read on the forward strand.
AATAAACAGACAAATGTGCTCCATCACAATCTTGTGTTTTTGCCATCTCCTTCTTCGAGTTCTGCCCAGTTTTGTCAATTGTACCGAGCATGCTGAATGAGCCGTATCGCTTGTTCCTGAATATGGGAGGACATGGGTTTAAATCCCTGTACGCACATCCAGATTTGCGCCTTCCATGGTTTCCAAAAATTATTCCAAGTAAATTCCTTGGTTCCTTCAAAAGGCCATGGTCGAATTCCTTCACAATCCTTGTTCCCTATCATCTTCCAACTGTAATAACTTCAAAGTAGACGACCCGTAAACTCAGAGAAAATTTTTTATCTGTGTTCTGAGACACTTTCAAACATGTCTTTTTTTCAATCTCGTAGCTTTTCGCCCTCTTGGGCACAGCTCGTAAATTATTTTAGGTATTGTTCCAGGATTCATGATTTTCATTCGCCTACATTGTCGTTTTTTATTTACTTATGGCTTTACACCTCGTCGACGTCGATGTTATTAGAGGCGGGATGGGGACAAGGAGCGGTAAGGAATTCGGCCATGGCTGTTTGAAGAAAGCATCCCGGCATTCGCCTGGAGTGATCCGGGGAAACCATGGAAAATCCAAATCTGAATGCTCGCACGGAGATTCGAACCGGTGTCCTCCTGAATGCGAGACCAGAGACTTAACCACTTCACCCACCACGCCCCGTACCTACACTGTCTCCTTAGTGTGTGAATATTTATTTCATACCATAACTGCGAAGTTTAACCTTCTCTCAATTTGCATTGTCTTTATTTTTTCTGCGAATCACGATTCTGGAACTGAAAAAAATATTGACTCAAGTTGTCTAACGTCATCTTTCTGATGGATCGTGTTCTGCAACCACAAGTCAAGGATGATAATGTATGCGAATCGTTTCTACCTTATTGGAATTTTGATGTGCCGTATCCTTCTAGAACATTTTCATGCTGCGTGGATTCTGTCGTTCATAACCAACAGACGTATTAACTGGTACTATTCTTTCCGAGCACTTGAATTTTACTACTCATTTTCCGTTGTTTTAATTTTTTTAAAATACAGCTCACAACTAGCAATTTCTCCGAATGTTTAATACCTTTCTACCTGAATCAATAGAAGGGTTCATTGTTGGTATTTTCTGTCATCTATTCATTGTAACCATTCTGCTGAAAGATGTCATCGGCAAAGAGTACGGCTTTTATTCTACCATTGACAGTGATAATTTGGATCTTATCCGACGCAGTGAAGAAATCCCAGATTAATACCCTGGCAGTTGTAATAGGTTCTCTTCAATTATTCTAATGTTCCTTAAGACCAACCTTCATTCAATATGAACATCAATACTCTGTTTACAGAATCAAAAGCCAAAAAAATTTCCTCGTAGTGTTCGTATTATTCCCTCTTCGGTTAAAGCCTTGTGCGCACAGTGCGAGGCAGCGAGCGTCTCATTTCGTGGCACGCATGCCTCGGTGGCATGTGTTGCAAAAGTAGCACATGAGCGCATGCTCGAGGCGATCAGCACAAACCGCAGCACCCAGCAATGGCCCCGTCACAAGGAAATGTGCAGATAGCCGCCGTGGTTAGTTTGTGTTCACAGAAACGGAAGGAAAAATGGCAGCCACGATGATGGGTGAAAAATCTTTACCAGCAGCGTTGTGAGTAGTGAAACAGACTTTTGAAGGATTTAACTTACGAAGAAGATTAAAATTTCCAGCATATGACCACTGAAGACTTTGAATATCTTATGAGTCTAATTGAGCCTACGGTCAAAAAAGAAGACTCATGTATGAGGCGATATAAAAGTCAAAGAAAGATTACGTTTTGCATTAATTTTCATTCATACCAAGTGGTGATTCATACAAATCTTTACTTTATTTGTTCCGCATGTCCAAACGGAAATTATCAGCAATTGTTACAGAATGTAATGAGCTAATGGAAGTATTAAAGGGGTATAATAAGGTAAGTATAAAAGCATATTCTCGATCATTAGATACTTATTCCTGTACTAAGATAAAACGAAGTCGTAGTTTACGGCTTCTTTATAGGTTTAAGAATAAATTCTCATCCATTACATTTATACCATCACATAAGAAAACAAATTATATTCTTGAAACTTACACCATCTTGTAATAAGATTAAAAATATAATACATTACTGACTGTTTATAGATTTAAGAACTAAAGCATAAAATTCAAAATTATACATTCATATTATAAGATAAATCATAATTTGCTGCTGCACGTTTCTTTGCACATTTAAGAAAAAAAAAAAAACATAATCTTGACAATTATACATTCGTGTAGTAAAATAAGGAATTACAACTGCTTGGCTGCTGACTTGGTTGTCCAGGAAGCGTGTGAAGTGTGGAACGAAGCCAACTTCATATGTCCACACGTAACGCGCCGCTCAGGCTGAGACGCCTATGAGCACGAGAATTTTACGTCTCAGTAAATCAAATAAATAGGAAAAGCAAAAACGCAAAAGAAAAATGTCTAGAAAAGTGTGAAGAAGTAGAAAAGGAAATGGTCATAGGTAAAGTAGATGTTGCATATAGAAAGATCAAACAGAATTTTGGAGAAATGAAGAAAAGAGGTGTGAACATTAAAGCTGCCGATGATAGAGTTAACCGATGGAAGGAATACATTGAGAAACTGTATGATGGGAACGACTTAAACAATAGTGTAATGGAAAAGGAAGGCGATGTCAACATTGATGACTTAAGAGATTCTGTTGTGAGGACAGAATTTAATAAAGCTCTGAATGACTTGAAAGCAAATAAGGCAGTTGGAATTGATGAGATCCCTGAAGAACTTCTTAAATCCCTAGGAGAAAAAGGAATCAAAAGATTATTCAAGCTGATATCAAAAAGTTATGAAACAGGAGAAATTCCAACTGATTTTAATAAAAATATCATCTTCACATTTCCAAAGAAAGCACAAGCCGACAAATGTGAGAATTATCGCACCATTAGTCTAACATCACATGCTTCAAAATTACTGACCTTAATAATATACAGAAGGATGGAAAGGGTAGTAGAAGAGATAGTAGGTGAAGATCAGTTTGGGTTTAGGAAAAATCGTGGTACAAGGGAAGCAATTCTGTCTTTAAGATTAATTCTTGAAGGGCGGATCAAGAAAAACACTTTTATGGCATTTGTTGATTTAGAAAAAGCTTTTAATAATGGTAGGTGGGACAAGATGTTCAAAATTTTAGAGATGTCAGGTCTAAAATATAGAGATAGAAGAATACTCTATAAACTATATAAGAATCAAGTGGCTGTAATAAAAGTAGAGAATCACAAGAGACATGCATCAGTTAAAAAGGGTGTGAGACAAGGTTGTAGTCTATCCCCGTTAATATTCAACTTGTATGTAGAAGAAGCAATGAAGAAACTCAAAGAAAAATTTCCATGTGGCATAAGTTTTCAGGGAGAAAAATTCAGTATGCTCCGATTTGCTGATGACATTGTCTTGTTAGCAGAAAGGGCTGAGGATATTGAATGGCATGAACAAAATACTGAAGGAAGATTTTGGACTAAATATAAATTGAAGCAAGGCAAAAGTGATGAAATACCAGTAGGCCTACTAGTAGATTAAATATAAAAATCGGGTTCATCTACATCTACATCTACATCCATACTCTGCGAATCACAAACATTGTGGGTGGCAGAGGGTGCTAAGCACCAATCCTAAACCCGCCCATTCCAATCCCGAATAGTGCGAGGAAAGAAGGAATACATATAAGTATCAGTACGGCATCTTATTTCTCTAATCTTATCCCTCCGGTCATTGCGACCTAAATAGGTTGGCGGAAGAAGTATTTCATTGCACTCGAAATTTAAATTTTTTCGCATATTCTCCAATAAATTAGAACGCAAGCTACGTCGTCTGTCTTCCAAACTATCCCAGCCCAATCTATGTATCAATTCTGTGACGCTTTCATAAGGGCTGTAACAACAAGTCACGAATCTAGCGGCTCTCCTCTGCACCCTCTCAACTGAGTCAATCAGAACCTTGCGATACGGATCCCAAACCCCACAACAGTAATCCAGATGCGGACGCACTAGTGTTTTATACGCTATCTCCTTTGCTTTGAGCATTACAATTCCTCAAAATACGACCTATGAATCGTAATTTAGAATTGGCCTTGCCTACGACGGAAGTTATGTGCATGTCCCATTTCATGTTGCTTTGTACTATCACTCCCCAGATACTTCACGGAATCAACCATGTCAACAGGTGAATTGTTTATTTTGTACTCGTGAACAACCTGATTCTCCTTGTTACTTATCCGCATTGCCTTGCACTTTTTGCAATTAAGTGTAAGCTGCCATTTACGGCACCAATCGAAAATAGCATCCAAATCACGCTGAATTTCTAAGCAGTCGTCGGAGCACCTTATTTCCCTATAGATAACCGCATCGTCGGCAAACAATCGCAACCAGCATTTGACGTTGTCACCTAGATCGTTTATAAATATTAAGAAAAGAAGTGGACCTATTACACTTCCCTGAGGAACGCCCGAAGTAACATTTATCTTAGAAGAGGCTTCCCCGTCAACAACGACATATTGTGATCGACCAGTTAGAAAATCACGTATCCACTCGCAAATCTGAGCCGAAATACCGTAAGCTCGAATCTTCGCTAAAAGTCGGTTGTGTGGCACAGAATCAAAAGCTTTCTGAAAATCCAAAAAAACCGCATCAACTTGCGAACCTGCATCGATAACTTTCATTATGTCGTGGGAAAATAGGGCCAATTGTGTTTCACACGATCGCTTCTGCCGAAATCCGTGTTGACATGGTGTAAGTAACTCGTTCTCATCTAGAAACTTCATTATGTTCGAGCATATGACATGTTCCAGAATTCTGCTGCAGACCGATGTTAGAGATATGGGTCGATAATTCCTAGGATCACTCCGATCTCCTTTCTTAAAAACGGGAATTACCTGGGCTATTTTCCAGCTAGAAGGTACTTTTCTCTCTTCTAGTGATTTACGGAATATATCTGACAGAAATGGTTCAATATCCTCCGCGTATTCAGAAAATACTCTTACCGGTATACCATCGGGACCCGGCGCTTTACCCCACTTCAGGAGTTTTAATTGCTTTACAATTCCTACGCTATCAATTTCTATCGGATCCATCTCTAATTCCACACGATGTGGTAAAGTGGGGACGTTTTCCAAGTTTTCTTGCGTGAATGAATTTTTGAATTCGGTGTTAAATAAGGTAGCCTTGTCGCGGCTGTCTTCAACCTCCCGTCCATCTTTTATTAGAACTGGCTTATTGTTCCCACTACAACTAACTTTTTTTACATACGACCAAAATTTCTTAGGGTTTTCAGTGAGGCTCTTAGAGAGAGTATTTTCACGAAAGTTATTAAATGCCTCACGCATTGCATTCTTAACACGTCCCCTTATCTCCTCTAACTTATCTAAATCAGTCCGATGCATCGTCCTTTTTGATCGTGCATGTATCTTCCTTTGCTTCTTGAGTAACCTTTTAACCTCCCGTGTGTACCATGGAGGATCGTTCTCTTCCCTGATTGTCCGTTTCGGTATATGCAAGTTCATACCTTCCCCAACTATATGTAGGAATCGATGCCACCTCTCTTCAACGGTGCCTCCTGCTACTAAGAAGGTTTGGTAATTATGCCTCAAATACGCTCTAAAACACTCTTTTGAAGCCTTTTCGAATCTGTAAACGATCCTCTCTTTTCTCTTTCTGCGCGTGGTTGTTAGTTTTACTGTAGCAATTACAGCTTTGTGATCACTTATTCCTGCGGTGGTAGAAATATCCGTGAATAGTTCGGGCCTATTTGTAACAACTATATCTAAAATATTCTCGTTACCGTTGAGGCACCGCGTTGGTTCAGTTACGAGCTGTTCAAGATGGTGATCTGAGAAGAGGTCTAGAATGATTTCGCAGGCTGCTTTATCCCTACCCCCAGTAACGTGAAAGTAATTAGTCCAGTCGATATCAGGCAAGTTAAAGTCACCTCCTAGTATTATTGTATGGTCCGGAAATTGCCGTGCTATATTATTTACATTATTTCTCAAGGCCTCGGCAATATTTACGCTTGCATCGGGTGGACGATAGAACGAGCCTATCACAAGTTTTGTCCTAGCTACGTTGAGCTTGATCCATATGATTTCGCAGACAGTATGGACATCTATTTCGCTACATGGGAGGTACTTACTAACAGCTATAAATACACCACCTCCTTGCGAATGCAACCTATCCTTACGGAAAATGTTCATGTTACTATTAAAAATTTCCCCGTAACTTATATCCGGTTTTAACCAACTTTCTGTGCCTATTACGATATCAGCATCTGCACTACGAATAACGTTTTCGAGTTCAGGCTGTTTATTACAAACACTTCTGCAGTTAACTACTAGAACTTTTAATGTTCGGGATTCTTTTAAGCTACCCCTAACACGCGGTGCTGAATTTATCTTGGCTGCCCGCAACTGAATTTCCTCCTCAGGGTCATCCTCCCTCAGCCTAAAAAACCCCCCAATGCACTCCACACGGCCCCTGCCACCCGTGTAGCCGATTCCCGTGTGTAGTGCACCCCTGATCTATCCAAGGGATTCCTACAAGACTCAACCCTAGGGCGAAGATCAAGGAATCTGCAGCCATGACTATCACAGAAACGCCGTAATCTCTGGTTCAGCCCCTCAACACGGCTCTGAACCAGAGGTCCACAGTCAGTCCTATCGACAATGCTGCAGATGGATAACTCAGCCGAAATCTTGCGGCCAATGGCCACAGAGTTCACCCTTTCTGCAAGTGGCCCAAAGGACGAGAGGATAACCTCCGACCCTAGGCGGCAAGCATCATTGGTGCCGACATGAGCTACAATCCGCAGCTGGCTGCACCCCGTCCGTTCAATGGCATCCGGGATGGCCTGTTCCACATCTCGGATCAGACCCCCCGGAATACACAATGAATGGATACAGGAATTCATCCCCGACCTCTTCGCCATTTCCCTAAGGGGTTCAATAAATCGCCTAACGTTGGAGCTACCGACCACTAAAACCCCCTTCTGCAGTTGCCCAGACTTTGCGGGCTGTGGGGCTGCCAACTCACAGGCCGACGATTGCAGGACTGAATCAGATCCAGACAATGCGTCAAACCGATTGGACAGAGGTACAATCTCGCCTTCTTGGGAATCAAGCTTGCACGACTGCCCCCGCATGCGCCGTCGACGTCCAGACACCACACGCCAGCCACCACTAGGCGACGGCCGCATAGATTCCGACATCTCGGCCTGGACTGCAGGTTCGATGACTGGTATGGGAGAACCTGCGAGCCGATCAGCGTCTACAGGGTCACCAATACCGCCAGGGGGCAATAGGAGAAGTAAGTGAATTCTGTTACTTGGGAAGCAAAATTACAACCGATGGCAGAAGGAGGAATGATGTCTAAAGCAGAATAGCACTAGCTAAAGGAGCCTTCATGAAAAAGAGAAACCTTTTAGTTTCAAATATTGATCTAGGAATAAGAAAGAAATTTTTAAAACTCTATGTGTGGAGCACAGCACTATATAGTAGCGAAACATGGTCTTTAAGAATACCAGAAAGAACGAAATTTGAAGCATTTGAAATGGGGTGCTACAGAAGAACGCTGAAAATTAAGTGGACAGACAAAGTACGAAATGAACGAGTTTTGGAAATGATAGGTGAGGAAAGAAGTTTGTGGAAGAAGCTTACAGAAAGAAGAGACATGCAGGTAGGTCATATTTTGAGACATGCTGGTTTGGTTAATTTGCTGGTGGAGGGAACAGTCGAAGGTAAGAACTGTAGAGGAAGACATAGATATATGAAGCAGATGCCATGCTTCGCACACTGCCTCGCTCTGTGCGTACTTGCTTTAACGAGGATCAAAAATATATTTTGTCCAGCTTTCTTTGTTTACCCACTTTTGCGAACTTTTTCCTTTTATAATTCTCTTGCGCAGTTCCTCTTCGTCGAGCGTGGTGGGTGAGGGGTAATGCTCTGGCCTCGTATTCTGGAGGACGTGGGTTCGAATCCCCTCCAGCTATCCACATTCGGATTTTCCATGGTTTCCCGAAATATCTCCAGGTGAATACCGCGATGGTTCCTTTAAAAGCCATGCCCGAATTCCTTCCCGTTACTTGATCCCAGTCCTTTGTAACCTCTAAGAATCTCGACATCGACGAGGCGAAAAACCCAAACCGAAAAAATTATCCCCGTTGAGACGTTAACTTGATATTCCTGGCTATTGGTTTTTTTTTTCTGACTAGTACGTCGACGAATATAGTATTTCTTATTGTAGATCAGTGTTATTTTTCTCCTGAAAATTTTTGACAGTATGTGGTGAGATGTTTCTGGATCTGTTTTTGTTTGTAAAACTTTTTTCTGAACACAATAACATAAAAACACAAGATGTAATTTCTATTAAATTTTTTATTCAGCTCGAACGGCGAATTATAAAGAAGCATTTGTCTGTTACGTTTGAATTGTTTATTCCCTAATCTCGGAATTGACTTAAGGACTTAGCGAATTTAGCTACTTATGAGACAGCTGCTAATTTATTATTTTTTGTATGATGATATGGACAAATTAATATGACGGTTTATTCGTATCATGTGCGGTTACAACATAATTGACTGAATAGACTATGTCGTTATGGAAGCAGTGGCTTATAGAATTGGAAAAGACAAAAATTTGCTTAATGAATTGCTAGGAAAATGGCCGGTGAAGGTTGAATGCCTGATCTTCCGTTGTAAATGTGTTCGTGTAAATCGGGAAGCCTTTGTTTAAGATTTCTACAGTATAACAACGTGGAACTGGTTCTTTATGTCCCCTGTCATCGTTTCATAGCAAACAACGAGTTTTGGCTTTTTCAATCGGTGCAGAGCACTATTTAGTCGCACGTTTTCCTGCCATGCCGCTGTTATTTCAGAGGCTTTACCTTGGAAAAAACAGACTCCAAAAGAATCGTTCGAAGCAGTCATGCAATAATGGTATTAACATTACAATAAATATGGACAATTCAACTGACACTATGCTGAGAAATGAAGAAAGCTACGATTTTATGGGTGTGTCTACCTGGTATTGAGTGAAGCTATAATAATTCTGGTTTTAATAAAAAATGCTTTATGATTTCCACGATGTGTACAAAATAACGGACTTAATAAACAGAATAATACGAGATAGGCCAGCCAGTGAAACATGCAACAGTTCACTCATTTTCGTAGTTAATCTTAGCCATCAATAGGACGAATAACTACGCGTACAAAAAAAACTTTTTTTCTTTCAATGGATAAGAAGTCAGAGAAATAGATATGCATACAACAACTTTGCACATAGCTGTGGTTTAGCTGAATTTCATGGAGACGACATATCTCTGAAACTAATTGGCGTTTTCTAATCGCTGCAATTACCGTAATATTCTTATTGGGATCGGCTTATGTACCATTTTTATTTCTATTGGAACCGTTTAAAAATGCAACAATTAAACTATCTGGAAATTTCACTCATATAAATTAACTTAAATGTGATAATATGTATTTGAAAATTACGATGGAAATTTATTATACTAATGGGTTTTTAAGTAATTAACCGGTTATCAATTGCTGGTAATATTATTGATGTTATTAATAAGTGTATGTACTGCTCCATATCCCCGAGATTATTCTCACATGGAATCAAAGTTAACATGATTTCACAGATTGTTATAGCGCTGGTAACGTTCTACTTTAAAAAAATTATTTTCTTTATCGGTATCGTTGTACGTAATTTCAAACAGATTTACATACTTATAATAGTGCAGACAGCACAGCACATGGTAAAACCAGTTCCCAATGCCGGTGACTTGAGAGGCAATACACAGAATCACGTTATGACTTTGAGCCATGGGTCACTAGTACCCACTTGAAGTTCTGTCTCGATAACAGGCAACATGAGTGCTACCTAGTTCGGCAGTATAGATTATCTGATACCAAATACCCTCCCGCATCAGCAAAACGCCCGGGGCAACGGAATTAGTACAGCGTTTAACTCGGAGTGTTGTTAACTGTCTGGATGATAAGAAGTTACTTTCATGTAATCTGTTATTAGATCAGCTCTCCATTAGTTATATGTGTGCTTGCGGTGGAAACGGGAAAGCATTCCTAATGTGCAAATAGCTGAGGGGGCATAATATGTTAGTTGTTATTTTATGAACATTACGTACTTCTGTGTAAACAATGCATTTGTAGGTAAGAGGGTCTTACTGCAAATCATGGCAACCGCATTGCTTCTTCAGTCATTTTCAAAGAGAAATATGTTTCTTCATACCTGTCTCAAATACACTGAGCACCCAACAACAACATAAATAGTAATAGACTTTTTATCACGTACCGTGTACCAATTCAACACAGCAATGCGCAATAACAGCAAGGGGCAGTATAAACGATTAACAATCATCAAAGACGTCATCCATGTTATATGAGAATTCAGATTTTCCCGACGTATAAATGAAACAAAATCTTCACGGGTTATCTGCCGGATAATATCTTTATTAAACTTAATTTCTTTAATACACAACGTTTCGGCAGCAACCTCCGCTACCTTCGTCAGGTAAGCTGTCATAACGAAGCTAAAATGTGACTGCGCGCCGACCAATGAGAGAGCGGTGCGAAGTCTCTCCGGCAGCGGTATACTTATAGAAGCCAGGACTCGTTGACGCCATTACAGAACATGACAAAAAAAAAAAAAAAAAAAAAAAAAAACATTACCACTTACCACAAGACTTGACTAGACAGCCATTACGAAAACCTTTATCAGACAAAAGTCAGAGGCCAAAGGTCCGGAACTTTAGACGCTACATGAGCCTAGCTCAGACAGATGACACGGCGGCAGTCACATTTTAGCTTCGTTATGACAGCATACCTGACGAAGGCATCGGAGGTTGCTGCTGAAACGTTTTGTATTAAAGATATTATCCGGCAGATAACCCATGAAGATTTTGTCATCCATGTTATTCAACAATGGTAAATACGTTGAGTATAAATTGTTGCATGTGTGGGCGACTATTTTGAAGTCTTTTACGTATTTGTGTGGCCTCTTGCTGATACTGTACTATACTATGTTGATTTTTTATGTTGTACTGTAGCAAAACAATGAATTCCATTAAGTTACTTTTGGGTGAGGTATTCGCAAGCTCAATCCTCAGGATTTAAAACTTATGTCAGTAAAGGTAGCTAGTGTGAATCAGGAGCGGAGTAGGTCCCACGATAGATACACCCTTCCTTATGTTATGACTTTTGCACCTCGTTGAAGTCGAGTTTGTTATAGGGTGGAAAGAACTAAGAGCGAGAAACTGGAATGAATCGCGTATCCTAAGTGTGGAATGTCAGGGTAAACGTGTTGCGTTTGCTCTATGAGATACGTCTGTTTTTATTTTGCTTAAATTTAATTATTTTTACTATATTATAATTGCTGTATATTAAATGTTTTAGAGAAAGAAACACGAATCAAAGTAATTTTATGTTGAAACTGTTTCGTGTAGACTAATAACTTACAAGATATTGCCATTTATGTTCGTTTAGCTTTTCGGAAACATCGCAGTTATTCCGAATTCTTCTCGTTTAAAATTCCTCTTCCTATGCATATTAATACATTTTTGTCGTGATAAAATATGTAGATATAAACTTCAATTAAAAAACCGATCCCTGCCAAAAAATAAAAAAGGGATTTATTAAGAGTTGAAAGATGCGTTGGACCTATTATAGAATCAGTTGTCACTCCTGCTGTCCATAGTACGACAACAGGATGGGCCTTAATTGCAATAAAGAGCAAATACGTATGGAGTAAGTATATAGGAGCCCGCAGGGGATCGAATACTATAGCAAAGCACGTCTTATTTAATTTCTGTCATTCGGGATTTGAAATGGGAATCTCAAGATCCTCAGTCAGGCGTCTAATCATAATAAGCTACTACAACACCTAAACCATGATAATTGCGCCTATTAGAATTCTTCGGACAAGTACTATAGCTGTAGCTGTGGGTGTTCAGGCTTTGTGTTTTCCTGTGATTCTTAATTATTCTTTATTGCCTTCTTACAGTTTTTAAATTTATGTTCAGCATCAGACCGGAACGGTATGATCAGTATTAAAGTTGGTTTAACATGACAGTTAAAATATCTCAGAAAACAAATGATCAGGGTAAGGAGTCATTTCTTTCCTAGTAAATGACAGCGCCTCCAATCTTACCAACCGATATCCGACACCATTTTACTTGAGTTTCCTCTGCAGTAAAGAATTTAATTTCTGAAAATTTGTTTAGTCATAATATTATGATGTGAAAATATCCACGTGTATTTTATTTTTACATGTTTGTAACGAAACGTTCAAATTTTTTTACTAAATTTAACAGCCTTCTTCCTCTTTCATTTATTTCTTCTAGATAGAAGCTGCCTACTACTTTGTATCTTTACTTCTCATATTTCTGGATTATAACTACCCAAAATTGTTAATGTTTATAGCCACACACGTAAACCTCGTTTTTGTGTATTTTATGATTCTCTCTACGTGTATAGCCTTGTGATAAAGCCTCACTTTCTGTTCATATCAAAATAATGCTAACGAGAAATTGATCATAACTAGGGATGCAAGGTAATATCAATATCGATAAATATGTCGATATTTATATCGATTGCAGACAGATATCGATAATATCGATATATTCCGAAATTTTTATATACTATTTTAGATTATAAATAAGTATGTAAATCAAAATGAAATAATAAATGTGAAGTAGTTTATTGAAAAAAATTAGGTCTGCAAATATTAAGCTTCAACAAATCCTGAAAAAACAATTCGCTTAATTTTTTCCCATGAAGTATATTCCTAGTTTGAGTGACATTGGTTCCTGCCTGTGAGAAAGGCGTTTAGAAGGTGCCGACTACTTTGATTAAATTATTAATTGCAATTTTGTTCATATCTTAATCCAACTAATAAAGCAATCATGATTGATTTCAATTTAATTTTCCAGCAAAAAATGTACCGTAATCTCCAAATAGTCGGTATTGTTCTATACGTAACAATAAGAAATGCTTCACACTTTTCAAGTCCTCCTTCACAACTTTCGAAATATTTTCATCAATTTTTGTTTGATAGATCCACGAAAAGGGACTTTGTATAATGGTGCTAAGTGTTTCATTAAAACTTTAAAACCTTTACCTTCAACTGCATTAAAAATTCTATTATCAACACTGATATAATAAGAAATTGTATCGGTCAGCCGATCATATTTGATAACTCGTTTACAATATTGTAATACGTCCCAGAGAGAAACAAGAACTAACGAACCCAAACGTAACCCAACATCATAAATAATAAAACGGAGAAAGTAAATGAAAGGGGAACGAATAACGCGCACGATAGGAAGTGGAACCACAGAGTAGCAAAGGACGTATCGAGCTAAATCAGAGTTTAACATCGTCAAGATTGACCCCTTTCACCCATACATTTAATTGCAGATTTCGATATTTCACTGTATCCTATTGATATTATCGTATTCATCATTTAAAAATATCGATTTAAATATCTACATTTTTTGGACCGATATATCTTTGCAATTCTAATCATAACTCACTCGTTTTCATATTTCCCACTCAAACAAATTTCAGACCAAGCCACCTTTTTGGTACCGCATGTCCTAAAAGAAAATAAGGATTATACTGTAGTACACCTGCTAAATTACCTATATTCCATTTTGTAACTGTAAATTTAGAACTATCTCTAACTTCCATTAAAGTATGGTTTTCGGTACAAATACATGTAATGCATTTAAATACCTGCGAGTAAGACATTGGCGTAACTATTAGATTACTAACTGAAACTGTATAGTTATTTCTGCTTGTGATGGAAAATGAATTAACAAATGTTAGGAATTATACTTTCGACAAATAATATAGATATGTTAAATACAGTAAGATTTTTAAATCAATAAAGCAATTACAACACTATTTTATTCTAGCAGGTGGGAGCCACGAAAAGAATTTAAAAGAGTACTGGAATTGGTTTATCTGGATACTAAAGACAGGCTTGCCCACTGGACAGAAAAAAGTGTAGCCTATTTATATTTGGAAGAGAAAAATAAATAGTATATGTAAAGGTAAAAAAAGTATTTTTATATTTAGGTATTTCTTCGTGCTTATGGATCTAGCTATTAATTTTTGGTTTCCTTTCAAGGTGTTATAACTGGTACCACATCCTAAAAATAAATTTATAAATAAATGAACAACTCATTTTGATTAAATTTAAGAACATTTTTTTCTCTTTTCATCATTTTACATCCATTACTAAGGCCCATTCAGCCTGCTATCCAATGAGTAACGCGGAGGAAACTCTGCGGGAAGGTAAAGAGCGTCTGGGGCGTGGCTCTGACCCCGTCACATCCGTTCTTGTGCCGAATGTTGTAATGGAAATGGGAAGCTCTACCTGCGCGAATCCTAAAGGCTTGTTCGCACTGGGCTAGTAATTTAGTCGAGTGGCGAGTAGTTTAGTAGCTAAATTACTCGCCACTGACCAAAAATCGTTCGCACTACGGTCGAGTACAGTACACAAGTAGCGTGGTATTTTGCGAGCAGGATGCATCGCAATCAAATGAATGAGCATATACAGCTTGTGTTAAGCGCTATTTAAATGAGATGGATGAAGAAGTTTATGCGATAAAGAAAAAAAAAAAAAGCAAAAAAAAATCAAATGGGTACGAAAATGGGTTAATAGAAGGGATGAACTAGGAGATACAAATTGTCTTCTGAAGGAATTAACATTAGAAGATCCCTACGAATAGTTTGAGAATGTCCAAAACTTGTATTAATGAAAATGCAGTCGCAAATCCAGCGTGACTATACCTATTTAAGGAGTGCAATGCCGGCAACTACGTAATTACAGGCTGTTCTCTACTTCATTGCCACCGGATGTAGTTTAAGGACACTCACACCTCGTATTTATACACGAAAAATCTGGTATTTCCTAATTCATCACAGTGTGAAGGAATCTAACAAACATTAAAGGAATTGAAATAATGTTTCGTAGAGATACATCCAGTAAACTGAATCATTTTACTGAAGGAGTGTAAACTGTTTCAGTACCAGCGCCTAAATTTTTGAACTACTTTTTTTTAACTTCTGCGAGTAGATAATTCTAAAAAGATTTTTATCGCTTTAGGTAGTACCTCTAATAAAAATAGGAATAATATCTTATTGTATAATCTAGATGATATTGTAATTAAATAATTAATAAAATTGTGCACTAAGCAGATGTTTTTAATTTTCAATTTACTTCTCACCAAATTCAAGTATGTTTATTGTATTTTCCAAATTCATGCGTGCAGATTGCTTCCTTTGCTTTTATAGTGCGGGGACTTAATATTTTACAAACATTCATGTTCTACAAATTTTAAAATTGTTTCTTCGCTCCAGCGAAACGACATTTTTGCGGCAACTAATGAACTCTACTAAAACAATAGGTTGAGACCTGTTTAGCCGATGAGCGAGAGGGCAGTGGCGCATGGTGGGGGGTGCTACTCGCCCGGTTTAATAGAACAAAACGGATCGACTCGGTATTCGTGCACACCAGTATCTTACTGATACTTGTTTATGCTAATTCTGTCTTGCTGGCGAAGCGGAGATTATAGTGAGCGACTTGCTTCCTCTTCTTTGGGGACTGCCTTGCCCTCCCAGCCCGAGGTGTTAGGGATTACCGCTCCACGGCCCACTCCTGCGGGAGTGGAACCCCCGAGCGCGAGCGTAGGGTTGTCTCCGGCCCGGATACCCTACGGTGACAACGAAGGGTCGGAGCAACACTCCCTTCCAGTAGGCGCTTCCATTGGTAGGACGTAAGATGGCGGCAACCAACTCCAACAACGGCTTCTTGGGCTTGGGGTGCGACACATCAGATGGCTACCAGGCCACCGACAACGAGGATGACAACGTAGGATGATCAGGGCAACCTGATACTGATTCAGACTCTGATGACAACACACAGCTGCAGCAGAATTTGACAGCCTACAGAAAGAGAGGATCAACCATCCCGACCGGCAAAGATCAATTGAAGAAACGAGTCACCACCCTTGTTCTAAAAACAAATAAGAAGAAGAAAAATCAGAAGAACCCGTGCTGTAACATCATTCCCAGCTCTGCATAGTCGACCAGAGTTCAGTCGGCTTATCTCCTCAGACATGGATGCAGCTATTGAATCAAACTCTGGTATGGGAAATGAAGTAAGAGACACCGCACTGGCACCGGAAGATAACGGTCGCCTCGCAGCACAAGAATGTGACCACAGTACTACTGTAAATGTTGATGAAGGCTTTATCCATCCGCGTCGTACTGCCAAAGCTCCAGCAAATTTAGCTCAGGACCAACCAATAACATTAACAAACCAGTTCCAACCCCTGCAATGTACAACTCAACCATCCAAAAGGAACTCCAACATCCCACCTATTGTGGTTCAATTCGAAGAGAGCTACAAAAAGCTTCATGACTGGGTAGCTAATGTCGCCAAAGACCCCTTTCTGGCCAAAACTGCAGGAAGTGATAAAATTAAATTTTCCTTCACAACTACTGAGGACTACATTAACGTGACAAATTTGTTCACTAAAAATGGTATCCCCTATTTTACCTTCCCCTCAGAGGCAGTCAAGTTACTAAAGGTCGTCCTGAGAGGATTACCACACACCTTTCCAACCCAGGACCTCAAGGACGAACTCCTGGACATGGGCTATGACGTGCAAACTGTTGCCCAACTAAAGAGACCGGGAACAAATATAGCAATGCCACTATTTCTGGTGGTCGCTCCTGATACACCACATAACAGAAGACTGTTCGAGGTAGAGTACCTATGTCATATAAGAATTAAAACTGAGACACTCAAGGCGACTTCCGGCCCCCCTCAATGCTTCAATTGTCAATTGTATGGCCATGTCGCCAGAAACTGTAAAATGAACCCTGTATGTGTTAAATGTGCAGGAGCCCACGACTCCAACGAATGTACAACACAGAAAAATCGTGATGCAGCTAAATGTGGTAACTGCGGAGGTAATCATGTCGCCAGTTATAAAGGCTGCATCGCTTATAAGCTAGCTCGTGATCGACTCAGAGGCACCAAAGCAACTCAGCTGAATCTAGAGAATAAAGAACTAACGTCCAACAGTCTATCTGCTGTGGAAAAATCACGGAAATCAAACCAACAGCAACTGCTACATAGGAAAGAGAAAATGATGGATAAAGCCGACAAGAGAAAGAACTTGCGTGAGGTAAATTCAACAATTGCCACCAGAGGAGCTGGAAAAAGCAACTCCTCCCAACTTACTATCACCAAACCAACAGAGGAATCTGCAGGCGTAGCCGCCCCTGCACCTCCAGTCGAAACTGAAAACTCATCAGCTCCGGCATTGCGTCCAGCAGCACCCAGGAAGCGCACTCGCAGCCACAACCGTCCCCCTGGCGAACAAGCACAGAATGCAGGGTCCTGTGAACATATGCAATATGCTGGTCTCGACAGGCTCTACAATAGCATTGACAAAATCCTCAACACCCTAATGTGCCTCATCGAAAAGATGAACCGCCTGCCTGCAGAAATCCAGGCAGCAGTTACGTCAGCCTCAGCTATCACATCAAGTGCTAACCTACCTAACAATGGATAGAAGGCATCACATACACTGCCTCTCTATATGCGTATGGAATGCAAACGGGCTTTATCCTCAACTCACCGAATTTATACAATTCATTGCAGAGTACAATATTCACTTATGACTCGTCAGTGAGACCCACCTTAAACCAGGACTACGCGCGTCGATTGCTAACTATGACTGCTATAGAACAGACCGACTCACAGCTGGAGGCGGCGTTGCAATCTACATAAAAAGGGGCCTACCTCACCACGAAACTCCTCTCCCAGCGCTGCAAAATATAGAAGCAGTCTCCATAGAATTAAACCTTAACAATCAGATCTTCAACGTCATTTCTGCCTACCGACCTCCCAGACGAATGCCTCTGGATGCAGACTTAGAAGCACTGGCAGCATTGCGAGGCAAACTACTCCTAGGAGGAGACTTTAACGCAAAACATACTGACTTGCTCTGTCAGAACACTAACCAGGCGGGACTTGTCATCAGTAGAATTATAAATCGACATAACATGTGTGTATGGGCTCCAGACGAACCCACGCACTATCCTTACAATGGCGGTCGGCCTGACATCCTTGATGTGCTCATTACCAAGAACTTCAACGGATTCATCTCAGCATCCACTGTGGATGAACTATCATCAGACCACTTACCAGTTATATTCCAAGCCAGCATAGGCCAGTGGCTACCAGATGATAGGCTAAATCCCATATTTGATCACAAGTTTACCAACTGGAGGATGTACAAGAATCTAATAACTGAAGCACTGGCGGACCATCCTGCAGACAACAATCCTGAAGCTGCGCTGGAGGCGTTTGAAAGTGCAGTCTTAAACGCCATCACAGCCTCCACTTTGAAGCACAAGAAAAACGACAAATCGCTCCAGCTCCCACCTCACCTGATAGCAGCGATCCGACATAAAAATCGGGTCGCAAAGGAGTGGAGGATCACTAGGAACCCCAATACCAGGAGGTTACTCAATCGTCTTCAAAGAGAATTGAAAGTGTCTTTAACTGAACATCGAAATCATGAATGGGAGGCCAGACTATCAATGCTGCGATCGGACGACGGCTCGCTGTGGTCACAGACCAGATGGTTTACTAAAAAGAAGAGTCGAATTCCACCTCTACTTGGAGATCAGGGATACATATATCGCCCTGAAGATAAAGCCAACGCTCTAGCTGAAGCTTTCGAACAAAACTTTCAACCAGCACCCGGCGACCCCGATCTAATCGAAGAAGTCAACAATCGACTGAGGGTTTTCCTTGAAGCTAATGACGAAGACGAACACAACATCGAGCACTTTACCCCTCAAGAAGTCTTCACCTGTATGACCAGCTTAAACCCAAGAAAAGCCCCAGGCCACGACAGAATCAGTAACATCTGTTTGAGAAACCTGCCTCCAGCGACAATTAACCACCTCACGATGCTGTTCAATACAATTGTTGACATGAAGAACTTTCCCACCCGGTGGAAACAGGCCGTAGTCGTAGCTATCCATAAGAGTGGGAAAAACCCCTCTCTACCTCAAAACTACCGGCCCATAAGTCTGTTACCATCTATCAGCAAGGTGTTTGAGCGTCTGCTCCTCAAACGCCTAAACCTGTATATCGAGCGACAGAGTATTCTCCCAGACCATCAATTTGGATTCCGCCAGGGACACTCAACCACCCAGCAACTGATGAGGGTGGTTGAGACTGCCACGACGGCCTTCAACCATAAAGAATACTGTGGACTTGTGCTACTAGATATCTCCCGGGCATTTGACTCGGTATGGCACGCCGGACTGCTACTACGACTCTACGAACTGGGACTCCCGGGACAGCTTGTCAAACTGATAAAATCATACCTGGAAAACGCTCCTTCAAAGTCAAAATTGGTAACGTCTATTCCATAAGGCGTAGCATTCAGGCAGGAGTACCACAATGCTCGACCCTAGGACCTCTGCTATACTCTCTATATACAGCCAATATACCCACTCAAAACGGAATTCACGCCGCCACATATGCTGATGATACAGCTTACTTCACTCGCAGCCGCAGCAAAGCAATCGTCACCCGTCGTCTGCAGAAGGTATTACAGAAGACTGAGGCCTGAGCGAGGAGGTGGCGTATTGGAATCAACCCAACGAAGACCCAAGCCATCTTACTAACTAAAAGGATAGGACCTCGACAGAGACCTCAATTGGATCCATTACTCAAAATACATAACAACTTAATCCCATGGTCAAACACATTTCGCTACCTTGGAGTCCTGCTTGACTCCAGGTTGACCTGGAGGGCCCACATAAACGACCTCCGCAGAAGAGCTAGCGCGAGACTTCAAGCGTTGTACCCAGCGCTAAACAGAGAGAGTAAGCTCTCCGCACCCTTAGGAGTACGGATCTACTGCACCTTAGTAAGACCAATACTTGAATATGCCTGTCCTGTGTGGGGATACACAGCTAAAACAAATCTTGCCCGACTTCAAATTATTCAGAATCGAGCTTTGAAGAGAGCACTTCATCTTGACTGCAGATTTCCCACAATTGCCCTTCATGAAGCCACAGGGCTGCCAACTTTAAAACAACGATTCAAGGATCTTGCCACCAAATTTTATAATACAGCCCATAAATCCAACAACCCACTAATCAAGGATCTGGGGAATTATCCGGTAGGAATAGGTCCACACATAGGACCTATCTCACTTGTACAATAAATCCCCAAACCATCTGAAAATATCTACGCCAACCATTAAGACAAATCTAATCTGAAGCAAGTACCCATCTATAAGACTAGGAGTAAATGTCGCAAGACAAACCCTCCACCCTACTCTGCCCAAGGAGGAAATGGGCAGTTAATGGAGTTGTCGTCGACTCGACTAAACTACTCGACTAAACAACTCGAATAAATTTCATTGTTCACACACGGTTAGTTACTAAATCACTCGCCCCTCGACTAAATTACTCGCCCAGTGCGAACGAGCCTTAAGGGATGCAGCAATGGCCGTGGGAAACCCGCAACCTCTTTCGGTGAAAACTGAAATGACGGGAACAGGAGCAGGTAAAAAACAATTATTTTTATGTTTGACAAATTATCAGATGCCTTTACAAGTACAGGTATATATATATATAGGGTGTACAGGAGTGAAAGGATAATCCTCCAACCACAGATAGATCACATTATATCCTACTAAATGACAAAATTTTATTTTAGTAAAACTCTCACCATTTTCGAGATATTAATCTTTAATTTTTTTTCGAAACATGTGAGCTTTTACAGTTTATTCCATGCTATTTCTACAAATTAAGACTTTTTGAACCTTTTTTTAAAATTTACTCAAAGATATTTGAGTCATCTAAAACAATGTTCCTTCTTTCTTGAAACGTTAAAAAAAACTTTATAAAAATCTTAAATGGTGTAATTATTTAATACTTATTTTAAAATTATTGTTTTTATGGTAGTTCAAAGAGACCATTGTGCATTTTAAACATGTAGTACAAAAATGATGATAATGATTTTAAAAAGAGTTTTTGCTATGGTGTGCACACAAATAATAGAATAAATGCCAGTAATATTTTTTTTATTTCGTTAATTATAAAATTTGTTCCAAATGGCCGCCATTTGTTCTTACGCACGCCCTAAATGATATTTTTATTCGGCGTGCATAACCTTTGCGGTTAATGTGTTCCACAGCTTTTTTTTGGTTTTCTCACGCAGCTGTGTAAACTAAATCTTTTACGCAGCCCCAATTAAAAAAATCCAAGGCATTCGGATTCGGCGATCTTGGTGGCCTTTCATTAATTAAAAAAATCAATATCTCGAAAATGGTGAGACTTTTACTAAAATAAAATTTTGTAATATAGTGGGACATGATGTGACCTCTTTGCTGTTGCAGGATTATCCTCTATATAAGGATTGTGTCGTGGATCAGTGACTTCTTCCGTCCGCCTCAGAAAAAATCGATTCAAGAGTTTGCGCTTCGTTTCGTTCTGTCAAAGGCACGAATGTGTCAATTGATAAATTAATTACCTACAAGAGCATTCTTTTCCATGAATGTCATATTATATCAGAAATAAAGTGTTTCCGCGTAATCTATGATTAGCGTAAAGTATATACACCCAATATAAAATATGATACTTTATTATAAAATATGGTTGGCAACTCTAACTAAATGAATTAAACCATCAAAGATTAGAAGCGACAGATATGAAATTATTAAGTCACCTGTCGGGCTTTGCAAAGTCAGAAACTCAACATAACAAATATAGTAAATGCCACAGAAGGATCAGATATTTAAAGCGATCAAAAAGTTAGGATAACAAGGATTCGAACTAACAAACAAACCATTCGGATCACGGAAATGTATTGAATTAAGAAATGAAGGAATTAACAATTTCACCTAAGATATTCTCGAAAATTCAAGCAATCCTAAGCCATGTAGTTCAAGACCATGACGAACAAAGAGATTGTAACTCCATGCCCTCAATGCATGAACCGTTTAAATGACCGGATGAGTGAATAATTTTTTTAGTGCTTCCCGGATTAGGATTTTTTTTATTGATTTTCAATTGTACAACTATATTGACAATACTTACAACGTATTTTATAAGGGAGGACGGCGGTTCGAATCACCGTCCGGGCATCCAGATTTGGGTTTTCCATGGTTTCCAAAATCACTCCAGGCAAATGCCGGGATTTTTCCCTCAAAAGGCGATGGCTGAATTACTTCCCATTCCTTGCCCCCCATCCTTCCCGTCTCTAAAGACCTCGCTGTTAAGAGACGTTAAGCAGTTAAAAAAAAAGTATTTTATAAAATGCCATATCTTTAAGTCAAATGCACTAAAACATTTTATAGTAAGGACATCAATGTAAAATAAATGTGATGATACAAAATAAAATTTACAAGTAGAATGAACTATGTCGTGGTACAAATATCATCAGAAATTTTTTATGTCTACGGTTTACAAATTTTAAAATTTGTTATCAGATTCAAATACTTATGTCAGCTTTTTCTAAATGGCAGCTAATATTTTTCTAAACAAAGGTAACTTTTTTGAATGCCTTCACATCCATTTTATTTGGTTTATGCCTTCTGTTACCGAAATTCGTGAACTGATTGAAATTTGATTACTTTGCGTCTCCTTACCTTTAACTTGGACAGACCACACCACAAATGCTGAAGTGCTCCGCAAAATGAAAAAAGATATGGAAACATTGACCATCGTAAAACACGGAAGCTACAGTACCTTGACCAAATCATGAGGAACAATAGCCATTACGAACGCCTGCAGTCTATTTCCCAGAGAATAATACTACGAAAGAGAAGTGCTGGTAGAAGAAGAACTTCCTGGTTAAAAAATCGGAGAACAAGGACCTCCAATACAACTACGGAGCTAATCCGAGTATCAACCAGCAGAGACAAGACAGCCAAGAAGGTTGCCGACATCCGGAACGGATAGGGACCAGTAGAAGACCTTTAAACAAAATTTCTATCCAACAAAATGCATAAAATGTACGCCAGTTTAAAGTTGATATTAGCTGGACTACATAGTTTTTAATTTATTTTTAAAGTCAACTATTAAACGAGTTGGATCCCTAATGTCGGGTAACTGTCTTCTGTTGATTAACTCGAATATAACGTTATTGCAATGGCGCTTCTTATTTTTAAGCAGTTGTATTGCATTGTCTCTCACCGACTACACATGGTGGGTTTCTGTTTTCTCGAGTTTGCGGCTGGAAGCACAACAAAATGCACAAGAAACAGCATTGGCCTGCTTTGGAGAAGTTGTACATTCGTTTTCAAAAGAATTAACTGTTGCTTTGATTGTGGATTAATGAAAGGTGATAGGTCTGGTTTGGTCATAAAGGTTTTTGGCTAGTTTTACTAAAGCTTCCTCACTACCATTTCATCTACTGTCAAAAGTTTCGCACAAAACGGCAGGGAACTTTCAATGTACAGGTATTCTGACAGAATTCAATCTACCGAGCGTTTTGGGGGAGCGGTTAACGCTCTCGCCTCGCATTTGGGAGGACACGGATTCAAATCCCCGCCCGGGCATCCAGATTTGGATTTTCGACGGTTTCCCCCCGGGATGTTTGGTACAAAAGGCCATGGCAGAATTCTTTCCCGTTTTTCGTCTCCAGCCCTTTCCCGCCTCTAATGACTGCGACGTCGACGAGGCGTAAAGCCATACGCAATAAATAAATAAAATTTAAAAAAAAATCATTCTGTAGGAAAACCTCTCGGTATTCTAGCCGCGTCAAGTATAGTACACTGGCGACGTTTCGAGAGCACCGCTCCCAGTGTCAAGCCCTGCTTAACTAACTGAAGCCTGTCGTTGTCGTCGTCATAGGCGGGGGGGAGGGGGGGTGGGGGTGGGGGGGGGGAAGCTATAGCTGCCAACGCCGGAGGCGTTAGCTGTTTCAGGCAAGGGGAACCTGTTGCCCTTATTGGCAACATCTGCCCCTACTTTTGCTTGGTGGATATGTTGACGTTTTAGTTGGATTTTACTTAACCTGTTGCTCTACAGAATTTTTAAGTAAAATTATGTTGGTTTATTTAGATTTCTAGCAGTGCTTTCGGCCTTTGATGCCGAAGGTTGCCTATCTGGTACTGTCCGGTATTTTGGATGATTCGGGAGGCTGAGATTTCTGTTTTCTGGTAGAATTTTGTGGCTGTAGTTCTGAATCTTTCTCGCACCTTCGTTGTGTTGGGCAACGTATGAAGGTCTTCTGTGGGGAAGCGAAATGGTAGATGTAGTGCTCGCTTAAGCGCCCGGTTTTGTAATACTTGAAGTTTATCTATGTGTGTTGCTGCAGCATATCCCCAGGCGGGGTAGGCGTATTCCATTATTTGCCTGATAAGGTCTTGGTATATTTGTACACCGCATCATGTTGGCAGTTTGGAATTTAGATTAGGGTAGAGTGTTCCAAGCCTTTTTTCTACTTTTGAATTCACTTCCTCTACGTGATGCTTACATGTGAGCCTTTCATCTAGGCTTACCCCCAAGTAGGTTGCTACAGTCTTTTGCGGAATAATTTTACCGAAGAGGTTCAAGTTTAATGGTCTTGGGGTCGGTCGCTGGTGAAATACAATGGCTTCGATTTATCTGCATTGATTTTAACTCTCCACTTCGTGGCCCAAACCTCTAGTAGCTCTAGCGCGGCTTGAAGTCTGATTGCTATTAATATTTGGCTCCAGTAGGAGGTAAAATATGCGGTGTCATCTGCGTAAAGTGAACACTTGGATATCCCGGCTTCCAGATTTTGGCTTAAGCTGAGTCCCTGATCCCGATTAATAACATTACTATTCAGTCTAATTTCAATCGCCTTCTTCACCATAGTCCCCCAAAAGATAGGGAGCGTCCATAAACCCCATAGCTCCATTTTTACCTCCTGTGAACCCCCCTCCCTCTCCACGTAGCCCTACGTGGCTTTTGCCTCTACCAACACCCCCCCTCCCAAAATATACACATCCTGCTGTGTGTTCCGTTCCTCATTTCAACTGTGAAAAATGTTCTAAAAGGAAAGCTACGAGGCTTGCCTTGGAACCCCCTCTCCTCCCACGTAGCCCAGCCCTCCCCCTGGACCAGCCACGTAGTTTGTGCACGCTCCCTTATTTGCATGGCAAAGGCGTGACTTTTTGTCATAACATGACTCGTGGCCATTATCAATGACATGTTCAACTATAGCAGATTTTTCTTCCTGTCCCAGTTTAAAATACCTGATATGTTCTTTGCGTCTTTCATCGATCGTACTTAAAGTTTGTCCTGTGTAAGAAGTACCACACTCACAAGGAATTTTGTAGACTTCAGGTGTCCGGAGATTGAGACCATCTTTCGGGGTTCGTAATAGCTGCCCAATCTTGGGCGGAGGCCGAAAGATAGAGTTGATGCCCTGATTGTTGAGCAGCCTCACTATTTTTGATGTCACTGCACATAGAAAGGCAAGAAGGCACGTGGTTTGTCTTGATATCTGTCATCTGTTTTGGTTTTGTTTTTTCATTCAATGATTCCATGTCGGATTTCCTTAGAGCCATAACCATTGGCACGAAACAGGCGTTATAAGTATAGCTGCTCTTCCTGTAGATGTTCATTGTCGGACACTGCCTTTGCCCTATGGACAAGCCTATTCAGCATTCCTGGCTTCTGAGAAGGGTGGTCGAAGCTTAGAGCATTAAGGTAGCGATCAGTGTGCGTAGATTTTCTATAAACACCGTGCCCTAGTCTTCCGTTTCGCTTCCTTCGCACTAACACATCTAGCAAAGGCAGGCTTCAGTTAAACGGGGCATGGCAATGGGAGCAGTGCTCTCGGAACGTCGCCAGTCAACTTTACATTGACGCGGCTAGAATCCCTACAATGCTGCCGCCTTGAAAATGTACATAGTTATCTCATTCATTCTACTGTTGTTCTTGAAATTATGGATTCTCGCCAATACCCCTTAATGTTTTCCTTCTAACTATTGTCACCTTTTTATATGCCCTGTCAACATTTCGAGATTTACTTATTGCTTTACGCCTCGTCGACGGCTAAGGTCATCAGATTTTTTTTTTTTTTTTTTTTTTTTTTTTTTTTTTTTTTTTTTTAACTGCTTAACGTCTCCTATAACAACAAGGTCTTTAGAGACGGGAAAGGATGGGGGGCAAGGAATGGGAAGGAATTCGGCCATGGCCTTTTGAAGGAAGCATCCCGGCATTCACCTGGAGTGATTTGGGGAAACCATGGAAAACCCAAATCTGAATGCCCGGACGGGGATTCGAACCGCCGTCCTCCCGAATGCGAGGCCAGAACGCTAGCCATTACACCACCACGCTCGGTAAGGTCATTAGAGGTGGGATAGGACTGGAGACAAGGAACGGGAAGGAATTCGGCCATCGCCTTTTTGAAGGAAGCATCCCGGCATTCGCCTGGAGTGATTTGGGGAAACCATGGAAATCCCAAATCTGGATGCCCGGACGGTGATTCGAACCCGCGTCCTCAAGAATGCGAGGCCAGAGCGTTAACCACTCACCCACCACGCTCGGTCATTTTAGAGATCAGTTAACAGAACTTCCAAGACAACTTCTTCGGCGACCATCTAGAAGTTATGGTTGTAGCAATTTGACAACTTGTTTAATACGGACAATTTTCAGACAAGAGTGATACTTATTTGTACGTCAGGCAACTATGGTAATCAGGGCTGGTGAGAAATAGTGCTAATTAATGTTCCTTTTCTCCTCAACCGTTAGGGTGGTTGTAATTATGAAATTTAAACTCGGATGGTTTCTCTTTGCCTTCCCCAGTGATGTGTTTCTGTTCAGTGTAGTGTGTTGTGGATTAATGAAAGTTGGAAGAAGGGAGAGGGTCACACCGGGTGCCGGCCAATTCAAACCTACTTTCTCAAAGGATAACAAAACAGTCTCCAGACGGACGAATCAACAGAACAGTGCCGTATTCCCTCGCTACATACGACCCCTGTTCGAAAACCTGTTTCCGCTGAAATTTTAGAAGGCCTTTAACCCAACCTTCGCCTCTGGCACAGCTTGTTGTGTAATGTGAAGTACGCCAAAGCGCTCCCTTGGTACGGATTCCAGGTTAATCTGTAGGTCTCCTACAAATATTTAAACAATTTGTGATGACTCATGGAAGGATAGTTTTCGACGCGAAACTTCCATGGTCTCAGAGTAATGTTTACACTAAACACCCATAGATGAAAGGTACAATCAAAGTTGCACAAATTAATGCAAGACGGACAAATATGGTCCTGCATGAGCTAAGGAATCTTGCTGCGCAACATGACTGGGATATTATCTGTGTGCAAGAGCCTTACTCTAAGGGCGGACAAATACCACACATGCCAGTATCCTCACAAACCATAGTAAGTGGACCTAAACCTATGGAAGGAATCATTGTACTAAATAAAGAACTAACTGTAACCAAAATATCGCAATACTTTGATGGGCACACAGCATGTGCAGATATCGATACCGGGTGGTGTAGCGTTACTTTGGTATCGATTTACTGCCAATATAAGGACCCTATAGATGCTTATCTAAATAAAATAAGAAAAATTTGCACTGAGTTACAAGATCAAAGGATAATTATAACAGCAGATATAAATGCACACTCCCCGCTCTGGTACAGTGATACAACGGATGAACGAGGCTTAATGGCAGAGGAACTGTTAAATGAGTTATGCCTGGAAGTCAGGAACTGCCCTAATAATGCTCCAACCTTTAGTAATAGAGCCGGTGCAAAATCGAATATCGATGTAACGCTGACCAACCAGCTGGCAGGAAACCTAGCCAGAAACTTGAGTGTGGTTGAAAACGAAACTACAAGTGACCACAACATGATTCTGTTTGATCTGGCCAAAGGTAGGTTGCAAATCAATGAAATTAACGACACAATGAAAAAATATAACTTACGTAGGGCAGATTGGGCAAAGCTAAGAGATGAATTCCGTCTACCAGTGGATCTATTGGAAGGTAATGATGTAGATGTCATAGCAAGAGGGATCACGCGTGAAATTCAGCGCGTAATTAAAATGGCCATTCCCCTCAAAAGACCAGCGAATACTACAGACATACCGTGGAGCGACCGACTGCAAAAACTACGATCGGAGATGAGGAAAAGCGTACCAACGGTGCATGATTGCTGCCGATAGGTGCTTACTTCTCGATAGATACAGGGAAAGGAAGACTGCCTTTAAAGAGCTGCTAATAAAAACAAAGCAGCAGAGTTGGGAGGCTTAATGTAAATGCTAACCTAAAGTCAGATCCCTAGGGCGTCCCCTACAAGATCTCAGCTAGCAAATTGAGACCACCGACTACACTATCAACCGTAAGAAGGGCATACGGGACCATGACGGCCAATTGGAGCGCAACAGCTGAGGAACTGTTAAAACTACTATTACCCGACGATGAGGCAGCAGGTGAAAGTTTAGAGCAAGAAAATCTCCGTAAAGGTCACAATGAAATTTATACCTCAGCTACATTAGCGGATGATGTGACACCAGACGAAGTAATTAAAGCGATTAACGCAATGTCGCGGAGAAAGACACCTGGACCGGACGGAATCGCAGCTGAAGTGCTCCAGGCATTATTGGTTCAGTTGGCTTCACCACTCTGCATACTATTTAATAAATGCCTTCAGTAAGGCAGGGTTCCAAATATCTGGAAGCAGAGTGAAGTGGTGATCCTAAAGAAGGGGAACGACAAGGATCCGTTAAATCCTAAATCATACCGGCCGATCTGTCTGCTAAATGTGCTTGGAAAAGTGCAGGAAAAAATTTTAGTATGGACACTACAGGAACATAGGAAAAAGTATGGTATGAGTGTACATCAATTTGGTTTCAGAACAGGTAGGTCGATCGAGGATGCCATATATAAGGACGTGCATCCAGTGAAAAGTAGTAACAGCAAGCATGTAGTACCTATTATATTGTCTCTGTGTAATATCCTGCGCTGACGACATTTCTGGAGCATTCGATAACTTATCATGGCCGGCTCTTTTTAGCCGCCTGCGAGAAATAGGAATTCCTAGTAACCTCTATGGAACGCTACGCGACTACTGTAATAACCGATTTGCCAAATTGAGATGTCCACGAGTGACTATAGAGAAAAAATTAACTAAAGGCTGTCCGCAAGGATCTGTGTGTGGACCAGTGTTCTGGAACGTAACATTCGAAATGGCCATAGAAAGCATGATTGGGCAAGAAGGACTCCTGGGGCTGGTTGCCTTCCCGGATGACCTTCTACTGCTGATACAAGGCGAAACAAGGGACGAAGTAGAGACTAGAAGCAGAATGGCATTAGGACATTTACAAAACTGGTGCTCCAAAGTGAAATTAATCATTGCACCACACAAGACTCAATTCATGGTTCTCAGTGGCCGCCCCAAGCGAAATCCAATAATAAAAGTTAACAACGTCTCCATAAAAAGAGTTAGAATTTGTAAATATCTGGGAGTCACGCTAGACTAGCGACTAAACTTTACTGACCATATAACGGAGGTGTGCAGTCGTGCCAAAATTGTGATGAACAAACTGATCAGTATTGGGCAAAGAAGATTTCATCTTCCAACGTCCATAATAAGGAGGTATCACGACAGTATATTATCCTCGATTGTGGGATATGCTGCTAGCAGTTGGGCGCATAAGTTACGACAAGTTAAACCTCGCCAGGCACTAAGAAGCGTACAAAGAAGCATACTGATAATATTAAGTGGTGCATATAGCACAACAGCGACCGACTCTCTGCTGGGTGCGTTGGGCGTTTGGCCACTTGGCCTAGAAGTTAGAAAGAGAGGGGCACACTATAGGCTACGAACCGGTGACGCCGAAAAAGTAGAACAAATTTTAGGAAGACCGGTTACAGAAGCACGGGAGATAAAAGCAGTCTTGATGTAAGAATGACAACAATAGTGGTCGCGTAGTACGACTGGCAGGAGAACCTACAATATTTGGCCAACAATTCAAGAGAGATTAAGGCCCGGTGCACACGAGCGTCATTTAACGTCGCGTGCACGCCGTGTGCACGCCGCGTGCACGCCACATCCGATGCACACGTAGCAGGCGGCAGTAGGCGTCCCACTGACAACGATGGACGTGTACAATAAGAAGCGGGTAATTTTTGCGTACTTTGTCTTTAAAAATCACTTATTAAGGACACAGGATAGACGTTATTGGGTACATCCGTACACCGATTTACGGTTAACAAGAGGCAGATTTTATACATCATTTGCGGATTTACGAGAAAATGAAGAAAAGTTTTTTAATTACTTTCGTATGAGCATCAGTCTTTTGATGAGCTTGCTGTAAAAATTACGGATAAAATTAAGTCCCAGGATACGTGTATGAGGCTCTCATACACGTAGGCTAGAAATGCTGGCTGTGACTCTGAGGTAAGTGAATCCTTATACTTTATTATTATTGTGTTTATTTTTATGGAGTAAGAATTAAAATAATTGAGATAAACAGATTATTGAGATTAAAAATTATCTTTACTGTATATTAAAAAACAGAAAATTTTTAATCACACGGAATTAACAATATGTATATGTACAGTATCTAGTGGCCGATTATTAAATTTAAAAATGATTCGACCATTAATACTCTAAATCAATAGCATCATCTTCATCACTGAACCTGTAGGAAATTTGAGATGAGTCATTGGGAGATATTGGCTTGACAGCGGTACTTGCAGGAGAAGAGGGGTGATGTACGTATATGGAGTTCTGTTAATAATTGAGGAGAGGACTTCGCTGGAGGCGGATGTAAATTCTTGGAAGAGTGAGGTGTAGGTGCAAACTGGGAAGGAGATTGTGCTGGAGGAACTAACCTATGAGGTTGATGTGAGGAGAAGACTGAGGTAGATAGGCGTGGGAAGAAGGCTGAGGTACATAGGTATAGTGAGAAGTCTGAGGTATATAAGTGTGGGGAGAAGACTGAGGTAGATATGTGGAGGAGTGAGGCGTTTGTAAATTCTGCCGTGAGGCCATCCTCATTCGCTTAACCAAATTCAAAATTTCGCAACGAAATTCTAACTTCTGGTCCTCGTCAAACGTACTGATGGATGGAAGAATGCTTTCAAAAAAAGCTCGGTCGGGATTATTGAGTTCTGGAATAGCTGCGGAAGGAATCGGAGTGTTCATAAAATTTATCAAAGCTGACTCAACATCTCGCTTACGCTTTCTTGAAGGATATGTTTCTGACACCTCTGGCTTCGGCTCATTTATATGTGCTCCTTCCTCTTGTAGTTCTGCATCTTCTCCCTCGTTTCCTTCTTCTAAACTGGACTGGGTCTCACACGTAGCGCCAGCAGCTCGAAGAAATGATAACTGCCGCGCATAGATATATCTTCTTGCTGGCGTTTCAGCAGACTGCCCAGATTTGCCTTTTTTCTTCATGCTTTTCAGAAAGTTATCTCTGATGTTTTTCCATCTAGCGATTAATTTGCTGCCTGAAAAAAAAATACGTATTTACATTATTTATGTTTTTACAAGCTTAAAAATTCTTTTAATCTCATTCTTACATCAAGAATAGCATCTTTGGGGGCGTCCATTAATTACGTGGGGTGAAATAGGGGGAGGGGGGAGTCCGGCGAAATCTCGCGAAATCTCACGAAACCTCACCAAAGGGAGGGGGGGGGGGAGGTCAACGAAAATCTCAACTGAGGTTTTGAAATTCTTGTAGAATGGTAGAATTTAAAAAAAAAAAAAAAAAAAAAAAAAAAAAAAAAACAATCCACAAATGACGCAAAAGTCGATAACCGCCCTTGGGAGCGTGAGGACCTAAAAAAAAAGAAGGTCTCATAAGTTGCGAGGTCCATTCGTAAGGGGGAGAGGTCTCCGCCAAAATCTCACGTCATTTTACAGGGGGGGGGGGGGGGGTCCGGAATTCCGGAAAAACACCTCACGAAATTAATGGACGCCCCTTTTCAAACTGTTATGTCATAGGTAGTGTTCAAATGTGCCTCAGTACTCTTTTATTCTTAAACTTCCACTTCTAGTGTTTTGTTTATCAAGCTAGAAATCTACTTTTTATTTTTGTTTATTGTACAATTTCAGGCTGGATTTATAACTTTTCAAAAACAAATTTGTCACAAAATATCCAACTCTAAAATATTTACAAGTTTATTTACTCTTTTGTTGATAGATACCTGGGCAGTGGATGTGATCAGATTGATATACATCTTTCATACAGAATTGGACACACGACAATTGGAAAGATTTTGAGGAAGGTTTGCAGTGCTATTTGGGAATGTTTACTTGCAGAATCATTTCCAAAATTAACAGAAGAGCGGTGGAGAGAAATTTCTGAAGGTTTTCAAACATATTGCCAATTTCCTAACTGCTTAGGAGCCATTGATGGAAAGCATGTGAGAATAAAAAAACCAAGGATGAGTGGATCTCTCTTTCATAATTATAAGAATTATTTTTCAGTTGTATTGCTAGCTATTGCGGACTCAAATCACAAGTTCATTTACATTGACGTTGGAGCTTTCGGAAAGGAATCGGACAGTTGTATATTCCAAAGAACTTCTTTTTATAAGAAGCTTGAAAATAATGAAATGAACATTCCAAGAGGACAACCTCTGCCGGGCAATGCAGGTCCAAAAATGCCCTTCTATTTTGTTGGTGATGAAGCATTTTCCCTTTCATCAAATATAATGAGGCCTTACAGTGCTAAAGTTTTATCAGACAAAAAAAGGATTTTCAACTACAAATTGTCACGCGCCAGGAGAAATATAGAAAGTACATTTGGCATTCTATCCAATAAATGGAAAATGTTTCATAAAGCAATTAATGTAAATCTGGATTTATCTATCCTATTAATAAAGACGTGTTGTTCGCTTCATAATTTTGTAAGAACGAGAGATGGGTACAACATTCAAGACGAAATGAGTATAGAAGGTTTCGTCGATATCGGAAAGGACGCTTCAGTTCCAACAAGAGGAACTACTAAGCAGTCAATCCAAGCAAGAAACATAATAGCTGATTATTTTGTTTCCGATGTTGGCAGCTTACCCTGGCAAAGGAATTTTATTTGAGAACTTCTGTTTATGTAACAGCAATTTAGCATAAATTTTGTATTTATGACATTTAAAATCTAGATTGAAAAACACTTTATGTAAGGATTTATAATAAATTCGAAATATTTTACTTACATATTTCATTTTTGCCTTTGGCGTCCTTCTCCTCGAATCCCTCAATGAATGTCCTACATATGCTGGTCCATGCTTCCTCTCTTCTTGACTCGGTCATAGTGTTGTAAAAAAAACAGTTTCTTTTCTGACGTGAAAAAACAACATGAAAAAAAAACATGTTTTTTTTTCTGGGACATGTTTTTTTTCATAACTACTAAATTTCAGATTTTTAAGGCATTTAACGTTTAATATGACTGTTTTAGGGTTTATACTAAGTACTTATCTTACTTTTAAATCTACTATATTTTTCTGGTTCAGTAGAAAAAAAAATACAAAAATATTGGTAACATTGACTGAAGTTTTCTTTTACGAATGGGGACTTCCCGAAAAGGCTAGGTTGCGTGAGAAGGAATCCCCGTTCCCTATTGTTTGGATTGATACTCGCTATTTGAACTAGTGCTGCCAGGCCCTACAAATTTATCTGTAGACCTGCGAATCTTTTCAAAAAATTAAGAAATTTAACTACGGTTTTTTGCCTCTTTTTATTACTTGTTGTGCTTTCCTTATATTCGTATACTTGTTAAACTCGCAGCGTATAGTGATACTGAGTCATTGTCAGTAATTATGAATAATTTCCTTGCAACCATTGGCGTAAACCAACGTTTGAAAACAAATAAAGCTCCTATTTTGTATGATAATAGATTTAAATTCAAACTTAAAAGACCGTAATACAGAACTATCGGCGCAGTCTTCATTCACAGTGTGTACTTTGCTCACAATTTAAAATTGCAATCTCAAAAGCTTTTGCATGCAATAAAACCAGTAAAAGAAAATGTAACTATTTCTGAAGGTATGGATCTAGAGGGGACAGAAGAAGAAACAGAAAAATTCCGACTCCGACCGAACTAGTGTTGGTAGTACTGATACTAGTGAATGTGGTACCGACATAGAGGATGAATAAAAAATTATGTTACCTATATAGATACATTTATTAATCATTATGTAAGATATTATATGATTTAGTAAGGTTTAAAACACGCATGTAAAATGTAAGTTCCATAAATAAAACTATAATTTATCAAATATATTGATTTCTGAAAAAAAAAATTTAGAAAAAAAAACAAGGGTGCTAGGTTTTTTTCATGTTTTTTTTCACAAATCTGAAAAAAAAACTTTTTTTCAGTTTGCAACACTACTCGGTCATGATAATTTTCTGAAGCGATGTCCCAAATTTCTGGATGAGTCTCAATTTCACCGATAAAATGTTCGATGTCTATATTTTCTGCCATGCTTGCCGCCGCACTAGCGTGTTCTGCCGCCCGTGTGCACCGCTCCATTGGACACAATGTACTAGGAGACCGCACTGGCGTGCGCGGCGACCCTGCGGCGTGGTGGGCGAGAACAAGGAAAAACGACCGCTGGGTCGCCGCGGCGTGACCGCGGCGTTACCGCTTGTGCGTGTGCACTGCCGTATCTGTTCCTGTGTACTCCTAGCCGCTAGCGCGGTTTCTCGGCGTGCACGCGACGTGAAATGACGCTCGTGTGCACGGGAGATAAAAGCAGTCTTGATGTAAGAATGACAACAATAGTGGTCGCGTAGTACGACTGGCAGGAGAACCTACAATATTTGGCCAACAATTCAAGAGAGATTAAACCTTCGTCACCTAGATCCGTCAACCGGACTTGTTCATTACATCACTGGACACGGGCCATATCCCAGCCTACTAAATAAAAGAGGACTAAAAGACACAAGCATGTGTGAGTGCGGGGAAGAGGGTACACCCGAACACATCGTCTGGGATTACACACAAATGGCAGAAGCCAGAAACGAAGGATTTCATGAACTAAGAAACATGAAAACGGAAGACATACTAAAAAATGAGCAAGTATGGCGCAAACTAGACGAAGTGACGCAAAATATATCCAAATTGCAAAAGGAGAGATTCATGCAAACTTTAACGACAAAGAGACGAAGTCCAAGTCAAGCCGACTATGTGGTGTAACGTTCCCACCCCTCCTGCTAATTAATTTCCGGCTAATTTATTAATGTTTTAAGTATCGGACCTCTTAGCCGAAGATTGACTACATTCACTCCATCATTTAATCCAGGTAAATGAGGTGGAATAATTACAAAGAAACAAATAAAATTTAGTTAGATGCACCACACTGATTTGAGTTATATTCTGATAAATTGTACACACTTTAGGTTTCTGTTCAAACACAAATATTGACTCCACTAATCAACGTCTTGATAAGATAATTACAACTTCATATACTTAATTTACTTTATAAAACTGTGAGCGAGAGTGATGTATGGCAGAAACACAGAGAGAGAGAAACAGAACATAATATGGGCTTACATCATGATCCCTCGTGGAGCGACATCACGAGCTACCACCACGTAGCACTGGAAAAAAATGGTCAAGACTGAGGGAGTATGGTCCCATTGTGAGGGCTTATATAACACCCACCTAACGGGATTCCGGTGCTGATCCTCTATGGGAGGGGAGTACTACCAACATTGGATTCTTACTTTCCCATTTGGCGAGAGGACCATCTCTGCCAAATGGGAGGGAACACAGAGTTCCACCGATACTACCCCACCCGACAGGTAACTTTTGTGCTTGTAGGGTGGCTACAATAGTATACTATCCCCGCCAAACTCTGGGCGGAAGCAAGGTGTCTGAACTTCTCCCACATGGCTTAGCCGCCATGACAGTATCTATAGCCACTTGAAAATCTTAGAATTATAAAAAAAATCTTTCCGCTTCACTCTCGCTTCCTAATTGAAATTACTTAATCCTAAACTTATTCTAATTAAATACTACTTCTTAAAGTTCTTAATTATGGTTTCAAATGTCTTGTGACATCACAAATACCGCCCCCCCCCCCGATTAAAGGTGCCTTACTTCGATCAGAATTCAGGCACCATTTGTCAACACTGCCCACTACCGCACAACACACACTGGCGTGGTACACACTATGTTGCTGGGTCCCGCTGAGCGGGGATGGGCCGTCGTGTTTGTAAACAGACCAGCCGCTGATCAGCGTTGAGGGGTTCCGGGAAGTCTGGTGGTGACGTCATTACTACCTGCGCCCGTCTTCACAGCTAATCACCCGCGTAACTGTTTCTCTGTGAACACAACACACTTCTGTATGTAGTCTCCTTTCAGCCTCTTATGATCAGCTGAGAAAAATTTGTTGCGACAGCTCAGATAATTACAACATTACATACATCTTATAAACAGTTTTTCTTAACTATCCAAACATTTATAGAATAATCAACTATTACATATAAAAAAAAACTTTTAAAGAATATAAATTACTAATACTAATGTATATGGCATTATTCATTACCTAAAACAAAAGCAACAGCTACTATTGCAAAAAAATTTATGACTACCACACAAACACAATGCAATAACAAAATTTAAAGTATTTACAAAATCATTTGGAACATGGAAATATAACATAAAAGTGAACTCATTACTTATTATATGTCTTATTTTATTCATTTGTATAACTATCATATTGAGAGTTGTCGTTAAAATTTTCAGTTTCCAGCTTAGATCTGTTTGCTATGAATGCCAACTTGTATTGACGTTTCTCTTAATTACTTCAAATCATGGAATGTTTTCCCAAGGGTTCTTTACCTTTAGTATGAAAGCTGTCCTGCTTTTCCCAAGAAGGGTTTTTGTTTTGCAAAAGGGGAATGGAATGCTAATTAGAATTTACTTGTTACTTTAACTCACTTATCTTTTCGTGACCATTTTTATATTACTCAGTCTGCAGTTAACACCATCACTATAAGCTTAATTCGGGCCGACTCGAATCCTCAGTGTTTATGGACTTGTATCTTTAATTAATGCCATCTGATTAGGTTCGGTCCCCTTAAAATATGAATTTTAACTTACTTTCTTGCAGACCTTCCCAGAAAAACTTATAATCTTGCTTTTTTCCTGACACATGTGAACCACTATTTTTTTTTTTTTTTTTTGTTTCCCATTTATTTAATCTCTTGAAGAGCTTTCGAACACTAATTTCCATTACATAACTTCGAAATAATCCGACAATCTTCCATTCATTTTATGACATCTTAAATTTAAGTCTTCTACACCTTGAAATCAATGAATAATTACCTAAACACTCTTAGCTTCTAATGAATCCATATGTTCTATTACAATTCATACATTGTTTTCACAATATGCTCCAGAACCTAGAAGACATAGCCTGTTAATCACCTGTTTGGAGTTTGCATAGCTTACTGAGGGGGACGCGGAGGGTGGAGCGGTACCGTTAGGTCACCATTGTCTGCGGCCACCTGCGAGTCCGGCAGCCGGCCGCCCCCTTCCCCCGGATCTGCTTCACAAAAGTTTGGATGGTCACGTTTGACAGTGAACCGCTGCATATTTACTTTTCTTCCCACCCGCTTATCATATTGAGGTGTGGGAGGGCCTTGACGCTCTCCTCCCCCACTGGCATATCGCACATTCGGCCTCTCTTCCTCATAAAATTCGTCCATGTCGGTCAATATGCTCAGGGCCTCGGGGATTGTCTTTATCTGGGCGATAATCAGCTGACGCCTGGCCCATTCGGGCAGCCGGCGAAAAACCGCCTCTATAATTTCCACAGGATCAATGGGTGGGTCAAGGTACTGAACTAGGGTAATTTCCTTCAAAAAAAATTCTCTTAGGGTTCGGTCTTTGGCTTGAAATCGGGGACCCGTTAGTAACAACCTCTTGCATCTTCTCTGGGTCGATTGTGACCAGTACTGGGCCAGGAAATCCCTCCTAGCCTCGTCATAGGAGCTGAAGGTTTTCCTTATTGAATCAAACCACCATTTAGATTCTCCGGCAAGATGTTTACCGAACATGTATATTTTTCTATCCTCTGTCATGGGATGTGACTCGAAATAATGGTCGAAATTCTCACAGAATTCCATGGGATGGATCCCAGACTCTTTCCCACTAAATTTCTCCCACTGGATCTGATTGTCTGCCGGAATTTGCCAAGGAATAATACCCCTAGAATCACTAACTAATCGGTTATTCTCCGTCTCAGGAAAAACCGTAGGACAGCTCCTTGGTTGGCCTACTGATGTATTAATTAAATTGGTTTCTCGGGCAGCCGCCGGACCCACCTCCCGTGGCTGACTAAGTGACATTCTATTATTTTCTCCTACATTATTTTCCAGATTTACAAGGCGACATTCATAAATTTTAAAAGTGGAATTATTTCCCACTTCTACCCCCCGTAATTTTTCAGAAAGTTCATTAATTATTCTGTCTTTCTCTTTTAACTCGTTCTTTAATAAAGTTACCTCAGTCTGTAAATCCCTTACATTACCCTCGGTTACCAAGCATCTACTGTCCACATTTTCTAACAAGTATCTCTTAATCTTATCCTCAAACAAACAAAATTTGGCATCTAAAATTTCAAATACTTGATCGGCCATCCGATCATTAAACCTGTCAAAACTAGTCTCTAACATATTTGAAAATTTATGCATCATAGCTGTGCCAAAATTGCTCAACTGCTGATCATAAGAATCAATTGTACTGGCCTTTTCACAACGCTGTTGTCCATGGTCGCGCGGCGTCCGTTGTCGGGCGCCTTCAGGATCCAGTTCTCTGACGTCGGGTTGGCGGTCGCTCGACGTTCCATTACCCTCGGGCAGGTCACTTTCGGAGAACGCTCGTCCCCTGCTGGCTGCCTCCCTAGTTCCGAACAATGGCGAAGCTCGCTGTCCGCTCCGTACAGTGTGGTCCTCAAGTTCCAAACCGGTAGAAGGGGTGTTTGTCAGCATTCCTCGTCCTGCATCAGAATCTGGAAATCTCGGAACGTCTTGCGCCTCAACACATGTTAAATTTCTTCGCGTTGCTCTCTCGCCTGCCACGAATGCCATTACGTCCCTCTCTCTCTGTGCTGGCTTTAGTCTTTCAATTTAAAATTAACAAGAGTTCTCTGCCACATATAGTTGCTACAGATTGTGGAAAAAAAATCAGTTGAATGCTTCGGTCCATGTCACGGTCGCCATCTTGTAACGTTCCCACCCCTCCTGCTAATTAATTTCCGGCTAATTTATTAATGTTTTAAGTATCGGACCTCTTAGCCGAAGATTGACTACATTCACTCCATCATTTAATCCAGGTAAATGAGGTGGAACAATTACAAAGAAACAAATAAAATTTAGTTAGATGCACCACACTGATTTGAGTTATATTCTGATAAATTGTACACACTTTAGGTTTCTGTTCAAACACAAATATTGACTCCACTAATCAACGTCTTGATAAGATAATTACAACTTCATATACTTAATTTACTTTATAAAACTGTGAGCGAGAGTGATGTATGGCAGAAACACAGAGAGAGAGAAACAGAACATAATATGGGCTTACATCATGATCCCTCGTGGAGCGACCTCACGAGCTACCACCACGTAGCACTGGAAAAAAATGGTCAAGACTGAGGGAGTATGGTCCATTGTGAAGGCTTATATAACACCCACCTAACGGGATTCCGGTGCTGATCCTCTATGGGAGGGGAGTACTACCAACATTGGATTCTTACTTTCCCATTTGGCGAGAGGACCATCTCTGCCAAATGGGAGGGAACACAGAGTTCCACCGATACTACCCCACCCGACAGGTAACTTTTGTGCTTGTAGGGTGGCTACAATAGTATATTATCCCCGCCAAACTCTGGGCGGAAGCAAGGTGTCTGAACTTCTCCCACATGGCTTAGCCGCCATGACAGTATCTAAAGCCACTTGAAAATCTTAGAATTATAAAAAAAATCTTTCCGCTTCACTCTCGCTTCCTAATTGAAATTACTTAATCCTAAACTTATTCTAATTAAATACTACTTCTTAAAGTTCCTAATTATGGTTTCAAATGTCTTGTGACATCACAGTGGTCACAGAGTAACACCCGAGAGCAGCCACAAGCGAATGCGTGTCTAAGCGCTCGATCAGCGAGTCATATACCGTGCTGAAAACGCAACCAGCTGGTCTGCGGAGAGGAGTGCTTAAACCATATTAAAGGCTTTAAATGGACCGTTTCGCAGTAACACCACAGGAGATT
This sequence comes from Vandiemenella viatica, assembly GCA_031002005.1. Taxonomy (NCBI): domain Eukaryota; kingdom Metazoa; phylum Arthropoda; class Insecta; order Orthoptera; family Morabidae; genus Vandiemenella; species Vandiemenella viatica. The sequence continues at coordinate 187,434,639 of CM061919.1, forward strand.
CTATCTACAAACAAGAACTTGCTAAAGCAACACTTATAAAAGTATATAGTGTATGTATAAGTTCTTTATTAGTGCTCACATGAACTATACGCCGATGCATAAAATGTGGTCTGACATTGCAATAACACAAGTAATAGATAATAGTTGCAGTCTCGAGCCGCTCCTGAAGTAAAACATTGTTATCTCTTAAAATATGTGAAAATGTTAACAGCTAGTAATGAGTAAATGTTGTAAATTATGTAGCCAATAATCTTAAAATAGGAATTTGTTCAAATATTGAAAATAACAAATACCGGCAGTAGATGTTAAACTAATCTAGTTCACCTGTGAAAACGAACAAACTGCTAGCCGGATATTAAAGACTCCTTACTTCTGCAATCACATATATATCATTGAAAATTAGTTCTCACAACCAGTGTTGGAGGTGGCCAGTCTCCCGATGGGCGGCCTTCTCGGTCACTTTGGTTGCCAGAGAGACTGAGAACGTGCGCTATTCCGGGAGATTTGGAATTCGGATTACCGCACCGATACCAATTCTGGAAAATGCTTTCTTAGATGGTAGAGTAGTAGATAGTAGTAATAGTTTAGTAATAGTAGCAGTGGTAGACGTACAAAGTGACATAGTGAAATATTAAAAATTCTAACCATAAAGTGGACAGGAAACTGCAGAAACCATACAAAACTAGAAAACTATAATAAATCAATTATGACAAAATGCAGCAAGTTTAGAAATTTATAATATATGTTAACAGCGAAACAATCGTATGTATTGTGCCAACAAGAAAAGACTGTATAGATATTGCCAAAACCATACATAACAAAAATTGAAATTATTCATTGCGGAATTATCTGTTGAAATATCAAATGTAAAACTGTTGTGTTAAATTAAGGCCTATTTTAGTTTCTAGATACTAGGCTGTAAAAATGTGTGCTAAATAAATAAATTTAAAAAAGTCGGCAGGATTACCGGGTTAACTTAGTGATAGGCGCATTGCACAGCGAATTGAAAACTCTATCACTTGGCGACTGAACAATCGTTAGGGATCTCCTGTCCATTAACGCCATACGATGATTTTGATTTTTACTCCATATGTACTATGGAGAGATTTGGGATTTAGCCCAGAGCTTTGTTGCACAATATGCTGATTGGGAATAGAGCGCCACCATCTTGCCTACCCTGCCTGCTAAGATTTGATGGTGAAAATTTCTTCCACCTCCAGCTAATCCTGTGTAAGGCGCCGGGTAACATCACGGTGTCCCAACCAACTAATAATAATTTAGTGTGGTCGTAATGACCTGGTGACAGGGTTTCTATTGGCTGAGTATTCAACCCCTGTCGTAGCCGCCTTAAAATAGCCCGGAAATCCTGCCTGGTACAGGGGACCTACAGTTTAACGTGGATGTTTAACCACGAAAGCGTTCTGGCGTACTTCACATTGCACAGCAAGCTGTGCCAGAGGTGAAGGCCGGGTTAAGTGCCTATGAAAATCCCGGCCGAGACAGGGATTCGAACTGCGGACTTTTCAATCTCCAGTCAGACTCCTTAACCACTGAACCACCAGACCGCTCACTCCCAACTAACTGAACCAACAGGACAGGCTACTAGTTTAATCTGCCCAGAAAAACTAAAGTTCAACAGGAAGCTGTAAGTAATATTACGGTAAAGTTCTAAGTACCTTACTAAGCGGCAGCTTGATGGGAAGAGTGTTTCGTACAACTAATTTAAGTGGTTTAATACTTGCATAGTCTGACAAATTGAATTAAACATAGAATTTATAGCACACTGTTTTAAATTAATGTGCACTTTTAATTAATCAGTTCTGTTTCCACCCGGTAATGAAGCCTAAAAAGTACATTATATCTTCCTAATTATTTTTCTCTGATAAAACCTGCTAGTTACAGCCAAAATAAAATATATAAAAATATTGAAGGCAGTGAAATGAATGTATCATTCACTTTTCTCACCGACACAGACGCAACTCATTATGGATACCGCAATATTGGATGTAGTTCCCTTTAAAATGACTGCAACAATACAGTTTATTGCATTTAAATAAATAGTGACATTGATTTGAAGCCTGCGTAACTTCAGCATGAATTTTACATCTGGAAATAGACTATACTATACTATGTATAGTTTACACTACAGGAAAACTGTAATTGATCAAATTTTGTAATTTTTAATCTGTATTGGGTTTATATAATAGACGTCCTCTAATGAATTATTATATTAATCGAACAGAAAAAACTTCATTCAGCTTTCTACAGACTGATTTTACATTGAATGATGGCGAACTATTTTGTTTTGTTCAAATATTGTGTGCTGTCTTATTCTCTCTGACGTACACACGCCATTTTAATACGTGAAAGACATAGGCGTGTAAATGACATACATTAAAATAATACTGCAAATATTGCGTATCTGATTAAACGAAATAAATCATTTTGCATCTGGGAAAATTAGTTCCACACTTGTGGTAACCTAAATAACATTTCAAATGGCACCTGTATCGAATATCACCTAAATATATAAGGTGAAAATCTTGCGATGGGTTCACATTTTTTATACACAAAATGATAAAGTTTCCTTCTTATTTTCATATGATCCGTACGCATTTATACAACGTTTTAACAACAGAGAGAAAATTAGTTCACTTGTGAATTGAGTCTCAAAGTGTGTGTAATAATCATAGGCCGAACAACCTGAATATTCTGTTTCGCATTATAGGATTTGGTCAGATTCAGGAACTAGAGTGAATGAAATTAGTTTTAAAATTACAATGAATTTTCCAGCAGATCAGCTTTGTCAGAACTTATAATTACATCAGAGCCCCGGGATTTTTCAATTCAACTCTCAAACAAACAATGCTGTTCGATATTAGCACCATCGGATTTATACGTACGGATAAATCTGACAGAATATGGCTTAATAAAGTGGTAAATATTTTTAACATAAAACGTTTTATTCATATTCTCCATTATAAACCGGTTGATGCGTTATAATTACAACATATTAAAAAATCGCCCCTGAATGCTTCATGTAAATTCTAATATTAATTTTTGGTAGAACTTTAAAATGCTAGTAACATCCAAGCGTTTCACATGTAAATGAAAAAAAAATATGAATTGACCAAGCACAAAAACCAACATTTAAATTATTATACCACTAGCCCCTAAGCCCGAAAAAATGACGGATGAAAGGAATGTTTCGAAAATTCATTTCTTTGCGGTTGGCTAAATAAATAGAATTGTTGTTATGTAATGCTCATAAACTTATTTTATAATTTGTACATTCCGTTTGTAGGTTACACAGCGAAACTGTTTGTCGTTGTTGATTGGGCAGCGGATGCGAAAAGTGTGACGTCAGAATGTGACAGGCCTCGCTTCATCGTGGCCAAGAATAGCGTTTTAGTAGTATAGATAATTAATAATTAACAGATACATTGATTTTGGAAGGAAATTGTAATGATTAATAGGTTAACTATAAGGAAGAAGAAAATATTTAGACAGTGTTCATGATTACAATTGAAACGTCATCTTAATCTTTTAAGAGCCTTTTTTTACACAAAAATTTCTATGGTTTCGCTACCAAGCCACAGAATACTTGAAACGATAATACAAAAAAACAAAATCGGTACAGAAGCAGGAACAATAATTATCACAAAATCTCTAAATAAAAATAACATGAAATGTAAGAAATGATTGTATATGAAGAAGTGTTGCCATTTCAACTCCTGACTTCTGGTTCCAAAAATGAGATTTACGTTATTGGAGACGTGTATTTATTAAATTACAATACTATGGTAGACTAGTAAAATGATAAGTAGCGCTGTCTGAAATACTTCGGTTCTTGATAGTTCACTGAAATAAAATGACAATGAAACGAAATATATATATAAAACGTAATTACGAAGGAAGGAATTCCATTGGAGATAAATGCAAGATATTCATAAAAAAATGTATGACAAACATGAAGCTGAAAAGAAATTATGGCACCCTTTAGAAAACACTTTTACCGAATTGGACCCTACGACTGTCCAAACTACTAGCGACTACTTCCGTGTCACTACACTACTGACAAAGAAGACATCGAAATACTTAGTATAATTTGGGAATGATTCATAAAGACAGGAATCAGAATATATATTAGGATTTAAATCGTATTTTATATATAGTATTTTGATTTCTGTAATGTTGTATATCATAATAGTTTTATTTACAAACTACAAAGTGTATACGAAATACAGTTTGGTTAAAGGGACAGCCAGCTGAAAATCAGTAATAATAATTATTATTATTATTTCGTATCAGAAACATACAGTTACACAATCACAAACATCAAATTATGCTGGACCAGAACTTGGCCACTTCCAGTGCATTTTCTGAGGCCTCATACAGATTAGCTTCCGAGCAGGATGCTGGACACAGTCGACACTGGAGTATGTGCTGGACAGTCTGGTCTTCACCGCAACAATAATTGATCTTAGCAAAGCCCCATCTTGCCAAGTTCACTTTGCATCTGCCCACTCCTGATCTCAGCCTATTCAAAGACTTCCACATCAACCATCCCTTGTCATAAGCAGATTCAGACACTCTTCCCCTGCCATGAGGAAGGGGAGCCTTAAATGTAACATGGCCTTTTCAGTTGTCGTTGTAAGTTCCTGAGATATTCTTAGGAAACTTTTCTTGGACTTCAGACTATGCCTGTGAGGGATATGTCCATATAGTGGACGAGATTTTTCATGGTTCACATTCCTCCTTTCCTTGTTCACTGCTATTTCCCTTGGAACAGAAGGTGGTGTTATTCCTGCAAGACGGTGAAGCCATTCGACTGGAGTTGATTTTAAGCAGCCTGTTATGATTCTGCACGTGTCATTAAGTGCAATGTCTACTTGTTTGGCATGGGTTGAACTGTGCCATAGAGGACAGGCATACACTGCAGCCGAATAACATAATGCTAAGGCAGAAGTTCGAATTGTTTCAGGTTGGATGCCCCACTGCAATCCAGCCAGTTTTCTTATGAGATTGTTCCTTCTGGAAACTTTCAGCTTGGAGTTCATGCAATGTTTACTGAATGTAAGTGATCTGTCAAGAGTCAGTTCTAGATATTTTTGAGTGTCACAGTGTTCTAGTTTGACCCCCGACCATGTTACCTTTAACCTACGAGTTGCTTCTTTATTCCATAAATGAAAAGCACATTCTTGTCTCTTCGTAGGATTTGGTTTAAGCTGGTTCATACTATAACACCTTGACAAATATTCTAGAGCGTTGGTAAGGGTGCTCTCCACTGATTCAAAGTCTTTGCTCTGTGAGACTAGAGCAAGATCATCAGCATACACAAAACTCCTCCATTTGCGTGGTATAGGCTGATCATTGGTATATATATTAAACAATAATGGGGCTAGCACACTTCCTTGGGGTAGACCATTCTTCTGTGACCTCCAAGGGCTATGCTGTCCTTGGAAGTCAACAAAGAATCTGCGGTTCTGCAGAAGAGTAGCAATAAACTTACTAAGACTGGAATTCCTGGTCAGATTGTAGAACTTGGCTAGTAGTAGCTGATGGTTGACGGTGTCATACGCTGTTAACAAATCAACAAATACCACCCCTGTTAACTTACGAGCTTCAAATCCATCTTCTATAAACTGCGTGATATTTAGTAGTTGTCCTGTGCAACTTTTACCCGGGCGGAATCGAGCTTGTTCAGGAATAAGCAAAGGATTAACTACAGGCAACAGCCGGTTAAGATCATTCTTTCAAGCAGTTTGTAGAGGTGACATAAAAGTGCAACAGGTCTAAAATTCTTTGGGCTGTTTCCTTCTTTGCCAGGTTTAAGCAAGGCGATCACTCGGTTCTCCCGCCATATCTTTGGAATTTGACATTTACTCATAATAATAATAAACGTATACCCGCCAGAGTAGATGCACAATGGAAGGCGCCACCACACTGGATCATGTAGGTACGCGCGTTCGACCGTACTGGTTATGGTATAAGCCCGGTTTCCAGCAATCATCTAGGGGTAGGCGAATGCCGCGAAAGTCCTCAATCTCCGCCATTTCACAGACGAAATATACGCTCATCACAGACAATATAGTTACACGTTTCCGCAGACAAGTGGCAACCCAGACATTCTTCCAGAAGATTAAATGGTCGTATCTCCTATATCTGATTCTAAATTAGAGTAGGGCAGGAGGTCGGTATTCACATCGCTCTTTCTGGCCGTATCGAGGAAAATGAAAAGACCTGTTTTCAATGATTTTACATATGACTGTCACCTGATCGTTAAAGTATTGTTACCATTTTGGAGAGAACTCAGAGACAGCTAAATGAGTCTGCTGGGTGAGTGGTAACGCTTAGATTCTGTATTCGGGAGGATGCGCTTTCAGATCCACGTCCAGTCATCCAAATTTAGATTTTATATATTTTCCCTGAATTCACTTCAAGCAAGTGCCGGGATGGTTCCTTCAAAAACGGCCATGGTCTTCTCGTTCGTTTCCTCCAGTTCTCCCCCTTCTGTTAACCTTGATATCCCCCACTGTGGCTCACCAAACACACGCAGTGGGTTGGGGAGGTACAACGGTACCGGGTACGAGGCCAGACTTCATCGTACCGGGAGCCCTGATTGCGGTTTTCCGCAATCATCAAGGGTAATGCTCGAATGGTTCCTAATTTTGGCCTCATAAATTAACAAACAAAAATACACTTCTCACACCACACAACGTAGTTACACGCTTCTCAGACAGATAGCAGCACTTCACTTCCTCCACTAGTGTAGCGCTCAAGGTAAAGGCCGCCACACACGGACGAGCCAACAGGCCAAATGTCCTCGCGCCGATCCAAAACTCGTCGTGTGTGGGGCAGCGCGGACGGAGTGGCGTGGGTCGGCAGGCCCTGCTGGATTTTTGGCGAGTCCAAAATCCACCGCGCCGAGACAGGTAGCCGAGGGTCTGGTAGACTACCCCCACCACGACTGAAGTGGGATAACCCGCGCAACGAAAAGTGGATACTAATTTACAGACACTTTTGTCTTAAATATCTCAGCTTTCCAAATTCACATCAAAATGAAATTTGCCTTATTTTACTCGCGGGACCACGGACTGTACATTAAGCGAAACACGGTCAAAATCTGACAAATATTTATTTTTCTTAATACTGTTCATAATTTTCAGACAGACACAAATTAAAAAAATACAGCTCATTTCTTTCCTGTAGCGTGTTAATACTACCCGAACTCATTTTTTAAAGAATATCTCATATGTGCAGACTTTCCCGTTTATAGTTTTATTATATCTATAGTTTAAACCCAATAGTTAGTTTAGAACGGCTAATAAATTCATAGAATTTCATCTGTTCGTCGTTTTCACCCTAGTTCTTTCATTCTTGTACACAGATATTTTTTTAAAAAATCAGTATTAATAGCGAATTAGTGCAACACCAAAAACAATTCTGAAAAATCGAAAATATGAGCTTTGGCCGCGGCTTCAAATAAAGAGTTTTTATCTCACGGAGATAGGTTCTATTTGGAAGGGTTTAAGTCACAATTGTGTAGGTCAGTCACATTTTTAATAAAATAAAGACACCGAAACTATATGTAGATAAATCAATCTCTCAATCTGTTAGTAAAAATTATGAAGCAAGTCAGATTTTCATTCAGCTTCCAACAGGAGGAACTGAAAATTCAACTGATGAACGAAATACGTGCTTTATTTATCAACAAAGTGGTATAAATCAGACTTAAATCATTGTGTTTGTAAACGCATCCTGCGTGCTCACTGTGTATCCTACATGCTAACTTATAGCGCACTTCCCTATAGGATTTCTAAAGACATAATTGATTCTAAAGAAACAATTCAAGATACATTACGCAATCTCACTATATATCAGTTTTGGTTATGAATACACCGGTGTAAGTCATACAAGTAGTATGTTCGGGCACTTCAAACTCCGCTACTAGGCGGACGAACTGTATCCTCGGATATCTCCCGGCCAAAGAAACAATACGGCGTCTATGCGGCGTGAAGTCCCAAGTTTAGCTGAAACATACAGAGGTTTTTTTCCCCCAGAGGTAAAACCCTGGCACTTTTTTCCCTCTGCCCTGTCCCTTTTTTCAAAAGTTTATGTCTATCTTATTCGATGGACCCATGTAAACGGGCGGATGCCTGAACGCATGGAATACGTCACAATCCCGTTCCTGTGATCACCTATAGATTTACTACCGTAATGCATGTGGAGAGACGAGCAGTAGATAACAGGAAGGCCGCCATGCTTGGAGGAGCGAGTTTTGGGGGCTCCCCCATAAAAAATACTCTCTCGATTCACCACACCCATATCATCATTGATAATATTGCTCGTTCAGTGACGACTTCCTCGAACCCAGTTAACAGGATTTCTTTGAGTTTTCTTAGAATTAAACAGTTGAAAGGAACCGTAAATACGCTTTACGATTGGAGATAGGTAGGTGACCAAGTTATTAGCAAACACTGATAGCGAATGATTTTTTTTTTTTTTTTTTTTTTTTTAAATCTTACGAATGTAATAGCAATTACAAGAGTTCTTGGAAAATACATTCTAATATACTAACATAGGATATTACGTGTTTCGTAATTAACACCTGAAATTGTGTGTACATATGCAATGATGGGTAACTAATCTGTAATCAGTAATTAGTGGCACTATTGGTCGTCACATAACATCAAAACAAACATATCTAAACCAATCTATAGTATTTGCGCCACCTTGTCACGTACAAAACAGTTGCTTCATGTCTGGTTCTATTGTTTTTCTTCCTCCTAGGCAATAATAATGTACGGCAACCTTCGTATTCTCCTCAATTCGGCATTTTTTTTTTAATTACTGCTTTACCCCTCATCGACGGCTAAGGTCATTAGAGGCGGGATGGGACCGGGGCCAAGGAGCGGGTTGGAATTCGGCCATGGCCTTTTTGAAGGAAGCATCCCGGCATTCGCCTGGAGTGATTTGGAGAAACCTTGGAAAACCTAAATCTGGATGCCCGGACGGGGATTCGAACCCGCTTCCTTCCGAATGCGAGACCAGAACCATTTTCAATTTATTTTGGAAGAGTTCGAAGCGAAACAAGGCAGTATTTTAGAAGAATTAACCCAAATTGAAGTCATTTTTTTGAAGAGAGGCTTGATTCGGTGCAGGATCATTAAACTTTATAACTCTGGTCAACGTAAGAGTGCGTTGAATATATTTCTATTAACGAACTTGTTGACTATTTTACGCAGAACTCATTTTGTTTGAGGTGTCCACCTCGTTCTTTAGATAATAATATAGCAGTCTAATAAAATGTGTTTTTTCTTTTGTTTTGTCTTTGGTTTTAGTTATCCGCTGACGAGAGATTGTTCAATAAATTTGGTAAACTGGTGTCAAAATGTAGTGTGGTGTTCCTACGTTTTCAGGTGTTAAAGACAGGCTTACCTTGTCATGTTGTGCTAACACAAGTGGTGGTACGATAAAGTTGCGTTTTAAAGGGTACGCCCGAGAACCATTTTCAGCTTTCTGGAGGATTAAAATAATCTTTTTCACTGATTGATTTAAAACCTGTTTCTTTTTTTTCTTTTAGAAATGACGGTATACTTAAGTGGAAGAGAACTACCATTTAAAATTCTTATGTTGGTTTGACAATGAACCCGGTCAACACCCTTCCTCAAAATTAGAGAACCTGGATGTTGAGGTCTTATTTTTGCCACCACAGGGCCCTTCCATTCTACGTCCACTAGTCGACTGGTTTGATGCAATCCTCCATCCTTTCCTATCCAGTGCTAACCTCTTCATTTCTACATACCCCTTACAGCCCACGTCCTCAATTATCTACAGTTCTTACCTTCGACTGTTCCCTCCACCAACAAATTAACCAATCCAGAATGTCTCAAAATATGACCTACCAGCCTGTCTCTTCTTTCCGTAAGCTTCTTCCACAAACTTCTTTTCTCACCAATCATTTCCAAAACTCGTTCATTTCTTACTTTGTCTGTCCTCTTAATTTTCAGCATTCTTCTGTAGCACCACATTTCAAATGCTTCGATTTTCTTTATTTTCGGTATTCCTAAAGTCCATGTTTCGCTACCATAAAGTGCTGTGCTCCACACAAACAGTTTAAAAAAGTTCTTTCTAATTATTAGATCAGAAGGAGTTATAGCGCCTTTTAAATATTGAAACAGGGGAAAAACATTCTAAGTTATATTTAAAATCGTTAATGCTCAACCACACAGTGACAGTAACACAAAGGAGGAAAATTTATGACACTGTAAAAGTTTCGTCAACATTACGGAGTCGATTGGTGATATTAAAGTTTCTACAATAAATACTTGTTGGCGTAACTTATAGCCAGGAGTAACTGATGAGAGATATGGGCGATGTAATTAGCCAAATTGTGACCACTCAAGTGAGGCAGCAGGAGCAAATTTGTAGACAGCAAATAGAACAGACATTTTACAAATGGTCGTTTATCATGATCGACAGCAGCCACTGCAAGAGGTCCTCGAAGAATTTACAACATCGAATGAAGGGACGGTGTTAAATAATGAAGTGGGTCTTGAAACTTTAAAGCCAGCTTATAAAAGAAAATATTGAAACAGTTTTTTATTTTCAGCAGAACAACTGAGCGAGTACATATTCAAAACGCTTATTAGTAAATTGTGGTTCGTTTACTCTTGTCGTTTTCTTTTTTTAACTTTCTTGCTAATTTTTTAATTTAATTGGCACGATCCGATGGCAATTTCACTATACACCCATTATTCCACTACTATTACCCTTTTCCCGCCTACTTTTGACCTTTAAAAATTTAAATTCTTTCAGCGGTTTTTTTTTTTTTTTTTTTTTTTTAAATATTCTCCATCTCTCTTGGTAATTTATTCCAATCCCTGACCCCCTTACCTACGAAAGAAAATCTTCCAACACACTTATGCCTGAACTCAGGTGCCATCTTGTGGTCATGGTCATCTTTTCCATTCCATACACCTCTTCTAAACCATACACCAATATTTTTCCAAATCACCAATACAGCCTTGTAGACTCCCATGATTCTCTTTACCATCCTCCTATCTTCGAATGAATCCCATTCCAGCTGATTTATCTTATCAGTTACTGATTGTATTCTGCGGAGATTACCAGAGACAAATCTAGCAGCCCTTCTATGCCCCTCTTCCAACTCCTGTACTTGATACTCAAAATTTGGGTCCCTTACTACATCACTATATTCAAGCAATGGTATGACCAATCGTTACTACCGGAACCTACGCTTAAGCTATTAAATTACCGAACGAACTGCCTTAAACGAATTCGTAATACGTATCACTGATCGAGTTTTCATTATTCATGCAATAATACCAAAAATTAACGAGCCACTGCTGTACTGTACTTTACTCAAATGCTAGGATACGTTGTAGTTTCCGCTGCGTTATACTAATGGGCCTCGCTTCTCTGCGATCTGTTCGCATATAAAAGTTTGGAACCAGGCAGCATCTTTGCGCGTCGCCGCAGTCAGCTGTCCGCGGAGTCCCGTGATGCTCCGCGCGCCGCTGCTAAACGCTCAGTTGCAGCCGGGCGCTCGCGGCGGCAGGATCAACTGCTACCCTACGCTCGGCGTCGCTCAGCGTCGCGACGCTCGCTGACGCCAGCAGCGTCCCTTCGCTTTTTCTCGCCGGCGGGTTCGATACCAATGCCTCGCCATAGTTCTTCACATTATTCGTCACTCTGTGCACATGCGGCATTTTGTAGAAACTGTCAGATTTCTATTGTCATTGTTTGAGATAAAGGACGACACGTACTGTCCCAGTAAAATATATTTTTCATTTGCTAAGGACAGCGTCTAGCAGTATAATGAGAGGGTAATGGTCGAACTTCTCTCAAAAGATAATTTTCAATTTTAAAAATTTACAATTCCGCTCACATTGTTGGAAATCCTTTCATGTTTGGTTTCAGTGCTTAGAAAAGGCAAGAAGTACTAGACTGTCGAAAGATTTCTTTTAGGCATACCTAATTGCGGAGAATACAAGCTGCTGAACTCAACAAAGAAAGACATTATTTAGTGTATTTAAAAAATTGTGAAGTATTACGACCCTTTAAAACATATTAAATATTTCTTGTCTCGAAAAAAATTTATACCCATCGTATGCCAGTAAGTAACCACGGTGGAGATGTATTTCATTGTTGGAAACATTAACAATTTCTTACCAGCTCTATGCATCGTTAGTTGAAAAGCAACCTTAACTGAAGAATGGCCAAAATGCTTAGATTACATCAAGGTATTTGTATACAGAGAGGCGTGAAAGAAATAATACGTTAAATGTCCTGTTACTACTTATTCCAGTTGTAATCAGAATTAGCAAAAAATTGTATTTTACAACATTAAATTTTCTATCATAAGATTTCATTGCTTGTTCATTAGCTCAACCATTATTATCAGTAATTGTTTGTAGCTTCTTCTTTAATCACACTTACCTGCATCGAAAATTCTAAAAATCGCTTATAGATGCTTTATTATCCCTTTTCATCTATTCCAATACTAAAGAACTTCTCTGCAATCACTAGCTAATACTTCATTTCCGTAATTAGCATCGTCTCTTCGAATCAGATCCATAAATTTTCAAACTCTTCATAATGATTTAACCTGCAAATAACGATTCATGTGTGTGTTTCCTCTTTGAGTAAGATTTAGAGTGAAAATATAGTTTCCATATGTTACAAACAAGTTCTGCAAAAAATCTGTCTGTGAACAGACATTGAAATATAACGAAACTAAATATCTTATATATAATAGGAAGTAGTTGTTTGTACGTTTCTCACATCTGAGCGACTTCTTTGTTGTTCTATTCGTTAAATTTCAATATTTGAGGCTGGATGATTAGAATGTTTATATCAAAGGATAGGAACCTTCAGTAATCATTACCTTTAATTACTCACTTAAATGACAGATCTGAATCTTGCGAAATACATTACCACATTCATCGCCAAGGCCAGTAATATCCAACGTAGGACAAAACAAAAAAAATATTTTCTAGTTTTCAAGAAAAGAGTTTTACTGCTCCTTCTAGTGACACAGCCGAAACTAACGTCAATAAGCTGTTAGGAAGAATTCATTTTAAATTATTTTAACCGTATGTAAAGAAAAGAATTGTTTATTTACGTTTAGGAAGCAGCAGATAGTGAATAAATTTCCTGCATTTCTGATAAACAGTTTCTGTAATTGGTTTTGAAACAAAGGAACTAATGAAAGTGAATAAAAAATTGTCTTCAGGGACATTTTTTAGCACTGAACTGATACTGAGCAACTCCTTGAGAACGTAGTTCGTTACGAATTTGGAATTCAGCAACACGAAATAAACGTGAGGCGTTCAAGAAACATAGCTTATCATTGTATCAGAATCTGAGAACTGTTAAGCAAACTAGTTTATATCTTCCAGTTAATACTTCTCACTTGCGATAGATTTGAAACAATTCTAGTCAAACACGGGATGCAACGTTAAATATTATGTACTATAAGTGATAGGGTCTATGTCGTAGCAGTTCCCTAAAACAGTTTCAAATAACAAGCGTTGTTACACCGAGTGAATATCAAGTGTCATTTGTTACTGAATGTAAGAACAAACTTGAAGTTATTATTCTGTAAAGAGGTTTCTGTTGGTTGTTATTCCAACGGAGAAGGAAAGCAATGTAATTTCTAACTCTCTGTCACAAATTCAGTCAAGGGACTAAGTTTCCTTTTTACTGGTTGGGCAATTGCAATGGCGATGTTGTTGCCACTTTTCTTCGCGGCGTGTGTGTTGCGGTACGGTATGGGGGACACGACCGCCTCCACGGCTGTAACCACTGTCAGCTCGAACACTAGTGCGATAGACTACGGCGACTACGACTACGACCTGAACGAATCGCACGCCGCATTCGACTGGACCGAGCTGGCGCCGGCTCTCGCAGTCTACGGGGCCACGTTCTCCCTCGGAGTCGCCGGTAACTCGCTCATCATCTTCACGGTGTGCAGGTACCGCCGCATGGCCACCACCACCAACGTGTTCCTGTCCAGCCTCGCCTCGGCAGACCTGCTGCTCATCACCGTCTGCATACCAGTCAAGGTCAGTGCCACACTGCCCCTCTATTGCAGCAGCACCTAAAATTACGGAATCACTATTTAAGTGTCTCAGATCATGTCTGTACAATGACCGTTTGGGCTCGGATGCCATCTCCGACGCCGATAACACCATGCAAATATTTTGAATCTACTGTAGATAACGATACCGCTATAACAATAGTCACTAATGACGTCATAATACTGCTGTGGTATTATTTAGAAGCAGTAATTCGGTTGTAATACAACCTGGACCATTATTTTCAAGCATAAATTAGGTTGTAATACACGTGACACTGTTAAATGCGCTACGGAAAGTATTTCTAACGGTGTCTTGCGTATTACTACTGCAGTGTTACGACGCCTATTCCTTGCGAAATCGCGATCTCCAGTAATCAAACTTTTCAAATTTGAATATATATATTTTTTTAAATGTTGAAGAGGGTAGCAAGAGATGCAATACGTTACTGTTGCCCAGTTGCAATCTCTTCAAATGTACAGTAAATAAATTACTGTGTTGTAATGTGATTTTAAGAAATATTTTTTTAAATAATCATTTTTTTTTTCACTACATGCTTAAAATGCACAATGGCCTCTTTAGCAGATTTAACTACCATAAAGCAATCATTTTAAAACAAGTATAAAATAATTATACCATTTAAGATTTTTATAAGGTCTTAGATGACTCAAATATCTTTAAGTAAATTAAAAAAAAATAAACAAGCCTTAATTTGTAGAAATGGTATAGAATAAACTGAACAAAGTCACATGTTTCGAAAAAATATTAAAAAATCAAAATCTCGAAGATGGTGAGACTTTTACCAAAATAAAATTCTGTCATAGTAGGAAATGATCTGACCTATCAGTTGTTGCAGGATTATCCTTCATTCCTGGACTGTATGGAATAGATTGAACAAAGTCTCATGTTTTTTTAAAAAATAATTAATATCTCTGAAATGGTGAGAGACTTTTACCATATTAAAATTTTCTCATGAAGTAGGAAATGATGTGACCTTCCTGTGGTTGCAGGATTATCCTTTCATTCCTGGACACGCTGGATGTCAGTGGCCAGCAGTGTGGTGGCGCCTTTACGCACGCTGCCCGGGTTAATGTATTGATGTCACATAAAATGATAGGAAGCGATGCCTTTAGTAGTTTCGCGTATTGTCAGCACTAGGAAAAGAAATCGATGTACACTATTTGTGGATTCGTATCGCAGCACTACTGGGAGTAGTGACTGGTAAATGTGCAAGTTAATTATTTTGATTTTTTGATATCGTAGTGTACACTGAGACGCTAGTCTGAGCTGGACGGTATAATAGTGAATGTGCTGTGGCTTCAATATATCTTTTTCTCTTTACCCAGCTAGCATTTCAGCCTTATGAAAACCGCAAAGAAGCTTTCAAACGGCGTTAAAAATAGTTAAGATAATAACATCCTTAAAACAATAACATGCTTAAAGTAATTACTTCAAATTGGGAATACTAATTTTAAAAGTGTAACATACTGTGATATTGGAAGAACATGTAACCTTCCGACTGGCTTATGCAAATCATTAACTTAAATCTTTTTACCTTTATTGCTTTAATTTTACAATATGAAAATCCTACTTTTGGTCAGATGCAGATAATTATAAACATTTCTACAACATTATCTTTCCCTTAAAGTGATCCTTTACACCTTCTGCCAGTGAGGAAATACGTGTTTTAACATCTTTTTATACCAAGATGTATTTCAAGTTATCCTTTCTTGTTATAAATAATATTCACCTTTTTCATTACCCGTAAACAACTCTTATACTATTACCTGAAATTATATCTCGATTTCTCCTTTTTAAATAATCAATAACACTATATATACCGAGCGGGGCGTTGTAACGGTTAGCGTTCTCGCCTCGCATTCGGGAGGACGGCGGTTCGAATCCCCGTCCGGGCATCCAGATTTGGGTTTTCCATGGTTTCCCCAAATCACTCCAGGCAAATGCCGGGATGCTTCCTCCAATAGGCCATGGCCGAATTCCTTCCCATTCCTTGCCTCCATCCTTGCCCCCTATCCTTTCCCGTCTCTAAAGACCTCGATGTTAAAAAGAGACGTAAAGCAGTTACAAAAAAAAAAAAAAAAAAAATAACACTATAAAATCTTTTTAGAAATCTCCTTGTATTAAAACACATTTTACACGATGTACTCAATATTAATATCTAACATTTCACAGCTTTCAAATCCATTAATATTTTCTCTGGCCGCCAGCCATAAAAATTAATTTCAGATCTGCTTGATTATTTTCCTTCCATCCATACATTTTAATGCTCTGCATTCTTCTTCTGTCCCGTCCTCCATAATAATGCCCTCCAGTCTTCATCTCTCTAAATAATCTCCATGTCTAATCCATTGCCACGGAACCTATATTTTATTTTATTTTATTTGGCCTGAAGCGTCAAATGGCACTATACAGCCATGTCTAATCCATTGCCAAGGAACCTTTTTTTATTTTATTTTATTTGTCCTGAAGCGTCAAATGGCACTATACAGCCATCAGCTATTTATATAGATAATTGGCTTGGTACAAATGAGTAAAGCATTGTACAGATAAACAAATTTACAGGATAATTATAATAAACTAGTAATTTCACATCAGCTGGAATATTTCTAAAAAAAAAAAAAAAAAAAAAATACATGCATGTTTACAAAATCAAGGATTAGTAAAACAAGTAAATAGAGGACTCTGTACCAACAGTGGAGGGTACAAGGCTCTCAGTAATCTTTATATATAAAGATGAATGTATGTTTGTTTGTTTGTTGGTTTGTTTGTTCTTCATACAAATCCACAGTTTTCATCCGATCTCGATGAAACTTTGCACACTTATCCTTTGAAACAAGGAGAAAAATACTGTATACATTTGGTTGAAAAATTATCTGTATAAATAACACATGTTGTGTCATAACTTCGAAATATGGCGATAGACAGACACGTTGGATGTGGACGTCTCCAGACCGTGTTTCCGTGTAGTGAACTGGCAGCTCAGTGGCTAAAGAGCTTGCTTACGAACGTCGTGGTCTTCGGTTCAAGTCTCCGTGGAGGCTAAGATTTTTAAAAATTGTTTTTCATCGTAAGAGTCAGGCCTGGGCCGTAGGTTATTTGGATTGAATGTTAAACTGTAGATATTATAAAGTTAGGGGTGCAATGCGAGGCAAATCGTAGGTAGTCTTGCAATTTTGTAGGTGTACACTTTTTTACGTTATAATGATCCCTCAGGTGTTGTTCGCAGTCAGTGTGTGAGTGTGAACCACAGTAATAATAATATAAATACGGAAGTAAGTATCTGTCTTTTTGTTACGTTTTGACGACTATATGGCTATATCGTTGTGATGGAATTTTATAAGGAAAGCTGTATGAAGGGCACAGGATATTTTTTCCAGTATGATTAACAGTTGTAGTCACGAAATTTTGAAATCTTACCGAATAGTGACAGAAATATGTTGGAAATTGATTCTCTTCAAGAGGCAGGTTCGACAGTAGAATGATATAGTGATAGCTTTCCTGTCATATTATGCCGACTCGATATTGTTTGGGACCAATCCTTCGTTACCAACAACTTTTTATATTTAATTCTGGCAAAAAAAATCTTAATCCACGCGTACGAAGTCGCGGGTACGAGGCTAGTTCCTTATGAAATAGTTCGTTCCGTCACTTCAGCAGAAATAAACAAGCCAGGCGTATTGCAGAAATTACATTTAGAAGAAAATGTGTCGTAGAAAAATGTTAAACTAATGAGGAATATTGATAACGGCTTCGGAACGCTTTTTTTTTTATATAGACACGAAATTTTCTCCGTTTTAAACAAATAGTAGGATTCATTGACAGCACATATAATGTTCGAATGGATTTTAAGTCTTTTACTCTTGTGCAAAGAAGATTAAATATTAAGGTACTACCCTTTAAGAAAAGTTTAGCCTCGGACATAGGTGACTATGATATCGAAAAATTACGAAACGTAGTGTGTCATGAATATAAGTTTCCAGAGGCATTTTGTAAATTTATTTGTCATCACTACTTAGAACAATTTTCATCCCCATATATGGCCTGGGTAGATAACTTTTTTTGACTGCCTATCAATCAGTGTGAAATCTCTGCGGCAAAATAGGATATGTTTCATGTGAGAACGATGGCTATGTTTCATTAGATGAGAGAAATAAGAAAGCTGTTAAATTTAAGATGAAAGTATCCAAAAATTAGTATCAATTGTTAGTTGAACGTGATTCATACAAAATTTACTTAATAGATTTGGAAGGAATTTAGGATAATGTACAATCCATGTTATCAGTAATATAATAGGGTATGTTTCATTTCGATGTGGTGTTTAAACACAGAAATTAAGATAAAAGTGCTAGGAAATTAGCTTCCATGCAATTCACACAAAAACCACACGTAGAATTTTTATTGGGCTCAAACAATGTATAGAACTTGGTACCAGAAGTAGACTAAGGTATGTTTTATCGAAAAGTTAGTATCCATTTATTGGTAAGATACTTCTCTCAGTCGAAATGTTTATTGTGATTTCATCGTTATAGGGATTTCCATTAATTAGATGGGCAGTTTTTTCAGTTTGTCATTAGCGAGCGAGACCTGCTGGCCGATCTTCCCCTCCCTCGAGATCGACCTTGTAATTCTGGAGACCATTATTTAAGCTCCCCTGTTTGGTGAGCGTTTGGTAAGATTTCGTGGAACCTCCATATTTGTGCCCCCTTATTCATAGGAATTAAATAGACCAGTTCACCAAAAACAGTTGCGGGCATCAGTTCATACGAACGAAAGACTCAATGGTGTCAATGAATTTCGTGTAACCATGTTGACTTATTTTACCTTATACTGGTGTGTATCTATTGAGTTACATTTACAATAGGTAGTATTTGGCGAAGTCATACTACAACTGTGGTACAGGTAGAATTACGCTGGTGGTAATACTACCAGACTTACCCATTCAGAAGTAACCGCCGCGTCTTCAGTATAAGATGAAGACAGACCTAAGACCCCAGCTAGCAGGGATTGTACGATCCCTCTCCTCTCCCCTATTTAATCTTGACGGAGGACGATGCAGAGAATGCACTGTTCCTTTTCCAGCAACGAGAAAGAAAGAAGCTTTTTTTTTTTCCTCTCTGGATGCACTAATCGCATCACCGTCTCTGCAGAACCTGACTACTGCACTTTGTATTCTACAGTAATTGAAGATAAATTGTAGTAGCGGTTTCAGCATAGTGTTTTTTACTCTCCATTATATCATAGCACTAACGTATCCTACTCTTTGGCACCCCTAAAGATTATTCTTGATAGCTCTGAGGAATTCAGTGAACATTGATGACACATTTCAGCTCTCTGTTTCTTGTTTAAACAACAATATGTGGACGAAACATAGCTTTAATAATAGTAAAAATGTTTTTAGGTCAATCGTTATTTGAATTACGAAACAAATTCCACACATTTGTATTAAAACATCTTCTATACCGTTACCTAAAACTTAATAAAATAATATCATCTCACGCAATGACTAAAACGAAAGAGTACTGTAGAAATGCAGTTCATACAAAATAAATCTAAAAATGACCTACTGCAGAATTTTAAAATTCTTTGGTTTTTAATTCGTGTTGATTTCAGATCTGAGATATATTAAAGAAGTCAGTTTGACTGTCTGTAAAATGAGTGAATTTCATATTAATATTTATTGTTTTTTATTTTTCTGTATCTGTGATGCAATTTTTCGAGGTGGAAATCGGGGCCAAGCTCCAAACACATTTTTTTAAAAATATTTTATTCCTTGACCTTTTTTCATTACGACTATGTGGTCAGCTGCAGATGTTTTCAGTTGTCTAAGATAAACTTCGTAGACATATACGCATCTTTGCCTTTACACCTTGTTTCAAAACTAAGACATACTGTTCTCTACTTATCTTTAACAGTTGTAGCTAGCCGGATGATTCTATCTCACTCAACTGTCTAAATTTCTCATTGTTTGCTCCTGATAACTAATATTACATCCCAGAATGATACTTAATTAACATACTATTTTACACAAAGGGAATTTTATTTAAAAGAATGAACGTAATTCATTTAATTCCTTCCTCACTTAAATGGATTTTGACAGTCTTTTCCACGTCATGTTGTTCTATCCTTAAAAGAGTAATTAGGAAAACTGGTAGTGAAATGTTATACTTACCAAAGCTAATATACATCTTGTTTTGGCTTTAAACATGTTTGTAAAAACATATCTTAGTATATTACGATAACTATTACATTTGTATTTTGCTCGATAATTCTTTCATACTTATCCATCTCTCGTGTATACCTCCTGATAAAAATATAACGATTGAAAACTAATGATGGCCTCACTTAAGAATCGGTCCATCGCTTCGTACCCAGAGCAG
Organism: Vandiemenella viatica; assembly: GCA_031002005.1. Lineage (NCBI taxonomy): Eukaryota > Metazoa > Arthropoda > Insecta > Orthoptera > Morabidae > Vandiemenella > Vandiemenella viatica. The sequence goes on from CM061919.1 coordinate 187,455,142, forward strand.
CTACAGAAACTGGTAGTGGTATTTTAAGCATTCCGAGGTTTTTTATACACATTATTTACCCCAAAAACGGTTGAAATCGTAAGGGAGTGACCATAAACCACGTAGCTCTATTTTGGCCTCCAGTGGACTCACTCCCTCCTTCTCCCCGTAGCCCGAAGTGGCTTTTGCCTCTACGCCCCCACGTAACACGTAGCTTTTTTTCCTTTTGATCCCTGAAGACATTTTATACGGGTTTCTCTTGTCAGACTATTGTAAATTACATACGGAGATAAGTAAATGAAGGAAATAAATATTCACATGATGTTGTGTGTTCTGTACTTCATTTTAATTGTGAAAAATGATATGAATGGAAAGCTACGGAACCACCCCTCCCCACCTCCACGTAGCGCAGCGTAGCCCTACCACCATCCTCCCACGCCCCCCACTAGACCGAGCCACGTAGTTTATGGACGCTCCCTAATCAAGATGAAAGGTACCAAAATGGCGGCAGGATTTCGCCCTTACCTTCCCAAATCCAGAATGAGCAGATCCTTAACGCACTCAGGGAAAAGTAGATTTTAAAGAGTGCACAACGTGGATTAAAGGTAGGAGCGTGTCAGGAAACCGAGCGTGGTGGGTTAACGGTTAACGTTCTGGCTTCGCATTCGGGAGGACACGGGTTCAAATCCCTGTCCGGGCATCCAGATTTGGGTTTTCAATGGTTTCCTCAAATCACTCCAGGCGAATGCTGGGATGCTTCCTTCAAAAAGGCCATGGTGGAACTCTTTCCCGTTCCCTCTACCCAGTCTCATCCCGCCTCTAATGACCTTACCCGTCGACGAGGCGTAAAGCAATAAGTAAAAAAAAAAAAGAAAAAAACGTGTCATGAATTTATGCCTGCACAGATTTTTGTATAAATTACTTACAAGATCGGAGCAATTGGTTCGAGAACTTTTTAAACGCAATTGTTTGTATTCTTCTAGAATCTACTCGACTTGCATCGGTAGAAGGACATCTCTATCATGGAGGAAACCACTTATTTTAAAAAAAAAAAATAGTAATAGTTTAACCGGTGATTGTCGTCAAGAGCTTATTTTTGTTTCCTGTCTACACAAATTGTGGAACGAGTGGGCAATACGGCGTTGCTTAAAAATATTTCTAGCTATGAAGAGGTGATCGTTTGAGCAACATAAACGACAGAAGTGGATAGAAAACAAATCTCTGCTCTGAATAGTGCAGAGCATTTACTGTTACAGGAATATGCAAGCTAAATTTTGGTTCAGCCATATGATGGTATTAAATTTAAGAGTTCATGAACTTACCGAACAGATCTCAATAAAAATACGAGTAAAAACCTCGCATCCACATTTTTTTCGCCCTCACTTGCTTTATGTAAGACTTGTGATAAGTGATAGTAATGTTCCTAACACGGAAACTTAGGGGCTAGAGCACTAACTCCGCGTGCCGAAGGTCGCCGGTTCGAATCCGGCCGCGGGCATGGATGTTTAAGTGTTGTGTGTCTGTGTGAATGTTCTGTCCGTCCTGTGGTGTCTACACTTAGGAATCACAAACGTACTGGAGAACTAATTCACTTGAAGAGATGTCATAAATACATTGAGCTGGCTGAATGGCTTAGTTGCAGAAAGCAAAAAAAAAAAAAAAAAAAAAAGAAAACAACTTCACTGTTATCTTCCTCATATTTTTTTTTGGTTTCCTTTATAAGAGTTTCTGTTTCAAGCGATAAATTAGAATTGTTAGATCATAAACTTCACGGAATTCTTACGAAGAGAATGAAGTGGGTGGCAATATTCATATAGTAACGATGGAAAACCATTATCATGAGCTCTATAATAATGCTGGTTGCTTAAGCGATAAAGCAAGTTCCATACATCTTTAAATTTCTTAAACAGCATGAAAATTTACTCATGATAGTAACATAGAATCGTATGGAGAGCAATATATGTTTGAGTCTAGAACTTTCTAGAAAACAATGCTATTGTTACATAATTGACATATTTCAAACTTTAAGCCAGTGCAGAAATAATTTTTCTCATGTTTCACGTGCATGATGATGCACACTGACATAATTGGTGTAGAAAGAACTTGTAAATTAACTACACAATGTTCCCTATTTATCCATCAATATAAGTAAATGTATTCCTATTACTCATGAGCGGTATTATTAGTAATTATTTTTTGATGAACTCATTCATCTTGCACCCACTTACGTCTGTTCGGGTAAATTTTGTTCTGTATTTAAATACTTTCTGCTTAATTAATTAATTCTCTACTTAAATCTAACATTGTCGAATTAAAGTGTATATATGGTGGCTTCCAAAATTTCGTTATTGCAGAAGCAGGTGAGTAATTTCTACCAGTGCGTATGCTCTATGGAAATTAAATTCCAAGGGCAGCGTTGCTGCATGAGAAATCAAAACATCCACAAAATTGCAATGCCGACACTAAAGAGCCATAAATTTACCAATTAGCCATCAGGAGAAACCGTCTAATTTTGTCTCATATGGTGGGTGACTCCATTAAATTGCGTATCGTGGTAGGATTGTGACGGCATCATTGGACATCTTTAATGGTTTCCATGGCAGGATAATTACTGACTCAACTCGAAACGGAACTGAAGAAGCAGTCAATTATAATTGGTCTTTTTTGCGATTCTCTCTAAATAATATGGAGTTGCCGTGAACGGCAAAAAACTGCATTTACTTTAATCCCTGTTTCTATTTAAACTACACTTAGCTTGTCGGCCAAACTATCTTGTTACCAGAGAAGACAATAAATCTCAAAATGTGTGGTTTTACATGGGACGGGAGCATTGACAGTATAACTAGATGGAACATGCTTTAGAGATGTGCGGCTACAAGCGCTAATAACACCAAAGTAAATAGTAATTAGTAAAGAATCAGTATATGTTTCAGCTTAGGATTACGTCAAACAGTATGTAATAAGTTTCTTAAACTAAGTGTAAATTTTAACAGCGAAACGCGTACGTGCATTAAACCATATAAAAACAGTTGCGCTGGCGTTCTTTAATTCTAGTTATCTTTGAGTGCTACTCAGCGCTCGTTTTTGTTAGAAAGAACTTCAGTGACTCGTCACGCTTCGCATACGATTCTAATAGGCCTCTCCCTGTTTATCACATTTTCTGTCTCTGTGTGATTATTTTAAAGACATTCAAGACAATCTATCGTTTAGTTATACGCCAGAACTGGTGGACTCGATGTGGCTAAAACAAAATGGAAGTTGTCCTCCCCATTTCAACAATCACTACAAAAAAATGTTTAGCTTAAAAAATATTTTACGTGCGTTGTAATTGTGTACATTTTAGAACATTTGAGTTTATTGCACGTAGGTATTTGTCTGAAGAGGACAGAGTCAGATGTTGCTTTGACGCAATGGAATTAGCACTCAGCTTCTTTTGAAACAGTGAACAAAGGACTAGCTATGAACAATAATCTGCCAATATAAATAAAATCATCTGTATCTGTTGAAAGATTTAGGGAAAGAATAGATATTTGGCTCGAAGGCTTTATGTAAATGAGTGATTCTGTAAAAATTATGATGTTGAAATTGTTTTCTCTTTTAAAAATACAGTTTATTTGTAAAATTGTTAAATTTATTAACCAGAAACAATTTTTAAATAAATAATAATTATAATATATCCTACATATGTTGTAATGTGCACAATTTACCATAGATTGGTTTTTGTTGATATAGGAATTTCTCTGCATGAATTTTGTTGTCACTTTTACACAGATGTTTTGTATGCTGTCAACTAGGCATTACAACCGCAAAAAAAATCCTATTACCAGTGACGGTATCACACAAAATAGTAAACTCTCCACCCTTTACCTTCTTTTAATTATGTTTCCTTGACTACATAACGTTTGTTATTTATTTATTTATTCACTTTTCTGAAATTTAGTGTATTATAATACATAAAAAACGTTGATAAAACCACTGAATCAAAAATTTTAATATTCCAGGGGAATTTAATTTCGGAAAGATTCATACACAAACTACGTTACAAACGTTAATGCTATTATATTAGATGAAAAACAAAAGGGAAGCAGATTACTACGCTCACCTAGGTCCGCGCGAGACAAGCAGCGGGAAAATGCTAGTACATTATAAACATATTTAGTTCGAAAATGTTCAATGCCTTGACTTTTCACTTTGATTGTCTCCAAAACTACTAAAACTTAACGCTTTTTCAAGATTCTGTTTTCGACAGAATTTTTTTTTTTTTTTTTTTTTTTTTTTTTTTTTTTTTTTTTTTTTTTTTTTTTTTTTTTTTTTTAAATGGCTTTTGGCAGCTGAGGCCATACAGCCAGCTCAATGTGTTATATTAAAGCTTCCAGTGAATCAGTTAAATCCAGTGTTTATATAGTTTTCAAAGTGCGGACGCCACAGGACGGACAGGACACACACACAGACACACAACACTTAACATCCATGCCCGCGGCCGGATTCGAACTGGCGACCTTCGGTACGTGGAGCTAGCACTCTAGCCCCTACGCTACCGAGGCCGGCAACAGAAATGTTATGTAATGTATGACCTGGGGACAGAGTTTCTTATTGACTGGGCAATCTGACATTAAGCTCAACTGGGAAGGTCATATTGGGCAGATGGTAGGAAAAGTTTACAAAATCCTTTTGTTTTAATTTTAATAAATAAATTACGCCAAAGCAATTGACTTTTTTGTGTTTATTGGTCTCCCGTACGCGTTTCACTTCTTTTGCAGAAGCATCTTCAGCGGGTTTTTTCTGTTAATTATGTACAAAAGTTGTAAGCAGGTTAAGTTCTAGAGTGTAGTTTTCTTTATCAAGTGGAATTTTGTTTAGTCTAGAACTTAATACAATCATCTATATAGCCAACAAAAATGGACACAAGGAACACAGGGTACACCAACTAAACAACAAAATTGTAAGACAAATAAAGAAAACTTCACACAATACAACCCCATCATCACACCACAATAGATCAACTCCAGATAATACACCACATACACCACAAAATAGAAATAAATGGCATGTGATGACATACATCAACAAAGACACATACAAAATTGCAAATATATTCAAAAAACAGGGACTAAAAGTAGTATTCAGAACAGATAACACAATACATAAAAACATTAAAAATAACACACAATCCAATAAATATCACAATTCAAGAATATACAGGCTAACATGCAATGAATGCGAAGCACAGTACATAGGACAAACATGCAGAAATTCGAAACCAGGTACAAGGAACATATAAGAGCTCTAAAATATAACTACCATTCAACATTTGCAGAACACTTACAAGAACACAACCACCACCCAACAAATATTGACTCAACATGCAAATACTCACCATAAACAACAACAAACCACAAATACTAACATTCCAAGAAAACTACCACATACAAAAAGCACTAACAGAAGGAAAACGAATAATAAATGAATATACAAACCTCACACACCCAACACTATACAAAACACTGAAGCTAAAATAAAATAGAAACATCGACACATAAAAACAACAATAAATAAGGACATACAAAACAACAACTACTGAAATCATTTATATTTGAAAGAAACCGCCGAACAATAGAAGACTGAAAAAAACAAAACAGCAGCGCATAACTACAAAAATTCGATGCTTAGTAAACAAAACAGAACGGCCATTTGCAAGTAATAACAAACACATAGTGCAGTGCAAAAGTGTAGTGTTGTGAATCTCAAACATGAAGACACTTCCCACCGAAAATGCAAAAGCATTGATGCTGAGAATGGAGCTAAAAGAAATATAATAGACCACAAAATGTAAGTAGATTATAAGTTAGATAATAATTCATTCCACTGTACAAACCACTAACATAACCTGCTTACAACTTTTGTACATAATTAACAGAAAAAACCCGCTGAAGATGCTTCTGCAAAAGAAGTGAAACGCGTACGGGAGACCAATAAACACAAAAAAGTCAATTGCTTTGGCGTAATTTATTTATTAATATTATCGGCAATTGAGGAAAATGATCCGCAACATCCAGATATTAAAATCCTTTTGTTTACTGGAAAGGCTGATGAGAGGATGTACCAGAGAAGTGGGGGAATTGGGTTGTAAAACTTTTGTCAGACCATTTCTTGAATATAGTGGTGAAGATTCGGACCCACATTTTAGCTATCAAATACACGAATTGGAGGGTGTGCAAAGTAGAACAACTAGATCTTTTTTTGGAAATTACCGCACTACCCAGTCAGCAACTGATTTGATAAAGGACCTGGAGTAGGAATCACTGGAAGACAAGAGTGCTGAGATTGTACAAGGCGTACACTGGCGGGATATTGGTATCTGTGGGTCAGCCGACCAGTGCAGTTGTCTCGACACCTGATGAAGACGGCGGAGCTAGTCGTCAAAATATCGTGTTTGCACAACACAATCCGGCGGTACACCCGTGAAGACTACATTGCAGTCATACGCCGGGAAAGTCTTCGTTCTTACATTAGGAGTGTTGCTTGGAAGGGAAAAGACGGTATTCGATTTCATTCATGAGAAAGTTTTCTTTTGTGAGTAAGGCTGTCAGGTATTGGAATAAATTTCTGAGAAAGGTGATGAATAATTTAGCCAAAACGCTGAAACAATTTAAAATTTAAATTCGTAAATGGCAAAAGTAGATCGGTAGAGAAAATTAATACTTTAAGTACATGAGATAATAATAAAACAAGAAAGGGGCAATTAAATTAAATTCAGTTTTCCTTTATCGTAGCCGACTATCCTAACCAGGTAAACCGACACGCTATAGCGGATCTACAGTTTAACGTAGAACTCAATCTTAATCACTCTAGATTTCTTACGAACTTAACATACACAAAGCAGGCTTTGCCAGAGATGAAGGACAAGTTAAAAGCTATTTAAATCCCTTCCAAGACACTCATTCGAACAGGAGACCTTCCAATCCTCAGTCGATTTGAATGGTCATCAGTCTACAATTCCAGGCTCACCTTGTTCCTAGCACCGTTCTTCTTGAAATACTTATATTTAAAGAAAAAATCTCATTAAATTTTGGAATCAATACGGACCAACATATAGTGAGAATACCAAAGGAAATGGACAAGAGCGTAAAATTCTGTAGTGATATGTGCTGACAGGAAGGACATTTTGGTCCAATGGACATCTCCCTGACCTGCGCCGACCTGCAAGGTCCCTCGACCACTTGTGAACCAGACACAAAACAGGTATTCAACTATCCTCGCCGCGACTCTGCCATTCGAAACTGGTCTTCAGCGGCCGCGGTCCTCAACCAACTGCTTCTCGGTGAACCGGAAAAGCCGGATTCATTCCAGGAAGCAGTGTGTGTGACAGTCCCACACAACTAATATATTTGTATTGAGCTACTTTCTCAGCTATTCAGCCAACCGGATACAAGAGAAGAGCCGATCCGTGTAGACTACTCGGCGATAGTAAATGTTCCTTTAACAGCGTCAAATAGACAAACGAAACGAAAACAATTTCAATGGAGAATTGGATATCGAATAACACAGGGGCTGATTCAGATTTCTTACTGGGTTTCCCAACTTATTGTTCCTGAAAACATCGAATATTTATTCGGATTCGTAAGAAAACATTGAAGTATAACAGTACTTCTTTTTTTATCAGTTCCAGCACTGAACAGTCTGTCAAGCCTATTGCGTGAGTTGTAACGCTCGGGCTTCGCATTCGGGGAGGATGTGAGTTCAAATCCCAGTCCGACCCAGCCCTACAGTTTTCGGTTTTCCATGGTTTTCCCAAACCACTCCAGGCGAGTACCAGGCTGTTTCCTTCGAAAGACCGTGGGAAAATTCCTTCCTGTTCCTTGTTCCCAGTCCTTTACCGCCTCTAATTGCCTCAACGTCAATATGGCGTAAAACCATTAGAAAGGAAAATGTCTGTAAGAGGTCTCTAACTCGTAAACAGAATAAGTCAAGTCTTCAAATCTGCTCATATTATGTGCTGTATTGCTCCAAAATCGTCCCATAAAAGCAACTGGATGTTGAAAAAATAGTTATTTTTCACCCATCTTGTGAAATATCGTTAAGTAGAGAACTAAGTTTAAAAAAAATGCGCTTGGAAACAAAGACGTGATCTGTCAAAGTTGTCAATGTTACAGACACGCTACTAACTTGAAATTCGTCGCCACCGGCGGTACTGCCATGTATTTAAATAACAAATACATTTAAACCACTTTCTAAGTTGAAATAGTGTATTATCCACTAAGCAATAAAATAACTTATTAGAACTGAGCGATTGCGCTGAAGACGCAAGCACAAATGCTGTGCATTGTTGGAGGGTGTGGAGCAAAGTCTGTTATACAGTCTGAAAATATGTCAAACAATTAATTTTGCGCCAAGCGACCACTCGCTGAAGAACTTAATCCATAAGGTTTATGATTAAGTTATTACAGTAAATACAGGCTTGTATGTGATAGTAATAAATTTAAAAACAAACCCACACATACAAAGTTTATAAACTTCAAACGTATTCCAGAAAACATGGAATCGACAAGATGTGAAATGCGTTCGAAATGAACTAAAATTCCAATAATAGTTGCATTGGATTTTTTATTAAATAATAACTAATTTTTGTTATTCGGCTACATAGGTCGTACAGCGAGCTCAATGTGATAATTACGACCATCCAGTGAATCAGTTTCTCCAGTGTACCATTGCTACTAAGTATGGACACCACAGTACGGACAGGGCATTCACACAGATACACAACACTTAAATACCCATGACCGCGGCCGGACTCGAACCGGCGACTTTCGGCACGCGGGGCTAGTGCTCTAGCCCCTACGCTACCGAGGTCGGCACCATTAAATGTTGAAAATTTTCAGTGGGCCCTATAATTAGGTACAAATTTTCACCGTCTACTTCGGCGATGGATGGGGGTGACAGAGGATTCGTATTGCATATAAAGTTATTGATCTCCTCTTGAAATAGTATCTGATGCGTAAAAGTAATGATGTGTCTGAGTATAAAATGTAGGTACAATGCATCATGAAGTAACTCAGGTTTTATCTTCCTAAACAAAATTTTGTTCAGTGGCAGATTTTGGAATTCATTTTTAAACTAAAAATCTTAATTTGATTCACAATGCTCTCCAATCCAACATAAGATAAGCTCTGCAATATTCTGTCTGAGGAGAATTTGCAGATTCCTCCGGAGTCCATCATATTTTTGTGAACAGAATTACACGGATGAATCATTACGAAATAAAACATAATTTTATCTAAAATCACGTGAAATTACATTTGCTGAATTTCAAGCCGTCTTAAAGCTGACAAGGCGGAATCTAAGTCCTTTAAGGTGTCGCCACTGATTATTAAGAGATCGACCTACAAGAACTGAAATTTGGCAACTGATTACTTGCTATCTCCGTTACGCTTTTCTAGGCAAATATCAGTAACGCTAAGGTTGATATTAAACCTAAAGATTGATTGAATTCTCCCAAAAGAGATATATGTAGCCTGGTATTGGAGGGAGGGTGGCCAGTTCCTTTCCTCCTTACCTAATATAACCCGGTAATTCTATCGGCTAAGGGAAACTACAGTTTTCAAGTGGAATCCGAACCACGAAAGCAATCTGGCGTACTTAACATTACATAGCTAGCTGTTCCCGAGGTCAATGTCAGCTTAAGGGCTTATGGAAATCCCCGCCGAGATAAAAGTCTATCAAAAAGAGAGTTATCTATCTGAAACTAAAACATGTTTTATCTAGCGAGATATTCAGTTCTTTACACCTTGTCGACGTCGAAGTCATTAGAGGCAGGAAAGGTATAGAAAATGGGGGAGGAGTGGGAGGGGCAAGGAACGGGAAAGAATTCGGCCATGTCATTTTGAAGTAACCATCCTATCATTAGATTGGAGTGGTTTCCGAAAACAGAAATGTAGATGATTGGACGCGGATTCGAACCCACGTCTTCCCGAATGCGAGGCTAGAGCCATTACGCTCACTCAGAACGCTCGTTCAATTATTCTCATTGCTACAGATATGCCCATGGGGGAACTTGTAATGGCACAGTGAATATTTTCCTGCTGTTAACTATTTTTGGAATCAAGTAAATGAATTACACAATAAGACTCTGTCACCAAACCTACGAAAGAATTTGCTAGTATATAAACCGTATACTGAAGATAGACAGACTTCTAATAGTTTCTTTTAATGTTTCCAACCAACATGATATTGTTTCAGTTTAGAGGTTTGTTATGTCTATTGATAATGAGGAATGTTTAAGTTATAGTTAAATTCCTCTTTGTATTGTTTAAGGAATCCAATGTGATTGGCTGGCGAAACCATTATCATTCGCAACATTCGATAGCAAACGACTTGTTGCGCGCAGCTGGACGCCAGTTTCATTCCGATAAAGTAAAAATTTCCGTTGCCTACGTCGCACGTTGTAACGGAACCTAATAGTTAGTCATCAAAGTACATTTAATGTTTATTGAAATTGCAAGTAAGTGTTTCGCAGATGATACGGCTTTTTTCACGGCACATAGGTGTCAAGCTACTGCCATCCACCCACTACAACAGGTTCTACAGCAAACCGAAGCTTGGGCCAGAAGGTGGAGAATCACCCTCAACACTGGAAAAACCCAAGCCATCATGCTGACAAGGCGCCTGGGGAAGCGAGATCGCCAGCAAAATCGCACCAATATGTTGCACCTAAATGGAGAAGAGATCGAGTGGTCTGCCAATGTCAAATACCTCGGTGTCACTATGGACTACCGGTTAACCTGGAAAAGCCACATCGAGGACATTCGACGAAAAGTCGCAGCTAGGTTCAAAGAACTGTACCCGATCCTCAACCGGGACAGCTCCTTATCAGCCAGTACCAGAGTCAGTATATATTGCAGTCTAGTTCGCCCGGTAATCGAATATGCGTGCCCGGTGTGGGGCTACGTATCAAAAACCAGGTTGGGCAGACTGCAAACAATGAAAAACAGAGCACTTCGGCGGGCACTACATGTCCCGAACCGGTTCCCAACAGCCGACCTGCACGAAGCCGCAGGTGTCCCGCTGATCAAAGGAAGAATATTGGAGATCACCAAATCCTTCTACAGAGCTGCAAGCACGTCCACAAATCCACTAATTGCAAATCTCGGACAGTATAACAATGCACATGACAAACACGAAAGGCCATTGTCCATCCTAACAAGAAATTAAAACAATGAAAGAGCAAAGTTAAAGACATACCAATAACAAAAGTCACCCAACCTGAAAGTCTGAAGGAAATGTCAAGTGACAAAACCTTCACCTTAACTGCTTGAAAATATAAAAGCAGAAATTGCTTTCGGGCGGGCACGTGTTTGATGTGGAAAACATATGTTGCAATTTACAAAGAAGGATTCACGAATATCTCAGAGATTCATTTAAGCTGATGCAACATTACTTTTGAAGTAAGTTGCGGTTTGGTTTTTTTTTTTTTTTTTTTTTTTTTTTTTTTTTTTTTTTTTGCTATTGGCTTTACGCCTCATCGATGTCATTAAAGGCGGGAAAGGTCTGGATACACGAAACGGGAAGGAATTCAGCCGTAGCCTTTTGAAGGAAGCATCTGGATGCCCGGAAAGGGATTCGAACCGGAGTCCTCCCGAATGCGAGGCCAGAGGCGGTTTGGCGGTCATCATACTGTCTGGCGATCGTAATAATAATAAAACTCACGCAAACGGTTCTCGTACACAGTATATTCTGTTGAATTTCTGATTTGAAAACAGTTTTGTCTTGATACAGTTAGAATGGAACTCTAAAGTAAATTGTTGGGTCACTTTACATTGATTCTTGCAACTACGTTTCCAGGTCAGATAGCGCGCGAACAGGTATGTATGTCGGTTTTCGAAGAGAAACTTTTTTAAATTACTATGTGAACTCTGACGGTTGATTTCAGAGGATTTCACAGGCATCTGGCGCTTTCTAAACTACGTCTGCGGATATAAATTTTGGGAATTATTTTTAATTGTTCCATTTTGCAACTCTCATAGTGTGTCTTGTCAATGATATATTTTAAATATCATCAGCCATTTATGTTGATACTACATGTCTGAACATAAACGATATGTATGTTGCTATATCCTGCCCCGTTGCCTTAGTTGGCTGCAGTTTAGTGACGGAGTTGGTCGCTGACGTGGGGTTAACCGGTTAGATTCCTGGTGCTGTAAGAAATTTTCATCATCAGAATTTTTGCGGCATGATAGGAAGGTGGTGATACACAATTCTTAATCATTACGTTGAGCACCATAGTCCTGGGTTAAATTCCAAACATCTCCGGCAGTGCGTATGGTGTGATGGCATAGGACACTGTTGGTGGTAATTCTTATGGACTTTAAGTCTGTCGGCCCCCTTTCGGAAAGGTAGGTTTGAATGGGCTGGCACCCCCTCTCTTCTTCATCTCTCATTTCATAGAACAAGCTACACTCTGTACTGAACCCAGACACTATCACGGTCATCCCACCGGTCTTGGTGGTGTAACGGTTAGCATTCTGGCCTCGCTTTCGGGATGACAGTGGTTCGAATCCCCGTCCGGGCATCCAGATTTGGGTTTTCCATGGTTTCCAAAATCACTCCAGGCAAATACCGGGATGCATCCTTCAAAAGGCCATAGCCAATTCCTTCCCATTCCTTGCCCGCCCCCCCCCCCCATCCTTTCCCGTCTCTAAGGACCTCGCTGTTAAGAGACGTTAAGCAGTAAGAAATAATAATAATTAAAAAAAGGTCATCCACACATACAGTAACAGATACTAACACGTAATGAGGAAGGCAACGGAAACTACCCTCGTTTATCTTCCCAAGAAAATTTCCATGGAGGGGATACATACTGTATGGTAACCGCTTACGCCCTGTTTCGCATATTGCATCATAAGAAGAAGATGTAGCAAAAATGAAACGAAATAAAGAAAAAATGGAATTTTAGTAGGTTTGAAATGATAACCGGAACATTACCAGCCCACCGATTTAGCAGTCAACCCATGCGGTTCGTGAAAAAGAGCGTCTCATGTATAAATGGCCCAACGTGATAAAACGAGACGTAAATTTCCTAAAAACTGACTCAGGCGTGCGTTTTACCCCAATAATATTTAGCTGTCGTTTCCAAAGCGACAAAAATATTAAAAATTCCTCAGTTCCGAAGATCTGACAGTCCCATTGTCGAGATATACGACACCTGGTGAAGCGTATAAAGTGTAACATTAATCGAAATCAAACTCCAAGTAGTAAAAAATAATCACTGTTTTACTTCCACACCAATAAATTCAAATAAATAATTGGAATGAGTCCATAAATTGCTGTTTTTTATCTTCAGAAACAGTGAGCGAGGCTGTGCAAAGGATTTTTGGGAGAGGTGTTCTGGTAGCTCAGTGCCTAAGCGCTTGCTTTCAAAACGCTCGCTGCTCCTGCCCCGGGCACGAATCCCGGCAGGCCCAGGAATTTTGAGAGTTGTGTTTAATCATATGAGCTACGCCAGGACGCTCCGTGGTTCGGATTCCACGTTAAACTGTAGGTCCCAGAGGAAAGGAACTGGCCGTCCTACCTCTGACACAATGGCTTAGTATGCCTCCTTCGGGAGGATCCAACCAACCTTCGGGTTGTGGACTAAGTTAAGTTTACTAATTCATATATAGAAGGCTCTGGATGATATGTTTCTCCAGTCATATATTTCGATAAGAAGAGCTGAAATACTTTACCGTTGCTTCAAGTGACGTGCAGGTACCAGTGGCGCCACATTAACGGATTTCCGAACTTGGCCACTTTTAATAGCAAAGAGTGTGCTTATACATTTCGAAATAGCTCGCTTATTTTCAAATAGATGGCAACTTTTGCCTTTCATATGCGGTGATTGTGTTTTGAGATCATATAAACTAAAATGAATTTACTTTAGTTTATCAGGAATTTTTACAGACAATTTGTGTACAATGAAGCTCTTAACATCAGGGGATAAGAAGATGCAAATATCCAGATGGCGGCAGCACCGCGGAAAATACGTATGAGTGTGCCACTCTCGCGAGTGGAAGCTTTTCTGGTGTTATTTTAACTTAACGACATGAATGCGAAATGGTAGTTGGTGCAAGACGCATGGAGCATTCATAAATTGTTCGTGAATTCAAAATTTCTTGACCAACAGTGACAAGATTGTGTAGTGCGTATGAAATTTCTGGCATTAGCTGCTGGCGTGGAAAATGCAGTTTCCGATCACGTCAACTTAATGACTAAGTCCGGTGGAGTCTGCATGGAGTGTTATTGCTGATAAACAGGTATCAGTGCGTCATAAAATAGCAACCCTCAAAGTGGGAGACGTGTCCATGCGGACAGTGCAGAGATATATGTTGATGGAATAAGGCAGCAGAAGTCCAAACCATGACTGCATAGAAAACGTCTCTCCTGGGCTCGTGAACATATCGATTGTACCATATATGACTGGAAGAATGTTGCGTGGTCATGATTCAAGTTGGTAAGAGCTGTTGGTAGAGTTCGTGTGTGACGCAGATCCCACGATGCCATCGGCCCAGGTTTCCAGGTGTTGTGTTTTCATGGTATGGACTGGAGCCTCTGGTCAAACGGATCAGGTCATTTACTGGAAATGGTTATATTCAACTACTTGGAGACAATCCGAAACCATTCTTGGCCTTCATGTTCCCAAACAACGACAAACTTTTCTTGGATGACAATGCACCATGCCACCGGACCAAAAGACATGATTGGTTTGAGGAACATTCTGGGCAATTCCAGCGAATGATTGGGCATCAGATTGCCAGTCATAAATCTAACTGAACATTTCAAAAGGTAAGTCCATGCACAACGTCTTGCACCGGCAATACGTTCGCAGTTACAGGCGGCTTTAGAGGGAACATGGTTGATTATTTCTTCAGATCACTTCCTACTGCTTATTGAGGCAATGTCAAATCGGATTGCTGCACTTCGCCGGGAAAAAGGGGATTCCACAAGGTATTCTGAGGTATACCATAACTTCTGCCACTTAAGTGTGCATTCAAATAAAACTGTCTGTTCGTACATGTTACAGGTTGCAGCACTTCAAATATTGCTTACAGGAAGCTTTGTGTAAAAATTGCAGTGTTAACTCTGCCAATGCTTTGCTACGTTCATGCGAAGTACGTGGGGATGTTCCGTGGTTTTGATTCAACGTAAAACTGTAGGTCCCCTTTACCCGGTACGATTACCTGATTAGGATAACCACGAAAGAGACGCATGGGCAGCTAATTGAAAAACTGTCACGCGACGGGCGAACAATCCTTCGGGATCTCACGCCCAACTAAGTCATACGAAGTTACATTTTACGTGCACAAACTCGTTTAGACCTTTAAAATAACCTAAGCTGCTCATATGCAGTTTCCTACCCAGTTAATATTTCTTTGGTAATTTTTAAGTTTCTTAATAACACAAATTTCTGTTTTTATAATGTACAGGTGAGTATTAATTCAATGTAGCCTAAAGCAACTGCATGCATATATAGAAAATTGACACCTAAAGAATAGCCAATTGTTTTACAGGGAACAATTTAACATCAGTGCAAAGCATCATACCTGCGAGAAGTATTTTTCATCAATTGTCATGATATTTTAGCACTTTGAAGAAATCTATCGAAGCAATGTAACATGTGGGTGAGATTTGTTAAAAATAGAGCTGTAAAAGTAAAGAGAAATTGAGTACCCGCATGTTAACGTTACTAAGCCAGTTAGTACTAGTTACTATCTAATCGTTACTCGCTGCTTTTAGTACAAACGAGTTCTAGCATGAAGCATTGTATCGAATCACACCGCCTGGGACGACTTCGTTACTATCGTATGGCTTCGCAACTCGTTACTTTTGATGAAATCGAGCACTAGTAAGAAGCATCGCATCGAGTCGCGGCGCGTACTGATTACTGGATGACTTCGTTCATACTCTGCAAAGTTTAAGTAAATTGTTCATTTAGTAAAGCAAATAAAATAGAAGTCAGAATATCGCATTGTAGGATAAACACATTTCATAAATGTTTGAAATTAATAAAATCTCATTAACGAATGATCAATAAAAAACCAATAACCACCTTTTATTATCTATCCAAATTTTATATTTACAAATTACGAAATGTAAATTTTAATGTAAAAAAACTACAAAATAACTCTTTATGTTGTCAAAATTACTTACCTCTTTAAAAATATCAACACTTAACAGTAAATAGTATTAATAAGGAAGCGACGTCACAGGTAGTGGAACACCGAATGTGAAAATGCAGTCGACGAGTGAGCCACAACCTGGACGAGGGTGGAACTCAACTAAGCAAAAAGAAGACTGGGAAGATTTCTCAAAGTCTGCTAAGACCATTAGGCGTGTGAAGAGATCTTTCGATCGTTCAAGATTGGAGAAATTGGAGAAAGAATTCAGTTTCTACAACACCAGAAATTTTTACCGTGTTGGCATACTACTTCGACCAATTACTCAGTTGCCAAGAACCCAAGGATAAATTACCTGTGGGAGATACGTACAATGCATGTAAATTCCCCATCTGAACTACCTAGTTTGCAGCAAGTCACTGCCACCATCAAACGCCTCAAGAATAACAAGGCACCTGGAGAAGATGGCATAATTGCGGGAGCCCTTAAAGCTGGCGGAAGTACTATCGCAGACTGACTGCTGGGAAACTAGAAGGATACCCGACGACTGGAAGACAGCACAAATACACCCACTGCACAAAAAAGGGGACAGAGGTGGTGTCAACAACTATCGGGGAACATCGCTGTTACCAGTAGCCTACAAAGTTCTGTCTATGATTCTAGAGGACAATGTGGAGAATCAGTGTGGCCAAACGATTGGTGAATATCAGGGAGGAATTCGGCGAAGACGCTCTTGCAGCTAGCAGATATTCAAATGTTTTAAAAAAAAAAAAAAAACAACAGCAATAACAACAATTCTCCAAATAAAACACACGAAAAGTGTGAAGGCTTACTATTCGATTGACCGCCAAACATTCTTCATGGTGCTGCGAGAGCGTGGTGTAGATTATAAAACACACACCCTCATCGAACAAACTCCCACAGACACTTCTTCCAGAGAAAAATTCAGAAGAAAACTGTCCAGGAGTTTCAAGATCACAACTGGAATAAGACAAGGAGATAACCTCTCACCCATTCTGTTCGTTCTGGTGCTCGACAAAGTCGTCAGAACCTGGGAACAAAATTGGAATAAAACCAGTCAGCATTGGAGCCGGAACACGAAAGATCGAAATCAGGAGCCTGGCTTTCGCGTATGACATCACAATCCTAACCAATGACTCTAAGGATGCTGCCATTGCTGTTCAAACCCTACACAACATAGCGGAGAAGACAGGACTAAAAATATAGTACGAAAAGACCAAGTACTTACAGAGTCGGCACCCCGGGAAAGCCTAGTTCTTATATGCTGCGGAGACCTCGATTATGAACAGGAAAGGCACCATGGTTGATCTGGAAAAAGCTGAAAGACGTCTCCTGAGGGATATTCATGGACCAAGAGTACTCCCGGATGGAACCTATCAACTGAAAACGAACTGCGAATTATACCAACAGTTGGAGAGGGCTAAAACCAGCATGCGACGTACGCGGCTGAAGTTTTACGGACATCTTCTGAGAATGGACAGCATCAAGCTTACCAAGAAGGTCTTCTCACTTAACAAAAGCTATAAGACAAGAATCATGTCGCTCAATGAGGCACAAAAAGATTTGGACTCCGCTGGGATTTCCGAGACTGTCGTTGCAGATTGCTCCAAATTTCATAATATGGTTAACTCCTGGTCCCCTCCACCAAAAGTTACTAAACATTGGAAACCAATCTCACAGGAGAGAAAGGAAAAAACATTAGCTGGACTTAATAGGTATTGGGAACACAGGCGAGCATCAAGAAATAAGTAGTTATAAGTGCTCCATATTGGGCTTGAATCAGTATATAATAATATTAATTGTATTAAAATAATGTACGTGCAATGTCCTTATACATTTTTCTTTCTAACGAAACGAATCAAAATCAAAATTCCCAGAAATACGCGATGTTTAAATGTTAATTCTCTCATTCAGATTCATTAAGTCGCTGGGCGAACCGTTCCGGTTCCCGTATGATTCGTCGTATTTGTTCGTTTACCAAATCAAACTGAAACCGATAAGACAAATGCGAGTAACGAAATGAATTTGCAACAAAACTACTTACAATTAAATTGTATTATATGGCTCATTGGCTTAAAGAGGCTGCATCCTGAAATAGGGATTGATAAAGCTGTAATAATAATAATAATAACAACTTCTACCAGCCCTTCTCTTTCCTGGTAGAAGAAGAACTTCTTGGTTAAAAAAATCTGAGAACATTGACCTCCAAGACAACAAAGGAGTTAATCTCAGCATCAACCAGCAGAGACGAGACAGCCAAGATGGTTGCCGACATCCGGAACGGATAGGGACCAGAAAAAGAAGAATAACAACTTCGAATAAGGCAATGTACTCGTTACTCAGTAACGAATACATACGGTTTGCTACAGCTCCAGTTGAAAAGGAAGATAAATCGACTTCAGTCAGATGTTATACTGACGTTAAATAGAAGGACTAGTGTTCTGGAAAATATAGAACAATCAGGAAACATGCTATCAACAGTGTTACTAGTGTGAGATTTATAATGAACTATAATTTCACTATAATTTTCTATCAAGATCGTAGACTATTAGAATTTTGTGAAAAATGTAAACTAGTAGAAGAAAACACTCTATCTGATAATAATCAGTAAGAAGATATGGGAAGAAACCAATTGTAAATATGGTTTCAGAAATCAAGTACTGTTCTGATAAACATACTCCGGAGTGAGTACACAAAAAAGGAATCTCGCGTGGTTGCAGATAATCTAAATGGGGGTCTGGCAGATATACGAGAAAGAAATTCAACTGGAGCAGAATGGAATACATCGAAGATCGGGATATTCG
Source organism: Vandiemenella viatica (assembly GCA_031002005.1). Lineage (NCBI taxonomy): Eukaryota > Metazoa > Arthropoda > Insecta > Orthoptera > Morabidae > Vandiemenella > Vandiemenella viatica. The sequence continues at coordinate 187,474,091 of CM061919.1, forward strand.
AAGAAACAGTGAACAAAAGGCAAGAAGCTGGCTGCGAAACATGCAACATAGAAAAACTTATGTGTTGATGAATCAGAGGAAAAGTCATAAATATATAGGTCGACAGCAATACAACTCTAGCCCCGCTATCGCGAGGTCCTACGTTCGAATCCCCGTCCGGCCATCCATATTTGGGTTTTCCATGGTCTCCCCAAAACGTTCCATTAAAGGATCATGCCCGAATTCCTTCCCGTTCCTTGGACCCTTAGCTCTCACTCTCCGCCCATTCCTTGTTGTTTCAACTATCCTTTTGCGATACCTGTAAGTTCCATGCTCTTCTGGTTTCTTTTGTCCATATCCATCCTAATCACTTGCCCAGCGAATATTGTCCTTTCGAGTTTGAGTTTTTCCGATTTGTCCTCACTTTTTGAAAAAAAAAAAAAACTTTTTTGAGAGTGTTACTGCTCAGTTCTAAGTTTCCACCATCAGCCCTCTACTGCGGCTGACGAACAACTCTAGCTACTACAAGCCTCTAGCTTAGATCACTAACATCGCTCCCATCCAAAAGCTTACACATCCTACTTTCTTTCTGCCTCCAGCCAAGATGATCTCTATTGTCCAAGCAGTAGCTTATAACTTTTTTGCTAACGTTATCGTATCAGAATCGACCTTATGATCTTTGTGCTATTCGGGTACTCGTGTTATATTTACCTTTGGAAATGAGACAGCCAATACTCATTATCGACTTGACAAAATAAAGCGTGGTTTTCCCCTATGAATCTTGTCCCTCCGTTGCCCTACGAGCAATAGTCATTGCGCGGAAATGTGTCTGACTTCCAATCGCTGTTCGGATACTTTCCTGCCGCCAAGATTCTCACTAAACTAACTTAATCAACCCGAATGGAGCATGTAGGCTGGCCCAGATTTGGCTTCGTACACTCTTTTCGCTGATTAACGTACGTGTTGCTGCGTGCGTTAAAGCCCTAGATCGGTTGTGGTGGGGATACTGGTTCAAATCCCGAATCCAGTGTACCTGACGTCCTTATTGGATTTCTTCAATTCACTTAAACAATTGCTGGGATGGTCCCTAATCTCTGCCTCACAAACTATATATTTCAAAAACAAAAATACACTCACCATAGAGCACTGGGGTACGCGAATTGCACGTAGGGTGTTCGCGACAAGATTTACGTTACGTTGGCTAACTGGGTATCTAGAGACCGTAACACGCAACATAGTGAATTGAGATTGAAAATGAAAAATCGCTCCTAAAGTCGACTGGACTTACTACAAGAAACAAGCTCATCCATAAAATTAATTAATAACACATTACTCTTTGTGACTGTATTACTTTTTTTGGACAAAAATCCTTGTTTTAAAAAAATGAAATAAAAAGACATTTTTTAAAGGAGTTCGCCATTGTTTGGGTAATTTCATAGGGGTATGTTCAGCTATGAGTTTGAGAATCTCTGTCATAGAGAATGCAAGTTACACAGACAAATGGCAACATTTAACCTACTCTTTTTGAATATGGGTGGGGGGAAGGGGTGCCATTCTCTGTCATATTCTTGACTGTGGTTCCGGAGTTTATTGTCTCTCGACATTTACTCCATCTTAATTCGATGTGGTATAACGTATCTGTTTGTATGTATTCACTTGTGGTGGTTTACATTGTGGGTGTTTCGACACTATTGTCTAGGTTGGTAAATCTTCTGATGAGTTACATTAGCAACTCGACGATAAAAGTCAGCTTGTAGCCCCATTCGTCTACGGCGTGCCCACAGCAATGGTCTTACTGCTTGGCGGTTGATCCGGTGCGTTACCACGCCACTTGTCTGTGGGAGGTTCGTAGCCACTTATGCTCTGGACACCGCCGAAAACAGGCTGCATGTGGCCTGCCACAGTTGCAACAGATGGCTTCCTGTTTGGGTCTTGGGTATTCTTGTTGCAGATGGTCACGCCCGCAACGGACGCACCTCAGCTTGGCGGTGCATTAATGTGCGCAGTGGTGAAACCGTTGACAGCTGTAGCACTGTACAGGTCTTGGTGAAGGCTTCTTGGTTTCTGGGTTGGTAGCTTATTTCTTGGTTTGTTGGCTAGACGCAGGAGCTTCCCAGTTCTTTCAGCTTACTGGTTATCGTCTGTAGGTCCGACAGGCAGGATGGGATGATCGTGATTGCATCCGGTGACGGCCAGGCGAACAGGGGCAGCATAGTGTCCGGTTGCAGCAGGCCTAGCGGGCATACCCAGTTGTGCGGGTATACGACTAGTATTGGAGGTACAGGCCCCTCTTCCAAGCCTGAGAACTGCACCTCCATCTAACTGCTTCCTTGAGGCGGGTCTGAATCCTCAGGACCCGGGATGACAGGAATAATCACTGACTTATCCGGAGTTTCGCTAGGTAGCTGTTGGATAGTAAGTTTAGGATGCGATGCAGCTTACCTCCATCATAGTAGTTCTTAGCGATCTCGTAGATTGCGTCTTCACTTTTCCGATGGTAGCTGCGGATGGCGATCTGTGCTGGGTTCTCGCAGTCCACTTCACCTCGGAAGTCTTTTGAATATGTTGGCCTACGGATAATACTCTAATACTCCGTCGTCGCACGAGAATCGGGGGATAGTCTCCTTCAAGTAGTCATTCCCTTGTGAAATTTAGCAGCATAAGCAATCTATTAAACTGCAACGCTTAAAATTATAATTCCGTCTGAATTTTCCTGTTTACTTAGTTTCTAGCAGACGTTAAGTTTGGAAGAAAGACTGGTTTGGCGATAACGACGTTTCAATCTGTCGCAGAACGTTCCAGTGGTTCAATGTGAGTGGAACATTCCGCCTCTGTCGCCGCTGCGCTACGGCCGAACGCGGAATCCGAACCACACACAGCGTTCCGGGCATTCTCACCAATACAAAGCAAGCTCCCACAGTCCTCAACACAACCAGCGACCCGTGAGTCTCCCGTCAGACACATTGTAAATAAGCTATTTCTGGATTCGTATGCTTAATTACTCTCACGGAAGCCTGCAACCGTAGAAAAGACACGACATCTTTAGAAAATCATGCTGTGTGTAACATAGCTGTCTGCGATCCTCATTTAAAGTACAAAATATATAACAATGATAACTATTTTTCTTCTAAGTTAACCCAACCTTTAACCAGATAACGTATAAAAGTGCAACGCGTCATCAGGACAAATGCCGAAAGCTTCCCCGGATTTTGGTTGAAAAGTTCCGAAGCGTCCCCGGATTCGGAGAAAAAATTCTGGTAACCCTATCCTAGATTAAACCCAAACATCTCTGCGTTGAGTGTGAAGTTATGGTACCTAGTCGACTCTGTTGAAAGCGATTCGTTCGTTGGATGGGGACGTTAAGCTTGGCGAATACCTTAAGGTGAGTAGGTGATCATGACCATGTTTCAACCCTCTCCGATTAAACATCTACACATAAACAACGCTGTTTATTTAACAACTGTCATCTACACATACAAGAAAGCTTAGATGCACGGATAAAAGCACCCTCCACCCATATCTGAAATTGTACGGCTACTACAACAGTTTTTACGCTCTCTCAGCACAAAAAACCAAACTTACTTTTCTTGGTTAACAGTTTCAGACCATAATTTGGATTTGATTGGTTGTTATAAAATCGCAGTTAAGCACTTTTGTAAATATTTCGCCGTTTGCTGCAGTCATGTCATGTGATAAATTGCCTTGAATCATGTATTAGCAGGTATGGCAACCTTGCAGAAATAAATTGAATTTAGCCCTTCATTTGGCAAGGCGATCTCATGGAATTGCACGAGCAGCACGTTACATATGTTAGGCTCGAAGACCGAAAACGTTCATTGAGCGAAAATAACGATGTCAACGCGTTCTGGTTTCTTTAAAACGGCCACAATACTTTATTTGCGTTATGGCACTAACAAAAAACAGCCAGTACGCCACAATGCGAGATTCGCGTTTGTTCCAGGTCATAATCTCTAAACATGACATTTTTCTTATTTTAGAGTCTTGTAACGCGATGGGTAAAAAGAGTCATGTATATTAAATGCAGCCTGGACCGATTCCTCGTGAACAAAAAGAGTTAGGTACTGATATGCCACAACTGGTTGTGGCCATTTTCAGGAAACCACAATGCGTTATGGTCGGGTTTTTTTCGCTCAGTGAACGTTTTCGATCTTTGAGCCTTACATATACACCGTCTAAAATAAATTCGTAGAACTAAATTAACATCTGACTGAAAATTCACAAAAGAACGTATTGCACGAGAACCACATTGCCACATGACACATAAAGCATTATATGTTATGTTACATTACCAAATAAAAATTCCTAGTCGTAAAATATGAACGGGATTTTTTCTGACTTTTCAATGTAATTAAAGCTGGAACGAAAGAAATTTGCAAAAATCTATGCAATAGCTTAAATTTCTCTCCAAGAATCTTCATCAAATATTAAAGTATCATTTTTGGAATAATGAAACACCTTTTAAGGTTCACTCCCGTTTCATTTCTGCATACCTTAAATGGAGTAAACACAGGAGGCAAACCTTAAAATTACTTCAAGTTTGGAGATGTCCAATATTCAGAAAATATTACATTGTTCTGTTTGTTTTGTACAAAACGTAACATTCTGGCGTTTTGAGTCTTACACAGAAATTAGTCTTTTTTTATAATTTTCTTTTGCTGTACGTGCAGTAGCGCCCATGTCAAGAGAAACTAACGCCTAAAAAGGAACGATGTGTTCGTGTTAGCAGCTTGTAGGACTTTCAGCACAGCAGCTGCTATCAAAGTTTACGTTATCTTTATGGAGAGATGTAAAACCATCAGCTCCGTGTTTTGAATAACAGAATCTATTCTGAGCTCAAGTGCTAGATGCCAGATTTCCGTGCCTCACCTCCATTTGCCTCAAGGTTCAATTTGAATGCTGACGAGCTGCATACGAAGCATGTTCGAAAAATACATGACCCTTCAGCGGAAAAAAATATTTACATCGAGGTCAGAGACCGTTAGTCCATAAAACTCTCCCTGGGGTTTACACCGCATTGACGAGCTCCATCAGCGTAGTTGCTAGCGTCTGGTCTCGCATTGCAGCGATCCCCGGTTTGAATCCGACCTGGGGCATGACTTGTTTTAATAAAGGGTTCGGATCTTTAGGACAACTCATATTTTTTTCCTGCCTTCTTTTTGACCTGAAATGCTGATTCAAACACCGATTCAACGTTTCTGTACGTATTTAAATGTATTCTATTTAACATATAAATGAATATTCAGACCATTTTCCTAGTTTTGGTCATATTGAAACAATATTATGGTCATATGGTCATGTTCTGAGGAAAAATACTGTAGTTTTTTTTTATACTTCAGGCAATTTCACTGGATATATATGAGAAGAAATTAAGATAATTATTCACAGAATTGTGCTTCTGCTATACAGGTGGCGGGAAAACAAGTAATTTTCACTGTTGTCAGAATTCACCAGTCAAGAATTAAAGTTATACATTATTGCCACTCTCTTAACGTAATGTTCCGCCCGCCTTTTAATCTCGACAATGCAGCAGCAGCATGCCTGTGTCGATCCGCGTCAATCAATATCTCAATGAAATATCCTCAGTCATCGTTAAATCTGCATTGGATCAATAAGCAGACCTACCACCATGCTGAAAATAAAATTTCTGGAAGTGCCAAGTTACGTAAGCGAATTTAAAAAGAATATTGTAGTACATATGAAAGAGTTACATTCTGTAAATTACGTGACATTAAATTGACTTCAACAAAGCGATTTAAAATATATCATCATCGCAATGGTGCAGCGAGTGCACGGAAGCAAATTATGCTGTCTACATGAAAGCGGCACTATTAGATAAAATAAATGATGTATAATTGAGCTTGTTTTGATGTATAGTAAATTTAAATGTTTTGTCATATTTTGTCATTTTTACGTCATATTTAGCCATTTTTAAGGTCATATTAGCCTGCATATTTCTGTATTGTGTTGGTCAAAAAGATCCGAACCCTACAGCTATCCTGTGTATGCTAGTCAAAAGAAGAAACGTAATTCAGCTGCGTATATATAAACGAGATGTCAGCCAGTCACCAAGAGGACTAATCAGAAGTGAAGAGAAGACCACTCTAGAGAAGACTGAGGGAGGAAATGTCTCAGGACAACAACCCCCAACCGACCAGCTTTAATGCTGAGACTGGCGAAGATGCAGTTGCATGCATGCATGCAGTCACCATGTTCTGAGTATGGCCACATATCTAGATGGTTCCCAAAGGGGGGACAGATTCAGGTAGGTGAATGCCAACTTTGTACAAGATTTGCCTCTGGGACTTTTTAATTTTCGTGCAACCGCCAACAGGACAGCGAACTGCTACCACTCCATTAGATAATGAAAGCCACCGCTTCTTTCTGACGAATGGAATATTGTACATGAAATAAAAACACAACACAGCTCTTGGCATACTCACCCAACATTTTTATTACTTTGGGGCGTTTTTATGTACAAAGGAAGAGATCTTTTAAGGTCACAGATCATAAACTCATCACCTAATCTGATCTTATTTCTTGACTTTGATCACAGTTCCATGTCCGTTTAAACCAATCATGCATTGTACAGAGTCTAAAATTGATTTAAAAAAAAAAACAATTCTGGGGACAAAAATGCTTTATAAGGACAAAAATTAAATTGTATCGTGAAAGGTCATGGCCACATAATCTGATCTGACTGGAATAGGATCCTGGTATGTATTTGACCCTTAGAGTTGGCGATTCAAAAATCTAAGAATTTCTATTGATTTTGAACGTTCTCAGAAGTATTAATGATGGACAGAGACATTTCGCTATATAGTTTCTCAATAAAAAAGATCATTACCGAGTGACATAATGTGGCACTAAGAATTTTATTAATAGACTATAGGAATAGGGACAGTTTGCAAAACACTAAACATTCAAAATACTGACGTTAGGTGATGTTATATGATACTTTAAAGACCTTAGTTCCTTCTAGATACTCTTAACAAATAAATCACAGGTTTTTTTTAATTTAATGTGAAAGTTGTTATTAGTAACCATAGAAAAGTAACGTTAGACGTGATTAGTTAAAATGAAATTGAGAACACTCAGAAACATGTAAATATTCATTTCCGTCATTTAATTATCCCCGGATGTAATTTACGATAGTCTGACAAGAGAAAACAGAACAAAATGTCTTCTCGAATCAATATGGAAAAAAGCTACGCGCTACACAGGGGGGAGGGGAGGAGGGGGTATAGACAAAAAGCCACGTCAGGCTACGTGGGGGGGGGGAATAGGGGGTTCAAAGGAGACCAAAATCGAGCTACGTGATGCACGCTCCCTTAGAGTTAATCGATGAATGAATTGATTGAGCTCTATAACAAAGTCTTCTCTATTCTCTGCTGCAGTCAGTTGTTTTCAGTCAGTTTTTGCAGTTGTGCTTATTTAGGAACAAACATGTGAAAATTCAGAGTTGCGTTTAAGATATGCAATGTGAAGAATAATTTACCCTTAATGTAGAAAAATTGCGGTTTAGTTGTTGAACTTTAAGGCGTCAGACGTAAAACTTAAAGATCGTGGTTTAAATCCGCTCCCACCTGCAATATCTACGGAATCTTAACTTGATCTTCATTAAGGTGAAGCTTGCTGTAAATATGCTAAGAAAGCTACATGGCTTGGATTCCAAGTTAAACTGTAGGGGCATCCAAGACAGAAGGAATTTACTTCACCTATATATGAATTGGTAATTATGATGAAAGTAAATAGTGAAAACCAGAAATCATTATAAAACGTTGTCTAGGCTAGATCTGAATTTTTACTCGTCTGGTATTGAAAATGTTAACTTATTTATTTATCCTATGGCCATAGCACATAATCAATAGTACATTGCATATAACTGTATTAGTGCATTCACACTAATAAAATTTTGTATTTAAGAGTCCATGTTAAAATTATAGTTAGAATTCAAAGTTGACATAGCGCAGCCAATTTAATGCTTCATTGAAATGTCTTATGAAGGCTTTCAGTGATCCCCTGAAAGCTCAAAGTGGGCAATCAAATGTCACGTGACGTATGATTTGTTCCTCCTCACCACATTCGCAGTTCGGTGAATCTCATTCTCCGTGTTCGAAGAGATGCAGGAGATCTGCCGTGGCCACACCTGACTCTGTTGAGAGCAGCACCTATGAACCAGGTTCAAAAATAATTGCTGTGTCAGGTATTGACTGAAAGAGAATGGATCACTATCCATCAGCTGTGAGATGATTTTATTCCATTACCAAAAAAGAATGAAGATTTGTAGACATTAATGAACAAGTTTAAAAAAAGTATTAGAAGAAGAATTGTAATATTACTGAGAACTTTAATGCGATGCAGTCTTATTAAAGTTTTAGAACTGCTGCTTGAATCGATCGCCAAGAGAATATAACTTCCGACTAGTGTGATTAAGTTTCTCGATTTCTCAATCGGAAAAAAATACCATGCATTCAACTTCACTTTTAATGCCGCATAACATTTAAAACAAACGTAAGACTCTTTTTCTGAAGGTTCCCAAGCCACATAATATGATCAATTACGTTGATTTCTGCTAGCATTTTATTTCGTGGAACTTTCCTGGATGTTGGAAGAGTTTTTATAAGCAACATAGAACATTCTAGACGCGAAAAACGAACCGCTTACCGATCCAATAACACCAAGCAATCAGCAACCATTAAAAAATAATAAAAATTACTTAAAATTAATTGGAAATAAAACAAATAAACCGGATTGAAATTACAAGGAATTTAAAAACTTCTAAAATTGAATTGAACAAAGAAAACATTTAAAAAATCCTAAAACACGTTCAAAAACGGTAGTTGGCACAACATTATGCAGGTAATTGAATGGTCTTTAAATTTCAATTAATATAGCACGCTTACAAAGTCTATCAAGCTCATTCAGAACAAATCTTATTCCTTTCTTCGGGTGGTAAGGTGTGTTATGTTTACGTTCAAACGCGCCAATATTTCGCGCCAAACCTCGGGGTTGACAACCAAAATATTTGTTCACCAATAAACTAAAATTTGCCCTAGAAGATGCCCTGGTCTTCGGGAGAAACGTTGTCGCAGCTCACCACACTAATTAAGGAATAGGGTATGAATTTACAGTAGATAAAACAATTTAAAATTTTGTAGACATCATTCGAAACAGTTTCACATAGTAAAGAAAACCATATACCATACATTAACTGAACAATTTCACGTAACCACAATAAATCAACCATTCCCTTTAGTTACACGAACTTAATTATTTAAATGGAAGCAGCTAATTCATTATTATGGTATGGTTACTTTACAAACAAAGCAATAATCACGAATTGCTTCACGAATTGCAGGATAAGAAAGGGACTCAGTAATATTGTAAAAACTGCCTTCTTCAAAATTGGAAACGTTATTACAGTCCGTCACATTGAATCAGAATTCAGAAATGACTTTACAAAATCGTACGTATGAAGCACATTTTATATTGGTACCGTTAAGTATATCTCAACCGGAAATATAAAATAAAAGTGAATTCAATATAGTTAAGAGATATTCCTAAAATTCTTAACTTTTTTATTTTGATGCACTTTATCATCTTGGTGTTGCTAAATTAAGTATCTAGTATCGTGTATGATAAAATGACACAATCTGTGAAAAAAATTTAAGTCAGATGTAGGAAGGGGCGCATTTGTAAATTTTATGATTGGTCGAGTAACGAAAGCACGTGACGAACAAACCACTTCGGATTTTTAGATAGGATTTATTTGTTAGAGAATCGATTTTTCTGACTGAAGCTTTATAATATTTAATCCATATAATTTTAATAGTTTAGCTTTTAATTTATTATTCACTATATGTTTTTCATACTTCATTGGACGTTGGAAATGTGGGGATCCCCATTACGTACGTATATATTGCCACGGGATCGTAAGCCAATCGCAGAATTGCATTACTTTAGCCTCCACGGAAGGACGTACCCGCACAGAGAACAATTTTTTTCAATTTACATGTCACATTATAGTTCCAGGACAGGAATTGTAATATTCACTTTTATTTATTTAGGGTTTTAAGACTCGTCGATGAAGAAGTAATCAGAATTGAGAAAGGACTGGGGGCAGCAACGGGAAAAAATTCTGTCATGACAATTTGAAGGAACCATTCCGGTATTTCTTAGAGCGATTTTGGGAATTACTGAACACTGAAATCTGAATGGACGGACGGACCAGAATTCTAACCTGTATCCTCCAGATGGCCCAGAGCCGAGTTCGGTGTATTTACTCGCCTCATGAAGAAACGTGCAAATTGAAACGACGACGAACGTGAGGAATTTAGTATCTATAGCACATGTGAAATTTATGTAATGTGCTCTAAGCCCAACGACCGATCAGCACCAACATAGTAAACCACGGAATATGTTTTAGTACTTACATTTACATTCATAACCAAGTTAAATTGAAAATTTAGTTTATTTCATATGAACTTATCAAATTTCAAATTGTTTATGCATTTTAAAACTAAGACGTAAGTTATTCCGGTTTGATTTTCTATGCATCAGGAACATTTAAAGCCGCTCCGTTACAAGTAAAAAACAGGAACTTGCAAACTTCCGATTTACTCATTGAAGTTTAGTATTTGGCGGATTGGCATATCTATGGTAAAGTGCTTGGTAAATAACAAACTTTGCTCTTGAGTAATCATTTCACTGATTACAGATCGTTTATCAGCAACTTTAGTGGATTAAATCCAGTGGAAACTTTGTAAATAAATTAAACTGTTAGCTACAAGCGAACTGTTTTCCATGCCATATAACCTACTACAATTTATGTGAACAATAGAATCAATGTACTAAATTTATCCAAGCCATCAATATTGCTGGCCGCTAACTGCTACAAACTATATTTGGACGTGAAACGCAGAGGTAAAGCATTTGAAATGTGTTTTTATAGCGAAACCTGGATATGAGTATAGCCAAAATAATACCCTACTAAATGAAAACATTCTGTAAATTACGGGTGTTGTGGATGAATGTTAAACAAAAACGAGAGTACGTCATTACTCCTCCATGTTTGTGATATACGCGATTAATTAGATTTTTTTAGCTGAGAGAACACTCGCGGGGAAAGATTACATTAATTGAATTTTTTTACAGTACGGTATATAGAGAACTTGAAATTGAGGATTCAATCACTGCAGGTGGGAGATAAATCATAAAGATCTGCGGGTTTAGAGACTCGTTTTTCCCACATTGAAATTAATTTTATTTGTGAAGTATTTGGATAAACCGAATTTATTTATTATTTGTGAATGGACTCATTGTGAATGGACTCAATCGGATCAGGCAATGACTTGATTTTCATCATGACTTGTATTAAGAATTTACTCAATGCTTTCACTGGGTAGTTGGTTCCAGAGATTGTCACTTCGTGGAGCGATGGGGGAGTTTGCCCTTTGTCTGCGAATTATATAACTTACGTTTCCTACGGTATGTGTACTTTGTTTGTGAAATGTGTTGTTTAAGATGCGGAGATTGGTTAATCTCCTAAGTGACTGCTTTAAAACCGCAATCAGTACGGGCGGTACGGGTGGTCCAGGACTCTAAACTGGTTCCGTTGTGACTCCACAATCCAGTCTGATGGCGCCTTAACGACCGAAGCCACACTGGCTGGTTATTTATATAAATGTCGTAAAATGAAGTCATTTTCAAGGGAACGCCCCTCTGATGGGATTCATAAGGAGTAATTCCACCTGAAGATTACTCCAAGTTGGATTAGCAGAAGAATCCAAATGGCGTACCTTTTTTGCCCGTAAATTATTTTTATTTCTAGTTGATTAATGATCAGAGACCTTTCTTTTGCTCCGAGTTAAAATTAAACGTAAAACATCAAAAATGTGTCGTATATTTATTTTAAAACATAAATTATGTCCTTTCAAGAGAACAGGAAGACTCAAGTTCCATGGGTGAAAGAGGTCCATCAGGATCTGAAAAGATGTGGGATCAACATGGAAGACATCCAGGACAGGGAATTATTCAGACGAAAAATTGTGGAGTTAAAGGATCTGACATAAGAAAAACCAATCAGAAAAAGAAGGAATAAAAAGCAAGAGTGAGTCAGAGAATGAAAGAGTACTGGCGACGGAAGCAGGAAACTCGGAAGAGAAAATGAAGTAGCTGAAAAAAAATGTCGTATTAACAGGAAATACGTCGGGAGTTATCTTCTATTGGTCCTATAATTACAGAGTTATTTGCTTAGGGTTCATCGACTGGTCTCAAGGTTGTCTGTAAGGAATGCGCGAGTTGTATTAAATGAGTGACGATCCAACATTGTGCCACTGCCTCTCAATCACTGTCTTGTTGACCAGCCGAGTGCCTGCGTATCGTCTAATTACTCAAATGTCCCCGACTGACCTTTGGCTCACATCTGTCAACAGATTAGTTACTGTAACGAGACGATAAGAAGAGTAGAGCAAGTACTGACCTACATGACTTGTATTCGCATAAGCACGATAATATTGTTGAATTGGATCCTACCTGAAATTTGCTACCTAAATGAATCAAATCAACCAGAACAGTGCATACGGCAAGAAGCTTTAGTATAAGAAAGAAAAGGCGTGATAGTGTGTCACTTTTTAAAACGAGCGAGGTTTGTTAGTGAAGGAAGGCATCTGGATAGTAATGATATTGTGAAATCCACGGAGACGCCGTTCGAATCCCCGTTCGGGCATCCAGATTTGGGTTTTCCAGGGTTTCCGCAAATCACTCCGGCGAATGCCGGGATGCTTCCTTCAAAAGGCTACGGCCGAATTCATTCCCATCTTGTCCCCAATCCATCCCGTCTCTAATGACCTCAACGTCGACGAGGCGTAAAGCAACAAATAAAAAAAGTGAAATCCAATGTATGTAAGACTGAATTTCTTTCATAGCCTCCAAAATACAAACGATACAGAGGACACAACAATGGATTAGAACTACCATGCCCGAGGCCGGATGCGAATCGACAACCCGGTCAACGCAAGGTCAGATTAGAATATATGAAGCAGATAATTGCGGATTGTGATGATACCTTGGAATGGGATATCAACTAAGGATTGGAAGAAATGACCGAGCGTGGTGGACGAATGCCGGGATGCTTCCTTCAAAAGGCCATGGTCGAATTCCTTCCCGTTCCTCGTCCCCAGTCCCATCCCACCTCTAATGATCTTGACGTCGTCGGGCATAAAGTCATAAGTAAAAGGAAGTAATTAAAATTAGTGGAAAAGAAGAGTGATTATAATGAAGGAAAAGGGTGTGTCATTGGCCTTGGCACCACAATTTCTCCTCTTTTGGTCCCTATCCGTTCCGGATGGCGTCAATGGTCTTGGCTTCCTTGTCTCTCTATTCGTTGACACACGAAATAGCTGAGTAGTTGTCTTGGAGTCCAGGTTTTAATATTTTTTAACCAGTAAGTTCTACCCCTACTAGTACTTCTCTTCTCTGGAATTAGAATAGACTGTCGGAGTTGGTAAAGGTACTGAAGCTTCTGTGATTTTACGGTGGTCAATATTTCCTATCATTTTTCATGGTATCCTCAACATTTTTCGATAAAGCCACTCTTACTTTTTGCTGATTGTTTCAAGGCCATGTAAGAGGAAAGAAAACAGATAGCAGCACATAAGTCTCTTCTTTGTGGTCGTTGGCAAATTACCACAATTTGCAATGCATGAAATCATTCATTGTTTGTATCGGGAAGTGAGAATGTTCCGTCTGTGAAGACGCTTCTCATTCCGTAGATTTGAAGGAATTTAATGCAATATACAGGCCGTAAAGAATACTGTATGAAATGGAACAAAATAAAATAAAACTGGTAAATGCAAGTCGAATCTTCTATCATTAGTTTTCATATTCTAATGATCTAAGCATTTATCATGCATGTGGAGGATCTAACGGTAGTTTGGCACGAAAATTAATGCCTGTTACATTTTTAGATTAGGTAGACGTCAACTGGCGCTGGTGATGTTGTAGTTCAGTTACTATTAAATTTATTATAGACTACGCGGCCACGCGTCCCTACGGCTAACGAGATATTTAAATTAGTGAAAAATACTATACCTACGAACAAATCACTCCACACTTAAAAAAATTAAACACTAAGCGCCTATTGCCAATGATGTGACATAAAACCGAAAATTTCAACGCTCATTGTGTGTAGATGCCTATCTGTGTTTCAACACCACTGCAGCCAGTAATTAGTGGTTCTTCTCCTATCCAAAAGCCTAATTTATCCCCCTTGAAAGTGTCTTTATTTCCTAACACTACCCATAGTCCGCAAGCACCTTTCCCACATCAAGGACACACAACACATCCTTTTCTGTTTTTCTACTAATCCCACAAATATTTCTTCTGACTCAGTCTTGGTGAAGATTGATGTTATATTCTTGCACACCAACATTTTTCCTTTTTTTGTCCTTCACGTAATATATTAAATGCAGACGTTTGTGTTATTTGACGTCGAAATACAGGATATGGTCAATATTGGTGACCAATTTCAAATTTCCTAGACAATAGTGTTTTTGAAATCTATCTGCTAAAAAAATCGTACATATTTGACCCCTCTAAGGTGTCTCAAGAAAGTGAAAAGTGTAAGTGAAAAGAAAATGTTAGCACTATCCCAGTTGCAGAGGTACTCCCATATATTATGTTCCCCTTTGAATGTAATTATTATTATTTGCTAATGGACTCTATCGAGTCGCACAAATCTTTGATTCTCATCGTGGCCTGCAATTAAGAATGTATCCAATGTTTCCACTGGGAAGTTAGAACAAGGAGTTTTCGGGTCCCAGAGCAACAAGGGGGCCTGGAGGGGATTTAAGTTTTACCATCTGTCTGTGATTCGAGTAACTTTTGTTTTCTATGATATATGTATTTTTGTTTGCGAAATGTGTATTTTTATAAAGCGGAGATTGGGGAGTGCGGAAAACCATCTAAACCTCAATCAGGAGAGCTGGTAGGCGGGGTTGAGGACTCGAACCCAGCACCTCTTCACCTTGCCGTAGCAACACTGGCGGGTCCTCGAATATAATTTAAATACGATGCTAGGATTTTGGTATACGAAACACCTAACATGTTTTAATCTGAAGTCTGTGATTTATTATTTTACTTTATGGAGCAGTAGCTCCCAATTAGTTTTTTCCCTGAGTACCACTTCAAAAAAGAGCTCAACCTCGTATAGCCCTTGCAGCTGAAAAGATAAATGAAAAATTATTTATTAAGTTTTAATAAAAAACAAATCCAACAAAAAATCAACAGATGTCATAGAAATACATTTTGGTAAAAACAATGTTTGCATATATGTTGTTGCTAATTACCTTATTGATTACCTTAGCTAAGAGATTATCACGCGTACCGCTTGAAGCAACCTCACGTACCCATGGGGATACCACTAATTGGGAACCACTGACAGTAATAGAAATAGTAATAGGGCAAACAAAAAAATCGAAAACTTCAGACATATTGCGACCTGATTATCTGCGTGAACCATAGCGTTTGATGAACGCCGTTTAGATAGCTTCATACAGTGATTTATGTCGGTCAATCAGATGTTTGCCAACTGTGATGAGATTTGACGAATCGCTGTGTAACATTTGCATTCCACGCATAACCAAGAACGATATGGATCAGTATATCAATGTCATGAGCCCAGCCACTCTGAAATTCGTCCATTGGTCACCATCTGCAGTTTAGAGTTTTCAATCACAAAAAAAGGGTCTTGAAGAAGAATGGATGTAATGGCATCGCAAAATCTTGCTTGTCACCCCTGAAATAATTACATACATCTAAAGAAACAAGTTATTTTTCCTAAGGTTTTCTGAACATTGATGATTCTCTTGCGATCTCAAGCTACTAAAAAACAGGTATTTATCAACCAACCTCTACATTTTCTTCTGGAAATTTAAGTCGTGATCACAGGCCATTAGATATTAATCATTCTAAGACAGAAAACAGAATACTAACGTCTGTTTCCGATCTGGATTTGCCTGAATGGTAACGAAGAATCTATTATTACTAGGATTATTATTAGGATTGTCGGTTTTATATGATGGTCAAGATGCTTGTTTAGTCCTGGTCAACTAGATAAATTTTTGAGGAAACGATTCAATGTACACTAGAAATTTAAAGTAATAACTGGCAGCGTGGTAGGCTGAATAGTAACGCACTGGGAGATAAAAACACGTAGTTCCTACATTATACAATGTGGTTGACTGATTTTTTATAGGTTTTATTTTTTATGTTGAGCCTTTAACATGGTATAACGTACTAGACGATAAACTTGCTAGTACTTTTACCAGTTTTAGATAAGACTTCACTTAGTGGGACTATCATCAGCCTATTCAATCATGGAACAATGTGATCTCTCAGAGTCGTCAATCCAGATGTAATTTGAATAGTGTTCTCCAAGTAGAACGGCTTTAGGTAATTCTCTGCCAGCAAACTCGAGCGAACTTGCGTATGTTTTTGTCACATTGGCAAGATTGTCCTCTTGGATTTTAGGCTCCATCACCATATTTGTTCAAGTCATAATTTTCTCCGACAAACATGGCCAGGCCATTGCACCTTCAAGATGGTGTTTTCCCCAAGAATATTGTGACCTTTATAATTGATCTGATGTCTGTTGCTTAATGGGATACAAGCAAAGTAATGCAGGTGAAATGAACAAGAACAGTTTAATTGTGTTCATACGATCTCACCATGAAATTTGGCAGAGTGAAGCACATCATAGTTTTTTAAAAAAGATTTGAACTAATGGAATGAATCAGAATGGATCTTTCTGGGTGAAAAAGTTGTAAAGACTAAAAAACAAAATAATTAGGGTAGGAAATACAGCATTGAAAGAGAATATAGAGAACACACGAGAACCATTATTGACCGTTACTCTGTTGAATAACTGTTTTGTTGGTTTACAGTCTCAGATTGCTTCTTTGCGAATGATAATATGTTAGATAAAGAGATTGAAAAGCAAGAGGACTGTCAACAGCTACAAAAGGGATAGGATATTTGGTTGGGTACCTTGGGATGGACTTATGATAAACGGCGTGCAAAATCGCCTTACAACGAACACATAAAAAATTTAACGCATTTATATATTAACGGGATTTGCATTTGATTTTTTTTTAAGTCATAGATTATAAAAATCAATGACCGCAGGTCCTCAACAGATCCTGTCCGCTCTATTGTATCGTGCCGCTGACCACCAGAGTTTAAAATGAAATCCAAATACCATACCGGGTCAGTAATTGAAGAACTCTCCAAACGATTCGTTAAATCTGGCGGCTACGTGTGGAGAGCCGTAACTAGCTTCGTTACTTCGCCGGCGTGTTGGCTGAGTGCTCCAGGTTTTATTGTTTCACTTCTGGTGAATCAAAAATCTGGACGGAGACAACGTTTCCGCATTCACAACTGTACACACAGAAATACAATGAGCGGTAATACGATAACAACAACGTCAATCTAGAATCCTAAAATAGTAATGTATTTAAGAAATGTGGACTGCGAACAACGTCATCGCAGTTGCAATGAAGTTGAAAAATGCTGCGACAGTTATCTTTAAGGTGACAGTGCGTGAAGAGAATGCCAACATAATTTTTCCAGTCAAGGATTTTGAAGAATGGGGCTTCCTAGCTTAGTTGGTAGAGTAATAATTCCGTGTGTTCGTGATGACCTGGTGGCAGGATTTCTATTGGCTGCGCATTTCGCCCCTGTTATAGCCGCCGCAACCTAATGCGGTAATCATATCAGGTTCATGGGACCTAGAGTTTAACGTGAAATCCGAACCACAGAAACATTCTGACGTACTTCACATTACACAGTAAGCTGTGCCATAGGTGAAGGTCGGATTAACGGGATTCGAACCGGGGACCTTTTGATCTCCAGTCAGACGCCTAAACCACTGAGACCGCTCCAGTTGGTAGAGTAACTTACACTGAAACACTGACTGAAAGACAAGAGTTCGAACTCAGAAAAATGTGAGCTTTTTTCTTGGAAGATAACCTGCTGAAACGTCTCCTAATGTTTACTTAGCCTGTCCAACGTCAAGTAGGGGAATATGTTGCTCTACTTCCACAAACTGCACCAAGTTTGGTATTCTAGGTCTGAAAGCGTTCTAAAATTACATAAAGACCGTAATTTCCTGTCTATGGTCAGGAAATAATGATGGCTAAGAAGAAATTAGCGTTACAGTTATCGAAAGTTTTTTTGTTCTGTTGAACAGTAAATTAGATACAATCTAAAGAAGTTGGCATAGATACGCAGCAACGAAGAAGTACCGGTTTAGAAGGATCTGAACAGCAACCGAGGTAAAGCGGAAAACTGTTGATGGATGAAAATGAAAGGTGTGTGTTTAGAAAAAGTCTTCCCCTTCTTCTTCACCACCTACCACCCAACATTAGGGGTCGGCTGCCTTTGAGGAGATCAGGTCTTACTGCAGACTAATTGAGGAAGGGAAGTGTTGCCACCTATCTGCGCGTTCTGTGTGATAAGTGTACATTTTGTCTGTGGAATGTGTAGTTTATGTGGTGGTTTGGACCGTCCTGGCAGTTGCCTTGATGGCTGTGGAAGACCGGAGATGATGGGTTGGTATGCGGGGCATCCAGCCCCGTTGTTCTTCCCCGATTCAATGTGTGGCGCCTCGGCGCAATGAGCCACACTGGCAGGTTGTATGCCTACAAACATGTGGTAGCGGAAAATGAATAATGCAGATTAAAACGCTAAAGCAACATGAAAAGAGAGAACAAGACCATTGGAAAGATTAGTAGTCGGATGAGAGAAGACACGGAGTGTGACAACAAGAATAAAGGATAAAACAACTGGCGCCTCTTTAAAAGAGATCCGACAAACTCTCGATGATACTGTAACATATTAGATGTATTAACTTTTATAAACTAAACTAACTTAGCTCACAATCCGAAAGTTGGGTGGATCCTCCTGAAGGATACATACTAGGCATCGTGCCAGAGGTAGGATGGCCAGTTCCTTTCCTCCGGGGCCTACGCGGAAACGTGAAATAACGTATTGCTGAAGCAACAACAGACTCATTAGCTAATTGCTTCCGCGGTTCGGATAAACTGTAGGTGTAGCCAACACAGGGGTGGAATCAAGGCGAATCGAAACTTTGTCACTAGGTCACAAGACCAACGAACTTATGATTGCAATAAATCTCTTTAAATTTCGTCTATCTTTCATTCTAAAATGTCACATCCCATCACTGAACCAATCTTGTCACTCTGTTTTGCAAGATTCCGTGGGGAAAAATTAAGAAAAGGAATAACTGAGGATCGAGAAGTCCCCGCATAGAATCCGGTTCTCACTCAGAATTTTTACTGTCGCTTAAACAGACTTCTTCCTCTAAGAGAGTTTAGATTTGTTCATGTGAAGAACGCTAGGATGCCATGTGGTTCGCATTTCACGCAGAACTGAAGGTACGTTTCAACCGAAAGGATTAGCTGGTTAGATTAGGATAGCCACGACACAAATGGATGGCACGAGAAATTAATACTTTTAAATAGCCGAACTACCTTTAGAGCTCTCTGGGTAAATGAGACCATACACATTATTTAATTGTTTTATGTGTTATTAGCGTTTTGTATTCATTTTAAGAATCAAACTTGAAAGTTTGATCCTTTGAGACTGGTATTTTTTTCCACCAAGCCTGTTGGGTGGGAGATTACATTCGGGCCTGGCATTCGGGAGGACGCTGTTCCGAATCCTCAGTCTCCTTCCTTGACCGTACCTATAATGGCTTCGATGTTTTCGAGCAGTAAATTTGTAATAATCAAAACATGCAAGAGCTAAATACGACGATTTTCACTTTAAAACGAGTTAAAGTTTGAAGGAGCAGCAACTAGTATACAACAATATGCCAATGATGCTATTTTAATTTCGTGCAAAATCAAGGAAAAGAGAAATGGTTTAATAATGCCACCAAATTTTGAAACAAAATTTTCATTAAATTACGAAGTAGCAGGATAATGGTAATTCAGGTAGCAGGAATGACAATACTGTAATAAAAACAGCGAAAACAAACAGCAAAGGGATATCGTTAATTATAATAAAAAAAGAGGTTAATACGGATAGCGTAATAACGTCAGATATAAAACCACCAAGCGTGTTGTGTCAGCGAAAATGCTCGAGCCTCGCATTCGCGGGTACGGCCATAAAAATTCGGTTTTTCATGGAGTCCCCAAATTACTTATGCGAATGTAGGGATGATTTCCTTAAGCAGGCCTTGGCCGAATTCATTTTTGATCCTCGTACTCAGTTCTTTTCCCCCTCTAATGATCTCGACGTTGACAAGCCGTTAAAGCCATTAAAAAAGTAATATAAACCGTTATTCAAGATCAAAAGCTTTTGCTACAAAACAATTAACTTTTTAAGTGCTTCACTGCGCGTGCAGAGCGACGTCATTACATTCTATATATTATTGCTGACAAGTAACGTGAAATAATTCGGCTATGTGTAATACATATGATGCACCCATCCTGACATTTGTGTGTGGTGATGTGGGGAAACAAACCGAAAGCTGAATGGCTGGGATGCAAATCCTACCGACCTCCTCACGAATCTTGGGCTCCTTAAGGAAACGGAATGTATGAAACACATGCACTAAAGTTCATTCAAGTGGACAGGTTAACGCGATCGGAAAAATGAGATTTGAAGAGTATGTTGCTATAGAAAACTATTGGAAACTAAGAAGGGACACGCAGGACAGCAACTAACAGAAGCTACGAGGGCTGTTTTTTTTTCAACCTCAGATAGGCCATAAATAAAAGGCAAATGGATATGGAAAAATATTTTATTAACTACTATGGTACACTTATGGTTACCTTTCAACGTAATTACCTTGAAGATTACGGCATTTATCATACCTGTGGACAAGCTGTCCAATACCCTCTTCATAAAATGTTGCCGCCAATGAGTTTAAATGAGTCATCACATTGTCTTGAAGCTCCTCGTTGGTCCGGAACCGCTGCCCTCCTAGCCACTTCTTCAATTCAGCAAAAAGATGAAAGTCACTTGGTGCTAGGTCGGGACTGTATGGCGGGTGATCAAAAATCTCCCATTGAAACAGAAGTTACTCGTATATTGGTTGCTGAGTGGAGTGTTTGGACACAATGAATATTTAAATTTTGTTAGCAGAAGAGGCACCTGAAGGAAAAAACTGTAACATAGGATAATACGTATAACTGGAGACGTATGAAAAATCATACTTTATGAATACTGTATTATGGTATGCGGAGAAGATTGAATAATACAGCAACTCATACGTAACTGTATAGTTATCACGGAAATCAAATCGTATTTTCTTATCTTGTTTCCTTTTCTTGGAAGCAGTTCTTCTTTTTTTTCAATAACAGGTTCCCAGGTATTTCTATATTACTTAGTTTTCCTTTTTTTTTTACTTATGGCTTTACGCCTCGTCAACGTCATTAGAGGCGGGATGGGACCGAGGACAAGGAACGGGAAGGAATTCGACCATGGCCTTTTTGAAGGAAGTATCCCGGCATTCGCTTGGAGTGATTTGGGGAATCCATGGAAAACCCAAATCTGGATGTCCGGACGGGGATTCGAACTGGCGTCCTCCCGAATGTGAGGCCAGAGCGTTAACCACTCACCCACCGCGCTCGGTGCTTAATTTCCATCCTCCCCGATAATACTTAAATTTTTCTTGTCCAATTCGACTTATAGATCAAAATAATGGTTGTTTCAAATAAAAATATTATCTTAAATTGGCATTCTTCCATGGTTTTGTTTTATTCATTTTGTTCAATATATGTATCGCTTAGGAGGAACATTCGCTAAAATGTGGTGCGTGGTATTTTGTGGCTCTCAAGAATATTTTTAATTCATCTGAGACGAGAGATCGATCAGGAATGGGAGTTATTGCGTTGGGCAGAACACTGTATTATTGATCAATGACACATTTATCAAAACGTATGTAATCAAAGGACTCTAAATTTCTACAAAATGAAGTTTCACTTGTCTTATCTCAACAAAAATTATTTCGCTGCTTTAACGTCTAACTTCTATTCATGCACCATTAGTCTTTGTTTCGTGAGTCAGTACGCGCGGCGCTATCTACCATAATTTACACATTCCAAAATTTTGGTTTCATCGGAACGTGGTTTTGTGGGTAACGTCCTCTGTACTACCCTCGTTCATATATTAGTAAGTTAAGCGAGAATAAGTTTCATGAATGAGTCGGATAAATTTACAGATAAACTATAACTGGCAAAAAAGTGAAAATAACCCGCCCACGCGGACGCAAGAAGTTAAGAACACAATTTCTAGTGCATCAAGTAAATAAGTGATTAGTGATTACCGTGGAGTTAATTTAATACTAGAGCTACAAATTCTAGCTGCGAGAGGTAAAAGTACGGTTGTGTTGTCAAGGCACCAAAATTTTCACAGCATCGAAAAATTATCTCATACGTCCAGCAGCATAATTCGAGACATCTATTGAAGCAATATTGCCCGTAGTTTATACAAGTTAAAGATGAAAATAAAACAGTTAGATTTGGTATAATTAAGATTAAATGGAAGGATTTCTGTTCCAGAGAACAAAATCTAATCAGAAAACAAGCTACCTTCTCCAAGTGTGTGACTAGTTGTCTGAGACGCGTGCATTATGACGTCAATTTTAATTCTTTGATCCTCCAAAAAATCTTGCACATAAAATTGAGCTTCAAGGATATCCTGTTGTAAGCAATGGTGATAACATTTTATGTTACTAAAGTGGGTTTACATCGCAGATATGTGTTTTTTAAAAGCACACTAATCGAAATAATTTATGTAGCTTTCAAGGTTTCTGGTTAACAGAGTCTACGAGAAACTTTACCCACTATGCTAACGATAATTCCTTCCTTAATATGGTAACCAACGAAAATACAATGTTGCGGTCTACCACGCTACACTATTCCGTACTATGCGCTAAAAAGTAACAGACCGCTTTTAGATATTTTTTTCTTCTTCTCCAAACACAATAGCAGACATACAGTTTCGAATTCGTTACAAAAAAATTCAAGATTACAAATAGCTATCATCTTTCTATATACGCCGGAGATTAATTTGATAGAAAGTTTACTTGCTTTTTTTTTATATGTCTGCAAGGCTGTTATACATATCGGTGATAAAACTAAGATAATTTGACTGTAACAATGAGTATAGCATTTGCAAGGAAGTGTATTCGAAACCCAATAAAGCCAACTCTGTTGTACGAGTATATGTACAGATATGTATGTTGCTTACAGTACCTATTTGCGGACAATATCTGAGTATTTTAATAGATAAGGCCATATTGAATTTTCTTTAGATTCTCTGTCAAAAATTCAGATTAAAAAAAAAACAAAAACAAAAACAACAACAACACAGGAATAAAAGATTAAAAGGCTAGATCAAATTTTACACTACGATTTCTATACGAATTGATTTTGATTTACTTCCTGCTAGTTTGAGATAGGTGAATTTCTTATCTTACTGCTTTAACATTTCATTGATAATTTTGTTGGAGTTCAAGCAATTAACGTGGTAATTGGCGTAAATATACGCTTTGAAGTCAACATAAATGGCAGCGAATATTATGATAAAATAATAGCGGTTTGCTACTCTATTACTGTGATGGTAAGCAACTGTTGTTGTTTTTGTGGCTTTGGGGAGCGTCGACAATGGGGTCATTAGAGCCCGGTAGGCAACTGATAACACGGATAACCGTGGTCCGTTTAGTATTAAATTTGGTATTTAACTTTTTCTAGATACATTTCCGAACTGATGAGAATATAACACTGGTCACCATGGTAGCGGCACCTGACACAGGGTTAGCTGATTAGACTCCTGATGGTGAAAAAAAAATTTCATCATCAGGACTTGGCCAGCAGGGAGGAAAACTAGTGTTATACAATTCCTAATTACCAGCTTGTGCAGAACTGGTTATATCACAAGTAAGTGGTAGGGCTTACGACTGTGTTCATGGCGGTTCTTCCCTCGAAAGGGGACATTAATCTTGATGGCCCCCTTCACCTTCGTGTATTTCGGAAGAGTAGGCATTAATGGGCTGCTACGGGGTTTCACCTTCTACCTGTCTGAATCTTTTATTCATTCACTGCGCTAACAACACACGTCAGTCATTCACACAAAGCAGCTTGTTAAGGTTCTTTGGGTGGTTTTATTACTGCATTAATTAATTAATAAAGTCCACCAAAAACAAGGTTATGTTGATGCTCGTTTATTTTCAATCAAAACAAGTCTGCGACATTCACAAGCATAGTTGTTACAATCCAAAGATGCAATACTGACTTACTGAATGAAAAACTTGCATGAAAGTCTCTGTAACACTGAATGAATACTTAATAAAAACTAAAACTCTCTGTCCAGGCGATCTGTTTATATAGAGTCTATCGAAATTACGAGAATTCTTCAAAGGCATCCGCCCGATATTTCTCGATCATTAACAATCACTCAAACAATCAAACATATTAAAAACAATCGGAATTGATACAAAATTAATTAATAACATTACAAAATGATTAGAAATGGTAATTAGAGATACTTAAATACAAAATTATTTACAGAAATCCTTTAAAATGGTGGAAAATTGTCCTGTAGACATCGAAACTTACATTTATACATGTAATTACAAACTTTTAAGGAATTCTCTTGCACCATTCAGTTCTTAAACATATTAAATGGTCTTTAAATAATTTTCTTACCTAAAACAAAGTCTATATACACTGATTTACAAGAATTTACAAAATAAACATATCAAATCACTTTCAAGCAAACTTTGGCTCACTACAAATATTTCACACAGTACAATATTATTCAAAATTCAGGTTGTAGTGATCTAGGCGATCACTTGCCCAAATACTTCAAATTAATTTCTTAAGTCGGTATCCGGGGCGGGCGAGCATGAAAAAGTTAAGCAATAGAGCTATGACCTGAGAAGTAGCACGCATATCAGCAAGCCAGTTGCCAAGCGCCTGCCTTTATTGCA
The DNA here is from genome assembly GCA_031002005.1 of Vandiemenella viatica. NCBI lineage: Eukaryota > Metazoa > Arthropoda > Insecta > Orthoptera > Morabidae > Vandiemenella > Vandiemenella viatica. The sequence continues at coordinate 187,499,112 of CM061919.1, forward strand.
AGCTGGTAAAGTGACTTCATACAACAGGTTAGCGAGGAGTATTGCCCTCTCCACACAGTGATGTTAGGAAGGGGGAGTATCTATTTAAACCCTGGGAGCAGGGGTCTGTCGGTCTGTCTACGAAAGTCTTTCAACGAACCACATCGACGCCGAGGGCGTCGTCGCCGGCGCCGCCGGGGCGCGGTTGCAGAGAAGAAAATGACTGTCGTCTACTACTAAGGTGGGCTCTGCTGCGATAGCTGGTGTGGATAACCAGAGGGGCATATTCATGGGGACAGTTAAAGAGTAAATCATTTGGTCATATTCATATGGGCATAATCTTGTAGAGTTCTTATCAATATTCCAGTTAGTTTGGGCTGCGAGGTGCCCATAAGTTACATGCTCGCCCTTGTCCTTGGCCATATCTATAATGTTTTGTTTCAAAGCCAATGCAACATTGTAAATATTCACCTATGTCACCAGTCATTGCTCATGTGAATAAATATGTAAATAGGTAAATGCCGTTTCCGTAATTTATCCTAGCTTCCTCAGCCATTCCACTGTTATTATCTGAATGTACTGAGCATAAAACCAGTCAGGTATTGCAGTAGGAACCTATGACGAATATTCATATCAGAACTATGGTCGATCTCCTATGGTCGACCCTTATCCACGGCTCCAGTGGAAGTTACCCTGTCTGCTCTTATCAATCAGCTTTCAGGGTCACTACAAGAAGGGGTTAAAATAATGGTGTCATGTTGTGGGGTGCACTTGCACAGGGGTGTGCAAGTGGTTCATAAGATCACTGAATATTTCGTCCTATGTAGGTTCATTCGTCAGTTCAGGTTTCTGTCTGTTGGCCAGCCCTGCGTCGAATAGACGGCACGGCTTGGGTATAGTTATGGTCAGATTAAGCGGCAATAGTTAATCCACATCCACTATCCAGTATCCCACAGAAGACGTCGTAGGAGGAGGAGATGGTCCGATTACGGAAGCGGCCGAGCGGAGTTGGAGGTAGCCACAACGCAGCATTCAGCAGGCGCGTCGTCGACACGAGACAACGCGGCAACAGCAGGAAATCGCCGAGCGAGCAGATTGGGTCAGCAATCTTAAGGAGGCCACAAGACTGAAAGTAAGTGTCGCAAGCAGTAGGCGGAAAAAATAACGCAAGCTCCAAGTATCAATGCCTCAAGGAAGCCCTATTTTTAATTCAAGAAAGTGTTCATGCCCTTATATTTATCAGAATTTAAATCGCAAAAGAAAATGCAGCAGTATTAAATTTTAAAATATGTATCATGCTATTGATTAATGGTCAACTCTATGAAATTAGTTAAGTGAAGAAATCAAAGTTAATGTAACGAGTCTACCTTCAACTGCCAGTAATATAAGTGTTAAATGTACAATCATGAGAAAAATATAGTTAAAGAAAGTTGAGAAAATGCCATAACCATAAAGGTCATTTTGTTAAATTAAATCCAGAAGTGAAAGTGTGTAGTGTTTGTAACTGTCTAAGGAGCAGAAATAAATGTGGACGAGTACTTTGGTGAAAATTGTTGCCAGTAAGAAATAGAATGTTAAATTGTTCAAAGCTTTGCAATTAAGAATTCGATGTGTCAATGCCCTGCCAGTAAAATGTAATTATATTAGAAGTTTTGAAAGAGCAAATGCATTTATAATGTAATCCTGTATGAACAGCTGAAGGAGAAGTTATGCTAACTGGAATAAAATATTTTGGGATGTCGGTATACTATAAGTTACAAGTATGAAGAATGATAGAACTAATATGCTAAGTTAAGACGTAATAATTATCTGATTATTGAATAGATTTTAGCAGTTGGGTAAAAGTGTATACGAAGTTAGCGGTAGTTAAATGTGGTTGAGCAGTACCTATTAATTATGATTATAATAATTAAAGATGAACCGTTAGCAAAGGCAATGTGTATAAATGTTTAAAGTTCGTGCTACTAATTAAAAAGGAGTGTACAACGAAAATGATGGAACCGGTACTTAGAATAATTATTGCAGAAGTATCGCAAATTAAAGCAGACTAACAGTTATGCGTGATTTCGTCCACTTGAAATGTGTAGTAACATAAGAGTGTCTTTAATAACGAATAGACTGTACCTCAGGAGTGAATAAAATTCGAAATAAGCAATGGTAAAATTCAAATGAAAACCAGAATGTTAGTTAATCATAAGAAGTGAACGAGTGATCGTAAACTAAATGAAATTTTATTGGTGGTTAGGTAAAGACTTCAATTGTAATGTAATACAAATGAACGCGTCAATTGAGAAAGTTAATCTTTGAGCTTTTAAAAAAGAGAAATTTGCAAGAGAGTTAGTTACAGAAATGTAAAGAATGATGAATTAAGAAATTGCATATTCCAGTAACGTGAAGTATAACATGGTTGGTAACTAAAATATTGGTGTAAGTGTGTTCAACTGTTGTAAAGATTATCGTACGTGAGTTACATGGGTAATTGGTCATTATTAAGTCGTAGACTGTATTATATAAGAATCGAATCACTTATAATAACATGTTATAAATGAAACTTCAAAATAAGGTGGGATAGTGTACTAACAGATCAAGAATGTAAATATGGGGGAATACGAAAAAGTGCTTGCATATTAAATAAATTAAAGGGAGTTAACATGGAAGTATGGAAGTAAAGGGCAATAAAATAAACTAAGTTATAGAGAGGGGCAGTACCACGAGGCAGTAAAATCATAATGTAGAGCAGAAGGAACTAGGGCCGATGATTAATTATTTGAGAAGTTCTGGAGGTAACGTTCCTAGGATGTGGAACGAGTGGATGGTTAGGTGTTAAAAATGTAGCTAGGAGATTATAAGTAGGGATCTAAAAATGGAACGTGGAAGACGGGTAAATACCTTCCAAAAATTAGTGGCGTTGATTAGCGGTGGTTTGCGGGGTTACACATAAACCTGGAGGGTTTAAATAGAGTCGCTCAGGGTGGCGAAAATTACAATAGAGGGGAGTCGCCCGGGAGAGGCGAAAACTGGTGAGAATTGAAGGGGTTACATGATGTCGCCGGGTGAGGCGAGATTTGAGGAGAATTGGGTGAAAATGAGGATGCCTGGTGCAACACACTTGAATCCACTTTAACGCGGGAAGTGTATGTCCAAGGTGCCTGTGAGGAAATAGGAAAAGGTAAGTGAATTCGGTGACTAGGTGTTGCCAATGGTAGCAGGGTGTCAGTGGACTTATATGTCCCTATGCTGACGAAGGAATGGTGTTAAAGATGAAAGGTAGGTTGAGTGAAGCAATATTATAGAGAGAGTAGAACTAAGTTATATAAGAAATAATTGGTAGAATTATTTGGAGGGTAATGGGAGATTAAGGAGAGATGACGAAAGGGTCATCATTGGAATTATGGAGGAGAATTCGGGGGGAAAAATAGTAACAGAGTGGACGTTACTAGTTAACTGGCGAAAGACGATGGGGGGTCGTCACAAGTAAATGGAGGGTAAAATAAAGGTATTGCAGAGGGATGCAGTATCTGGTAAAGGAGGGAGGTAAGGGAAAACCTCTAGGCGAATGGTGTTAGGGAGATTATGGGGAGGTAGGTGCGAAGTCTACCGTAAGAGGTGTATTAGGGAGGCAAGGAAATCCTTAATGTTAATCCGTACTAGGTAAGGTACGAAGAACCCGCGAGGTTATAAAATAAAAGTAGGGGCAGAGGACTCCAATACTATTAAGCCGTGCACGGGGTAATGTGACACGAAGAACCAAAATAAGGTTGAAGAATAATGGTAAGTCAAGGGACTCCATAATTTTAAGACGTGAACCGCGGATGGTTACGCACACAGGTCGAGGGGAGTTTAGGTGGGAAATACCGAACTGTGGAGAGTTCGGGCTGACGTTCAGCGGGTGTTGCTGTCATCAGCTAAACAGTAAGTGTGTCGCTGGCGAAGCATGACGTCAGAAGTTGAGTGGGTAGTACGGCGGCGCAGTGGAAGCGCGTATAACTATATGTATTTGGAATATAAAGCTAAATTACATAATAAGTCATAGGGGAAGAAAATAATTGTAAGCATTAATGGGGTGAATCAGATAAAATATCCCTTATAATTATTGGTTGCTAAGGAGAAGAGGAGTTGGAAAGAATATAAATGTATATAATTATCATTCAGCATAACTGCCCATTTACTTAGAAGAAACAGCAGAGATGTTATTAATGGGAATTTAATTTATGGGAATTATTTAAAGTAGAGAGTAGAGAAAAAAAGGCGTAACTTTTATGAATTATAATAAAATAAAGGAGTAAAACGAAAAGTAAATTGTGTAATAGATACGAGAGGTGTATTCTTCGCATATGAAAGTCTGTACAGGAAATGACGAGAATAAGTTAGTTCCTAAGTGGTAACTGGTGTATCATTGAAGTAATGTGAGTCCTGCAGAATAAATTAAGAGTTGTGTTAAAAGAGATGAAATCATGTTATGTGTATAATTGTTGTACTCAATGTAATAAAATGGTTGGGGAGAATGTGATCTTAGTTCCTCGATGGGATATTGGGGAAGGTTAAATAAACCATTAAGTTTAAATAAGAGAAGTTAAATTGAGTTAATGAACTAACCAGTCATGGTGCAATTTCGTAATAGCAGTCACTGGCATCAAGGAAATAAGATCATATTAAACTATTTTGGCGTGATTACATGGTCTCGAGTCATATGGTAGAAATGTAATATTAAAGCATGAATATGCTTTTAAATCATAAGGGAGTAGTGAAAAATCAAATGAAAAGTCATCATTGTTGTTGTGTACATTATCTTCATAATTACTGAGTAACCTGGGGTTCTGAGGAACTGAAGATTTAATGTCAATGACTCAGAATAAGTTGAAACAAAACTATTGTAGAAATAAAATAATTCATGTAAGTCATTATGGAGTTGTGTGAGTAAATTGTCATTAATAAATTGTTAATTAAAAAGCGCACGGTCAACTCTGATATAATAAGGTTGTACTAAATGATAATAGAAACGGAAATGTAAATTTATTCTGTAGAAAATATGTTGAAGATTGTATATGGAAGTGTCAACCTGGAAGTGTAAAGAATCATTGTATGCATAGAATTAAGAGGATGTTCCACTAATGCAAAATTTTACGAGTGTTCTAGTAACCTATAACTTGGCTGGAGTGGTGAATGGAAGCAAGTAAGACGTTGAGCTGTCCTTACAACGCAGAGCTGACGTGACGTCGCGAATCATGTCAACTGCTGGCGTTGCAAAGCGTGGTCTCAGCTGGCGGGGACGCTCGTATCCGCTGAGCCACGCCAAACAAGAGTCGGCAAGGTCAACATCGCCACCACAAACCAATCCAGTCGAAATCAAAACAAAATAAAACAGATAAACCATTCTAATTGTATTTAACAACACACCAACACTTCAGTAACACGAAGAAAAAGAAATTGTAATTAGTTATTAAGGAAAACCTGTATTTAGTTTTAAGTAATTTTGCAAACTGCGTTTACAAACACGTCCTCCGTAGACTACGGACGTGGCGAAGGGGGGGACATGTAGTGATCTAGGCGATCACTTGCCCAAATACTTCAAATTAATTTCTTAAGTCGGTATCCGGGGCGGGCGAGCATGAAAAAGTTAAGCAATAGAGCTATGACCTGAGAAGTAGCACGCATATCAGCAAGCCAGTTGCCAAGCGCCTGCCTTTATTGCAAGCTGGTAAAGTGACTTCATACAACAGGTTAGCGAGGAGTATTGCCCTCTCCACACAGTGATGATAGGAAGGGGGAATAACTATTTAAACCCTGGGAGCAGGGGTCTGTCGGTCTGTCTACGAAAGTCTTTCAACGAACCACATCGACGCCGAGGGCGTCGTCGCCGGCGCCGCCGGGGCGGCGGTTGCAGAGAAGAAAATGACTGTCGTCTACTACTAAGGTGGGCTCTGCTGCGATAGCTGGTGTGGATAACCAGAGGGGCATATTCATGGGGACAGTTAAAGAGTAAATCATTTGGTCATATTCATATGGGCATAATCTTGTAGAGTTCTTATCAATATTCCAGTTAGTTTGGGCTGCGAGGAGCCCATAAGTTACATGCTCGCCTTGTCCTTGGCCATATCTATAATGTTTTGTTTCAAAGCCAATGCAACATTGTAAATATTCACCTATGTCACCAGTCATTGCTCATGTGAATAAATATGTAAATAGGTAAATGCCGTTTACCGTAATTTATCCTAGCTTCCTCAGCCATTCCACTGTTATTATCTGAATGTACTGAGCATAATAACCAGTCAGGTATTGCAGTAGGAACCTATGACGAATATTCATATCAGAACTATGGTCGATCTCCTATGGTCGACCCTTATCCACGGCTCCAGTGGAAGTTACCCTGTCTGCTCTTATCAATCAGCTTTCAGGGTCACTACAAGGTATTAGGGCTGTTACAACCCCTCCCCAGGATTCACTTAATTTTACACAGATAAAATTGATTGAATCCGTCACGAATCTAAGCAGGTTGAATGTACACATAATGCAGACACGAACAGATTACAATCAATCAACCATAATGACTTTTACAATGAACAAATACAATTCTTCATACAACATCTGCACATAGTCCATGACACTGATTTTGTTTACAATAATTGTCTTTTCTCAGGTCCAATCACTTTATCATTTACTGTTTTTACACAACAAACGTTCAATGCCATCACCTTAAGTTACAATTTTTTCACTCCAAATTTCACACTTGATGTCTGCTTGTTTATGACAACAGTCTATTTACATTTTACAGCTGATAATTTGTCACCAAAATGTAGAAAGTCACAACATCATGAAAATACCAAAAGTCTCTACACAAAACTGTCACAAATTATACATTGAAATGGTTACATCTGCATCTGAACTTAAGTACTCACACAAACTATTTACATGCATCAATTTACATACTTATTTAAAAAACTAGATATTTACAGGCTATTGACCCCTCCCCAAACCATGCATTTCAATTAATTCTCATAAGTGGGTTCCAGGATTTCCCTGGAAACCCAGAACCGCGTAAGTTACTTTTTCCAACCTTCCAGTTTTCTTCAACTTTTGTATACACATTTAATATTACATTTCTATTCTCACAAAGCTTCATTATATACATACAGAAACACAAACTTCCAATCATCTCAGACAACAGACTTTGGTACAACCACGCAACAGCTGAGACATACAATGGTTCTGTTTTAGCAAATTGATTGTCACTTAAAAGCAATGCTGTTGACTCAACTGGTAATACAAATTTATTATTCTCACTACTACAGTTTAGTCCATCATTACTCCCAACCCCACTCTTCATCATCTGATTGCTACTTAAACTTACCAAATTACATGAATCAGTACCTAAAACTGTTTTAACATCTGGCTTACTGACTTCATCCACCAAATAATTATTTTTCTCAGCAACTACTAGTTCACTATCAGCTTCCACATCAAAGAGAGTACAAAACATAGTGTCACATTCTGTACAATTTTCCAAATTAGAAAATGGTTCAGATAAATCCTTACTCCCACCCATTTCTTCATTATCATTATCTACACCAAATACAGAGCTAAATAATGTATCAGCTAGGTCAAAATTAGGACTTTTTCCAACTTAGGGATTGGTACATAAGGCTTTTCAACCTCTCTCTTTTCAGAAGACAAATACTTTGACTTACAATTCTCCTCCTCATCTGGGTCTCCTATCCACACCACTGTATCACCTTCATCTTCAAGATATTTGAGAAACTCCTCGATTTCAGCACTTCTACAAACTTCATTACCACCTATCCTAGCACACATAGTCCCAACTATGCCATTCTGGACCTTACAAGTTTCTGATAGCCACACTGTAGTATGCACTATAAATTCTGCACCCCTTTTTGTAATTAAGCAGTGACCATTTCGAAAATCTTCTTCATGAAAATTATTACTTTCGCACACTGATTCTAGTGATAAGGTACAATGGTGGTCCCCTTCCCGCTTTATCTTATTATCAACCTTTACATCATCAACATCATTAATTACATCTATCATAACCTTATCCTGAAATTCACTTGCTGCTACCTCCACCTCTTCCAATAAATCTTCTCGGGGATTATTCATAAAAAGGGTATTAACGCTATAGCAGTTGGTACCTGGACCCACAATCTTATCCACCACTGCGGGGCCCATAACAGGGGTGGTCTTTAGTTTGCCTGCCCCCCATGCTGCCTTTCCCTTTCAGATTGAGGGTTCTGTTCTCTCACTCCCCCATTATCATTCCTTCTTGCATAATTATTACGATCCCGTCCCCTGGATCTACCATCCCTTGACCCATTACCCCTTCTAGGGGGACTCCTGCTGCCCCTCCTATGGTGTTGATGGTGGTAATGTTGTTCATTGAATGACTCCTGGGCATCCAAGCGTCTCAACAATTCAGAAACTCTATCCACATTTACTACATCCAAAGTGGCAATTAAATTTCTTGTTTGCTGAGGTAGCCTAGCTCCTATCAAATCAATAAATTCCTCCTCTCCATAAGGATGGTCTAGGTACTTACAACGGATCCAAAATTTATGAAAAAAGTCATGTTGATTTTCCCTACCAGGTTTATACGGCCTACCAGTCATCAACTCCCTCTTTTCTTGAATTTGCCTGCTTGTCGACCAAAAATGTTTCAAAAAGTTTTCTTTAAACAGCTTGTAGTCAGTCACTTCCCTAGCTTGTCTATCACCCCATGCCCTAGCATAAGATTTTAGATGTTTACCCACAAGTGCAATTTTCTTACTATCGGGTAATAAATTAAAATAATCTGATCTTTCAAAATTATCTATAAATTCAATAGGGTGAAGCCTCCCACTATCATCATAAAATTCAAATTCTTCCTTAATATCAGCACTGATAACTGGACTACCTGCTAAGGGAATCTGACTTAACTGAACCTGTAGCCCAGTAACCCTTTTTTTCCAACTGATTTACATTTCTTTCTAATCCATGCGCTAACTGTTCCTGTTGCTGCACCAATGTATTAATATTTAATCCCACCTCTTGTCTCAACTCATTAACCTTAACATCATTAGCTTGGAACAAAGCAACATATTCCTCCTTCATCTTATCACAATTTTCACTGACTTCCTTCACCTCTTTATAAATCAAATTTTCACATTCAGCCTTATTCTGTTCACAAAATTTTGTAACTTTCTCAAATTTCTCCTGACATTCTGTTACTACCTTCCCCAATTTAGAATCTAAATTGTTAATATCTTCTTTGAATTGAGAGCTAAAACCCTGAAATTGCTCTGTAATTTTAACATCAAAACATTTAGTCAAATCAGAGAATGTTTTATCATTGCTTTGTTGCAGTTGAGAAAACTTGTCATTGATTTCAGCAAATTTTCTGTCATTATCATTCCTTAACTCACTTCTAAATTCAAAAAATTGAGAATTGATCTCAGAAAATTTACCATCAAGATTTAACTCAGTTTTAAATTCAGAAAATTTGTTATCCAATTTGGAAAATTTATTATCAAATTTGCCATCAATTTCGGAAAACTGAGACTTAATTTCAGAAAATTTGCTATCGAATCTGGCTACAAAAGACTCTAGAATTGCTTGCAGGTTCTGATTATCAGCCATTTTTAGTAATTATCAAAATCAACATAAAAAACAAAATTAAGGAAAATTAAAATCTTTCCAAACTGCCACACATTTACATGCAAAATAAATCACTTGAATATTCAATGCCTTACTTACAGTTATTCCTCACTTTTGTATCACATTTAATTTCACTTAGAAGCACTTAATTAATCATTAAACACCACACTGACTTCAAACACTTAACCACACTTTTCACAATTCACTGTAGGAAGACGATTTTGAGCCCGAAGAAAATCCACTCGTCGTCGGAAGATTACAGCCGATTCCCGATGGAAAAATCTCCGCCTTAGGCCGAAGAAGATCCACTCGGCGTCAAATCCATGTCGTAGCCGGTCGAAATTTCCTCGCAGGTTATGTTCGCTTATCGTCGATTATCCGTCGCAATTTTCTGCAGATTCTTTTTAGAAGATAAACATCCCACAGATGTTTAAGAACTTCTCGTCATGTCAACGGTCGCCATGTTAAGGTTCTTTGGGTGGTTTTATTACTGCATTAATTAATTAATAAAGTCCACCAAAAACAAGGTTATGTTGATGCTCGTTTATTTTCAATCAAAACAAGTCTGCGACATTCACAAGCATAGTTGTTACAATCCAAAGATGCAATACTGACTTACTGAATGAAAACTTGCATGAAAGTCTCTGTAACACTGAATGAATACTTAATAAAAACTAAAACTCTCTGTCCAGGCGATCTGTTTATATAGAGTCTATCGAAATTACGAGAATTCTTCAAAGGCATCCGCCCGATATTTCTCGATCATTAACAATCACTCAAACAATCAAACATATTAAAAACAATCGGAATTGATACAAAATTAATTAATAACATTACAAAATGATTAGAAATGGTAATTAGAGATACTTAAATACAAAATTATTTACAGAAATCCTTTAAAATGGTGGAAAATTGTCCTGTAGACATCGAAACTTACATTTATACATGTAATTACAAACTTTTAAGGAATTCTCTTGCACCATTCA
>CM061919.1:187510718-187554715 GCA_031002005.1 Vandiemenella viatica
GGTAGACCATTGTTCTTCTTTCTTCCCCCATCCGTTGAACATGTCCATACAATCTCAGGCGAGAACGCTACAAGGATTTTGCCATACTGGTGTTTATCCTGGCCTCTGCACGTTTGATTTCGTTCCTTACTTTGCTCTTTCGTATTCTCTCAATCATGGTATGCACAAACTTGATTTCAGAGTCTTCAAGTCTACTATTGTCTCTTCTTGATAGGGTACATGTTTCTTGTCACTATGGTGAGGTAATAGATAATAGGTTTTGAACAGTGTATGTCTGCACTTTCTGGGCACTTTATTGTCTCACAACATAGATTTAAAAAATCAGCAACAAAAAAAATCATGAAACTTGAAAAGGTGGTCTAAAAGAATTGCCATCGCTGCATATACGCAATTTGAATTAATTAATTTCTAGTGGAGTTCCACGTTCAACAATTGACTATAAAGGTTAAGAATGAAACTTAGTCTCATGAATCCGTAGAGCTTTGAGTCTGCGGAGAAACTGGAAAAAATGGACGTTATTCTAATAAAAGGGATATGCAATTATCTTCTGTTCAAAGTATGGTTTCAGATTCTTTAGAAAAATTTATTGCGCACACCAGGAAACTTTATTTTTCACTCCGCAATCAATCTTTTTGACTTCAAAGTAGTCACCTCGAAGTGATGTGCAACGATTTGAGTGTTTTTGCCATGACAGTAAACACTCTTGGAACGGTCTGTTTGAAGAGCTTCGCAGATGTGCTAGCGAATTTTCCATAATGACGTCAGTTCTTTCTAAAGACGATCTGCCAAGAGTGACTTTTATTTCCCGCCACTAAAAAAGTTTCTTGGGGCTAGGACAAGCGGAGCTACAGAAGCGCTATCAACCTGACAGGGCCTGTCTTGAAAGAAGAACCGGAGAAAATCTCTCGAGGCGACAGATAAGTGTTGACACAAACAACGCAAACACAGATTCCAACTCGGGCAGAAAAACAACTGCTTCAGGTAGATGGCACTGAATATTTATGGCTAGAGAGTTTTACAAATTTCAGTCAAATTCTCCGCCGTGTAATTTAAAATTAAGACGAATTTTCTGTAACGACCTGATATATTGCCTGGTTAAAAATAATAATAACAATGTGTGGCAGTTGAATGCCTGTGTGTAGTTGAGCTAATTAGTTACTCCCCGTAATTTTAATTACTGTTATTATTATTATTTTGTAAAGATAATTTCGTTTTTTTTGTCCGCATCACCAGCATCGCACTTCCATGGTAGAAAGTGTGAAAATGTAGCAGCACATGCTCTCTGCATCGGAAAAGAGGCAACAGTAGGTGAATTTGAGCTGCCCTGTAGTTCTGGGAATTGTGTTTGTGCCACACTGCTACACAAGCGGGGCAGTTACATTAGCCCGGGTGCGGTGCGCTCATTAATTAATAAGCTCTGGACGGCACGGGAGCTGCCATGTTTTAGCGCTGATTTCACGGCTGAAGAAGTCACCCGTAGCTGCGGACAGAGCAGCGATCCGCATGAAGCCGCGTCACGTGCTCCGCGTTGCCCAGCCGTCACTAACTAATCACGCCATGTTTCCATCAAAACATAATCGACAGATCCGGGATTTTATTGTGGTTGAAGTGCTTTGATAGATAGTCACATTGATCACACAGCAACGGAAGGATGCGAACTAACGTTAAGTATGTTAAGGACTGTAATAATTCGCTGTTTGCTATGGATAATAATTGTTTAGCATTCCACACTTATCTTTTGATTACTTTTAATATTAATAATTTTATCAATTTAATATTTTTATTATTTGACTTATCAAATAGGAAGTGGGTGCAAAATGATATGCTATCTTTTATCACTAGGAATGTGATAACCTGACATATTTATTAGATTAACTTTGAAGGCCTACAGACGTCGGTGTATTTACAATTATTATTAATACACAAGTAATCAAGGGTTCATTCAAAATCAAAACCGAGTCTTACAATGTGAGCCATAAACTGTTAATACTAAATAAACAACAATGAAATATTTACGCGAAATTTAAGCACGTGTCAAGTTTAAGCACGTGTCAAGTTTAAATTTTAGCTAACTTGAAAAATTGGACATAGGACGCTAACATTAAAAATCCAAAATTTTATAAAGCTGCCAACAAATACAAGCTTACAGAAACAAATATCTGCATTTTAATTCAACAAAATACTACTTTCTGATCGATAGGAAAGTTATGACAAAGCCTTCCCGTGTCGAATCATGCCGCTCACGGCTATTAACACGGCTCAGAAAGACTGGCAGAGAGTGATACTCTGCTCAGAGGCGTTGACGGATCAAGAAACGCGCAACACAGTTCTTTTTACAGGCAGAATGTGTTTACTGTCATTGTAGCGGCGACGTCGTTGCGTCTGCAGGTAAGCCCGCTTCCTCCAGACAGCAGTAAAATATACCGTAGACCCTGAGATGACTCAAACGGTACTGCGTGGATAACTATAACAGATAGCCTTGCTACCCGGTTATGACTGGTGGTGGTCGAAATAAATAACACTTCAGTGATGCCGAGGCGACGGCGTGACCTATCCCTTTAGGAAGTCACCGGCCCCGGAACGACGTTCGTTTTTCACGATGTCGTCTGCGAGTCCCCTCCAGGTTCGTCGAACACCAATTCGTCGTTTCTTAAGGTACGTGAACACACAATATACCAAACAGCTGATTATTATTTTGTAACAGCAACGTTGATTGGACGTTTTGCGGGGCCTCCTCAATAACGTGATTCATACTTAGATTTTCCATAGCTGCCTATCTTCACGCTCGACCGTCTCCGGTTCTGACTTCGGCTACCAAAATTTCCATTTGCATGGGAGGATTTCTCAAGCGACACCAATAAAAAGATTGTCCAGCCAAATTGTTTACTTGCCTTGGATAGGGACGGTAAACCCGCATCTGCCTGCAGATAAGCGGTTCTCTTTCCACCCTACCACCCTGACGACTCAAAAAAGTAAAAGTTTAGGGAAAGTGTAGTATAACGACAGAATTATCTGCCAAATAACCACGTGCCTAATATTTCCGCGCAATAGGAAAATACTGAGGAAAATCTGGGGAATACAGAAAAGGAGAGTTTAGGCGCCGGTGTAATAAAGACCAATACAAGGAAAAAGAAAATGAAAGGACGTCAGACACGATCAGAAAGAGCAGAATCTGTGTTTTTAGTCATATGGTAAGAATGGATAACTGCAGACTTACAAAAAGAATTTTCAACCACGCTTACAAGAGTAAGAATGGCAACCAGTGGATCCAAGGAGTAAATAAAGATGTGATAGAGAACCGAATAAAATCTAAGATATAATAGAAGGTATAGTATCTTTCAGATTGTTGATAAAAAAATTTCAAGGGTTTCCGGGAAAAGGAGTAGATGAAAGGTAATAACATCTGGACCCATACACTGAGGAAACAGCAAAGTGAAAGGTTGAAGAACTATTGGAAGTCAAGAAAAGAAGCAACGAGTTGAATGCCCAGTATTAATTTTCGTGGTTCTTAGATGAAAGAAGAAATTCTGTAAAACTAGTTTTTTAAAAAAATGCATTATCCTCGTTATGAAAAACCATTTTCGCCTAAACATAGAACAAACGATCATAGACGTTCGCACAGTAGTAGTATGCGTAATGCAGCTACGCAATCTTTACTATAAATTGTGCAAGACAATTTTATTATTATACTAACTAGCCTACCAATCTTGTAAGCATGCGTAAAATTTTACTACATTTCATCACGATTAGTAAACTCGTCTAACAAGTGCTGACAGGATCTCTTAATGCAAGATACGAAAGAGATCAGTAATTGTGAAATAGTCTTGAAAGGAAGTACATTGGTCAACAGGTCCGTCGAATGGGGCCGTCACGCCCGGAAGTACAGTCTTTGACATTATTTCTGGCCGCCGGTGAAAAATTCTATCACTCTTATTTTGCACAATCTGGCATCAATGTCATCCCAGGCAACAGGAACGCAATACTGGCTCCGCCTCCTCGCAATTTCATTGGTGGATATTTTATTCAGAGCCATCTATACTGCAGATTTTTCATTTCCTTAAGTCAATGCAGGAAACAATTGGCCAACAGGTAGGAATTAAGCTCCTCCCACTGACGATTCTTATTGGCTGAACAGTTCATCATCCTACCATTACATTTCTATAATACTTTACCAAAATTCAGATCTTGAAACGTTTGCCAAAAGTTCTAATTAACGGGATTGCATTAAAGTGAGGCAGGAAACAGGCTCAATGCTGTATCTTACTACGGTTGATTAGCATAAAACTATAACGATAAGATTGTTATACTCATTTTGATAATTCCTTCGGATAATATTTCACTCATATATCTGGTCAGTCCACAAACCAAGGGATAATCATGTTCCATGAGGTAGAATCTTTAGTACTACGAAACTACAGAAACAAGAAATTATTTCGGAAGTGTCTCTCTCCAAGATGGATTGAATGAAACAGTCTTCCTACGCTGCGTTGTATACGCCTATTCGAGGAAAGTAGCACCGAGCTTGCAGTGGTCCTATGGTTAGCGTTCTGGGTTGCTGAGCGAGCGGTTCCGAGTTCAAATCCAAGTAGTTCTTATTATTTATTTTTTTTAATTTAGAAATCTATCTTTACTTGTATTTTATTTTTAAGCGTACCGAAACTGCACATTGCTTATTAGTATAAGGTATCCATGATTCTTTCCTAACTGCGTCAGGAAATAAGATAAACATCTGCGAAACTACCCAATGTTTCGTAACTAATAGCCGACGTAAGCATGAAAGATTTGCGGCAGCAGAACTGACGAAAATCTACACGGGTTTCAAGCCGCGCCGAAATCATATCATCTGTCCCTTTTCAAACGACACACATGTTTCCAATATATTTATTTCACAGTAGAACGATCATCGCGTTTCAGAAAGAAATAATTTACAAGAGGAATTATTGCTCTCTTTGTAGGTGGACGATAATGATTATGCACTATATAAATAAATGAGAGTTAATCGCGCAGAACTAAATATTAGCACCGCAACAAATTAAACGACCATTGTCACTAAAAAATATACAACCAGATTATTATCGTAGGACAAAAATAAATTCTTTTATAACTGGTGTAAGTAATTAAAGTTAATTGAGAATCGGGCTTAAAGACAGGGAGTTCTTAAATGACCGTTTTTCCCGTTTTCTACAATGCTGTTAGTTGTTGACACTATTACTTCATGATCTTTACAGCATTGCGATTTATTAAATACTGGGTCTAAATGCTCATTACTTAACAAGGCGTGAAATTACCTGCGTTATTATTTGTTTGGAATAACATAAATAAATACAAGCATTTGGCGAATGAGGATGTCGCCGTTCGCGTGATTGTTCTTTAGTCTCCGGTATAAAGTGGAACGCTCAAGTTTTGTCACCCGTCATAATCGACTCCATAATCGCCTAGGTCTCAAGGATTCAAACAAACACAGTCTACCGGTAATGTAAGGTTGATGATGTCTAAAGACCGGAAGACCGAGCGTGGCGTGTGAGCGGTAACGTTCTGGCTCCAGGCAAATGCTGGGACGATTCTTATAGAAGGCCATGGCCGTTCCCTACTGTAATAACTTCAACATCGATGAAACGTAAAGCAATAAACAAAAAAATAAGGATAAGGATAGGGAGAAGGTATTGTTAATCGATTTCAAGCCAGCTGCGACCTCCTCAATAAATTCAAAAAGCTGTTTTTCTTATGATTTTACGCCTCGTCGATATAGAGGTGATTATTGGCTGGATAGGAGTAGTGGCAAGGATTTCGGCCATGCCCTTGTAAAGAACCTATTCCGGTATTCATATGGAGTGATTTGGGCAAACCTTGGAAACCACAAATATGCATGGCCGAACTTGGATTCGAACCATTGTCATTTACAGCAACGACCAACGTGTGTTCCGAAATGGTAATGATGTAGAAAAATAGATATTTGTTCAACCTCTAAAACTGTAAATAAATTAATTTGATTCTTTATCTATGAATGCTTGGGAGACGTTACTTTTTGTATTGCCCTCATGCAGTTAACATGGATTCCCACCGTATTTTCAATTGCCAGCTGTAAGTTGGATAATTCTGAAACCAACAAAAACTTTTGCCAAATGTGCTGCTCGTGTTAAATTATTACGTGCATTATTTACGTGTTATAAAGGTATTCTTCCTTGCCGAAGGAAGTAGGAAACTTAAGAATTTTTCCTGCTAAGCGTTGCCATATTTACTTTCTGCGATGTTGCCACGATGTTCTGCCTAGTAGTCGCAGCGCTGTAGCAATTTCCCTATACCAGAAATAGTGTCTCATAGCTGGACACACACATAGGCGAAATGAAAAATTATTTATGTTCCAGTCTCATCTAGAATATTTTCATTTAACTGATTACTTCTCTTGCAACAGTTCGATTCTGTATACAGATTACTATTCAATCACGGATTGTTGTATCTATATGTATATTTTTTCTTTGGTCATATAATTTATGAGGCACTAGATTCTGTGAGTCCAGGTGTCCTAGTGGTAACGCGCTGATGTAGTGAACTGGCAGCTCAGTGGCTAAAGAGCTTGCTTACGAACGTCGTGGTCTCTGGTTCAAATCTCCGTGGAGGCTAAAATTTCAGTCGCTTGCGACGAGCCGTAGCGAGCGCTCGCTCCGCATTTTCCTGCTGTGTTGTGTGGTTAAGTGCCTACGGAGTAAATAAAAGCAAGTGTAGTGAAATTCAAGAATCATGGAAGTTAATCAATCCGTTCGAAAATCCACGCTAAAATTCTCGTTTGCGTATGGATATGTGCGTCCAAAAGCAGTTGAAATTGATGAGCGGTTATACAGTGAAATTGGACTGCGAGAAGAAAGTGTGTATGGTATCCAGGCGGACTTCCTCGCTAATGTTATATACGTCAAGCTACGAGATGAAGAAGAATGCCTACGAATTTTGAGGGAAACCAACGGAGAAAGAAAATTCGTACACAGCAATGGCGAGGTAAGCAACGTTTCCATATCACATGCTGGTCTGGGAATAAGACACGTAAAAATACATAATATTCCCTTTGAAATCAGTACAGATATCATACGAAAAGCTTTGGACAAATTTGGAACAATCATGAGCGTAACTTCTGATAAAAGATATGGTAGCAAAAGATTCGTTGTAGACAGCGGCATTAGAACCGTGAAAATAGATCTGAAGTGCCACGTACCATCTTATGTAAACATTGCCGGATTTAAAGCACTCGTTATTTACGACGGGCAACCACGTACGTGTGTGATATGTAACTCCAACGAACATTTCAAGGCTGAATGCACCAAGAAGAGACCTCTGCAGTTACCATCTGAGCGTTTGGTCCCTAATACAGCTTTCAGTGGCGAACCCTTGAAAGCATCTTATGCTCGCGTGGCAAATGGTAATTCCTCAATCAATATAAATATAAATGATGAACATACTCTCAGAATGGAAACGGACGACCCGTCGAACATCAGAATGGAAACAGAGAATCCTTGTAATGTTGAAGCAACTCAAGAACCACCGAAGGAAAAAGAGGAAAATTATACAACAGAACAAGAAAACATCAAAACCGCTAAACTACATTCACTGGAAATGCAATCAACTGAGAAAAAAGAAATCAAGAAAAATGTTAAACAACAACCTGTGACAACGACACCACCTGAGAAAAAGAAACTAAGCTAATGGAAGAACGCAAGCACGAAAACACACCAAACACCAAAAGACCGAGACTTGATAAGAGAGGAGTTGATTCCATAGCGGAAGAATTGGCCGAAAAATCCAGAAAAGGTACCACTCTACAAATGGAGACAAACGTTGATGAAACCCCTCAAAGTGCAAACTCCAATAAGGAAGACAAAAGCTATGAAAATAAGACCAGCGAGATACTTGAAACAGAAAACGTCTGTGGAAACACTAAAATACTTTGGTCCGACGACATCGGTGACTTAGAAGAAGAGGATATTCAAAGCGAATAAGAAGTATGAGCAAGGTCTTAATTGTTATTAAATTAAACGCAAAAAAAAAACAAAAAACTCAACTGTTTGTTCAACACTGTGTGACAATACTGATCTAAATGGCAGGCTGTAGTGGAACAACGTCCGCTCAGAAATACTGCGTGTCCACCTTAAATTTAAATGGAATAAAGCGGGGCAGAAATGGAACTACACAAAAAAGATGACACATCTGTACAACATAACTACAATTAATATAAATTCTATAGAAAGCCACCCTAAAATGAGAAGTCTCGTGGAATTTTTATATAATAGTAATACAGATATTGCTCTGCTGCAAGAGGTGCGCCCCCAATTTTTGAAAACAATTACAGGATTTAATATTCTACTCAACTCGGGCCCAGATGTTGGTTTGGGCACGGCAATACTGCTGAGAGAAGGAATAGAGTTTAAACAAGTTGAAATGTTAGAAAACGGTCGTGGTTTGGCTTGTTCAGTGGATGATACCCACATTATTAATATATATGCACCCTCTGGGAACTCTAAACGAGAGGAAAGAGCAACATTTTACAAATCTGAAATAACGTACCTACTACGCAATCATAAGACAAAGAGAATAATAGGAGGTGACTTCAACTGCGTTTTGAAACCAGCTGATCAAATACCCAACTACAACTCCTGTAATGAATTAAAAGAGATAGTAAATAAATTACGTCTAATAGATTGTTTGGGAAAAGAAATATCCATCTAAAACAGGTTTCACCTTTCTATCCAACACCTCAGCAAGCAGATTGGACAGATTCTACGTCACTGAAACGCTGCATGATCAAATACAAAATATAGAGATCTGGCCAATTCACTTCTCAGATCATCATGCTGTACAAATAAAAATAAGCCTACCAAGACAACTGATATATAAACACCCAGGATGCTGGAAATTAAATACTTCAATCCTGAAATGTGACGACCTTAAAAATGAGGTCCGTGCCCAAATCCAAACAGCATTGAGTAAAACTGGCAATTATGCAAACAAAATTTCATGGTGGACGCACTGCCTCAAACCAAGGATCCAGTACAGCCTAAAAAATTACTCTCGTGTCCAGAAAAAATGGCAAGACGATACTAAAGAATTTTATTACCGATGTTTAAGAGACCTCTACACTGATCATATGACTGCTATGAAGAACATTCAAAAAATCAGGAAAATAAAGGCGAAAATAACAGAGATTAAAAGGAAACAGTTAGAAGGTCTAAAAATTAGATCCAAAGACATTACTACTCAAACGCTAAAGAACCGTGAAATGGCGTCCGTATACCATGTATTAGCAGAACAACGAAAGGGGAAAGCAAAGACCATTACTAAACTGAAATCTGAATCAAATGTGCTACTGGCAGACCAGCAACAAATAACAGAATACCTCCATAGATATTATACGGAGCTCTACAGTAGAAGAAGTTAACAGGCTCGAATCGGAGAAAATATTGGAACATGTAGATAATACAATCACTGAAGAAGACAACCAACTTCTCCTTGAAGACATCTCCGTAGAAGAAATATGGAATTCAATAAAGAAGAGCAAAATAAACAAAAGCCCCGGTATAGACGGCATTCCAGTAGAGTTTTATGCGACGTTTTGGAATGAAATCAAGGAACCACTGACGGATATCTTCAATGAAATATTAAAAATGGTGACAATCCCGAAAGAATTCAAGGAAGGCCTGATAGTGTTAATCCCTAAGTGCCTTAAACCTATCAACGCCAATGAATTTAGGCCACTTTCTTTGTTAAACACCGACTACAAACTTTTTACCAGAATAATAGCAATCAGAATAAAAAGCAATATCAACAAAGTAATTGGCGAACACCAAGCGTGTACTGGAAAATCACGGTCGATAATACACACGTTAATGGACATCAGAGACACCATGACTGCAGTGGAGGCAGCAAAATGTCGAGTAGCAGTCCTCTCCGTAGACTTCCAAAACGCGTTTGATATGGTTAGTCATGAGCACATCTACAGAACACTAAAAACCATGGGCTACAACAGTACCTTCATAAAATTATTAAAAAGTATCTTAGGAGGTGCAACATCACGAATGCTGATCAATGGAAGATTATCTAAGCAAATAGAAATAAACAGATCAGTTAGACAGGGATGCCCTCTGTCTATGGACTTATTTGCTCTCGCAATAGAACCACTAATAATATGTTTGAACCGCCACCTGGAAGGAATCATCATAAATGGGAAAAAAATTACCACCCGAGTATATGCAGATGACGTCACCGTGTTGATAAAAGACAATAATGAGCTAAAAATCGTGGAAAATATACTAGAATCATACTGTAAAGCGTCGGGCGCAATAATCAACAATAAGAAAACAAAAGTAATGAACATTGGGCGAGGCATTAACGAAATGAGATCTAAATGGGCAGAAGTGAAGAAGATGAGAATACTTGGCATTGACTTCACTCCCAGCATTCAGAGAATGATGGCGCTAAACTGGAAAGAAATACTGCACTCTGTCAGAGCATTACTCAACAACAACAAAATAAGAGAATTGAACATGATTCAAAAGGTGAGATTTGTAAATTCCATTGCACTATCAAAGGCATGGTACACTTCACACATATTGCCCATTCCCAACGAGATATCAAAGAATATAGAGTCGGCAATAGGATGGTTTGTACAGCAAGGGGAAATATTCAAAATAAAGTTTAAAACCCTGACTCTACCCCTCAGCAAAGGAGGTCTCGAGCTACAAGATGTTAAATATAAATCTCTTGCTATATTTATAAAAGACATGTTACGGAACTGGCATAAATATCCAGACAGCATAACTGCATATCTAATAAATCAACTACTACCCGCCAGTACAGAACCACCGATCGACATACGTCACATCAACCAGACGCTGATGCAATTCCGGACATTTATTATTGAGTACAGTTACATACATAACAAGATTCGAAATATATCTGCCACAAATAACAAAGAGATATACAACCTGTTGATGGACAACAGATATCATAGTAATATAGAACGAAAAAACCCAACGGTTAACTGGAAGAACATATGGAAGAACGTCCAAAACGAAAACCTACAATCACAAGTAAGATCCACATGGTACAGAGTAATTAATCGTTGTGTAACAACAAACAGTCGTCTATATACAATTCACCTCGCTCATTCACCCAACTGTGTTAAATGCAACCTCCAAGATACGATAGAGCACAGACTGACTGGCTGCATCGTACCACCGATCTGGAAGTGGACGAGGTGGAAACTAGGAGTGCTCAACAGAACTTCCGACACAGCATTTAAAATCAAAGATATAATGACACCTGAATTTAGTTCTTACCCAAAACAGAAGAACAACGCAACATGCTGGCTCTTAGCAAATTATGTCCATTATATAATACACAACAAAGAAAGAGCCAATCTACAAGAATACTGGTATTATTTAGTAACAGAAAACAAACGAGCTATGTCGTATCGATATTACAAAGAAAACTATGCTAACTACCTGAATAACATAATGCCTTTTTTAAGGAAATGATTGTAATCCAACTATTATATATTGAAATTCAAATACTTTCCTTTTTTTTTTACGCTACATTTGTAATGACTAGAAAATGTATTATTATTTTACTGTAACATTTTGTGAAAGTGAAACAATAAAAAAAAAAAAAAAAAAAAAAAAAAAAAAAAAAAAAAAATGGTTAGCGTTCTGGGTTGCTGAAAAAAAAAGAAAAAAAAAAAAAATGGTTGCGCACTGGCTTCTGACAAAAAAAAAAAAGGACAAAAAAAAAAAAAAAAAAAAAAAGTGGTAACGCGCTGGGCTGTCAAAGTGCTGGTTCTCGGTTCAAGCCCAGGTGCTGTTATTTTTTTTTTTCATTCTTTATCTCCTTTTCACTTGTTGCAAAATACATATCATATAAGTAAGTTTATATATATTTCGTGGTCAATTGGAACAGTGGAAATGAATCATAAAATTAATGTTTGGCTGAAATGCATGATGCGTGAGTAGGAACTGAAAGCCAGTTTTCCAATAAATTTAATTTAACCATTACGATTTGTACCACTCAACTTAACCAATTTTTTTCTAGTGCAAAGGCGGGAGATTGATAATTGGGGCAATGATGGCTGTTTAAAAATAAACAAGGACCTAAATCAAACTAATGTGCGGTTTTTGTAGCTAACGTTCCTGGTATTAGCAAGCAAACCAGAATTGAAAATGTGAGTAGTTATTCTTACGAAAACAAAAAATCATCATTGACGAATAACATGCTAATAAGAGGTTCCGTATTTGACAAAATGCTGCTCCTACTAGTGATCAGTAATGATATAATTGATGTATATCCTCAATATAACGACATGATAACCTTGTTTCCGAAATCTGAAATTGCAAGAAAGAAACAGGAAATTTGAGGAAGGAGGAAAGGTAATGCCAGTCTCGTTATAAGTTGTTGTTACCTCTCTGGTAATCCAGAAAGAATGTTACTGTAAGTGGCTCAGATTCGCGGGTGCCATGCTGATCCCGGAAGCTAGTGTGGTGTCTCGCGGTTCCACGGTTTGAGTCAGGCCGCAGGCAAAAGTGGTTTTATGAGTGTTTTTCTTGTGTTGCCTGTAAACTGGGACAGTGAAAACATATTATACACTTAATGAGAATCAAAAGCTACACATGTCTGCATGTATCTATTAAGCAATCCAAATTCGTTTTTGTTGTTATTCTTTAGTAAAGTCATTATTATTGCAATGGCTCGGAAAAGATTAGTTTTTAAGCAACGAAAAAAAAAAAAAAAAAAAAAAAACGGCCCCGGTCCTTGAGAAAGGGCAATTCCACATTCCTTTGAGCAATTTTGGATTTTGTTTTTTCTATTTAAACCCACATTTTGATGGCTGGATCGTGAATATGAATTGAGTACTTTCTAATGACACTGATGAACTTTACCCTTCATCCAATTCGTTCGGCTATGAATTAATGTAAACATATGATTTGTAATTGCATCTAAACATAACTGACAATCATTTTTAAAAGTGAGGTTCAAAATTTTTTGCTATTAATAGATCAGTCAAGCATCCGTACAATTCAATCAATGAAACAATACAGTTTCTGATCCATCATTCAACCAAAATATTATTGGATTAATTTCCTATTCGTTTGCTGAATAGTAACGCAATCAAGATTTAATTTAGAACTACTGGTATCTTTATGTATTGACATATTAACCTGTTGTACGCTAAAGTGATGCTAAAGTCAAACACAATCCGTTTCAGAATACTGAAATGAGTAAGAATCCAGTCTTACAGTACAAATCAGGATACTGGATGTAAATTCATTTAGCCAAAGTTTCAAGCAAGTAGTTTGTTTCCTCATAGGTGAAATGAAATCTGAATTATTAATTACTTCGGCAGCCTAGTGAAAGTCTCTTTGCTGTGTATTACGCTTGAGTCGTGGCTATACCGTGGGATCCAAATAACTGATCGTCCTTGACTACTGACATGAACAAAGTAAATTCAGTAAAAATTCATTTAGACCAAGTGGTTTGAACCCATGATACTGCCATTTCTTTCAATCTGCCTTAACCATTAAGCACCTAGACTGCTGCCCATAACTGTTGGAATTATTATATCTCATTACATTTGATAAATAAAGAAGACACACTTCTAGAAGGTAGTACTGAAACCGACACTGATGGCGATATACAAAAGCATGCATATACAATAATGACCAATTGTCCATTCATTTAGTAAACTGGAAGGAAAGATCGAAAGAAAGGCGAGTGCCTACCAAAATTTCCGCCTTCTTATGCGGAAACAGGAAATTATGAACGTCCTTCTTCTATAAATCACCTGTGTTTCACTTTCCTGATACTCTGCTATCAAGCATTAAGGTACACTTTATTTCACTCCAATATTCAACTATATTCTTAAATGAGAAACAAGTGCTGTAATGCTCTCACTCGTAGATTTTTTAAGACTGTCGTCTAGATTATTTATAAAATTCCTCCATTCATTCTATACGAACATTTATTGTGTTTGAGAAAATAAAAATTTACCCAAATTTCTTTTAATCTAGACGCGTCAATTCTGCTGTGAATCCGAGCGAACGATGGACTGATAAAAGCTATAGCAGTTTAGCCGAACCGTCAGAATTTAATTATTCGAAGCGTTAAAAATCCTTGTAATTATTAGTTTACAGTGATATGGGTGGGCCGCGATCTCCAGCCAATGAAGTTCAAACAAATCGGAGGATCTACCAAATAACGAGTCTTCTGAAGTGGTGAGGTTGAAAATACAGTGTTTCAGAAAAAATCAATTGATGTCCAAGTTGATGGTGCAACATCACTTTACGCCCATATTTTAGCGAAATACAATAAAAAAATTAGAATATTTCACAAATACAAATATACATATATACGTCTGTAAAAGATTATAACAACATACTGACTTAGTTTCTTGTTATATTTATGCTGACGCTTTAATAACTAAAGCAATCGCTTCTTTTCCGTTACTTAACTTTTCACTTCTCCGAAGTAAGCTACTGCGGATTTTATTCAAGCTCTGGGTGTTTTAATTTTGATGTTACTGTCAACAGTAATATAATAACAAAACGTACGAGTATTGATAGAAGTTAAATCATTATGAATTCTTAAAGCAGTCGGAATATCTTGCGAATGGATATTCCGTACAATCCGGTCAAGGAAATGCTGCGCGCTTAACGCTGTGTGTAAACAGCCCGACTTCCTCGTGATTATCCTACTACACATCACTTGCAGAGTGTAACAGAGATAAAGTATAAATCCTTATAATTAATAACAGTGTGGCTCTAGATAGTGCTAACTTCATCTATCAGCTGACACGCAATTTTTACTTAACAACATAGTAGTTTATCTGTTACCAAAACGTTACGCAAAATAAGTGTCACTATTTCTATCTGCTGTTTTATGATTTTTAACTTGGGACAAAATCTTTCAGAAATTTAGAAACTGATAGCTTAGAATAACTGAAACGTAGGATATTAATAAAACCACTCCTCTTCCTCGTGGATGTTACGACGTCCATATCCTGACTATCGTTCTTCTACAACTATGAGGAAACAAACTACTTGCTTGAAACTTTGGCTAAATGAATTTACATCCAGTATCCTGATTTGTACTGTAAGACTGGATTCTTACTCATTTCAGTATTCTGAAACGGATTGTGTTTGACTTTAGCATCACTTTAGCGTACAACAGGTTAATATGTCAATACATAAAGATACCAGTAGTTCTAAATTAAATCTTGATTGCGTTACTATTCAGCAAACGAATAGGAAATTAATCCAATAATATTTTGGTTGAATGATGGATCAGAAACTGTATTGTTTCATTGATTGAATTGTACGGATGCTTGACTGATCTATTAATAGCAAAAAATTTTGAACCTCACTTTTAAAAATGATTGTCAGTTATGTTTAGATGCAATTACAAATCATATGTTTACATTAATTCATAGCCGAACGAATTGGATGAAGGGTAAAGTTCATCAGTGTCATTAGAAAGTACTCAATTCATATTCACGATCCAGCCATCAAAATGTGGGTTTAAATAGAAAAAACAAAATCCAAAATTGCTCAAAGGAATGTGGAATTGCCCTTTCTCAAGGACCGGGGCCGTTTTTTTTTTTTTTTTTTTTTTTCGTTTCTTAAAAACTAATCTTTTCCGAGCCATTGCAATAATAATGACTTTACTAAAGAATAACAACAAAAACGAATTTGGATCCAATAATATTTTGGTTGAATGATGGATCAGAAACTGTATTGTTTCATTGATTGAATTGTACGGATGCTTGACTGATCTATTAATAGCAAAAAATTTTGAACCTCACTTTTAAAAATGATTGTCAGTTATGTTTAGATGCAATTACAAATCATATGTTTACATTAATTCATAGCCGAACGAATTGGATGAAGGGTAAAGTTCATCAGTGTCATTAGAAAGTACTCAATTCATATTCACGATCCAGCCATCA
The DNA here is from genome assembly GCA_031002005.1 of Vandiemenella viatica. Classification (NCBI taxonomy): domain Eukaryota; kingdom Metazoa; phylum Arthropoda; class Insecta; order Orthoptera; family Morabidae; genus Vandiemenella; species Vandiemenella viatica. The sequence goes on from CM061919.1 coordinate 187,526,695, forward strand.
AAATGTGGGTTTAAATAGAAAAAACAAAATCCAAAATTGCTCAAAGGAATGTGGAATTGCCCTTTCTCAAGGACCGGGGCCGTTTTTTTTTTTTTTTTTTTTTTCGTTGCTTAAAAACTAATCTTTTCCGAGCCATTGCAATAATAATGACTTTACTAAAGAATAACAACAAAAACGAATTTGGATTGCTTAATAGATACATGCAGACATGTGTAGCTTTTGATTCTCATTAAGTGTATAATATGTTTTCACTGTCCCAGTTTACAGGCAACACAAGAAAAACACTCATAAAACCACTTTTGCCTGCGGCCTGACTCAAACCGTGGAACCGCGAGACACCACACTAGCTTCCGGGATCAGCATGGCACCCGCGAATCTGAGCCACTTACAGTAACATTCTTTCTGGATTACCAGAGAGGTAACAACAACTTATAACGAGACTGGCATTACCTTTCCTCCTTCCTCAAATTTCCTGTTTCTTTCTTGCAATTTCAGATTTCGGAAACAAGGTTATCATGTCGTTATATTGAGGATATACATCAATTATATCATTACTGATCACTAGTAGGAGCAGCATTTTGTCAAATACGGAACCTCTTATTAGCATGTTATTCGTCAATGATGATTTTTTGTTTTCGTAAGAATAACTACTCACATTTTCAATTCTGGTTTGCTTGCTAATACCAGGAACGTTAGCTACAAAAACCGCACATTAGTTTGATTTAGGTCCTTGTTTATTTTTAAACAGCCATCATTGCCCCAATTATCAATCTCCCGCCTTTGCACTAGAAAAAAATTGGTTAAGTTGAGTGGCACAAATCGTAATGGTTAAATTAAATTTATTGGAAAACTGGCTTTCAGTTCCTACTCACGCATCATGCGTTGACACTTTCTCATTTCAGCCAAACATTAATTTTATGATTCATTTCCACTGTTCCAATTGACCACGAAATATATATAAACTTACTTATTTGATATGTATTTTGCAACAAGTGAAAAGGAGATAAAGAATGAAAAAAAAAATAACAGCACCTGGGCTTGAACCGAGAACCAGCACTTTGACAGCCCAGCGCGTTACCACTAGGACACCTGGACTCACAGAATCTAGTGCCTCATAAATTATATGACCAAAGAAAAAATATACATATAGATACAACAATCCGTGATTGAATAGTAATCTGTATACAGAATCGAACTGTTGCAAGAGAAGTAATCAGTTAAATGAAAATATTCTAGATGAGACTGGAACATAAATAATTTTTCATTTCGCCTATGTGTGTGTCCAGCTATGAGACACTATTTCTGGTATAGGGAAATTGCTACAGCGCTGCGACTACTAGGCAGAACATCGTGGCAACATCGCAGAAAGTAAATATGGCAACGCTTAGCAGGAAAAATTCTTAAGTTTCCTACTTCCTTCGGCAAGGAAGAATACCTTTATAACACGTAAATAATGCACGTAATAATTTAACACGAGCAGCACATTTGGCAAAAGTTTTTGTTGGTTTCAGAATTATCCAACTTACAGCTGGCAATTGAAAATACGGTGGGAATCCATGTTAACTGCATGAGGGCAATACAAAAAGTAACGTCTCCCAAGCATTCATAGATAAAGAATCAAATTAATTTATTTACAGTTTTAGAGGTTGAACAAATATCTATTTTTCTACATCATTACCATTTCGGAACACACGTTGGTCGTTGCTGTAAATGACAATGGTTCGAATCCAAGTTCGGCCATGCATATTTGTGGTTTCCAAGGTTTGCCCAAATCACTCCATATGAATACCGGAATAGGTTCTTTACAAGGGCATGGCCGAAATCCTTGCCACTACTCCTATCCAGCCAATAATCACCTCTATGTCGACGAGGCGTAAAATCATAAGAATTTTTGAATTTATTGAGGAGGTCGCAGCTGGCTTGAAATCGATTAACAATACCTTCTCCCTATCCTTATCCTTATTTTTTTGTTTATTGCTTTACGTTTCATCGATGTTGAAGTTATTACAGTAGGGAACGGCCATGGCCTTCTATAAGAATCGTCCCAGCATTTGCCTGGAGCCAGAACGTTACCGCTCACACGCCACGCTCGGTCTTCCGGTCTTTAGACATCATCAACCTTACATTACCGGTAGACTGTGTTTGTTTGAATCCTTGAGACCTAGGCGATTATGGAGTCGATTATGACGGGTGACAAAACTTGAGCGTTCCACTTTATACCGGAGACTAAAGAACAATCACGCGAACGGCGACATCCTCATTCGCCAAATGCTTGTATTTATTTATGTTATTCCAAACAAATAATAACGCAGGTAATTTCACGCCTTGTTAAGTAATGAGCATTTAGACCCAGTATTTAATAAATCGCAATGCTGTAAAGATCATGAAGTAATAGTGTCAACAACTAACAGCATTGTAGAAAACGGGAAAAACGGTCATTTAAGAACTCCCTGTCTTTAAGCCCGATTCTCAATTAACTTTAATTACTTACACCAGTTATAAAAGAATTTATTTTTGTCCTACGATAATAATCTGGTTGTATATTTTTTAGTGACAATGGTCGTTTAATTTGTTGCGGTGCTAATATTTAGTTCTGCGCGATTAACTCTCATTTATTTATATAGTGCATAATCATTATCGTCCACCTACAAAGAGAGCAATAATTCCTCTTGTAAATTATTTCTTTCTGAAACGCGATGATCGTTCTACTGTGAAATAAATATATTGGAAACATGTGTGTCGTTTGAAAAGGGACAGATGATATGATTTCGGCGCGGCTTGAAACCCGTGTAGATTTTCGTCAGTTCTGCTGCCGCAAATCTTTCATGCTTACGTCGGCTATTAGTTACGAAACATTGGGTAGTTTCGCAGATGTTTATCTTATTTCCTGACGCAGTTAGGAAAGAATCATGGATACCTTATACTAATAAGCAATGTGCAGTTTCGGTACGCTTAAAAATAAAATACAAGTAAAGATAGATTTCTAAATTAAAAAAAATAAATAATAAGAACTACTTGGATTTGAACTCGGAACCGCTCGCTCAGCAACCCAGAACGCTAACCATAGGACCACTGCAAGCTCGGTGCTACTTTCCTCGAATAGGCGTATACAACGCAGCGTAGGAAGACTGTTTCATTCAATCCATCTTGGAGAGAGACACTTCCGAAATAATTTCTTGTTTCTGTAGTTTCGTAGTACTAAAGATTCTACCTCATGGAACATGATTATCCCTTGGTTTGTGGACTGACCAGATATATGAGTGAAATATTATCCGAAGGAATTATCAAAATGAGTATAACAATCTTATCGTTATAGTTTTATGCTAATCAACCGTAGTAAGATACAGCATTGAGCCTGTTTCCTGCCTCACTTTAATGCAATCCCGTTAATTAGAACTTTTGGCAAACGTTTCAAGATCTGAATTTTGGTAAAGTATTATAGAAATGTAATGGTAGGATGATGAACTGTTCAGCCAATAAGAATCGTCAGTGGGAGGAGCTTAATTCCTACCTGTTGGCCAATTGTTTCCTGCATTGACTTAAGGAAATGAAAAATCTGCAGTATAGATGGCTCTGAATAAAATATCCACCAATGAAATTGCGAGGAGGCGGAGCCAGTATTGCGTTCCTGTTGCCTGGGATGACATTGATGCCAGATTGTGCAAAATAAGAGTGATAGAATTTTTCACCGGCGGCCAGAAATAATGTCAAAGACTGTACTTCCGGGCGTGACGGCCCCATTCGACGGACCTGTTGACCAATGTACTTCCTTTCAAGACTATTTCACAATTACTGATCTCTTTCGTATCTTGCATTAAGAGATCCTGTCAGCACTTGTTAGACGAGTTTACTAATCGTGATGAAATGTAGTAAAATTTTACGCATGCTTACAAGATTGGTAGGCTAGTTAGTATAATAATAAAATTGTCTTGCACAATTTATAGTAAAGATTGCGTAGCTGCATTACGCATACTACTACTGTGCGAACGTCTATGATCGTTTGTTCTATGTTTAGGCGAAAATGGTTTTTCATAACGAGGATAATGCATTTTTTTAAAAAAACTAGTTTTACAGAATTTCTTCTTTCATCTAAGAACCACGAAAATTAATACTGGGCATTCAACTCGTTGCTTCTTTTCTTGACTTCCAATAGTTCTTCAACCTTTCACTTTGCTGTTTCCTCAGTGTATGGGTCCAGATGTTATTACCTTTCATCTACTCCTTTTCCCGGAAACCCTTGAAATTTTTTTATCAACAATCTGAAAGATACTATACCTTCTATTATATCTTAGATTTTATTCGGTTCTCTATCACATCTTTATTTACTCCTTGGATCCACTGGTTGCCATTCTTACTCTTGTAAGCGTGGTTGAAAATTCTTTTTGTAAGTCTGCAGTTATCCATTCTTACCATATGACTAAAAACACAGATTCTGCTCTTTCTGATCGTGTCTGACGTCCTTTCATTTTCTTTTTCCTTGTATTGGTCTTTATTACACCGGCGCCTAAACTCTCCTTTTCTGTATTCCCCAGATTTTCCTCAGTATTTTCCTATTGCGCGGAAATATTAGGCACGTGGTTATTTGGCAGATAATTCTGTCGTTATACTACACTTTCCCTAAACTTTTACTTTTTTGAGTCGTCAGGGTGGTAGGGTGGAAAGAGAACCGCTTATCTGCAGGCAGATGCGGGTTTACCGTCCCTATCCAAGGCAAGTAAACAATTTGGCTGGACAATCTTTTTATTGGTGTCGCTTGAGAAATCCTCCCATGCAAATGGAAATTTTGGTAGCCGAAGTCAGAACCGGAGACGGTCGAGCGTGAAGATAGGCAGCTATGGAAAATCTAAGTATGAATCACGTTATTGAGGAGGCCCCGCAAAACGTCCAATCAACGTTGCTGTTACAAAATAATAATCAGCTGTTTGGTATATTGTGTGTTCACGTACCTTAAGAAACGACGAATTGGTGTTCGACGAACCTGGAGGGGACTCGCAGACGACATCGTGAAAAACGAACGTCGTTCCGGGGCCGGTGACTTCCTAAAGGGATAGGTCACGCCGTCGCCTCGGCATCACTGAAGTGTTATTTATTTCGACCACCACCAGTCATAACCGGGTAGCAAGGCTATCTGTTATAGTTATCCACGCAGTACCGTTTGAGTCATCTCAGGGTCTACGGTATATTTTACTGCTGTCTGGAGGAAGCGGGCTTACCTGCAGACGCAACGACGTCGCCGCTACAATGACAGTAAACACATTCTGCCTGTAAAAAGAACTCAGTGTTGCGCGTTTCTTGATCCGTCAACGCCTCTGAGCAGTCTTTCTGAGCCGTGTTAATAGCCGTGAGCGGCATGATTCGACACGGGAAGGCTTTGTCATAACTTTCCTATCGATCAGAAAGTAGTATTTTGTTGAATTAAAATGCAGATATTTGTTTCTGTAAGCTTGTATTTGTTGGCAGCTTTATAAAATTTTGGATTTTTAATGTTAGCGTCCTATGTCAATTTTTCAAGTTAGCTAAATTTAAACTTGACATCGTGCTTAAATTTTCGCGTAAATATTTCATTGTTGTTTATTTAGTATTAACAGTTTATGGCTCACATTGTAAGACTCGGTTTTGATTTTGAATGAACCCTTGATTACTTGTGTATTAATAATAATTGTAAATACACCGACGTCTGTAGGCCTTCAAAGTTAATCTAATAAATATGTCAGGTTATCACATTCCTAGTGATAAAAGATAGCATATCATTTTGCACCCACTTCCTATTTGATAAGTCAAATAATAAAAATATTAAATTGATAAAATTATTAATATTAAAAGTAATCAAAAGATAAGTGTGGAATGCTAAACAATTATTATCCATAGCAAACAGCGAATTATTACAGTCCTTAACATACTTAACGTTAGTTCGCATCCTTCCGTTGCTGTGTGATCAATGTGACTATCTATCAAAGCACTTCAACCACAATAAAATCCCGGATCTGTCGATTATGTTTTGATGGAAACATGGCGTGATTAGTTAGTGACGGCTGGGCAACGCGGAGCACGTGACGCGGCTTCATGCGGATCGCTGCTCTGTCCGCAGCTACGGGTGACTTCTTCAGCCGTGAAATCAGCGCTAAAACATGGCAGCTCCCGTGCCGTCCAGAGCTTATTAATTTAATGAGCGCACCGCACCCGGGCTAATGTAACTGCCCCGCTTGTGTAGCAGTGTGGCACAAACACAATTCCCAGAACTACAGGGCAGCTCAAATTCACCTACTGTTGCCTCTTTTCCGATGCAGAGAGCATGTGCTGCTACATTTTCACACTTTCTACCATGGAAGTGCGATGCTGGTGATGCGGACAAAAAAACGAAATTATCTTTACAAAATAATAATAATAACAGTAATTAAAATTACGGGGAGTAACTAATTAGCTCAACTACACACAGGCATTCAACTGCCACACATTGTTATTATTATTTTTAACCAGGCAATATATCAGGTCGTTACAGAAAATTCGTCTTAATTTTAAATTACACGGCGGAGAATTTGACTGAAATTTGTAAAACTCTCTAGCCATAAATATTCAGTGCCATCTACCTGAAGCAGTTGTTTTTCTGCCCGAGTTGGAATCTGTGTTTGCGTTGTTTGTGTCAACACTTATCTGTCGCCTCGAGAGATTTTCTCCGGTTCTTCTTTCAAGACAGGCCCTGTCAGGTTGATAGCGCTTCTGTAGCTCCGCTTGTCCTAGCCCCAAGAAACTTTTTTTAGTGGCGGGAAATAAAAGTCACTCTTGGCAGATCGTCTTTAGAAAGAACTGACGTCATTATGGAAAATTCGCTAGCACATCTGCGAAGCTCTTCAAACAGACCGTTCCAAGAGTGTTTACTGTCATGGCAAAAACACTCAAATCGTTGCACATCACTTCGAGGTGACTACTTTGAAGTCAAAAAGATTGATTGCGGAGTGAAAAATAAAGTTTCCTGGTGTGCGCATTAAATTTTTCTAAAGAATCTGAAACCATACTTTGAACAGAAGATAATTGCATATCCCTTTTATTAGAATAACGTCCATTTTTTCCAGTTTCTCCGCAGACTCAAAGCTCTACGGATTCATGAGACTAAGTTTCATTCTTAACCTTTATAGTCAATTGTTGAACGTGGAACTCCACTAGAAATTAATTAATTCAAAATTGCGTATATGCAGCGATGGCAATTCTTTTAGACCACCTTTTCAAGTTTCATGATTTTTTTTGTTGCTGATTTTTTAAATCTATGTTGTGAGACAATAAAGTGCCCAGAAAGTGCAGACATACACTGTTCAAAACCTATTATCTATTACCTCACCATACTGACAAGAAACATGTACCCTATCAAGAAGAGACAATAGTAGACTTGAAGACTCTGAAATCAAGTTTGTGCGTACCATGATTGAGAGAATACGTAAGAGCAAAGTAAGGAACGAAATCAAACGTGCAGAGGCCAGGATAAACACCAGTATGGCAAAATCCTTGTAGCGTTCTCGCCTGAAATTGTATGGACATGTTCAACGGATGGGGGAAGAAAGAAGAACAATGGTCTACCTTAATACGAACATCCAACGGAAAAGACATGTGGGAAGGCCTAAAAAGAAATGGGTAAACCAAATCAAGAAGGATCTGGAAGGTTTAGGGCTTGATCGGAGGACTACTCATGGACAGGAAAAAGTGGAGAGAGCTCGTGAGCAGCACCAGGGAGGCTGGTGCTGGAATATGATGATGAACTCTTTGAGGTAATTTCACCACACACTTGCTTTTGCCCTTTTCGAATTGTAATTTTAAAATCTTTCAATGGTTGAAGTAAATTGTTAATCATTTCTCTTGGTAGTGTATTCCAGTACTTGACTCCCTTACCTACAAATGAAAACTTTCCCACATCAATACGTATTCAATCACGTCCAGTATGTGGTCAAAGTCTTTTCTTCCCCTCCAAGTGCTATTCATAACTGTTCTACCAATATACATCCAAGCTTAGTCACCAACGTATGCTGTACACACTCGTAACAATCTCTTCACCCTCCTCCTGTCCTCCAATGACTCTCAACCCAGCTCCTTTATCATATACGTTGCTGGTAGTGTTCTATGATAATTTCCATAAACAAATGTAGCTTCCCCGTTTTTCACTACCACCAGCCACTGTATTTGATAGCTATTATGTTTGGAATCACTCTTTTAATATTTTCAACGTATTCTGTACTCCTATCTGCTTCTCCCCAAGTACCTCCTAAATTATCTCTTTACATTCACCTATAGTTTCGTCCTAATTTACTCTATTCGAATATGTATCATTATTATATTCCATATATTTATCTGTTTTTTAATTTAAACTTCATCAAACTACATTTATCACCCACCACAACCAGAACATGTTCATTTCGTGCTTTACCCTTACACACTTTCTTTGCATGTATGTATGCATCCATGCATGCATGCTCGTTGGTGCCAACTAGGACCACCTTAAGCCTTTTGGCTTCAATTTGCTGTGTATATGCACACATACGTGTTACAGGGTTGTTAGCCAAGGAGATGACCTACAGATTAACTTGAAATCCGAACCACGAAAACGTTCTGATCTATTTCACTTTACACAGCGAGCTGTGCCAGAGGTGAAGGTCAGGGCTTCGAACCGGAGACCTTCCAATATTCACTCATATGCCTTAAACCCCCGAGCCACAATGCCGCTCTGTTATCCTTCTGTATCTTTAAGTATGTTCTTTTTCTTCACGCTGATCTTCTTTTGATATACCACCAATGTTTCTAATTTAGGCCATACTATTTTTTTTTTTCAAAAATATCAAAGTTCTCCAATTTCTTCTACTGTTTCCCTTCGAATTTCATATTACTATAGTTGTCAATTGTGCTATACCGCGCATGGTGGGTGAGTGGTTAACACTCTGGACGCGCATTCGGGAGAACGTGGGTTTGAATCCCCATCCGGGCATCCAGATTTGGGTTTTCTATGATATCACCAAATCATTCCAGGCGAATGCCGGGATGCTTCCTTCAAAAGGCAAAATTCCTTACCGTTCCTTGTCCCACATCCTTTCCTGCCACTAATGATCTCGACGTTGACGAGGCGTAAAGCCATAATAAAAAAAACCTCATGAATAGTTTTTATGTTTAATTCACATTATTTCCCCAATATAAGACACTTACCTATATCTTCATGCGTCTCCGCAAATACGACACTGTCATCAGCAAATTGTATCTTACTAATAATTCCACCTTGAAGTTCTGTTCTGCTCCGATATTATCATCATTACTATTATTATTATTTCACTTTTTTCGTTGATTATTCTATATACATATAGAATGTGCTACTGATAAACTACGTCAAAATTCCATAGCCGCTGGAAAATGATGCTTGTCTGCCCTTGTCAGCCATGTTAGTCATTTGTATATACTGCAGATTAGCGTTACGTATTTTGCAATACTGTAAGTTTTTTTGGGGCTTCACGATTTCTTTATTGTTCGTCAACCCGTTAATCTCCGCCCTGGACCTACTTTTATTCACCCCCGTATCTCTTGTGTTCAAACTGATTTGTTTCTAGTATCCCACCCATTTTCGTCTCACATAAATATTCGCAATTCAAAACGAGTTTCATTTCCTCATGTTTCATTTTTTTTTTAAATTGTCAGAGTCCTGTTGAATTTTCTCTTTTAGAATAAACCTTCTATGTTACAAATATAAACAATTTTCGTTTATCAGTATGTTAATTTTTAGGATTTCTCCGTCGTACAGCTTCTATACCCTCCTACAGTCGATTTGCTTTTTCTTCTAAGCTTACAACATGATTCCTGTCATCAGACTCCATATCAACTTTTTCAGTATTTTTCACTGATCAGAAGAGTGTAGTATTCTGTATGTTTAAGAAAATGCTTTGTATCATCGAATCTAGAAGAATTGTCCATAGAATACGCTGACACTGAAAATGGAGCAAACAAAATTGTATGTAGACACAAAACAAATACAAACCACTGAGCTACTTCAGACAATGAGGTGAAACATTTTATTTAAATGAAAAGAACAAACTTAGTGACATCTGCGTTTTATACATTAACTATAATGTAATATAACATCCCAGTTTTAGCAAAATTCATCATATATTTTCCTCTAGATATCTACACTTCACTTGTAACACTTTGTTTTTGTTATCTATTTTATGTCATGATCATTGCGATTGTTATTTCGCTTCTTCATATTTGTTAAATTCGTATTTTTTCCCCCTCCCCTCTTCGCCAAAAGCTATTATTTACAGTGGAATCCTGTTTCTTTCCTAATGCCCAAATATTATTTATCTGCTTTAGCTCTTTACTCGAAGCGCTGTTTCTTCATAACACCGTTTCATATGAGGTTCTATTAGATTTCCCACTACCAGGCTGTTTCGATTATTTGCGTTGTCTCATTTCAATCCGCTCATCTTAGTAATTAGACTAAGTTATTTGTTGATAATCGCTGTCTTTTATTATTAATGTCGTAAATCACTAAGTTCTTGCTATTAATAAAAAGGAAGTGCTGAGTTCCCAGAGTATTGACTGTTCCCTACAGTATACCTGTACGGGCATACCGAAACTCAGTTTAACAGGTATCAGTGTGTCGGTTCATTGGAAACTTTGTCTAGGTAGGGATCGTGAGCTGCAACGTAGGAATCCCGGTTTTATATTATTTCCGCGCCTCCACAGATACTATTTTGTATTTTATTCGGGGTAGCATAATTAGTTTATTATCTTTAACAACTGTGTTGTAATATCTTTGGCCCACAACAGCCATGGAGGAATTCTTTCCTCCATGACAACAGCTAGGTGAAATTATTTAGTGTTCGCTGGCGGAGCGAGTAAGGCGGGGTGCGTTGGGCCGCTTGAATATGAGTCGATCGCTGCGTGAACGGGAAAACATTGATCACATCGCGAAAGTTTCTGGAATTAACAGATAGTGTCAGCCAATCAACTTACAGATTTACTGCGCCTGTTCGAGAAGCTCTAAACAAAACTATTTGCTATTGCCAAATTACTACATAATAATGTAAATGATATTAATTTTTCTGAAAAATGCTATAATGTACCAAGCAATTAATACACTTAATTTATCGGCTCAGGACATAACTGTAAGCGTTACAGACTGTTCTCGATGTCTGACAAATGTAAGGATATACATTGCCCGCTTCCTTAATAAATACGTTTGAATGAAATATTCTTAACGAAAAGTAATTAATAACTGTTACAACCACTCAAAGCTTTATTACATTACAATCACATCAGACATCTGAACTGCTGTACCACTACCTTTAATTATTTAAAAAAATGATCTAAATCTACACATATACTCTGCAATTAACAAAATTGTGGGTGGCAGAGGGTGCTCAGCACCAAAGCTAATCTCTTTGTTGTGCATTCCAATCCCTAATGGTACGAGGGAAAAAAGAATTCATATAAGAATCAGTGCGGCACCTTATTTCTCTAATTTTATCTTTCCTGTCATTCCGACTCAAATAGGTTGGTGGACGAAGTATTTCACTACAGCACAGTTTCAGCTTATTGGAGAAGTTAGCGAAAAGAACGAACTCCTTATCACAGTAAGAAAAGCACAAAACTCAGCTGAAACCCGGCAGTAGTGTCCTAGTGGTCGAAGTAAGCAATGAAGCATGTGTCACACGAGATTGGGTTTTGAGATTCAGAGTCATAAAAAAGTACCAAGAAGATTGTCAGACTAACTGTATAAAAGTAGACAACTATAAAATGTCATCTTAACCGAGTTCAAATTCGGTAGGAACCAAATATTTTTCCTCGAATGTCGGAAGGATCACTACTGTTCACTCATTCTTCCGTATAAAATGAGACTTCCAGGAAGATATTGTGGATCTCTACCTGCTATAATCCTGCGCGTGACCCTCTCATGCAGACTGACAACCTCGGGCTTAATTCTTTCTTTAATCTTGCGAGAACGATTCTTCCATTTTTTGTGAAGGATGATGCGTAACCCTGATCCGTTGATACCTAGTCGTCCTTTGAATTCCGACCTTGTAGCTGCCATCTGCTAAATCACCCGGCAAAAAATTACTCTTTGTAATTCTCTTTAAACTAAAATTATCCGACATTAGCGTTCTAACTCAATTTTCAATTGAGATCAGGGAGAACAAAGCACAAATACCGTCTATCAACTGGGATCCACGGAAATCCAATGCCAACTATGAATGCGATGTCTTTGTATCTTCAGTTTACACCACTTCGTTATCATGCATGTTGCGACTGTGTTACGCTAATGGCGGCCAGTGTATATTTCAGTATCTGCCACTCAGTAATCACCGCTTCCAGTGAATGGGGTTGTTAAGCTCGTTTGGGAGTTTGGATTTCACCCGTTTCGCTTATATTATTCAACAGCGGCTAGTGGCAGTTTCACTAGTAGGCCTATGTGTTTCGCATGTACGAAGCTGGTCTAATCAGTCATGAGACACAAAGTATTACAATACCGTATTGATATTTAACGCAGCCGTTACATGAGTAAACGTGCAATATTGTGCAGTCAAGTTGTATCTTCAGTGATCACACTATAACTGGAAGTTGAATCCCACTTTTCTTGCTAAAAGAAAATGAGAAATCCTAAAAGAACACATTTTCAGAAGCCATTCTCCATTACATTCCTAATTACGGTCTGATCTGCCAGTTTGTCTATGCTATTTTTTTTTCCAAAGGGCTACGTCCATTAGTCTTTCTGATCTCTCAATTCATTCAGGTTATTTCAGCAGTTACGACAACACGGTGTCATCCGCTTTTTGGCAGCATCTCGCATGATTTCTCCATTAGTGATATTTATTTTACGGAATTGGTCGCCGAGAGAGGGTAATTTGGACCGAGTAAAAGCAAGGCGCGGTGCTGACAACAAACAAGGGGGTGAGACAGATTACACACAGAGTTATTTCTATGCTGCAGCACTTAAGCTGATGGAAAAAATACGACTGATGACACGGAATAAAATCAATAGCAGCTTCCATCAAAGCCTTCCACTACTTTTTTCCCCTGATAATATCTTCGGTTGTTAAAAAAAAAAAACATTTCGATAGCATCAAGCAGTGTTTTGGAAACTGTGATACTGTGATACTGGTAAAAAAAAAAAGTTAGTTCCTAAAGTACTTTTCTTTTAAAAATGGTGATGTAACGCTTTTCATGTACTCTGAAATTCACAAATATTGTGGTTGGCTGTCGGTGCTTTCCACCAAAACTAACTCTGGGCATTCCAATCTCGAATACACCGAGGAAAGAAAGAATACATATAAGCATCAGTAGGGCATCTTATTTCTCTAATCTTATCTCTCCTGTCATTACGACCTAAATGGGTTGGTGTACGAAGTATTTCATTGCACTCGTAAATGAAACAAGAATTTCGCATGTTTATTAACAAATTCAGACGAAACCATCGTTGTCTGTCTGCCAGCCCAATCTATGTATCAATTCTGTGACGCTTTCGTAAGGGCTGTAGCAACCAGTGTCACAAATCAAGCGGCTGTCTCCTGCAATTTTTCTAACCCGTCAATCAATCCCTTGCGATAAGGATCCCAAACTCCACAACAGTAATCCAAATACGAACACACGAGAGTTGTATAAGTTTGTTTCCTTATAATGAGCGTCTGCAGTTCTTCAAAATACGACCTATGAAGCTTAACATAGAATTTGGGATAGTTCCAGTGACATCTTACATCAGTGACTATTCGACAGTAGAGTGAGCATGCAAAGAAAATAACTACAGAAAAATTTGAAATGAATGATATAGGAGTAAAAACTTTTAAAGTTTTGATTTTCATTTTTGCATGTGACTAAGGATGATCAAATAGTTCTTTTTTATTGATCTTATTAATATTATCGAAATTGATAGCGAATAATAATCGATATGTGAGAATTATCTCAATTAATACATTTACAAACAATACGTCAGGCCTTTATTTACTTTAATTTCAATAAATAAAAATGACCTTTTATTAAACAGTAACTAATTCTTGGCTAGTCACGGGTTATAATATCGGTGAGCATAGATAGTTACTTTTGGCACAAATACCACTCAAAATGTGTGAGACGTTCCTACCGTTTGTAGTGAACAATTTTATCGGCGGATAATCTTACCGACTGGTTGATGTTTGTTTGTTGTAAACCGGAGTCATTCAACGAGACGTGTCGTGATTCCATGTACGGCGCCTCGCAATTGTTTTGTCACGGCCATCCCCCTGCTAAAGGTTCAAGGTAACGAACAGACAACTCCAGCTCGTAACGGAAGGGATACAACTGGCAGTCTAAGCAAATAAGCACCGAATGCCTCTCGTTGCGTCGTCCTTACCTTATCCCGCTCCCCAAGTCCAAGATAATTAAATTTACTGACACCTGGTCTCGAGCTGGGTAACTTTATGATAAACACCAAACACTCTCATAGTGCCTTAGAGACTTCAGACACAAAAGTTATGTTAATCCATTGTGGAAATACTTTTTTTTTTGTACTTACCGCTTATATAGTGCTGAAGTGACTGCTTGAAGGTGATTATAGTTGTTCGACAGTCTCGAATGAATGATATCCCCGTTCAGGTGTGTCTTCTGCTTGTCAAGGACTCGGTAAGTTATATCAGGTGCGAGATCAAACCACCACCTAAGTACAGACTATCCTGGTTAAGGTTTGTTGGTGGGTTCCAATAATAGTATAGGATAATGATGGGTTCTTATTTTCAGCCTCAGAAAAAAAAAGAGTTTTTTATGCTATAATATTGTGGATACAACAAACATGACAACAAATTTTACGTATCGCGATGGAGAAGTCAAGTGGCTGGTGTCGAAAACACTAGTTCCAATTAAAAAATACTTACTAAACAGCATGAGCGTAATACGGAGCTGAAATTTTCAACTAAATACTAACGGAGAAGGGAAAAAAGGTCATGAAATGTAGTAGAAATAATAGGAACTAGCTGTTACCCTTGACTTGTTATGTGTAGACTTAGAATTTTGTTGCTAGAATTTGATGCAGAAAGCTGTAAGTTACGTAAAATATGTCCCACAAACTAACTGCGAGAGAAACAAAGGCTGAGCGACCGATGTAACATTACAGAGGCTTACACACGCTATCCATCTGTCTGTCACTGTTCGGTTAGTTTCCAAAACTTTATAACAAAATCTGTTATTTATTACGGGAAATGTATTATTTGTCCTCCTAATGATACATAGTATTTCCTTCTCAAATCTCATCAAGACCCGTTTAGTCGTGAAAACATAACAGACAAAGTTACTTTCTCATTGATAATATTAATGTAGATAACAGCAGGTTAAATAAAAAACTAGTATCAGATGTAGCACGAAAAATAAGCGAACTCTGTTATTTGGGAAGTAAGATCGAGCCCGGAGAGTCAGCGGTAACCTTCGGGCCCGACATTCGGGAGGCCATGAGTTCAAATCCTAGGTTCTCCATGGTTTAACGAAATTACTACAACAGAATGCCGGGATGGTTCCTTCAAAAAGTCTTCTCCTATTCCGCCTCTAATGACCTTGACGTCGACAAGGTGTAAGACCATAATAGAGAAAAAGTCATAAATGATGGTAGACAGAAAAACAATATCGAAGGAAAACTAGCTATGGAAATAAGAGCAATCTGTTAGTTTCAAACATTGACCCTAAGAAAAATCTTTCTAAAGCTATATGTTTGTAACACATCGCTTTATGGAAGTGAAGCACAGATCTAAGAATGTCAGAAAGAAGAAAAAGAGAAGAATTTGAGAAGTAGCGCTATAGAAGAATCTTGAAAATTAAGTGCACATTTAAAGAGCAAAATGTAGATGTTTCTTAAGTCATGGGTAAGGAAATAAATTTATGGAAGAGTCTTATAGAAATAAAAGACGGCGAGTAAAATTATAAAATATGTGGCGTGATTAATGTATTAGTTGAGGAAGCAGTCGATGGCGAGAGCTGTAAAAGAAGTTGAAAATATATGAAGAAAATTATACGAGCCGTATGGTGAGATGAAGAGTTTGGCGCCATACAGAATAAGATAGAAGAGCGAATCAAACTAGCTACGAAAGAGATGATAGGAAAAAGTCGATGTCCTGAAAATGATAGGAGATCTCTGTCTCCGCCAGTCTCACCCCTGTGGGCCTTCAGACACGGTCTTTAACTTTATTCGCAGACATATAACAGCACTCCCTTCCCTTCCACAAGTTGGACCGTCCGTAATGGTCCGTGAGCCGACGACAAGACGTTAAACCCAAGCAGAAAAAGAAAGTATTTGTCAAGGTTATACGGCGCCAACAAGAAAAGTAATGCCTACGTCAGGCAAACGGTGGGCTATTTGTCACACAGAAGCTGTGACCGTCTGGGCATCAGTCACAGCCAGCGAGGAATGTGCTGCGTCTTTCTCTACGAGGGACAAAGCAAAGGGCAAGTCAGCCTACAGGCAGCCGACACTGAAATGCAGCACGGGCTGCTCGTATAGCCAGTTAAGTTTCAATTTATGCAGCAATCGATAATATTGCAGTCCGATCGCACTATATATCACTGTATTTTTTTCCTTCCGACTTTGTTAGTTTTTCCGTTATTACTGACTACTGTTGGCGGTCTGTTAATGTGCGGATTAAATCGATCATATCACAGCAAGCACATAGATATCAAGATTATTATTATTATTATTATTATATTGCTTTACGCTTCGTCGACATCGAGTCCATTGGAGGCGGTAAAGGACTGGGAGGCAAGGAACGGGAAGTAATTTCACGATGGTATTTTAAAGGAACTCCGGCATTCGTCTGGAATCATTTGGGGAAACCATGGAAAACCCAAATTTGGATGGCCTGACGGGAAATCAAACACGCGTCCTCCCGAATGCAAGGCAAAGGCATTTACGTGCACACACCATGCTCGGGGTATATTGGAGGTAAGGTCAAAAAGTTCCCGGAATTGGTTAATAAAAATTTATTAAAGGTATTGATAACATTTTTACCTTATTTTCATTCGAAATACTCTCCTCCTGCTTCTACACACTTATTCCACCGTTCATACAATTGTTGGAAACAGTCCTGAAAGCCGTTTTTTCGAAAGTTCTTTCAGCCGTTTCGTCGCATTTTCAATCACTTCTGACGGAATCAGCAAAACGTCCCTTTAATGTCATTTTCAATAGTGGAAACAGGTAAAAACTCGGTGATGCAAGATCGGAAGAATACGGAGGATTTTCCAGACCGGTAACATTGTTTTTGCAAGGAATTGCTTTACCATTGCGGATCGATGTGACGTGGCATTGTCATGCAACAAAAACCAATCATTTCCTGCCCGTTGTTCAAGTCGTTTTCGTCGAATTCATCTCGTAACCGTTTTAAGATCTCTGTGTAGAATTCTTTTTGACTGTTTTCCTTTCAGTAATGAATTCATAATAAATCAAGACCCGGTAATCAAAAAACACCTCCAACCTCACTTTACCCCAGCTTCTGTCCAAGGGAGTATATATACAGAATAAACGTAACTTGGTTCTTCAGAATAATACGATGCCGTTCATACCGTGAATAAACTTCTCGACTATGAGAATTAAGTAAATCCTGGAATCGAAAAAGGATACTAATTTTTTATCTTAAATTTATCAACTTTCTGACCTGATACAAAAATGGAACATACTGTATTTTATTTCTGGACCACGGACTGTACATAGTTGAAAAGCCCACCAAAATCTAATAGGTTTTGCGTGAACTAAGTTAAAAAAAAATAAAAAAAGGGCTCTAATTTGTGCACACTTTTATTTCAGATTTCTCTGTTTTCGAACTTCTCACCAAAATTAAATATACCCTATTTTAACCAGGCACATGGGGCTGAACATTATTCAAAAACCTCATCAAAATTGTTGTATGAATCCAGTCATGCAAACAGATAAACAAAATTGAGAATCATTTGATTCTTCTTATATATCTCGTTAACAGTGCCTAAAAAAAATACGTTAAATATCTGTTTTTATCCCGACAACAGACTTTTTATATGTATACGGTAGATAATAGATTTTACTTTTAAAGTTTTACTTGAAAACTTCGTTATCATCGTCTGGTGAAAACTGAACAGTAATTCGATGGCGTTTCATCCATAATGTGTCTAGTGTAACGCCATCTTTCGAATATCGCCTGTAACTGTGCAGTATAGCATCCGCTAATTGATTGAAACGAACATAGAAATCGCATATGAACAAACCAAATGAAATAGGAAATAATGAAAGATAAAGTTAAGTGTGAGTGAATACCGAGCGACCAGTACTGAGATTGGAAAAATCGATAGTAACAAAAGGCTAAGCCTGGTCAGCGTTTCATAGTGTTAGTTATGCGCCAGGCTTTGTCACTGGACTAGCAACTGTCGGAGATGTTTCTGCAAAATCGAAGTTATGAGTGGTATTTAATAAAAAAATATTTATCTAAGCAACTACGAAGATACACAGACGGAAAAAAAAATCCCAACACCAAGAAAAAATTATTGTAGAGTAATGAAATTTGGACAATGCATTTGTCAAGTTAACATGTTTAATTGATTAAATTTTCAAGATCACAGGTTAATTTAAGCTCAAGAAAATGCATTTCAAATGTGAAATACTGTTAAATTAATAGCCGGTGTAACCTCCAGAATTTTGAATGCAAGCCTGCAAACGTGAATGCATTGTGTCATACAGGTTTCGAATGTCACTTTGTGGTATGGAGTTCCATGCTTGTTGTACTTGTGCTGTCAATACTGGGACGGTCAGTGCTGGCTGTGGATGATGCTGGAGTTGTCGTCCAATGATATCCCATACGTGTTCAATTGGAGACAGATCTGGTGATCTCGCAGGCCAAGGTAACATGTCGACACTCTGTAGAGCACGTTGCGAGACAACAGCGGTATGAGGGCGAGCGTTATCCTGTTGAAAAACTCCCCCTTGAATGCTGTTCATGAATGGCAGCACTACAGAAATTCGAGCTGCAGTTGGTACCACAGTGACACAACGAACTGTTAGAAATCGGTTACTTCAAGGACAGCTCTGAGCCAGGCGCCCTGTAGCGTGCATTCCACTGACTACAAGCCATCGCCGTTTGCGACTCCAGTGGTGTCAAGCCAGAGCTCATTGGAGGACGGAGTGGAGATCTGTTGTGTTTTCTGATGAAAGCAGGTTCTGCCTTGGTGCCAGTGATGGCCGAGTGTTGGTCAGAAGGAGGCCAGGGGAACGCCTGCAACCAAACTGTCTGCGGCCTAGACACACTGGACCTACACCTGGAGTCATGGTCTGGGGAGCAATTTCCTATGACAGCAGGAGCACTCTTGTGGTTATACCAAACACACTGACTGCAAATTTGTACGTCAGTCTGGTAATTCAACCTGTAGTGCTGCCATTCATGAACAGCATTCAAGGGGGAGTTTTTCAACAGGATAACGCTCGCCCTCATACCGCTGTTGTCTCGCAACGTGCTCTACAGAGTGTCGACATGTTACCTTGGCCTGCGAGATCACCAGATCTGTCTCCAATTGAACACGTATGGGATATCATTGGACGACAACTCCAGCATCATCCACAGCCAGCACTGACCGTCCCAGTATTGACAGCACAAGTACAACAAGCATGGAACTCCATACCACAAAGTGACATTCGAAACCTGTATGACACAATGCATTCACGTTTGCAGGCTTGCATTCAAAATTCTGGAGGTTACACCGGCTATTAATTTAACAGTATTTCACATTTGAAATGCATTTTCTTGAGCTTAAATTAACCTGTGATCTTGAAAATTTAATCAATTAAACATGTTAACTTGACAAATGCATTGTCCAAATTTCATTACTCTACAATAATTTTTTCTTGGTGTTGGGATTTTTTTTTCCGTCTGTGTATGAATTGACAGAACACAGAAAGAAAAGTAAGTATTTCTTTCAAATAAACATATAAATTATTATTTATATTCAGTCAATGTAAATTTTCCTTTTATTCTCTGCCCAGAGATATCCCTCTTACAGTAGGGTTATAACAGAAGTCATCTTTGTGGATGCGGATGTTCAATGTTTGACATATGCGGAAGCGGATGTTTTGCGAAAGCGGATGTTTTGCGGAATGTTTTGCGGAAGCGGATGTATTGCGAAAGCGGATGTTTTGCGAAAGCGGAAGTGAAAAACTAAATTTATAATTATTTAGATTTTAATATTCTATCAAAAATAAACTTAAAATCAAAATAAGTATATTTTTATGCCAAAATCTACATTTTTTCAGAAGTAACGTCTATTTCCACATAATACTGCCCCATTGTTTTATTTTTTGACTCATTTTCCAACAACAGAAAACATGGAATGATTTCACAAGTGAATTAAATTATTTACATAACTACGCGTGCTTCTAAAAAACAATCTTTGACATGTGAACTTTGCGGAGTTTGCGGCTCGACTAATTCAACCGTCAAGCACAAAGCCACGCCACCGCACATCTCCGTGCCCGCCTTTCCACCGCACTAATGGCCCATTCGCAGTACAATTTATAGGACCTACGTTCATCCGATTTTCGATAAAGAACTCTTGTTGGGCCGTGCACTACATGCAGGACGTGTTGGATGTTGGGACTCCCAAACAACCAACATGTGTCCTTCATATCAAATAAGCTATGGCGTTGGAACATGATTGGAGGAAACATTCTGCGAGTGTGCGATAAGGACACATGGAGCCGCGAGAAAGTACGAGTGGAATGGATTGCTTGGAACATTTTGTTGGACCTCTTTTAGTAGCGTGTATGAGAGAGTGCATCCTATTGTAGTTCTACATGGATGTCCTTTAAGTTGGACTTACTTTACACGCAAATTCAAATTAGTAAATTCGTCGCTTAGATAATAACGCCACTATTTCATTGTTATTGTTATTGTAAGATCGTCAGAAAAAACAACCACGTTGTTGTTAGCTAAGCGACGGTGGTCAGAATCTCGTATAAAGAGAAGAGAATAATATTTGCAATGTAAACAAAACATCCGATATGCATCCGCAATAAATATTGCTGATACGGAGGCGGATGTAGGATTTCACGCGAAAGTTCCGCACTTGCGGAAGCAGATATCCATTACATCCCTATATTACAGTACACTAAGAAATATATAACTTACTTCAATTTAAGTTTATGAATGTTATTTAATAATAATTGTATTTAATTAAGCAATCTCGAGGAAATTAACTAAAAGAACACTACGTTTACCCTGTTATTTGTGACTGTTGTAGAAGCTATTTTATATTTGATGTAGGTATTTTCGCTATATACTTTTTCACTGTTATGGTAGATTCGAAGAAATTAATTGCAAGAATTCTGCGTTCAATCTGTGATTTTTTAAATCTGTAGAAGCTAGTATATTAACAAGCCGAGTGAACTCGACGTTTACAACTGATATTTCGGCGATAATATCGTCTTCTGTCGATGGCGAAGGGTCATTTCCATCGTTGATGCTCGCTATCAAGATATACTGTACTTTAAATCTCAAGAGAATCCTGTTCGTATTCTTTTAGCGTCGGCGTAATGCTAACGCAATGGAATTCAGGAGAATCTAGTTCATCTACATCTACATATATACTCTGCAATTCACAAAATTGTGGGTGGCAGAGGGTGCTCAGCACCAAAGCTAATCTCTTTGTTGTGCATTCCAATCCCTAATGGTACGAGGGAAAAAAGAATTCATATAAGAATCATTGCGGCACCTTATTTCTCTAATCTTATCTTTCCTGTCATTCCGACTCAAATAGGTTGGTGGACGAAGTATTTCACTGCACTCGTGAGTGAAAGTGGGAGTACACATGTTTACCAATAAGTTTAAACGAAACGTGCGTCGTCTATCTACCAGAGACTCCCAGCCTAGTATACTAATCAGTTCTGTGACGCTTTCATAATAAGGACTGTAGCAAGCGGTCACGAATAGAGCGGCTCTTCTCTGTACTTTCTCTATACTTTCGATCAACCCCTTACGAAACGGATCCCAAATGGCACAATAGTCCAAATGTGGACGCACAAGAGATTTGTACGCTATCTCCTTTGTTCGTTCATTACAATTATTCAATATTTGACCTATGAATCGCAGCCTAGAATTAGCTCTACCTACTAACGAATTAATGTGAAAGTCCCATTTCATGTTCCTTTGTACTGTTACTCCCAAATATTTCATAGAATCGACCATATCAATAACTGAATTGTTTAACTCGTATTTCTGAACAATTGGATTATTTTTGTTAGTTACGCTCATTGTCTTGCACTTTTTACAATTTAGCGTAAGTTGCCACTCGGCGCACCATGCCAAAATAATATCCAGATCACGCTGAATTTCTAAGCAATCGGCCAAATTCCTTAATTCCCTATAAATAACCGCATCATCAGCAAACAATCTAAAAAGGCTTTTCACTTTGTCTCCGAGATCGTTTATAAAAATTAAGAAAAGAAGTGGTCCTATTACACTTCCTTGAGGTACCCCCGATGTAACATCTAGATTAGAAGAACTTTCTCCTTCAACGACAACATACTGCGACCGACCAGCCACAAAGCTGATCCGATATACCGTACGCTCGAAGCTTCGCTAAAAGGCGGTTGTGTGGCACAGAGTCAAAGGCTTTCTGGAAATCTAGAAAAATTGCATCTACTTTTGAACCTGCATCGATAACTTTCATTACGTCGTGTGTGAATAGGGCCAGCTGTGTTTCACATGATCTTTTCTTCCGAAATCCGTGTTGATTTGTTGTAAGCAAATTATTATCATCTAGAAAATTCATAATGTTCGAGCATATAATATGCTCCGTAACTCTACTACAAACAGATGTTATAGATATGGGACGATAGTTCCCAGGATCACTTAGATCACCTTTTTTGAAAATCGGAGTTACTTGCGCGAGTTTCCACTGTGAAGGTACTTTTCGCTCTTCTAATGATTTACTGAATATATCAGACAGAAATGGCCCGATTTCCGCCGCATACTCTGAAAATACTCTTACTGGAATTCCATCCGGGCCCGGTGCTTTCCCCCACTTCAGGAGCTCTAATTGCTTAATGATACCTGCAGTATCTATTCGTAATGATTCCATCACCGACTCGCCACGGCGTGGGAAAACGGGAATACTATCCTTATGTTCATTTGTAAATGAATTTTTGAATACAGTATTTAGTACTTTAGCTTTATCGCGGCTTTCATTAACCTCGGAACCTTCACGAATTAGTGCTGGAATATTTCTGTTGGTAACATTAACTTTTCGTACATACGACCAAAATTTCTTTGGGTTTTCTGTGAGACTCTTAGAGAGAGAGTTGGAGTGAAAATCGTTAAAGGCCTCGTTCATTACATTCTTAATACGTCCTCATAAATCAGCTAAGGTTTCTAAATCGCTGCGACACCCCTTCCTTCTTGAGCGTGCGTTTATTTTCCGTTGTTTTTTGAGTAATCTTTTGACTTCGCATGTGTACCACGGTGGATCATTCTCCCCCTTTATTGTCCGCTTTGGTATATGTATTTCCATTCCTTCCCTGACTATATGTATAAAACGATGCCACATCTCTTCAACGGTGTCCTTTGTTGACTTGAAGTTATGGTAATTATTCCTCAGGTAGGTTATAAAACACTCCTTTGAGGCCTTATTGAATCTGTATACAATTCGCCCTTTCTTCCTTTTTCGCTTGGTCATTAATTCCGTGGGAAATAGCGAATCAGCACTGGCTACTCTATTTGTTCATATTCTATTGAATCCCGTCAACGATCTTCGGGGAGGCCAAAGTGAGGCATGTCGTGAATTTACAGACTTGTTTTTTCCAGCCTTTCTCTTCTCTAAACGTTGAATAAGTTGAAGCTATGTCATATTACCAGTTCTCATGTTTTCAGTTCTTAACGGAAATATTCGTATTCGTAACGTCCTGCCACAGTTCTTCCTTGGGTAAAATTTATCAATCCACTGGATAGATAAATATTTTCTCTATTTGTAACATTATCACTAACCTCCCAATCATTTTGTTATTAATATTGAAACATATATCATATATATATATATATATAAAGATGAATGTATGTATGTATGTTTTTTTGTTTGTTTATTTGTTTGTTCTTCATACAAATCCACAGTTTTGATCCGATCTCGATGAAACTGTGTACACTTATCCTTTGAAACAAGGAGAAAAATAGTGTTTACATTTGGTTGAAATCGTATCTGTATAAATAATACATGTTGTCTTTCAATTTCGAAAAATTACTGAAAGGCGATAGACAGACGCGTTGAATGTGTAGGTCTCTGTACTGCCGTTCCGTAGCGGTCAGATTGCTGAGTGGTAAAAGCCCTTGCTTACTGATGTTTGCATAGAGTAGCACGCAGGATTGTGGCGTACTACAAATTTATAAATATTTGTATATTCAGATTATGTTAATATTTATGAATATTTAGTAATTAATTATCCGATCCACGTAATGGATATCCCAGGCTGCCTTAATTTCTTAACAATTTATCTGAATAAAGAGGTTGCTACTTGGAGGAGCAGAAAGGATTTTGAAGCTGGCAACGGTATTTCTGCAGATAGCGTGAGCCATTGTTCGCTCGGCTACAGCGGGTAGGAACAGCTAACCGTCAAGGTAAGTGCGTTGACCCTGCGCAAGGATACCTGAACAGCACAAGGGGTGAAAGACGCGCGGGAGGCCAGAGCGAATGGGGTGACTTCGAGCTGCACGTAGTTTTTGGAAGAAGTTAGACATCCAATGCCGTATCATATACGGGGTCTACAAATATTAATTCATGGCTTCCTTTTTCATGTAACGAAACTTCGGGAAGGAGTTTTCGGAAGAGAAGGAGAAGCGGCCATACTGGGCATTCTGTGGTCAGCAGTCACCGTGTCCAGATGTCATAGCGCAGAGTGGCACTATGCTGGAGTGCTCTGGCTTCGACCACAGGCTGGTCGATTGATGCTGTACATACACTGATGGTACGACATACTGGTCTACGCCGCACGCCGCCGCTGTTGATGCTGATGATTTTGGTAAAGTGTTCCATCGCCCATCATTGTTTCATGGTTTGGAAAGACTTTGAAGGATCCGTAATCGACCCATGAGACAGGATCTCAGCTCAATTCCATTTTAAAAGCTAGCTAGCAAATAACCTCATGAACTTTAAAGCTCCTTGTAAATTCAGTTGAGCCTTAATATTATTTATCTTTTTAATTCAAAAGGCGCCCAAGGGATTTTATCCACTATACATATAACATTTACTTGTTGGCTTGTGGCCACGATGTTATCATGTATTTAATTTTATAAATGAAATATTTAACATTCAGTTTATGTTTGCTATCTTCAGGCAGATTGTAAAGCCGGATAGTGCTTTTGCTTGCAGATACACATAATGTCTAACGTAACGTTGAATGTATCCGGCTATGTACAAGCCATAGGAAAATAATAAATTCAGCATTATATACGTTTCATCAACAGAAATCAGGATCCTTGCTACCTGTATATTAATTTCTTATTAAAATCAATAACCAAGTTAATATTAAAACATACAACAGTAAAGTACAACAGTAAAGTTACAACATGGAGCCCAACGCTGGGGCTAACAAATTGACCCTCGTTACAATAGTGGTCTCTGGTTCAAATCTCCGTGGAGGCAAAGATCTTTAAAAATTGTTTTTGATTGTAAGACTCACGCCTGGACCGTCGGTTATTCGGATTGAATGTTAAACTGTAGATATCACAAATTTAGGGGTGCAATGCGAGGCAACTCGTAGGTACGCAATGTAGTCTTCACGGCTGTACCGCTGGATCGTGTTGTGGAAACACGATATTTCGACGGTTAGCTCCGCCGTCTTCTTGAGGTGTAGAGACATCTGCACAGGTCGGCTGACCCACAGATACTGAGATGGTTTAGCACAGCGTCATCGGTTATAGCAAAGCTACGTATTTTTCTCGTATGTTGATTGTTGCCAGTTCCAGGAGTTGTCCTACTACTGGTGTAGGTGGTCTTCTTTTGAACTGGTTTTTTGTTTAGTCCTATCCTGTGGGTTGGTCAATCTGGTTGGGCAAAACCCATCAGCCTTTCATAGCCGGGAACCTAACATTGATTAATCTGGTTGATTTGCTTCTAACTAATGGAGGAATAAGCTTATTTACATGGGAACTTACTGATCTAGTGGAGGGGTTTATAAACATCTGCGTATTTACAAGGGAATTTACAATTTAAAATTATACTTATCCTAATGGAGGTTTTTTTTTTATTTATATTATTATTTTTTTATTTTTTTGTTGTTATTTTTACTTTTTTTGTTGTTGTACTTACAAATGGCCTAATTTACATCTAAGGGAGGAGACTCTATTAATAAGTACATCTTGCGGCCTACACATAAAGTTGTGGGGCCTAATTATACCTATTGGGGGTCTTGGGCCTTCTAACTTCCCAATTGTTCAAATATCTGGGCGCGTCCAGAATGATGCGCAGTGCTCCGTTTTCCAGTGCTTGCATTCTTTTAACGTGACAGTCGGCCACCATGCTCCATATTTCCGAGCCATAGAGGAAGGTGGGTTGGATGATCAAACGGTAAAGGAGGAGTTTTGTCTCCGTGGATAGGCCGTCACCTCTTAGCAGTGGGTAGAGGCCGGCTATCATTGATCTGGATTTGTTTCTAGAGTCATCTATATGTTTACTCCACGTGAGCCTTTTGTCTAGCCGCAGTCCCAAGTACTTGACCTGGTCCACCCAGTTTAATTCCAGATCATTGAAAGGCAGTTTTATATCTGGTATTTTAATATGGTTTGAGAAAATTATGGGTTGGCATTTTGATTCATTTATTTTAATCCGCCACAAATTACACCACTGTGTCAGTTTTTCTAGGTGTCTCTGGACCTTTCTTATGGCGTATCCTAAATTTCTATTACTGGCATATATTGTAGTGTCGTCTGCGTATAATGACAAGTAACTCTCAGTTGTTTGCGGGATTTTGTTGAGGTAGATATTGAACAAAATAGGCCCAAGGACGCTTCCCTTAGAAACTCCAGCTTTAATGACCTTGTAGGTGCTATTTCCCTTGTCATAACTTACGTAGAATTTTCTGTCGGTTAGATAGGAATGCAGTAGATATATTAAGTTGTCTGTCATATTGTATTCTAGCATTCTGTAGAGCAGGCCTTCGTGCCAGACTCTATCAAAAGCTTTCTCAATGTCGATGAATATCGCAGAAGTACCACTACCTGCCTGCTTTTCTTTGCAGATATGCTCTACAAGCCTTGCACATTGTTGTACAGTACTGGTTTCTAACTAGTCTTTACCGACCCGTAAGCGACTCCTGGGAGTAGGATCTCTGCTCTAACTTTGAAATGTTCTTGAGCTAGCTCGAATTTCATTTTTATCTAAAAAATTTGAACTTTAAAATCTTTTGTTTACTTTCAACTTGATTCAATAATGTTATTTTCATTTAATTGGCGCCCTGAGAATTTTTATATTGTGTTTAACGTCTATTTGCTGGCCTGCGATGCCACGATGTTGCACATTCATACTTGTAATCTTGAGATATTTAATTTCATTTGATGTTTGCATTTATCAGGCAAATTGTAAGGTCTAGGTATTGCTTACTTCGTTTGCATTGCATTTTGTTTAATATTAAATTTAAATATACCGAGCAATGTAAAAGCCATAAGATCCAATAACTTCAATATTATATTAACCCGTAATTAACAGCATTCCGAGATTCTGGCTAACCAGATAAACAAAATTAATTCCATCTCGATAAACTTAAAGTAGTGGTGGTTCCCCCCCCTCCCCCTTCTCAACCAAAGTTACCACCACAAGGATAAGCTCACACATTACCAAATAGCATTGTGGTAATAAACGGAAGTGTGGAATCCCGTTAACATTTTTTTTTTTTTTAAATAATGTGTGCTTTCCTAAGGCGCTGTCCCGCCACATACAGAGCAGTCACCTTACTGCGCCAGAGTTCTTTCTACCGCATGCACACGCCTGAATGGTTTCGTTACCCCTGGGAACTCGCTGATATTCACGCCTAGCGGCTTACTGCCGGGGTCGG
>CM061919.1:187555715-187755222 GCA_031002005.1 Vandiemenella viatica
TATAATTTCTTTTGCTGTACGTGCAGTAGCGCCATGTCAAGAGAAACTAACGCCTAAAAAGGAACGATGTGTTCGTGTTAGCAGCTTGTAGGACTTTCAGCACAGCAGCTGCTATCAAAGTTTACGTTATCTTTATGGAGAGATGTAAAACCATCAGCTCCGTGTTTTGAATAACAGAATCTATTCTGAGCTCAAGTGCTAGATGCCAGATTTCCGTGCCTCACCTCCATTTGCCTCAAGGTTCAATTTGAATGCTGACGAGCTGCATACGAAGCATGTTCGAAAAATACATGACCCTTCAGCGGAAAAAAATATTTACATCGAGGTCAGAGACCGTTAGTCCATAAAACTCTCCCTGGGGTTTACACCGCATTGACGAGCTCCATCAGCGTAGTTGCTAGCGTCTGGTCTCGCATTGCAGCGATCCCCGGTTTGAATCCGACCTGGGGCATGACTTGTTTTAATAAAGGGTTCGGATCTTTAGGACAACTCATATTTTTTTCCTGCCTTCTTTTTGACCTGAAATGCTGATTCAAACACCGATTCAACGTTTCTGTACGTATTTAAATGTATTCTATTTAACATATAAATGAATATTCAGACCATTTTCCTAGTTTTGGTCATATTGAAACAATATTATGGTCATATGGTCATGTTCTGAGGAAAAATACTGTAGTTTTTTTTTATACTTCAGGCAATTTCACTGGATATATATGAGAAGAAATTAAGATAATTATTCACAGAATTGTGCTTCTGCTATACAGGTGGCGGGAAAACAAGTAATTTTCACTGTTGTCAGAATTCACCAGTCAAGAATTAAAGTTATACATTATTGCCACTCTCTTAACGTAATGTTCCGCCCGCCTTTTAATCTCGACAATGCAGCAGCAGCATGCCTGTGTCGATCCGCGTCAATCAATATCTCAATGAAATATCCTCAGTCATCGTTAAATCTGCATTGGATCAATAAGCAGACCTACCACCATGCTGAAAATAAAATTTCTGGAAGTGCCAAGTTACGTAAGCGAATTTAAAAAGAATATTGTAGTACATATGAAAGAGTTACATTCTGTAAATTACGTGACATTAAATTGACTTCAACAAAGCGATTTAAAATATATCATCATCGCAATGGTGCAGCGAGTGCACGGAAGCAAATTATGCTGTCTACATGAAAGCGGCACTATTAGATAAAATAAATGATGTATAATTGAGCTTGTTTTGATGTATAGTAAATTTAAATGTTTTGTCATATTTTGTCATTTTTACGTCATATTTAGCCATTTTTAAGGTCATATTAGCCTGCATATTTCTGTATTGTGTTGGTCAAAAAGATCCGAACCCTAGTTACAGCTATCCTGTGTATGCTAGTCAAAAGAAGAAGAAACGTAATTCAGCTGCGTATATATAAACGAGATGTCAGCCAGTCACCAAGAGGACTAATCAGAAGTGAAGAGAAGACCACTCTAGAGAAGACTGAGGGAGGAAATGTCTCAGGACAACAACCCCCAACCGACCAGCTTTAATGCTGGACTGGCGAAGATGCAGTTGCATGCATGCATGCAGTCACCATGTTCTGAGTATGGCCACATATCTAGATGGTTCCCAAAGGGGGGACAGATTCAGGTAGGTGAATGCCAACTTTGTACAAGATTTGCCTCTGGGACTTTTTAATTTTCGTGCAACCGCCAACAGGACAGCGAACTGCTACCACTCCATTAGATAATGAAAGCCACCGCTTCTTTCTGACGAATGGAATATTGTACATGAAATAAAAACACAACACAGCTCTTGGCATACTCACCCAACATTTTTATTACTTTGGGGCGTTTTTATGTACAAAGGAAGAGATCTTTTAAGGTCACAGATCATAAACTCATCACCTAATCTGATCTTATTTCTTGACTTTGATCACAGTTCCATGTCCGTTTAAACCAATCATGCATTGTACAGAGTCTAAAATTGATTTAAAAAAAAAACAATTCTGGGGACAAAAATGCTTTATAAGGACAAAAATTAAATTGTATCGTGAAAGGTCATGGCCACATAATCTGATCTGACTGGAATAGGATCCTGGTATGTATTTGACCCTTAGAGTTGGCGATTCAAAAATCTAAGAATTTCTATTGATTTTGAACGTTCTCAGAAGTATTAATGATGGACAGAGACATTTCGCTATATAGTTTCTCAATAAAAAAGATCATTACCGAGTGACATAATGTGGCACTAAGAATTTTATTAATAGACTATAGGAATAGGGACAGTTTGCAAAACACTAAACATTCAAAATACTGACGTTAGGTGATGTTATATGATACTTTAAAGACCTTAGTTCCTTCTAGATACTCTTAACAAATAAATCACAGGTTTTTTTTAATTTAATGTGAAAGTTGTTATTAGTAACCATAGAAAAGTAACGTTAGACGTGATTAGTTAAAATGAAATTGAGAACACTCAGAAACATGTAAATATTCATTTCCGTCATTTAATTATCCCCGGATGTAATTTACGATAGTCTGACAAGAGAAAACAGAACAAAATGTCTTCTCGAATCAATATGGAAAAAAGCTACGCGCTACACAGGGGGGAGGGGAGGAGGGGGTATAGACAAAAAGCCACGTCAGGCTACGTGGGGGGGGGAATAGGGGGTTCAAAGGAGACCAAAATCGAGCTACGTGATGCACGCTCCCTTAGAGTTAATCGATGAATGAATTGATTGAGCTCTATAACAAAGTCTTCTCTATTCTCTGCTGCAGTCAGTTGTTTTCAGTCAGTTTTTGCAGTTGTGCTTATTTAGGAACAAACATGTGAAAATTCAGAGTTGCGTTTAAGATATGCAATGTGAAGAATAATTTACCCTTAATGTAGAAAAATTGCGTTTAGTTGTTGAACTTTAAGGCGTCAGACGTAAAACTTAAAGATCGTGGTTTAAATCCGCTCCCACCTGCAATATCTACGGAATCTTAACTTGATCTTCATTAAGGTGAAGCTTGCTGTAAATATGCTAAGAAAGCTACATGGCTTGGATTCCAAGTTAAACTGTAGGGGCATCCAAGACAGAAGGAATTTACTTCACCTATATATGAATTGGTAATTATGATGAAAGTAAATAGTGAAAACCAGAAATCATTATAAAACGTTGACTAGGCTAGATCTGAATTTTTACTCGTTTGGTATTGAAAATGTTAACTTATTTATTTATCCTATGGCCATAGCACATAATCAATAGTACATTGCATATAACTGTATTAGTGCATTCACACTAATAAATTTTTATTTAAGAGTCCATGTTAAAATTATAGTTAGAATTCAAAGTTGACATAGCGCAGCCAATTTAATGCTTCATTGAAATGTCTTATGAAGGCTTTCAGTGATCCCTGAAAGCTCAAAGTGGGCAATCAAATGTCACGTGACGTATGATTTGTTCCTCCTCACCACATTCGCAGTTCGGTGAATCTCATTCCGTGTTCGAAGAGATGCAGAGATCTGCCGTGGCCACACCTGACTCTGTTGAGAGCAGCACCTATGAACCAGGTTCAAAAATAATTGCTGTGTCAGGTATTGACTGAAAGAGAATGGATCACTATCCATCAGCTGTGAGATGATTTTATTCCATTACCAAAAAAGAATGAAGATTTGTAGACATTAATGAACAAGTTTAAAAAAGTATTAGAAGAAGAATTGTAATATTACTGAGAACTTTAATGCGATGCAGTCTTATTAAAGTTTTAGAACTGCTGCTTGAATCGATCGCCAAGAGAATATAACTTCCGACTAGGTGATTAAGTTTCTCGATTTCTCAATCGGAAAAAAATACCATGCATTCAACTTCACTTTTAATGCCGCATAACATTTAAAACAAACGTAAGACTCTTTTTCTGAAGGTTCCCAAGCCACATAATATGATCAATTACGTTGATTTCTGCTAGCATTTTATTTCGTGGAACTTTCCTGGATGTTGGAAGAGTTTTTATAAGCAACATAGAACATTCTAGACGCGAAAAACGAACCGCTTACCGATCCAATAACACCAAGCAATCAGCAACCATTAAAAAAATAATAAAAATTACTTAAAATTAATTGGAAATAAAACAAATAAACCGGATTGAAATTACAAGGAATTTAAAAACTTCTAAAATTGAATTGAACAAAGAAAACATTTAAAAAATCCTAAAACACGTTCAAAAACGGTAGTTGGCACAACATTATGCAGGTAATTGAATGGTCTTTAAATTTCAATTAATATAGCACGCTTACAAAGTCTATCAAGTTCATTCAGAACAAATCTTATTCCTTTCTTCGGGTGGTAAGGTGTGTTATGTTACGTTCAAACGCGCCAATATTCGCGCCAAACCTCGGGGTTGACAACCAAAATATTTGTTCACCAATAAACTAAAATTTGCCCTAGAAGATGCCCAGCTCACCACACTAATTAAGGAATAGGGTATGAATTTACAGTAGATAAAACAATTTAAAATTTTGTAGACATCATTCGAAACAGTTTCACATAGTAAAGAAAACCATATACCATACATTAACTGAACAATTTCACGTAACCACAATAAATCAACCATTCCCTTTAGTTACACGAACTTAATTATTTAAATGGAAGCAGCTAATTCATTATTATGGTATGGTTACTTTACAAACAAAGCAATAATCACGAATTGCTTCACGAATTGCAGGATAAGAAAGGGACTCAGTAATATTGTAAAAACTGCCTTCTTCAAAATTGGAAACGTTATTACAGTCCGTCACATTGAATCAGAATTCAGAAATGACTTTACAAAATCGTACGTATGAAGCACATCGTTAAGTATATCATCAACCGGAAATATAAAATAAAAGTGAATTCAATATAGTTAAGAGATATTCCTAAAATTCTTAACTTTTTTATTTTGATGCACTTTATCATCGCTAAATTAAGTATCTAGTATCGTGTATGATAAAATGACACAATCTGTGAAAAAAAATTTAAGGTCAGATGTAGGAAGGGGCGCATTTGTAAATTTTATGATTGGTCGAGTAACGAAAGCACGTGACGAACAAACACACTTCGGATTTTGTAGATAGGATTTATTTGTTAGAGAATCGATTTTTCTGACTGAAGCTTTATAATATTAATTCCATATAATTTTAATAGTTTAGCTTTTAATTTATTATTCACTATATTTTTCATACTTCATTGGACGTTGGAAATGTGGGGATCCCCATTACGTACGTATATATTGCCACGGGATCGTAAGCCAATCGCAGAATTGCATTACTTTAGCCTCCACGGAAGGACGTACCCGCACAGAGAACAATTTTTTTCAATTTACATGTCACATTATAGTTCCAGGACAGGAATTGTAATATTCACTTTTATTTATTTAGGGTTTTAAGACTCGTCGATGAAGAAGTAATCAGAATTGAGAAAGGACTGGGGGCAGCAACGGGAAAAAATTCTGTCATGACAATTTGAAGGAACCATTCCGGTATTTCTTAGAGCGATTTTGGGAATTACTGAACACTGAAATCTGAATGGACGGACGGACCAGAATTCTAACCTGTATCCTCCAGATGGCCCAGAGCCGAGTTCGGTGTATTTACTCGCCTCATGAAGAAACGTGCAAATTGAAACGACGACGAACGTGAGGAATTTAGTATCTATAGCACATGTGAAATTTATGTAATGTGCTCTAAGCCCAACGACCGATCAGCACCAACATAGTAAACCACGGAATATGTTTTAGTACTTACATTTACATTCATAACCAAGTTAAATTGAAAATTAGTTTATTTCATATGAACTTATCAAATTTCAAATTGTTTATGCATTTTAAAACTAAGACGTAAGTTATTCCGGTTTGATTTTCTATGCATCAGGAACATTTAAAGCCGCTCCGTTACAAAGTAAAAAACAGGAACTTGCAAACTTCCGATTTACTCATTGAAGTTTAGTATTTGGCGGATTGGCATATCTATGGTAAAGTGCTTGGTAAATAACAAACTTTGCTCTTGAGTAATCATTTCACTGATTACAGATCGTTTACAGCAACTTTAGTGGATTAAATCCAGTGGAAACTTTGTAAATAAATTAAACTGTTAGCTACAAGCGAACTGTTTTCCATGCCATATAACCTACTACAATTTATGTGAACAATAGAATCAATGTACTAAATTTATCCAAGCCATCAATATTGCTGGCCGCTAACTGCTACAAACTATATTTGGACGTGAAACGCAGAGGTAAAGCATTTGAAATGTGTTTTTATAGCGAAACCTGGATATGAGTATAGCCAAAATAATACCCTACTAAATGAAAACATTCTGTAAATTACGGGTGTTGTGGATGAATGTTAAACAAAACGAGAGTACGTCATTACTCCTCCATGTTTGTGATATACGCGATTAATTAGATTTTTTTAGCTGAGAGAACACTCGCGGGGAAAGATTACATTAATTGAATTTTTTTACAGTACGGTATATAGAGAACTGGAAATCACTGCAGGTGGGAGATAAATCATAAAAGATCTGCGGGTTTAGAGACTCGTTTTTCCCACATTGAAATTAATTTTATTTGTGAAGTATTTGGATAAACCGAATTTATTTATTATTTGTGAATGGACTCATTGTGAATGGACTCAATCGGATCAGGCAATGACTTGATTTTCATCATGACTTGTAATTAAGAATTTACTCAATGCTTTCACTGGGTAGTTGGTTCCAGAGATTGTCACTTCGTGGAGCGATGGGGGAGTTTGCCCTTTGTCTGCGAATTATATAACTTACGTTTCCTACGGTATGTGTACTTTGTTTGTGAAATGTGTTGTTTAAGATGCGGAGATTGGTTAATCTCCTAAGTGACTGCTTTAAACCGCAATCAGTACGGGCGGTACGGGTGGTCCAGGACTCTAAACTGGTTTCCGTTGTGACTCCACAATCCAGTCTGATGGCGCCTTAACGACCGAAGCCACACTGGCTGGTTATTTATATAAATGTCGTAAAATGAAGTCATTTTCCAGGGAACGCCCCACTGATGAGATTCATAAGGAGTAATTCCACCTGAAGATTACTCCAAGTTGGATTAGCAGAAGAAACCAAATGGCGTACCTTTTTTGCCCGTTAATTATTTTTATTTCTAGTTGATTAATGATCAGAGACCTTTCTTTTGCTCTGAGTTAAAATTAAAACGTAAAACATCAAAAAATGTGTCGTATATTTATTTTAAAACATAAATTATGTCCTTTCAAGAGAACAGGAAGACTCAAGTTCCATGGGTGAAGGAGGTCCATCAGGATCTGAAAGATGTGGGATCAACATGGAAGACATCCAGGACAGGGAATTATTCAGACGAAAAATTGTGGAGTTAAAGGATCTGACATAAGAAAAACCAATCAGAAAAAGAAGGAATAAAAAGCAAGAGTGAGTCAGAGATTGAAAGAGTACTGGCGACGCAGGCAGGAAACTCGGAAGAGAAAATTAAGTAGCTGAAAAAAAAAAATGTCGTATTAACAGGAAATACGTCGGGAGTTATCTTCTATTGGTCCTACAATTACAGAGTTATTTGCTTATGGGGTCATCGACTGGTCTCAAGGTTGTCTTGTAAGGAATGCGCGAAGTTGTATTAAATGAGTGACGATCCAACATTGTGCCACTGCCTCTCAATCACTGTCTTGTTGACCAGCCGAGTGCCTGCCTATCATCTACATTACTCAAATGTCCCCGACTGACCTTTAGCTCACATCTGTCAACAGATTAGTTACTGTAACGGAAACGATAAGAAGAGTAGAGCAAGTACTGACCTACATGACTTGTATTTCGCATAAGCACGATGATATTGTTGAATTGGATCCTACCTGAATATTTGTTTACCTAAACTTAAATGAATCAAATCAACCAGAACAGTGCATAGAATTATTTACGGCAAGAAGCTTTAGTATAAGAAAGAAAAGGCGTGATAGTGGGTCACTTTTTAAAACGAGCGAGGTTTGTTAGTGAAGGAAGGCATCTGGATAGTAATGATATTGTGAAATCCACGGGAGTACGCACGTTCGAATCCCCGTTCGGGCATCCAGAGCTGGGTTTTCCAGGGTTTCCGCCAATCACTCCAGGCGAATGCCGGGATGCTTCCTTCATAAAGGCTACGGCCGAATTCATTCCCATACCTTGTCCCCAATCCTATCCCGTCTCTAATGACCTCAACGTCGACGAGGCGTAAAGCAACAAATAAAAAAAGTGAAATCCAATGTATGTAAGACTGAACTTCTTCATAGCCTCCACTAAATACAAACGATACAAGAGGGACACAACAATGGATTAGAACTAACCATGCCCGAGGCCGGATGCGAATCGACAACCCGGTCAACGCAAGGTCAGATTAGAATATATGAAGCAGATAATTGCGGATTGTGATGAGTACCTTGGAATGGGATATCAACTAAGGATTGGAAGAAATGACCGAGCGTGGTGGACGAATGCCGGGATGCTTCCTTCAAAAGGCCATGGTCGAATTCCTTCCCGTTCCTCGTCCCCAGTCCCATCCCACCTCTAATGATCTTGACGTCGTCGGGGCATAAAGTCATAAGTAAAAGGAAGTAATTAAAATTAGTGGAAAAGAAGAGTGATTACTAATGAAGGAAAAGGGTGTGTCATTGGCCTTTGGCACCACAATTTCTCCTTCTTTTGGTCCCTATCCGTTCCGGATGGCGTCAATGGTCTTGGCTTCCTTGTCTCTCTATTCGTTGACACACGAAATAGCTGAGTAGTTGTCTTGGAGTCCAGGTTTTAATATTTTTTAACCAGTAAGTTCTACCCCTACTAGTACTTCTCTTCTCTGGAATTAGAATAGACTGTCGGAGTTGGTAAAGGTACTGAAGCTTCTGTGATTTTACGGTGGTCAATATTTCCTATCATTTTTCATGGTATCCTCAACATTTTTCGATAAAGCCACTCTTACTTTTTGCTGATTGTTTCAAGGCCATGTAAGAGGAAAGAAAACAGATAGCAGCACATAAGTCTCTTCTTTGTGGTCGTTGGCAAATTACCACAATTTGCAATGCATGAAATCATTCATTGTTTGTATCGGGAAGTGAGAATGTTCCGTCTGTGAAGACGCTTCTCATTCCGTAGATTTGAAGGAATTTAATGCAATATACAGGCCGTAAAGAATACTGTATGAAATGGAACAAAATAAAATAAAACTGGTAAATGCAAGTCGAATCTTCTATCATTAGTTTTCATATTCTAATGATCTAAGCATTTATCATGCATGTGGAGGATCTAACGGTAGTCGTTTGGCACGAAAATTAATGCCTGTTACATTTTTAGATTAGGTAGACGTCAACTGGCGCTGGTGATGTTGTAGTTCAGTTACTATTAAATTTATTATAGACTAGTTGTACGCGGCCACGCGTCCCTACGGCTAACGAGATATTTAAATTAGTGAAAAATACTATACCTACGAACAAATCACTCCACACTTAAAAAAATTAAACACTAAGCGCCTATTGCCAATGATGTGACATAAAACCGAAAATTTCAACGCTCATTGTGTGTAGATGCCTATCTGTGTTTCAACACCACTGCAGCCAGTAATTAGTGGTTCTTCTCCTATCCAAAAGCCTAATTTATCCCCCTTGAAAGTGTCTTTATTTCCTAACACTACCCATAGTCCGCAAGCACCTTTCCCACATCAAGGACACACAACACATCCTTTTCTGTTTTTCTACTAATCCCACAAATATTTCTTCTGACTCAGTCTTGGTGAAGATTGATGTTACGCGTATATTCTTGCACACCAACATTTTTCCTTTTTTTGTCCTTCACGTAATATATTAAATGCAGACGTTTGTGTTATTTGACGTCGAAATACAGGATATGGTCAATATTGGTGACCAATTTCAAATTTCCTAGACAATAGTGTTTTTGAAATCTATCTGCTAAAAAAATCGTACATATTTGACCCCTCTAAGGTGTCTCAAGAAAGTGAAAAGTGTAAGTGAAAAGAAAATGTTAGCACTATCCCAGTTGCAGAGGTACTCCCATATATTATGTTCCCCTTTGAATGTAATTATTATTATTTGCTAATGGACTCTATCGAGTCGCACAAATCTTTGATTCTCATCGTGGCCTGCAATTAAGAATGTATCCAATGTTTCCACTGGGAAGTTAGAACAAGGAGTTTTCGGGTCCCAGAGCAACAAGGGGGCCTGGAGGGGATTTAAGTTTTACCATCTGTCTGTGATTCGAGTAACTTTTGTTTTCTATGATATATGTATTTTTGTTTGCGAAATGTGTATTTTTATAAAGCGGAGATTGGGGAGTGCGGAAAACCATCTAAACCTCAATCAGGAGAGCTGGTAGGCGGGGTTGAGGACTCGAACCCAGCACCTCTTCACCTTGCCGTAGCAACACTGGCGGGTCCTCGAATATAATTTAAATACGATGCTAGGATTTTGGTATACGAAACACCTAACATGTTTTAATCTGAAGTCTGTGATTTATTTATTTTACTTTATGGAGCAGTAGCTCCCAATTAGTTTTTTCCCTGAGTACCACTTCAAAAAAGAGCTCAACCTCGTATAGCCCTTGCAGCTGAAAAGATAAATGAAAAATTATTTATTAAGTTTTAATAAAAAACAAATCCAACAAAAAATCAACAGATGTCATAGAAATACATTTTGGTAAAAACAATGTTTGCATATATGTTGTTGCTAATTACCTTATTGATTACCTTAGCTAAGAGATTATCACGCGTACCGCTTGAAGCAACCTCACGTACCCATGGGGATACCACTAATTGGGAACCACTGACAGTAATAGAAATAGTAATAGGGCAAACAAAAAAATCGAAAACTTCAGACATATTGCGACCTGATTATCTGCGTGAACCATAGCGTTTTGATGAACGCCGTTTAGATAGCTTCATACAGTGATTTATGTCGGTCAATCAGATGTTTGCCAACTGTGATGATATTTGACGAATCGCTGTGTAACATTTGCATACCATGGACAGCCAAGAACGATATGGATCAGTATATCAATGTCATGAGCCCAGTCACTCTGAAATTCGTCCATTGGTCACCATCTGCAGTTTACAGTTTTCAATAAAAAAAAAAATTAAAAAAAAATGGTCATGGAGAAAAATGGATGCAACCCCTGAAATAATTACATACAGCTAAAGAAACAAGTTATTTTTCTGAACATTGATGATTCTCTTGCGATCTCAAGCTACTAAAACACAGGTATTTTCCCACCAACCTCCACATTTTCTACTGGAAATTTACGTCATGATCACAGGCCGTTAGATACTTATCAATCTAACATAGAAAACGGAATACTGGCGATTTCCGACCTGGACTTGCCTGAATGGTAACGTAGAAACTATTATTACTAGGATTATTATTAGGATTGTCGGTTTTATATGATGGTCAAGATGCTTGTTTAGTCCTGGTCGACTAGATAAATTTTTGAGGAAACGATTCAGTGCACAGTAGAAATTTAAAGTAATAACTGGCAGCGTGGTATGCTGAATAGTAACGGCATTGCGAGATAAAAGCACGTAGTTCCTACATTATACAAAGTG
The DNA here is from genome assembly GCA_031002005.1 of Vandiemenella viatica. Classification (NCBI taxonomy): domain Eukaryota; kingdom Metazoa; phylum Arthropoda; class Insecta; order Orthoptera; family Morabidae; genus Vandiemenella; species Vandiemenella viatica. Next base: position 187,567,285 of record CM061919.1, read on the forward strand.
GTTGACTGATTTTTTATAGGTTTTATTTTTTATGTTGAGCCTTTAACATGGTATAACGTACTACACGATAAACTTGCGAGTACTTTTACCAGTTTTCGATAAGACTTCACTTAGTGGGACTATTCAATCATGGAACAATGTGATCTCCCAAAGTCGTCAATCCAGATGTAATTTGAATAGTGTTTTCCAAGTAGAACGGCATTAGGTAATTCTCTGCCAGCAAACTCAAGCGACCCTGCGTATGTTTTTGTCACATTGGCAAGATTGTCCTCTTGGATTTTAGACTCCATCGCCATATTTGTTCAAGTCATAATTTTCTCCGACAAACATGGCCAGGCCATTGCACCTTCAAGATGGTGTTTTCCCCAAGAATATTGTGACCTTTATAATTGATCTGATGTCTATTGCTTAATGGGATACAAGCAAAGTATTCAGATGAAATGAACAAGAACAGTTTAATTGTGTTGCATATGATCTCTCCATGAAATCTGGTAGAGTGAAGCACATCATAGTTTTTTTAAAAAAAAGATTTAAACTATTGGAATGAATCTGAATGGGTCTTGCTGGGTGAAAAAGTTCTTAAGACTAAAAACAAAATAATTAGGGTAGGAAATACAGCATTGAAAGAGAATATAGAGAACACACGAGAACCATTATTGTTCATTACTCTGTTGAATAACTGTTTTGTTGGTTTACAGTTTCAGATTGCTTCTTTGCGAATGATAATATGTTCGATAAAGTGATTGAAAAGCAAGAGGACTGTCAACAGCTACAAAAGGGATAGGATATTTGGTTGGGTACCTTGGGATGGACTTACGATAAACGGCGTGCAAAATCGTCTTACTACGAACACACATAAAAATTTAACGCATTTATATATTAACGGGATTTGCATTTGATTTTTTTAAAGTCATAGATTGTAAAAATCAATGACCGCAGGTCCTCGACAGATCCTGTCCGCTCTATTGTATCGTGCCGCTGACCACCAAAGTTTAAAATGAAATCCAAATACCATACCGGGTCAGTAATTGAAGAACTCTCCAAACGATTCGTTAAATCTGGCGGCTACGTGTGGAGAGCCGTAACTAGCTTCGTTACTTCGCCGGCGTGTTGGCTGAGTGCTCCAGGTTTTATTGTTTCACTTCTGGTGAATCAAAAATCTGGACGGAGACAACGTTTCCGCATTCACAACTGCACACACAGAAATACAATAAGCGGTAATACGATAACAGCTACGTCAATCTAGAATCCTAAAATAGTAATGTATTTAAGAAATGTGGACTGCGAACAACGTCATCGTACTTGCAATGAAGTTAAAACATGCTGCGACAATTATCTTTAAGGTGACAGTGCGTGAAGAGAATGCCAACATAATTTTTCCAGTCAATGATTTTGAAGAATGGGGCTTCCTAGCTTAGTTGGTAGAGTAATAATTCCGTGTGTTCGTGATGACCTGGTGGCAGGATTTCTATTGGCTGCGCATTTCGCCCCTGTTATAGCCGCCGCAACCTAATGCGGTAATCATATCAGGTTCATGGGACCTAGAGTTTAACGTGAAATCCGAACCACAGAAACATTCTGACGTACTTCACATTACACAGTAAGCTGTGCCAGAGGTGAAGGTCGGATTAACGGGATTCGAACCGGGGACCTTTTGATCTCCAGTCAGACGCCTAAACCACTGAGACCGCTCCAGTTGGTAGAGTAACTTACACTGAAACACTGACTGAAAGACAAGAGTTCGAACCCAGAAAAATGTGAGCTTTTTTCATGGAAGATAACCTGCTGAAACGTCTCCTAATGTTTACTTAGCCTGTCCAACGTCAAGTAGGGGAATATGTTGCTCTACTTCCACAAACTGCACCAAGTTTGGTATTCTAGGTCTGAAAGCGTTCTAAAATTACATAAAGACCGTAATTTCCTGTCTATGGTCAGGAAATAATGATGGCTAAGAAGAAATTAGCGTTACAGTTATCGAAAGTTTTTTTGTTCTGTTGAACAGTAAATTAGATACAATCTAAAGAAGTTGGCATAGATACGCAGCAACGAAGAAGTACCGGTTTAGAAGGATCTGAACAGCAACCGAGGTAAAGCGGAAAACTGTTGATGGATGAAAATGAAAGGTGTGTGTTTAGAAAAAGTCTTCCCCTTCTTCTTCACCACCTACCACCCAACATTAGGGCTATGCTACCTTTGAGGAGATCAGGTCTTACTGCAGACTAATTGAGGAAGGGAAGTGTTGCCACCTTTCTGCGCGTTCTGTGTGTGATAAGTGTACATTTTGTCTGTGGAATGTGTAGTTTAGTTTTGGTGGAGTTTGGGGACCGTCCTGGCAGTTGCCTTGATGGCTGTGGAAGACCGGAGATGATGGGTTGGTATGCGGGGCATCCAGCCCCGTTGTTCTTCCCCGATTCAATGTGTGGCGCCTCGGCGCAATGAGCCACACTGGCAGGTTGTATGCCTACAAACATGTGGTAGCGGAAAATGAATAATGCAGATTAAAACGCTAAAGCAACATGAAAAGAGAGAACAAGACCATTGGAAAGATTAGTAGTCGGATGAGAGAAGACACGGAGTGTGACAACAAGAATAAAGGATAAAACAACTGGCGCCTCTTTAAAAGAGATCCGACAAACTCTCGATGATACTGTAACATATTAGATGTATTAACTTTTATAAACTAAACTAACTTAGCTCACAATCCGAAAGTTGGGTGGATCCTCCTGAAGGATACATACTAGGTCATCGTGCCAGAGGTAGGATGGCCAGTTCCTTTCCTCCGGGGCCTACGCGGAAACGTGAAATAACGTATTGCTGAAGCAAACAACAGACTCATTAGCTAATTGCTTCCGCGGTTCGGATAAACTGTAGGTGTAGCCAACACAGGGGTGGAACTCAAGGCGAATCGAAACTTTGTCACTAGGTCACAAGACCATACGAAGTTACCGATTGCAATAAATCTCCTTTAAATTTCGTCTATCTTTCATTCTAAAATGTCACATCCCATCACTGAACCAATCTTGTCACTCTGTTTTGCAAGATTCCGTGGGGAAAAATTAAGAAAAGGAATAACTGAGGATCGAGAATTCGCCGCATAGAATCCGGTTCTCACTCAGAATTTTTACTGTCGCTTAAACAGACTTCTTCCTCTAAGAGAGTTTAGATTTGTTCATGTGAAGAACGCTAGGATGCCATGTGGTACGCATTTTACGCAGAACTGAAGGTACGTTTCAACCGACATGATTAGCTGGTTAGATTAGGATAGCCACGACACAAATGTATGGCACGAGAAATTAATACTTTTAAATAGCCAAACTACCAATAGAGCTCTCTGGGTAAATGAGACCATACACATTATTTAATTGTTTTGTGTGTTATTAGCGTTTTGTATTCATTTTAAGAATCAAACTTGAAAGTTTGATCCTTTGAGACTGGTATTTTTTTCCACCAAGCCTGTTGGGTGGGAGATATACATTCGGGCCTGGCATTCGGGAGGACGCTGTTCCGAATCCTCAGTCTCCTTCCTTGACCGTACCTATAATGGCTTCGATGTTTTCGAGCAGTAAATTTGTAATAATCAAAACATGCAAGAGCTAAATACGACGATTTTCACTTTAAAACGAGTTAAAGTTTGAAGGAGAAGCAACTAGTATACAACAATATGCCAATGATGCTATTTTAATTTCGTGCAAAATCAAGGAAAAGAGAAATGGTTTAATAATGCCACCAAATTTTGAAACAAAATTTTCATTAAATTACGAAGTAGCAGGATAATGGTAATTCAGGTAGCAGGAATGACAATACTGTAATAAAAACAGCGAAAACAAACAGCAAAGGGATATCGTTAATTATAATAAAAAAAGAGGTTAATACGGATAGCGTAATAACGTCAGATATAAAACCACCAAGCGTGTTGTGTCAGCGAAAATGCTCGAGCCTCGCATTCGCGGGTACGGCCATAAAAATTCGGTTTTTCATGGAGTCCCCAAATTACTCTATGCGAATGTAGGGATGATTTCCTTAAGCAGGCCTTGGCCGAATTCATTTTTGATCCTCGTACTCAGTTCTTTTCCCCCTCTAATGATCTCGACGTTGACAAGCCTTAAAGCCATTAAAAAAGTAATATAAGACCGTTATTCAAGATCAAAAGCTTTTGCTACAAAACAATTAACTTTTTAAGTGCTTCACTGCGCGTGCAGAGCGACGTCATTACAGTCTATATATTATTGCTGACAAGTAACGTGAAATAATTCGGCTATGTGTAATACATATGATGCACCCATCCTGACATTTGTGTGTGGTGATGTGGGGAAACAAACCGAATGCTGAATGGCTGGGATGCAAATCCTACCGACCTCCTCACGAATCTTGGGCTCCTTAAGGAAACGGAATGTATGAAACACATGCACTAAAGTTCATTCAAGTGGACAGGTTAACGCGATCGGAAAAAATGAGATTTGAAGAGTATGTTGCTGTAGAAAACTATTGGAAACTAAGAAGGGACACGCAGGACAGCAACTAACAGAAGCTACGAGGGCTGTTTTTTTTCAACCTCCGATAGGCCATAAATAAAAGGCAAATGGACATGGAAAAAATATTTTATTAATAACTACTATGGTACACTTATGGTTACTTTTCAACGTAATTACCTTGAAGATTACGGCATTTATCATACCTGTGGACAAGCTGTCCAATACCCTCTTCATAAAATGTTGCCGCCAATGAGTTTAAATGAGTCATCACATTGTCTTGAAGCTACTCGTTGGTCCGGAACCGCTGCCCTCCTAGCCACTTCTTCAATTCAGCAAAAAGATGAAAGTCACTTGGTGCTAGGTCGGGACTGTATGGCGGGTGATCAAAAATCTCCCATTGAAACAGAAGTTACTCGTATATTGGTTGGCCTTTTTGAAGGAAGTACCCCGGCATTCGCTTGGAGTGATTTGTGGAATCCATGGAAAACCCAAATCTGGATGCCCGGACGGGGATTCGAACCGGTGTTCTCCCGAATGTGAAGCCAGAGCGTTAACCACTCACCCACCCCGCTCGGTGCTTAGTTTCCATCCACCCCGATAATACTTAAATTTTTCTTGTCCAATTCGACTTATAGATCAAAATAATGGTTGTTTCAAATAAAATATTATCTTAAATTGGCATTCTTCCATGGTTTTGTTTTATTCATTTTGTTCAATATATGTATCGTTTAGGAAGAACATTCGCTAAAATGTGGTGCGTGGTCTTTTGTGGCACTCAAGAATATTTTTATTGATTTGAGACGAGAGATCGATCAGGAATGGGAGTTATTGCGTTGGGCAGAACACTGTATTATTGATCAATATCACATTTATCAAAACGTATGTAATCAAAGGACTCTAAATTTGTACAAAGTTTCATTTGTCTTATCTCAACAAAAATTATTTCGCTGCTTTAACGTCTAACTTCTATTCATGTACCATTAGTCTTTGTTTCGTGAGTCAGTACGCGCGGCGCTATCTACCATAATTTACACATTCCAAAATTTTGGTTTCATCGGAACATGGTATTATGGGTAACGTCCTCTGTACTACCCTCGTTCATATGTTAGTAAGTTAGGCGAGAATAAGTTTCATGAATGAGTTGAATAAATTTTACAGACAAACTATAACTGGCAAAAAGGGAAAATAACTCTGCCTCGCGGAGTTAAAAAAGCAAGTCTTGGTGTATCAAGTAACCAAGTGACTACCGTGGAGTTAATTTAATACTAGAGCTACAAATTCTAGCTGCGAGAGGTAAAAGTAACGGTTGTGTTGTCAACGCACCAAAATTTTCACAGCATCGAAAAATTACCTCATACGTCCAGCAGCATAATTCGAGACATCTATTGAAGCAATATTGCCCGTAGTTTATACAAGTTAAAGAGGAAAATAAAACAGTTAGATTTGTTATAATTGAGATTAAATGGAAGGATTTCTGTTCCAGAGAACAAAATCTAATCAGAAAACAAGCTATCGTCTCCAAGTGTGTGACTAGTTGTCTGAGACGCGTGCATTATGACGTCAATTTTAATTCTTTGATCCTCCAAAAAATTTTGCACATAAAATTGAGCTTCAAGGATATCCTGTTGTAAGTAATGTTGATAACATTTTATGTTACTAAAGTTGGTTTACATCGCAGATATATGATTTTAAAAAGCACACGAATCGAAATAAGTTTATGTAGCTTTCAAGGTTTCAGGTTAACAGAGTCACGAGAAACTTTACTCACTATAGTAATGACAATTCCTTCCTTAACATGGTAACCAACGAAAATTCAATGTTGCGGTCTCCCACACTACACTATTCCGTACTATGCGCTAAAAAGTAACAGACCGCTTATAGATATTTTTTTCTTCTTCTCCAAACACAATAGCAGACATACAGTTTCGAATTCGTTACAAAAAAATTCAAGATTACAAATAGCTATCATCTTTCTATATACGCCGGAGATTAATTTGATAGAAAGTTTACTTGCTTTTTTTTATATGTCTGCAAGGCTGTTATACATATCGGTGATAAAACTAAGATAATTTGACTGTAACAATGAGTATAGCATTTGCAAGGAAGTGTATTCGAAAGCCAACTCTGTTGTACGAGTATATGTATAAGTATGTTGCTTACAGTACCTATTTGCGGACAATATCTGAGTATTTTAATAGATAAGGCCATATTGAATTTTCTTTAGATTCTCTGTCAAAAATGCATATTAAAAAAAAAAAAACTACAACACAGGAATAAAAGATTAAAAGGTTAGATCAAATTTTACACTACGATTTCTATACGAATTGATTTTGATTTACTTCCTGCTAGTTTGAAATAGGTGAATTTCTTATCTTACTGCTTGAACATTTCATTGATAATTTTGTTGGAGTTCAAGCAATTAACTTGGTAATTGGCGTAAATATACGCTTTGAAGTCAACATAAATGGCAGCGAATATTATGATAAAATAAAAGCGGTTTGCTACTCTATTACTGTGATGGTAAGCAACTGTTGTTTTTGTGGCTTTGGGGAGCGTCGACAATGGGGTCATTAGCGCCCGGTAGGCAACTGTTAACACGGATAACCGTGGTCCATTTAGTATTAAATTGGGTATTTAACTTTTTCTATATACATTTCCGAACTGATGAGAATATAACACTGGTCACCATGGTAGCGGCACCTGACACAGGGTTAGCTGATTAGACTCCTGAGTTGGTGAAAAAAAAATTTCACTATCAGGACTTGGCCAGCAGGGAGGAAAACTAGTGTTATAGAATTCCTAATGACCAGCTTGTGCAGAACTGGTTATATCACAAGTAAGTGGTAGGGCTTACGACTGTGTTCATGGCGGTTCTTCTCTCGAAAGGGGACATTAATATTGATGGCCCCCTTCACCTTCGTGTATTTCGGAAGAGTAGGCATTAATGGGCTGCTACGGGGTTTCACCTTCTACCTGTCTGAATCTTTTATTCATTCACTGCGCTAACAACACACGTCAGTCATTCACACAAAGCAGCTGACTCCCATCACTGGGCAATGCAAGGATAAACCAACCTAGTAAAATGTCCCAAGAAGGCCGCCATGGAGGAATAAATTTTTAACTGTCCTCTGTCCCAACCCTTCTTTGAAATTTTATTTTAAGAATTATGTGTGGCAACATGGGAGTTGATTAATTGTGAATTTGTATATTTTTTGTGTGATTGTGAATTTTGTGTATATTCGTCATGTAAATGAACAGTACTTTATACAGAGAAACTATGAAAATAATATGCAGTACAATCAAGTACAGTATTATGTACCAAACATAAAACCATGAAACATAAAAATTTGTAATTGTAGAAGCGAGCCGCAATGTTTAGAGGACAATTCTCAACTGTTTGTACTGGTTTATGTTGATAATTTTGGATTTAAATACCATTAAATAGCTTTAATTTCCATTTTAAGGTGTTTTCTAACGATTTGAGTGATTTTGTACAAGCTGTAATTGTTTTAGTAAGATTTTGACTTACGTGGGATTGTTACCGCTCTAGAAACGTCTATCGGAACTCTTTGTGATGTTCTGGATGTTTCTCTGGCGCTTATTTAAACGCAAGGAGTCAGTTGTCAGTCGTTGTCAGAAGTATTGTTTGTGGTTCGTCTAGCTGTTAGTTTGCCATTTAGTTACCGTTCCAAGTATTCACTCACTGTCAAAACGAATTAGTAGTTAAGTATCTTTGGACGAGTCTAGTGCCTTATCCGCGTGTAATGTTACTATGGAACTTACGGAGAAATAAATGCAACGTGAAAAGTGATACGTCGGTGTTGCCATTTCATTGAACAATTCAAAGCAGTAGTCATTAACCTTTGGTGGAACGTAAAACCATCTCGCGACCAATAACAGCAACCTGTGAATTGGAGGATGAAACAATTATTAGTAATCATCACCAATTGATGACAGAACGAATTAGTTAAATAGCGAAGAACATATCAACTTCCTAAACTAGACCTCAAGACTATAACATTTGCAGACGATTTAAAATTGTGGTACGTTTGTAGGGTTACTAATTATTTTATGTAGTATTTCTGATTTTCTATTTACGCAGACCAAATAAATTTAAACTATAATTCTAATGTATTTAACACACTGATAGTTGAAACGGTTTCCAAGAAATGGTTACAGTGGCAATACTAAGTTGCTTTGTTACTATAATATGTCATGACCATTCGTATTACTTTCTTCCGCGCACTAAAGCTCTCCAACTTACCAAAAATATATATTAAGTGTTTCTCAACAAATAAGCTCACTTTTTTTTAATGTTTAAAAAAAAAAAAAAAGGTACGAGGAAAATAGCGATTTGTTCGTTACGATTCTATATTTCTTTGGATTTTAGTTTCCTATTGTATTTCTGTTTAAACAGGTGCAGAAGAAGCAATTAATATAAAAGTTACTCCAATGACCTGTTCACTAGGATGATGATACAAAACGGAACTAGCAAACTAGTTCAATTTCCAAAAATTGTCGCTGCAATGTTTAACAGTAAGTTCTTGCTTTCCTTTTTATTATCTTCTTCTTTTAAAAAAAATTATATAAATATATATATATATAAATCTGTGGCCGTCACGGAACGCCTTGCAGATGTGAAACATTGAAATGATGGGTATTGAAAGTATTTATAATTATAATTATGTATAGAAAACCAATAAATAAATATGGTGTAAAATAAAAACATAAAATTTCGTTAGTAAAATAAATATGATTTTCTTATTAGTCTTATTGTAATAATATATATAGAATAAAAATACGAGACAAATAAATATTAGCAATACAGACTTTTTTTTACACTACAGTTACGGAATATTATTTGATGTATCTTCTGTGATTTCTGTCGAAGGTGTTTTAGACGGTACTAAAGAAATGATTTGCCGATGCTAACTGAAGGATGTAACAAAAGTATTAGACGTGATGTTAACGAGGTATCTAGAATATACGGCATTGATCGTTGTTCCACATCTAGTTGTAGGTTCAGTTGGCTTTATATTCATTTTCAAATCAAATTTTTGTTCAAGGTGTGTTGTCAAAGGTATTGAATCGTTTGATGCAAAATTAACATTAAAATCTTCTAAAATCGTCGAACTTCGTCTAAATTGTCGCATAAATCCTTGAAACTTGGTGACTATACATATATGCGTAACCGACGGTGTAAAAATTTTATGATTTCTGTGACTTTTTTATTTGGTGAAATATAAACAACAACAATCAGTAATTTTCTCCCATCATCCACTTTAACTTGAGATGCAGATATATCACCAATAGCTGCTTGGGTAACATTAATTTCACTTGCATTTCGTGTTGTAAGTTTTTTATTCGGGCTATATTTTTTGTTTTGATATATGGCAACGCTATGCACGCGTATTAAACATTTTACTGCTGCCTGCACTTCGATCATTTTTAATGTTTTGTTTCTTCTTGGCCGCTTGATCGTCACTGTAACTCATATTTTAGTGTCACTGATTACACAATGTTCTTTTGAGCGTTCGAGAGGGGGTGTGGCGGCATAAAAGAGCGTCACGGCATATGAGTAGGTCTCACACCCAAGGCGCGCCAAGAGATGTTTCACATCAAAAATTCACGCAGGAGGCGGGCTGACTGTTGTAGAGTCTCAGGGACAGCCAACTTTACCTAAAGGGGCTAAGAAACATTGGAGGAATAAGCTAGTTTCCAATTAAGTTGTTAGCATGTGAAGGATGTTGTATGCCAGTAAATCCCTAGTGGATCGCCAGTTGATCGCAGGGGGTTCGTGACAAGATTTACGTTATGGCGGATGACTAGCTGTCTCGAGTTTCCGACACGCACGATGGCGAATTGACACTGAACATGAGCAAAATGCTCCTAAAATTTACTCAACCTGCTGGAAAAAACAAGCCCATCAATCACATTAATTAATAACATTGTGCTCTTTGTCACAGTATTATTTGAGCAAAATAAAAATCCTTTTTTAAAAAAAATAAAAAATAAAAACCCAATTATTTAAAGGGGGTTCGCATTGGCTGAGAAATTTTATAGGGGGTGCATGGAGCTAAAAGTTTGAGAAACCGTGTTGTATGCTGATGACAGTTACATCAGAGTTAGTGAGGTATGTGCCTTGAGTGATTCTGATGTTTTAGGGCGGATGTGAAACTAAATGAACGACGGAAAAATATTCATGATAAAGTTCGGAGAAGCTGAGTGTCTTTGGTTTATTCCCAAGGACAGCTCAGCCTGCTGTCCAAAGAGTACGGTGTGCGGCTTCTTGGAGTTAAGTGGTCGGGCGTGACACCCGAGACACGTCGCGTGCCGAGACCTAGAAAGTGAATACGGGGTCCGTGTCACCCCTCCCCTTCATTGGTGCAAGGACGCGGTACACGGGAATAGTTGATGTTCATCAGTGCCAATATAAATTATTTAGAAATGCTTGGCATAAAGGGGCACATACAGTCATTAATATTAAGAAAAATTTTGTCAGTAGTAGTAGTAGTTTTACTGATCGTGTCAAGGCAAAATTGATGTACTGTTATTCATATTGAGGACTGATAATAAAATCTCACTATTTGGCTACTCCGTATACTTTCTACTCAGTATGCTGATGAAATACTGACCACGTATTTGTCAGATTACCAGTATTTCGTCAGTACGACAGCTACTTCCTAATTAAAGGACCAACGGTGTTCAGAAGTTTTGCTACATTTGTTTATCGATGCTACAATCATTACTGAAATCATGCATGTCGGCAAGCTTTCTTTATTAATGAGAAAAGTGTTTCCATATCTATAACAAATCTTTGACCCCTCGCTTCCTTTAAACTTATTGTTAGCTCGGGGAAGCGCGTCAATTTGTTGCGTCGTTTCGAAGCCGATGTCCGGCTTAATCTTCTGGCTAACTATCGGGTTCCTAGAGTGGCCGCCCTTATATAATCCAGCCGGTCAAATAGGCATGTGTCCTTCCGTAAGGACCCACAGCAGAATTGCAAGGAACTGATACCTAGCCTAGATAATCGGATCGCGCAGCCATCCACTTCTTCAGCAATAGGGAATCGTCTTCTGCTGACAGCGTCAGCTAATCTGTAAGTAGTTGTCTTTCTAAATGACGCCGTAGGACCAATTTTTGCGTTCAGTATTTATACCAGTACGAATCGATGTGTGAATGACGGAAAAATAATGCATGGGTACAGTTGCAACACTTCCTTACTACCCCTCGTGATCCGTTCAACAACCCTCTCACCCCGCTTTTCCTCCATTCTATGTTTTATATCCATTGGCTGATATTAATCCACCAGAGTTGAGTCTGCGATCATTTTCTCAGAAGTCTTGCCATTTACTAGTGTTAGCTATATGAGATCCCACGTCATAGGTAACTGATACGAAAGGTGTCTGGCCTACAAACCCTGTCCTCTTAAGAGATCAAGGTAATCGACAAGTGAGCAGCACATCATCGCGCCTATACTGGGCATATCAGAACTGGTAACAGTATTATCATATACTGACACCGTAACCACGGAGTTCCCAAAAACATTCTGGTTCGGATAGGACCTCGGGAATTGGTGGTTTCAATTAAGATTTGTGGTTGTCTTGTGCTGTGTATACTGCAGAATGAATGATTATATGATATGATAAGTGCGCATTGTATAAAAAGCAGTAAAATTGCTGCAGTTGGTTGAATGGCTGATGCAGCCTAATGAAATTTTCTTAAAGGAAACTCCATTCAAGATAATTCGTCCCTAAAATAAATAAAGTGCTACAAATATAATTGGCGACTTTATTTACTTGACATGTAAGCAAATAATTTTACCGCAACACAGTTACTTTTGATGATATTTTATTACACTTTGCGTGACGCGTTTTGAGAACTCATTCCCATTTTCAAACTTAATATTAGTACATTATTAATGCATTTTACTGTGCGAAGTGCTTGTGTTTGTTTCCGTAAAACTTTTGAAGTACACTGTTTGAAAGTTAACATTCAAACATTGTACATAATACTTTTATTTAATGTAATGAGAATGTGTATGTGTACGTTTGTGTGATGGCATGTTTTGAAGAAACCATCAAAAACGAAAACTCAAAAAGTTTAACTAATGTCCAACAGAAACAAACACTTCGCACATTAAAATGCATTAATAATGTACTAATATTGCGTTTGAAAATAGGAATGAGTTGTCGAAACGCGTCACGCAGAGTGTAATAAAAGACTATCAAAAGTAACAGTGTTGCGGTAAAATTATTTGCTTACATGTCAATTGAAAACAGTTACAGACTTTCATAAGTCCATTTATTATGAATAAAGTAAAGACTTTATTTACCTTCGTTACATTCCACTTGGAAATTTGCAACGATATACTTCCACCATAACAATTTTTGAACTATTGATTTGGAAACTATTTCAAATATCCGACAACATACATTATTTTAAATGTATCTTACTTTCCGGGTATCTCTCTCATATATTACTGTATATTCATTGAAGAAGATATAATGTTGTAATTTTTATTTTTTTAATGGAAGACGCCTTTGTGGTTGTCAAATTTAGATATTACCGCCTACAGTACCCAATGATACCAATCCATACGCTATGCCGAGAGGTATGGGGTATAACCCAGACGTTTAGAATACAAAATTGAGATTAAGAATAATGCTCTTCAGCATTTCTTACCAACGAACCATTCCGTAATATTTAATCCCTAACCCGATTCAGTTAAACTCGGGTTTTGATCAAGTCAACCTTGATTCAAGCACTAGATACGGCCTCGAATGTGGCGTTATCCGTAAACTATACGGTCTTAATTATTTCTCTCCTTCCTTTAACCCTTCTTCCAAACAGCTTTGGACGTTCTTCATGGAATATCTGTAGTGATATTTAAACAGGGGAGACTGTATGATACATCCTAAACTGCTGATCATAGATTGCCATCAATTTTTAATACTTCCTCACGCAAGGAATTGAGATACTGTTGCAGAACATAATACAATAGTATTTACTATACACTTCACATTCAATGATGATACCACAATATGTGTTATTTAATGGTTTTTCTGAGACGAACCTACTATGATATTCCACTTAAACTAGCGTGTAAGCAATGTGCAGTACATGTATGTAGTTGATGTATGTAAGCAATGTTCTTGGGGCGAACTAGGACCACTTTAAGCCTTATTGCATTTTCCGGCGAGTTTCATATTCTTTTGGGCCCAGAAGTCCTTCATTTGTTTTGAGTTCATAATTACAGTCTTTTTAACTAACATTTCAAACACTATACTACATTTAATCATATTACACTTCAATTAAACAATTTCCATTCATCAAAACTATACTCATTCATAGAAAAAATATACAAATTTACAATTAACCAACGTTTATCTCTCTCCGACACAAATGTATTTAAATTAATAAGAAGTTGGGTCAGAGGGCTTGTGACAGCCCTGAGACCCAGACTGTTTTCTGTATTTTAATCTTAAGAATTAAGTATAGACAGATGAAAGTTGATTAATTATGAAATAGTATATTTTTCATGTGAATGAATATTGTTCTTATGGAAAGTTACTGTGTGAATGATGTGTAACATGATCAAAAACATTATTATGTGTGAAGTATTAATTGAAAGTTTAAGTAGAAATGTTGAGGTTTTGAGGATGATTTTCAGCTATTTGGAGTGGTTTATGCTCCCCATTTTATGTTTAAATGCCTGTAAATAGCTTTAGCTTCCATTTTAAAGTGTTTCCTAGTGGTTGTGATTTTGTATTAGCTCTAATGGTTTTCGTAAAATTTTGATTGATAGTTTGTTTGCTGTCTATAAAAGTCTGTTGGTATTCTTTGTTGTGTTCTGGATGTTTCTGTGGCTTATTTAAAAGCACGAAGATGGACGAGCGGAGTCAGACGTGGTCAATATTTCATACCAGTTTAACAGTCGTTATCAGAAGTTTTGATAGTTATTTGTGGTTCCTCAAGCAGTATTTTTCGCTGAAGTTTAATCGCTGGAATTGATTTCTAATGTTCTTTAGTGTCTCTGGACAAAGTTATTGCCTTACTCGCGGATGTTTATTATTGAAGATTTCAATGGGAAAAAATGAAATGAAGAGTGTTTCGAAGGACTTGTTATTTAATTGAACTCCTTATACAATTCAGAAGCTGTGTTAATTGTTATCCTTTGGTGACCTGTTAATTAAAGAACTAATTAATTACATTGCAATCTGTATTATTTGATAGGACTATCCAGCGAGAGCCTTGACGTACTGTAACAGTTTGCTTGTAGCAATAAGCCATTCGTTATGTCGGCTACTGGATGAAGTAAACAGGTAGAGTTCCTGGAAATTCCGGCTTTGCCAACGAAAAGAAACATAAAAACAATGAAGAGCGCGTGGGAGTCTTCGTTCGATATCCGACAGTGACGCGAGATATCGCCTTCAACCCGGGGTCGCGGGGCGATCCATCGACGTGGAACAAGTTGTCTCGAAGTATCGGCCACCTGGGGCGGTCCCAGATCTCTGAGAGTTCACAAAAGCGCTGCGGGAAAGAGAGAGACGCGAGAGATCGGCTGGCGGGAGATACGGAGGTCTCAGCCTCGCATTACCGACCCCGGCAGTAAGCCGCTAGGCGTGAATATCAGCGAGTTCCCAGGGGTAACGAAACCATTCAAGCGTGTGCATGCGGTAGAAAGGACTCTGGCGCAGTAAGGTTACTGCTCTGTATGTAGCGGGACAGCGCCTTAGGAAAGCACACATTATTATTTTTTTTTTTTTTAAATGTTAACGGGATTCCACACTTCCGTTTATTACCACAATGCTATTGGGTAATGTGTGAGCTTATCCTTGTGGTGGTACCTTTGGTTGAGAAGGGGGAGGGGGGGGGGACCACCACTACTTTCTGTTTATCGAGATGGAATTAATTTTGTTTATCTGGTTAGCCAGAATCTCGGAATGTTGTAAATTACAGGTTAATATAATATTGAATTTATTGGATCTTATGGTTTTTACATTGCTCGGTATATTTAAATTTAATATTAAACAAACTGCAATGCAAACCAAGTAAGCAATACCCAGACCTTACAATTTGCCTGATAAATGCAAACATCAAAAAATTAAATATCTCAAGATTACAAGTATGAATGTGCAACATCGTGGCATCGCAGGCCAGCAAATAGACGTTAAACACAATATAAAAATTCTCAGGGTGCCAATTAAAATGAAAAAAACATTATTGAATCAAGTTGAAAGTAAACAAAAGATTTTAAAGTTCAAATTTTTAGATAAAAATGAAATTCGAGCTAGCTCAAGAACATTTCAAAGTTAGAGCAGAGATCCTACTCCCAGGAGTCTCTTACGGGTCGGTAAAGCCTTGTTAGAAACCAGTACTGTACAACAATGTGCAAGGCTTGTGGAGCATATCTGCAAAGAAAAGCAGGCAGGTAGTGGTACTTCTGCGATATTCATCGAGATTGAGAAAGCTTTTGATAGTGTCTGGCACGAAGGCCTGCTCTACAGAATGCTAGAATACAATATGCCAGACAACTTAATACATCTACTGCATTCATATCTAACCGACAGAAAATTCTACGTAAGTTATGACAAGGGAAATAGCACCTACAAGGACATTAACGCTGGAGTTCCTCAGGGAAGCGTCCTTGGGCCTATTTTGTTCAATATCTACCTCAACAAAATCCCACAAACAACTGAGAGTTACTTGTCATTATACGCAGACGACACTACAATATATGCCAGTAATAGAAATTTGGGATATGTCATAAGAAAGGTTCAGAGACACCTAGAAAAACTGACACAGTGGTGTAATTTGTGGTGGATTAAAATAAATGAATCAAAATGCCAACCCATAATTTTCTCAAACCGTATTAAAATACCAGATATAAAACTGCATTTCAATTATCTGGAATTAAACTGGGTGGACCAGGTCAAGTACTTGGGACTGCGGCTAGACAAAAGGCTCACGTGGAGTAAACATATAGATGACTCTAGAAACAAATCCAGAGCAAAGCTAGCCGGCCTCTACCAACTGCTAAGAGGTGACGGCCTATCCACGGAGACAAAACTCCTCCTTTACCGTTTGATCATCCAACCCACCTTCCTCTATGGGTCAGAAATATGGAGCATGGCGGCCGACTGTCACGTTAAAAGAATGCAAGCACTGGTAAACAGAGCGCTGCGCATCATTCTGGACGCGCCCAGGTATTTGAACAATTGGGAAGTCAGAAGGGCGCTCTGCTTCACAACTCTAGCAGAAACAATAAAAAAATCAGAAATCTTTTTCTAAAAATGCTCAATCTCCAAGCATAATCTAATTGCTGCAATAGGTGACGAAACAGAGGATATGCGAGACGTAAAACGTCAAAACTAACGCTGTCGCGGCACAACAATATCTATCCCCTCCAACCTCCAAATCCCCAAGACCCACAATAGGTATAATTAGGCCCCACAACTTTATGTGTAGGCCGCAAGATGTACTTATTAATAGAGTCTCCTCCCTTAGATGTAAATTAGGCCATTTGTAAGTATCACAACAAAAAAAGTAAAAATAGCAAAATAATAATAATAATAATATATAAAAAAACCTCCATTAGGATAAGTATAATTTTAAATTGTAAATTCCCTTGTAAATACGCAGATGTATATAAACCCCTCCACTAGATCAGTAAGTTCCCATGTAAATAAGCTTATTCCTCCATTAGTTAGTAGACATAAGCAAATCAACCAGATTAATCAATGTTAGGTTCCCGGCTATGAAAGGCTGATGGGTTTTGCCCAACCAGATTGACCAACCCACAGGATAGGACTAAACAAAAAACCAGTTCAAAAGAATACCACCGACACCAGTAGTAGGACAACTCCTGGAACTGGCAACAATCAACATACGAGAAAAATACGTAGCTTTTCTATGACCAATGACGCTGTGCTGTGCTGTGCTGAACCATCTCAGTATCTGTGGGTCAGCCGACCTGTGCAGATGTCTCTACACCTGAAGAAGACGGCGGAGCTAACCGTCGAAATATCGTGTTTCCACAACACGATCCAGCGGTACAGCTGTGAAGTCTATATTGCGTACCTACGAGTTGCCTCGCATTGCACCCCTAAATTTGTGATATCTACAGTTTAACATTCAATCCGAATAACCGACGGTCCAGACGTGACTCTTACAATCAAAAACAATTTTTAAAGATCTTTGCCTCCACGGAGATTTAAACCGGAGACCACTATTGTAACGAGGGTCAATTTGTTAGCCCCAGCGTTGGGCTCCATATTGTAACTTTACTGTTGTACTTTACTGTTGTACTTTACTGTTATATGTTTTAATATTAACTCGGTTATTGATTTTAATAAGAAATTAATATACAGGTAGCAAGGATCCTGATTTCTGTTGATGAAACGTATATAATGCTGAATTTATTATTTTCCTATGGCTTGTACATAGCCGGATACATTTAACGTTACGTTACACATTATGTGTATCTGCAAGCAAAAGCACTATCCGGCTTTACAATGTGCCTGAAGATAGCAAACATAAACTGAATGTTAAATATTTCATTTATAAAATTGAATACATGATAACATCGTGGCCACAAGACAACAATTAAATGTTATATGTATAGTGGATAAAATACCATGGGCGCCTTTTGAATTAAAAAGATGAATAATATTAAGGCTCAACTGAATTTACAAGGAGCTTTAAAGTTCATGAGGTTATTTGCTAGCTAGCTTTTAAAATGGAATTGAGCAGAGATCCTGTCTCATGGTTCGATTACGGATCCTTCAAAGTCTTTCCAAACCATGAAACAATGATGGGCGATGGAACACATTACCAAAATCATCAGCATCAACAGCGGCGACGTGCGGCGTAGACCAGTATGTCGTACCATCAGTGTATGTACAGCATCAATCGACCAGCCTGTGGTCGAAGCCAGAGCCCTCCATCATAGTGCCACTCTGCGCTATGACGTCTGGACACGGCGACTGCTGACCACAGAATGCCCAGTATAGCCACTTCTCCTTCTCTTCCGAAAACTCCTTCCCGAAGTTTCGTTACATGAAAAAGGAAGCCATGAATTAACATTTGTAGACCCAGTATATGATACGGCATTGGATGTCTAACTTCTTCCCAAAACCACGTGAAGCTCTGGCCTCCCGCGCGTCTTTCACCCCTTGTGCTGTTCAGGTATCCTTGCGCAGGGTCAACGCACTGACCTTGACGGTTAGCTGTTCCTACCCGCTGTAGCCGAGCTAACAATGGCTCGCAGCAGCCCACGCTATATGCAGAAATACCGTTGCCAGCTTCAAAATCCCTTCTGCTCCTCTAAGTAGCAACCTCTTTATTCAGATAAATTGTTAAAAAATTAAGGCAGCCTGGGATATCCATTACGTGGATCGGATAATTAATTACTAAATATTTATAAATATTAACATAATCTGAATATAAAAATAATTAAATACAAATATTTACATATTTGTAGTACGCCACAATCCTGCGTGCTACACTATCCAAACATCAGTAAGCAAGGGATTTTATCACTGAGCTATCTGACCGCTATACGGAACGGCAGTACAGAGACCTACACATTCAACGCGTCTGTCTATCGCCTTTCAGTAATTTTTCGGAGGTTAGTGATAATGTTACAAATAGAGAAAATATTTATCTATCCAGTGGATTGACAAATTTTACCCAAAGAAGAACTGGGGCAGGACGTTACGAATACGAATATTTCCGTTAAGAACTGAAAACATGAGAACTGGTAATATGACATAGCTTCAACTTATTCAACATTTTGAGGAGAGAACGGCTGGAAAAAACATGTCTGTAAATTCACGACATGCCTCACTTTGGCCTCCCCGAAGATCGTTGACGGGATTCGATAGAATATGAACAAATAGAGTAGCAAGTGCTGATTCGCTATTTCCCACGGAAAACTAGATTCTCCTGAAATCCATTGCGTTAGCATTACGCCGACGCTAAAAGAATACGAACAGGATTCTCTTGAGATTTAAAGTACAGTATCTCTTGATAGCGAGCGTCAACGATGGAAATGACCCTTCGCCATCGACAGAAGACTATATTATCGTCGAAATATCATTTGTAAACATCGAGTTCACTCGGCTTGTTAATATACTAGCTTCTACAGATGTTAAAAGTGACAGATTGAACGCAGAATTCTTGCAATTCATTTCTTCGAACTTACCATAACAGTGAAAAAGTATATAGCGAAAATACCTACATCAAATATAAAATGGCTTATACAACAGTCACAAATAACAGGGTAAATGTAATGTTATTTTAGTTAATTTCCTCGAGATTGCTTAATTAAATACAATTGTTATTAAATAGCGTTCATAAACTTAAATTGAAGTAAGTTATATATTTCTTAGTGTACTGTAATATAGGGATGTAATGGATATCTGCATCCGCAAGTGCGGAACTTTCGCGTGAAATCCTACATCCGCCTCCGTATCAGCAATATTTATTGCGGATGCATAGCGGATGTTTTGTTTACATTGCAAATATTATTCTCTTCTGTTTATACGAGATTTTGACCACCGTCGCTTAGCTAACAACAACGTGGTTGTTTTTTCTGACGATCTTACAATAACAACAACAATGAAATAACGGCGTTATTACCTAAGCGACGAATTTACTAATTTGAACTTGCGTGTAAAGTAAGTCCAACTTAAAGGACATCCATGTAGAACTACAATAGAATGCACTCTCTCATACACGCTACTAAAAGAGGTCCAACAAAATGTTCCAAGCAATCCATTCCACTCGTACTTTCTCGCGGCACCATGTGTCCTTATCGCACACTCGCAGAATGTTTCCTCCAATCATGTTCCAACGCCATAGCTTATTTGATATGAAGGACACGTGTTGGTTGTTTGGGAGTCCCAACATCCAACACGTCCTGCATGTAGTGCACGGCCCAACAAGAGTTCTTTATCGAAAATCGGATGAACGTAGGTCCTATAAATTGTACTGCGAATGGGCCATTAGAGCGGTGGAAAGGCGGGTGGCGGGCACGGAGATGTGTGGCGGCGCGGCTTTGTGCTTGACGGTTGAATTAGTCGAGCCGCGAACTCCGCAAAGTTCACATGTCAAAGATTGTTTTTTAGAAGCACGCGTAGTTATGTAAATAATTTAATTCACTTGTGAAATCATTCCATGTTTTCTGTTGTTGGAAAATGAGGCAAAAAATAAAACAATGGGGCAGTATTGTATGGAAATAGACGTTACTTCTGAAAAAATGTAGAATTTGGCATAAAAAATATACTTATTTTGATTTAAGTTTATTTTTGATAGAATATTAAAATCTAAATAATTATAAATTTAGTTTTTCACTTCCCCTTCCGCAAAACATTCGCTTCTGCAAAACATCCGCTTCTGCAAAACATCCACTTCTGCAAAACATCCGCTTCCGCAGATGTCAAACATTGAACATCCGCATCCACAAAGATGACTTCCGTTACAACCCTACTGTAAGAGGGATATCTCTGGACAGAGAATAAAAGAAAAATTTACATTGACTGAATATGAATAATAATTCATATGTTTATTTGAAATAAATACTTACTTTTCTTTTTGTGTTCCGTCAATTCATATCTTCGTAGTTGCTTAGATAAATATATTTTTAATTAAATGCCACTCATAACTTCGATTTTGCAGAAACATCTCCGACAGTTGTTAGTCCAGTGACGAAGCCTGGCGCGTTACTAACACTATGAAACGGTGACCAGGCTTAGCCTTTTGTTACTATCGATTTTTCCAATCTCAGTACTGGTCGCTCGGTATTCACTCACACTTAACTTTATCTTTCATTATATCCTATTTCACTTGGTTTGTTCATATGCGATTTCTATGTTCGTTTCAATCAATTAGCGGATGCTATACTGCACAGTTACAGGTGATATTCGAAAGATGGCGTTACACTAGACACATTATGGATGAAACGCCATCGAATTACTGTTCAGTTTACACCAGAAGATGATAACGAAGTTTTCAAGTAAAACTTTAAAAGTAAAATCTATTATCTACCGTATACATATAAAAAGTCTGTTGTCGGGATAAAAACAGATATTTAACGTATTTTTTTAGGCACTGTTAACGAGATATATAAGAAGAATCAAATGATTCTCAATTTTGTTTATCTGTTTGCATGACTGGATTCATACAACAATTTTGATGAGGTTTTTGAATAATGTTCAGCCCCATGTGCCTGGTTAAAATAGGGTATATTTAATTTTGGTGAGAAGTCCGAAAACAGAGAAATCTGAAATAAAAGTGTGCACAAATTAGAGCCTTTTTTTTTAACTTAGTTCACGCAAAACCTATTAGATTTTGGTGGGCTTTTCAACTATGTACAGTCCGTGGTCCAGAAATAAAATACAGTATGTTCCATTTTGGTATCAGGTCAGAAAGTTGATAAATTTAAGATAAAAAATTAGTATCCTTTTTCGATTGCAGGATTTACTTAATTCTCATAGTCGAGAAGTTTATTCACGGTATGAACGGCATCGTATTATTCTGAAGAACCAAGTTACGCTTATTCTGTATATATACTCCCTTGGACAGAAGCTGGGGTAAAGTGAGGTTGGAGGTGTTTTTTGATTACCGGGTCTTGATTTATTATGAATTCATTACTGAAAGGAAAACAGTCAAAAAGAATTCTACACAGAGATCTTAAAACGGTTACGAGATGAATTCGACGAAAACGACTTGAACAACGGGCAGGAAATGATTGGTTTTTGTTGCATGACAATGCCACGTCACATCGATCCGCAACGGTAAAGCAATTCCTTGCAAAAACAATGTTACCGGTCTGGAAAATCCTCCGTATTCTTCCGATCTTGCATCACCGAATTTTACCTGTTTCCACTATTGAAAATGACATTAAAGGGACGACGTTTTGCTGATTCCGTCAGAAGTAATTGAAAATGCGACGAAACGGCTGAAAGAACTTTCGAAAAACGGCTTTCAGGACTGTTTCCAACAATTGTATGAACGGTGGAATAAGTGTGTAGAAGCAGGAGGAGAGTATTTCGAATGAAAATAAGGTAAAAATGTTATCAATACCTTTAATAAATTTTTATTAACGAATTCCGGGAACTTTTTGACCCTACCTCCAATATACCCCGAGCATGGTGTGTGCACGTAAATGCCTTTGCCTTGCATTCGGGAGGACGCGTGTTTGATTTCCCGTCAGGCCATCCAAATTTGGGTTTTCCATGGTTTCCCCAAATGATTCCAGACGAATGCCGGAGTTCCTTTAAAATACCATCGTGAAATTACTTCCCGTTCCTTGCCTCCCAGTCCTTTACCGCCTCCAATGGACTCGATGTCGACGAAGCGTAAAGCAATATAATAATAATAATAATAATAATAATCTTGATATCTATGTGCTTGCTGTGATATGATCGATTTAATCCGCACATTAACAGACCGCCAACAGTAGTCAGTAATAACGGAAAAACTAACAAAGTCGGAAGGAAAAAAATACAGTGATATATAGTGCGATCGGACTGCAATATTATCGATTGCTGCATAAATTGAAACTTAACTGGCTATACGAGCAGCCCGTGCTGCATTTCAGTGTCGGCTGCCTGTAGGCTGACTTGCCCTTTGCTTTGTCCCTCGTAGAGAAAGACGCAGCACATTCCTCGCTGGCTGTGACTGATGCCCAGACGGTCACAGCTTCTGTGTGACAAATAGCCCACCGTTTGCCTGACGTAGGCATTACTTTTCTTGTTGGCGCCGTATAACCTTGACAAATACTTTCTTTTTCTGCTTGGGTTTAACGTCTTGTCGTCGGCTCACGGACCATTACGGACGGTCCAACTTGTGGAAGGGAAGGGAGTGCTGTTATATGTCTGCGAATAAAGGTAAAGACCGTCTCTGAAGGCCCACAGGGGTGAGACTGGCGGAGACAGAGATCTCCTATCATTTTCAGGACATCGACTTTTTCCTATCATCTCTTTCGTAGCTAGTTTGATTCGCTCTTCTATCTTATTCTGTATGGCGCCAAACTCTTCATCTCACCATACGGCTCGTATAATTTTCTTCATATATTCTCAACTTCTTTTACAGCTCTCGCCATCGACTGCTTCCTCAACTAACACATTAATCACGCCGCATATTTTATAATGTTACTCGCCGTCTTTTATTTCTATAAGACTCTTCCATAAATTTATTTCCTTACCCATGACTTCAGAAACATCTACATTTTGCTCTTTAAATGTCCACTTAATTTTCAAGATTCTTCTATAGCGCTACTTCTCAAATTCTTCTCTTTTTCTTCTTTCTGACATTCTTAGATCTGTGCTTCACTTCCATAAACCGATGTGTTACAAACATATAGCTTTAGAAAGATTTTTCTTAGGGTCAATGTTTGAAACTAACAGATTTCTCTTATTTCCATAGCTAGTTTTCCTTTGATATTGTTTTTCTGTCTACCATCATTTATGACTTTTTCTCTATTATGGTCTTACACATTGTCGACGTCAAGGTCATTAGAGGCGGAATAGGAGAAGACTTTTTGAAGGAACCATCCCGGCATTCTGTTGGAGTAATTTCGTTAAACCATGGAGAACCGAGGATTTGAACTCATGGCCTCCCGAATGTCGGGCCCGAAGGTTACCGCTGACTCTCCGGGCTCGATCTTACTTCCCAAATAACAGAGTTCGCTTATTTTTCGTGCTACATCTGATACTAGTTTTTTATTTAACCTGCTGTTATCTATATTAATATTATCAATGAGAAAGTAACTTTGTCTGTTATGTTTTCACGACTAAACGGGTCTTGATGAGATTTGAGAAGGAAATACTATCATTAGGAGGACAAATAATACATTTTCCGTGATAAATAACAGATTTTGTTATGAAGTTTTGGAAACTAACCGAACAGTGACATGACAGATGCATAGCGTGTGTAAGCCTCTGTAATGTTACATCGGTCGCTCAGCCTTTGTTTGTCTCGTAGTTAGTTTGTGGGACATATTTTACGTAACTTACAGCTTTCTGTATCTAATTCTAGCAACAAAATTCTAAGTCTACACATAACAAAGGTAACAGCTAGTTCCTATTATTTCTACTACACTTCATGACTTTTTTTCCCTTCTCAGTTAATATTTAGTTGAAAATTTCAGCTCCGTATTATACTTATGCTGTTTAGTAAGTGTATGTAATTGGAACTAGTGTTTTCGACACCAGCCATTTGACTGCTCCATGGCGATAGGTAAAAATTGTTTTCATGTTTGTTGTATCCACAGTAATGTAGTGAAAATAAGAACCCATCATTATCGTATAATATTATTGGAACCCACATACAAACTCTAACCAGGATAGTCTGTACTTAGGTGGCAGTTTGTTCTAGCTCCCGATATAACTTTCCGAGTCATTAACAAGCAGAAGACACACCTGAATGGGGGATATCGTTCATTGGAGACTGTCGAACAACTGAAGTCTCTAAGGCACTATGAGAGTGTTTGGTGTTTGCCAGGTTCGAGACCCGGTGTCAGTAAATTTAATTATCTTGGACTTGGTCAGCAGGATAAGGAAAGGACGACGCAACGAGAGGTATTCGGTGCTTATTTGCTTAGACTACGAGTTGTATCCCTTCCGTTAGGAGCTGGAGTTGGCTGTCCGTTACCTTGAACCTTTAGCAGGGGGATGACCCTGACAAAACAATTGCGAGGCACAGTACATGGAATCACGACACGTCTCGTTGAATGACTCCGGTTTACAACAAACATCAACCAGTCGGTAAGATTATCCGCCGATAAAATTGTTCACTACAAACGATAGGAACGTCTCACACATTTTGAGTGGTATTTGTGCCAAAAGTAACTATCTATGCTCACCGATATTATAACCCGTGACTAGCCAAGAATTAGTTACTGTTTAATGTTAATAAAAGGTCATTTTTATTTATTGAAATTAAAGTAAATAAAGGCCTGACGTATTGTTTGTAAATGTATTAATTGAGATAATTCTCACATATCGATTATTATTCGCTATCAATTTCGATAATATTAATAAGATCAATAAAAAAGAACTATTTGATCATCACTAGTCACATGCAAAAATGAAAATCAAAACTTTTAAAGTTCTTACTGCTATATCATTCATTTCAAATTTTTCTGTAGTTATTTTCTTTGCATGCTCACTCTACAGTCGAATAGTCACTGATGTAAGATGTCACTGGAACTATCCCAAATTCTATGTTAAGATTCATAGGTCGTATTTTGAAGAACTGCAGACGCTCATTATAAGGAAACAAACTTATACAACTCTCGTGTGTTCATATTTGGATTAACATAGATTGGGATGGGAGACAGACGACGATGGTTTCGTCTGAATTTGTTAATGAACATGCGAAATTCTTCTTTCATTTACGAGTGCAATGAAATACTTCGTACACCAACCCATTTATGTCGTAATGACAGGAGAGATAAGATTAGAGAAATAAGATGCCGTACTGATGCTTATATGTATTCTTTCTTTCCTCGGTGTATTCGAGATTGGAATGCCCAGAGTTAGTTTTGTTGGAAAGCACCGACAGCCAACCACAATATTTGTGAATTTCAGAGTACATGAAAAACGTTACATCACGATTTTTAAAAGAAAAGTACTTTAGGAACTAACTTTTTTTTTTTTTTTTTTTTACCAGTATCGCAGTTTTCAAAACACTGCTTGATGCTATCGAAATGTTTTTTTTTTTTTCAGCAACCGAAGATATTATCAGGGGATAAAGGTAGTGGATGGCTTTGATGGAAGCTGCTATTGATTTTATTCCGTGTCATCAGTCGTATTTTTTCCATCAGCTTAAGTGCTGCAGCATAGAAATAACTCTGTGTGTAATCTGTCTCACCCCCTTGTTTGTTGTCAGCACCGCGCCTTGCATTTACTCGGTCCAAATTACCCTCTCTCGGCGGCCAATTCCGTAAAATAAATATCACTAATGGAGAAATCATGCGAGATGCTGCCAAAAAGCGGATAGCACCAAGTTGTCGTAACTGCTGAAATAACCTGAATGAATTGAGAGATCAGAAAGACTAATGGATGTAGCCCTTTGGGAAAAAAATAGCATAGACAAACTGGCAGATCAGACGGTAATTAGGAATGTAATGGAGAATGGCTTCTGAAAATGTGATCTTTTAGGATTTCTCATTTTCTTTTAGCATGAAAAGTGGGATTCAACTTCCAGTTATAGTGTGGCCATTGAAGATATAACTTGACTGCATAGTATTGCACGTTTACTCATGTAACGGCTGCGTTAAATATCAATACGGTATTGTAATACTTTGTGTCTCATGACTGATTAGACCAGCTTCGTACATGCGAAACACATAGGCCTACTAGTGAAACAGCCACTAGCCGCTGTTGAATAATATAAGCGAAACGGGTGAAACCCAAACTCCCAAACGAACTTAACAACCCCATTCACTGGAAGCGGTGATTACTGAGTGGCAGATACTGAAATATACACTGGCCGCCATTAGCGTAACACAGTCGCAACATGCATGATAACGAAGTGGTGTAAACTGAAAGTCGTTAGTGAAGATCCAAAGACATCGCATTAATAGTTGACATTGGATCTCCGTGGATCCCAGTTGATAGACGGTTTTTGTGCTTTGTTCTCCCTGATCTCAATTGGAAATTGAGTTGGAACTAGTGTTGTAAAAAAACGGTTTTTTTTCTAGCTTGAAAAAAAACATGAAAAAAAACTTTGAAAAAAAACATGTTTTTTTTCTGGAACACGTTTTTTTTCAAAACTACTAAATCTCAAATTTGTAAGGCAGTTATCGTTTAAAATGACTGTTTTAGAGTTTATTCTAAGTACTTATCTTAGTTTAAAATCTACCATATTTTTCTGGTTCAGTAGGAAAAAAAAATTACGAAAATATTGGCAAAATTGACTGAAATTTTCTTTATAAACGGGGATTTCCCGAAGAGACTAGGTTGCGCAAGAAGGAATCCCCATTCCCTATTGTTTGGATTGATACTTGCTATTTGAAATAGTGCTGCCAGCCCTACAAAATTACCTACAGATCTTTTAAAAAAATTAGGAATTTAAAATTTATCCACGGTTTTATGCCTTATTGGGCTTTCCTTATATTCGTATACTTGTTAACTCTCAGAGTATAGTGGTATTGACTCATTAAATTGTCAGTAAGGGAGCGTGCATAAACCACATAGCTCCATTTTTGCCTCCTGTGAACCCCCACGTAGCCCTATGTGGCTTTTGCGAAAATATTGGCAAAATTGACTGAAATTTTCTTTATGAACGGGGATTTCCCGAAGAGACTAGGTTGCGCAAGAAGGAATCCCCATTCCCTATTGTTTGGATTGATACTTGCTATTTGAAATAGTGCTGCCAGCCCTACAAAATTACCTACAGATCTTTTAAAAAAATTAGGAATTTAAAATTTATCCACGGTTTTATGCCTTATTGGGCTTTCCTTATATTCGTATACTTGTTAACTCTCAGAGTATAGTGGTATTGATTCATTAAATTGTCAGTAAGGGAGCGTGCATAAACCACATAGCTCCATTTTTGCCTCCTGTGAACCCCCACGTAGCCCTATGTGGCTTTTGCCTTCACCCCCCCCTCCCCCCCGTTCACGAAGCACGTAGCTTTCTTCCTTTTTGATTCCAGAAGACATTTTGTACTGTTTTCTCTTGTCAGACTATTTTAAATTACATATGGATATAATTAACTGAGGGAAATAAATACTCACATGCTGTTGTGAGTTCAGTTCCTCATTTTAACTGTGAAAAATGTTACGAAAGGAAAGTTACGTGGCCTGGCTCGGAACCCCCCCCCCCTCTCCCCACGTAGCCCAGCGTAGCCTTCCAGCTAACCCCTCCTCCCTCTGGACCGAGCCACGTAGTTTGTGCACGGTCCCTAATTATGAATCGTTTCCTTGCAACCGTTGGTGTAAACAAACGATTGAAAAGAAATAAAGCTCCTATTTTGTATGATAATAGATTTTAATTCAAACTTAAAAGACCGTAATACAGAACTATCGGCGCAGTCTTTATGCATAGTGTGTACTTTGCTCACAATTTAAAATTGCAATCTCAAAATCTTTTGCGTACAATACAAGAACAACCAGTAAAAGAAAATTTAACTATTTCTGAAGTTAGAGGAGACAGAACAAGAGACAGAAAATTCCGACACCGACCGAACTTGTGTTGGTTACCTATATAGATACACTTATGAATCATTATGTGAGACATTATATGATTCAGTAAGACTTAAAACACACTTGTAAAATGGAAGTTCCTTAAATAAAACTATAATTTATCAAAAATATTGTTTTCTGAAAAAAAACAAAATTTAGAAAAAAAACACGGGTGCTAGGTTTTTTTTCATGTTTTTTTTCACAAAGCTGAAAAAAAACATTTTGTTTTTTTTTCAGTTTGCAACACTAGTTGGAACGCTAATGTCGGATAATTTTAGTTTAAAGTGAATTACAAAGAGTAATTTTTTGCCGGGTGATTAGACAGATGGCAGCTACAAGGTCTGAATTCAAAGGACGACTAGGTATCAACGGATCAGGGTTACGCATCATCCTTCACAAAAAATGGAAGAATCGTTCTCGCAAGATTAAAGAAAGAATTAAGCCCGAGGTTGTCAGTCTGCATCAGAGGGTCACGCGCAGGATTGTAGCAGGTAGAGATCCTCAATATCTTCCTGGAAGTCTCATTTTATACGGAAGAATAAGTGAACAGTAGTGATCCTTCCGACATTCGAGGAAAAATATTTGGTTCCTACCGAATTTGAACTCGGGTAAGATGACATTTTATGGTTGTCTGCTTTTATACAGTTAGTCTGACAATCTTCTTGGCACTTTTTATGACTCTGAATCTCAAAATCCAATCTCGTGTGACACATGCTTCATTGCTTACTTCGACCACTAGGGCACTATTGCCGGGCTTCGGCTGAGTTTTGTGCTTTTCTTGCTGTGATAAGTAGTTCGTTCATTTCGCTAACTTCTCCAATAAGCTGAAACTGTGCTGTAGTGAAATACTTCGTCCACCAACCTATTTGAGTCGGAATGACAGGAAAGATAAAATTAGAGAAATAAGGTGCCTCACTGATTCTTATATGAATTCTTTTTTCCCTCGTACCATTAGGGAATGGAATGCACAACAAAGAGATTAGCTTTGGTGCTGAGCACCCTCTGCCACCCACAATTTTGTTAATTGCAGAGTATATGTGTAGATGTAGATCATTTTTAAAAATAATTAAAGGTAGTGGTACAGCAGTTCAGATGTCTGATGTGATTGTAATGTAATAAAGCTTTGAGTGGTTGTAACAGTTATTAATTACTTTTCGTTAAGAATATTTCATTCAAACGTATTTATTAAGGAAGCCGGCAATGTATATCATTACATTTGTCAGACATCGAGAACAGTCTGTAACGCTTACAGTTATGTCCTGAGCCGATAAATTAAGTGTATTAATTGCTTGGTACATTATATCATTTTTCAGAAACATTAATATCACTTACATTATTAAGTAGTAATTTGACAATAGCAAATAGTTTTGTTTAGAGCTTCTCGAACAGGCGCAGTAAATCTGTAAGTTGATTGGCTGACACTATCTGTTAATTCCCGAAACTTTCTCGATGTGATCAATGTTTTCCCGTTCACGCAGCGATTGACTCATATTCAAGCGGCCCAACGCACCCCGTTTTACTCGCTCCGCCAGCGAACACTAAATAATTTCGCCTAGCTGTTGTCATGGAGGAAAGAATTCCTCCATGGCTGTTGTGGGTCAAAGATATTACAATACAGTTGTTAAAGATAATAAACTAATTATGCTACCCCGAATAAAATACAAAATAGTATCTGTGGAGACGCGGAAATAACATAAAACAGGTAACAGGCATTTATTTAGCACCCCCATAATTAATCAAAAAACAACAAAAAAAAAAAATTACAATAACAATTTTAAAAAATAATTGAGGTGTTGTGATAATGTTATATCTTCCACCAAAATTTAACTTTTGTTTCTTAAACTATACTCAGTGAACTGAGGTTCCACCACGAGTAATTCACTGCAGATCATATTCACTTGTTTTCACCAAATGACGACAACATTCATACATCGGAATGCCGATCGAAGCACAGACCGCTTAGAAACTTTACATTATAGCGACGTTAATGTAATATGAGTGTGTAACAAAGTGATTCAAGGAGCGGAGTTCATTAAATTCAATAAGATGTGATCTGAACAGTGCATTTTCATTTTTGACTTTATAAACAATACTTTCCCTGTCTTGGTAGTTACATAACTAACTTCATATATTAGTCAAAATTATCTAAGCTGACTGCTCGCATGTCTTGAGTGGTAACAAATGGGCCAGAATAATTAAAAAATACGCCGTTATCACCAATTAGTGTGGCAGTATTAATAACTGACATGGTTCTTCGAGGGCAGTCTTGGTAAATTACGACTGCGAAACCATAGTAATTGAATAGAAAGTTTAGAAAGACGAAACCAACCACTGTTGGATAACAGTAACATTTGGGCTGGTTTCCGGAGGCCGCTGGTTCAAATATCGCTCCGGTTTTTCAGATTTCCATGATCTCCCCAATTAACTCCAGACAAGTGCCGGGATAGTTCCTTTTCCTTCAAAAGAAAATTGCCGAATCTCTTCCCGTTATTTTCCGCCAATTCTCATCCGCCTCTAATGACTTCGACGTCGACGAGGCGTTAAGCCTTATACAAAAATTGAAAAACATTAAAACTGTCTGGGGAAAGAAGTCTGCAATCTTGGAGAGTATTAATTCATCAAATCGACTAGTGCCAGTGCCACCAGACAGCCAGTTACGCTACATTGTGTCAAAACTTTTCATTAAAAATTTTCGAACAAGTCCTGTTTCCTTTGAGTACACAGGAAAGTGTGGAAGCTGTAAAGGACATATATCACACCAACTCGTAAGCATGTGTCTAAGTGTAAGTGTATTTATCACGTGCATGAAATTTAATAAAGATCAGTAGCAATACTGAGGTTCTGGTGAATGCTTAACAGCAAGGAATAAAGAGGACCGCAAGATACCTGATGACAACGAGACGTTATATACAGCACCAGAAAAGATGAACAAGGAAGAGAGATGTAATGGAAGCGACAAGAGACGAGCTGCAAAAGCTTTTATGCTGAATAGTCGGAATTCAAGTTGTCAGAAAGACAAATTCTATAAAGATTGTTATGGCTACCGTCGAGAAGAGAGACACAGATGTATAAAAAGATAAGTTGAGTGCGGTATAATGTATGTGAGGCTGCAGAATAAATGTGTATTCAAGTGAAACTCGGAGTGATTAATATTTGTCAAGAAGTTGATGAACCTGTTTACGTACACGAGAGAAAGATAAGTGGAGTATAAACTTCCCTTGCCGGTTAAAGCAAGTGCTATTGATATCACACGGGAGAGCCCATATTAGCCGTCGTCAAATGCCTTACAGAAGACGCAAAAAGGAACCAGAAAAATTGATAAAATATAAAGTAAATTATTTTATTCGTAACGAGAGATGTTTTGGAGCAGACATTTATGTGTGATATACTAACAAAGTGAAAGTTGAAAAGGGTAGGACGGCTTCTAGTAAAGATTATAATATTTTGCAGTTTTATTTTTTCACTCCGAACATTTCGATGCTAACTCCGAGAATTCTGTCGAGAGCAATGCGTCGAAGATCTCCGCAATGATTTTTGGCAGTAGGAACAAAAGAGTCGTCTCCAGTCACTGTATTCGACGTTAGTTTGTGCAAATAATAATTTGGTGCAGTCATAATGAGCTGTTGACAGAATTTCAGGCACCTAACTATTCTGCCTCAGTTGAGGCATAAACTAAGTCGATAATACGGGGAGTCAGGGTGAGGTATAGCTTAATGTGAAATCCGAGCCACGCCACGTTTCGTTCCTGGCGTAGTTCACATTCATGAAGATTCATGAAGCAAATTATTCCAGAGATGAGGATCGGATTAAGAGCCTAATAAAATTCTGGCATTACCGGGATTCCTACGTCGCAGTTCACGATCCCTACCTAGACAAAGTTTCCAATGAACCGACAATCTGATACCTGTTAAAGTGAGTTTCAGTATGCCCGTACAGGTATACTGTAGGGAACAGTCAATACTCTGGGAACTCAGCAGTTCCTTTTTATTAATAGCAAGAACTTAGTGATTTACGACATTAATAATAAAAGACAGCGATTATCAACAAATAACTTAGTCTAATTACTAAGATGAGCGGATTGAAATGAGACAACGCAAATAATCGAAACAGCCTGGTAGTGGGAAATCTAATAGAACCTCATATGAAACGGTGTTATGAAGAAACAGCGCTTCGAGGAAAGAGCTAAAGCAGATAAATAATATTTGGGCATTAGGAAAGAAACAGGATTCCACTGTAAGTAATAGCTTTTGGCGAAGAGGGGAGGGGGAAAAAATACGAATTTAACAAATATGAAGAAGCGAAATAACAATCGCAATGATCATGACATAAAATAGATAACAAAAACAAAGTGTTACAAGTGAAGTGTAGATATCTAGAGAAATGATGAATTTTGCTAAAACTGGGATGTTATATTACATTATAGTTAATGTATAAAACGCAGATGTCACTAAGTTTGTTCTTTTCATTTAAATAAAATGTTTCACCTCATTGTCTGAAGTAGCTCAGTGGTTTGTATTTGTTTTGTGTCTACATACAATTTTGTTTGCTCCATTTTCAGTGTCAGCGTATTCTATGGACAATTCTTCTAGATTCGATGATACAAAGCATTTTCTTAAACATACAGAATACTACACTCTTCTGATCAGTGAAAAATACTGAAAAAGTTGATATGGAGCCTGATGACAGGAATCATGTTCTAAGCTTAGAAGAAAAAGCAAATCGACTGTAGGAGGGTATAGAAGCTGTACGACGGAGAAATCCTAAAAATTAACATACTGATAAACGAAAATTGTTGATATTTTTAACTTAGAAGGTTTATTCTAAAAGAGAAAATTCAACAGGACTCTGACAGATTAAAAAAAAAAAAAAGGCAGCATGAGGAAATGAAAACTCGTTTTGAATTGCGAATATTTATGTGAGACGAAAATGGGTGGTATACTAGAAACAAATCAGTTTGAGCACAAGAGATACGGGGGTGAATAAAGTAGGTCCAGGGCGGAGATTAACGGGTTGACGCCCAAAAAAACTTACACTATTGCAAAATACGTAACGCTA
The DNA here is from genome assembly GCA_031002005.1 of Vandiemenella viatica. NCBI lineage: Eukaryota > Metazoa > Arthropoda > Insecta > Orthoptera > Morabidae > Vandiemenella > Vandiemenella viatica. The sequence goes on from CM061919.1 coordinate 187,601,011, forward strand.
ATCTACAGTATATACAAATGACTAACATGGCTGACAAGGGCAGACTCATTTTCCAGCGGAAATGGAATTTTGACGTAGTTTATCAGTAGCACATTCTATGTGTATATAGAATAATCAACGAAAAAAGTGAAATAATAATAATGATGATAATATCGGAGCAGAACAGAACATCAAGGAGGAATTATTAGTAAGATACAATTTGCTGATGACAGTGTCGTATTTGCGGAGAAGCATGAAGATATAGGAAAGTGTCTTATATTGGGGAAATAATGTGAATTAAACATAAAAACTATTCATGAGGGTTTTTATTATGGCTTTACGCCTCGTCAACGTCGAGATCATTAGTGGCAGGAAAGGATGGGGGACAAGGAACGGTAAGGAATTTTGCCTTTTGAAGGAAGCATCCCGGCATTCGCCTGGAATGATTTGGTGATATCATAGAAAACCCAAATCTGGATGCCCGGATGGGGATTCAAACCCACGTTCTCCCGAATGCGCGTCCAGAGTGTTAACCACTCACCCACCATGCGCGGTATAGCACAATTGACAACTATAGTAATATGAAATTGGAAGGGAAACAGTAGAAGAAATTGGAGAACTTTGATATTTTTGGAAAAAAAGTACGGTTTAAATTCGAAACATTGGTGGTATATCAAAAGAAGATCAGCGTGAAGAAAAAGAACCTACTTAAATATACAGAGGATAACAGAGCGGCATTGTGGCTCGGGGGGTTAAGGCATATGAGTGAATATTGGAAGGTCTCCGGTTCGAAGCCCTGTCTCGGAGGGAATTTTGAAACACCCTTAACCTGACGTTCAACTCTGGCACAGCTCGCTGTGTAAAGTGAAATAGATCAGAACGTTTTCGTGGTTCGGATTTCACGTTAATCTGTAGGTCATCTCCTTGGCTAACAACCCTGTAACACGTATGTGTGCATATGCAAAGCAAATTGAAGTCAAAAGGCTTAAGGTGGTCCTAGTTGGCACCAACGAGCATGCATGCATGGATGCATACATACGTGCAAAGAAAGTGTGTAAGGGTAAAGCACGAAATGAACATGTTCTGGTTGTGGTGGGTGATACATGTAGTTTGATGAAGTTTAAATTAAAAAAAACAGATAAATATATGGAATATAATAATGATACATATTCGAATAGAGGAGGAAATTAGGACGAAAATATAGGTGAATGTAAAAAGATAAATGTAAAGAGATAATTTCGGAGGTACTTGGGGAGAAGCAGATAGGAGTACTGAATACGTTGAAAATATTAAAAGAGTGATTCCAAACATAATAGCTATCAAATACAGTAGCTGGTGGTATTGAAAAACTGGGAAGCTACATTTGTTTATGGAAATTATCATAGAACACTACCAGCAACGTATATGATAAAGGAGCTGGATTGAGAGTCATTGGAGGACAGGAGGAGGATGAAGAGATTGTTACGAGTGTGTACAGCATATGTTGGTGACTAAGCTTGGATGGATATTGGTAGAACAGTTATGAATAGCACTTGGAAGGGAAGAAAAGACTTTGACCACAAACTGGACGTTGTGGGAAAGTTTTCATTTGTAGGTAAGGGAGTCAAGTACTGGAATACACTAACAAGAGAAATGATTAACAATTTTCTTCAACCATTGAAAGATTTTAAAATTACAATTCGAAAAAGGCAAAAGCAAGTGTGTGGTGAAATTACTTCAAAGAGTTCATCATCATATTCCAGCTCCAGCCTCCCTGGTGCTGCTCACGAGCACTCTCCACTTTTTCCTGTCCATGAGTAGCTAATGTTCGTGAGTAGTCCTCCGATCAAGCCCTAAACCTTCCAGATCCTTCTTGATTTGGTTTACCCATTTCTTTTTAGGCCTTCCCACATGTCTTTTCCGTTGGATGTTCGTATTAAGGTAGACCATTGTTCTTCTTTCTTCCCCCATCCGTTGAACATGTCCATACAATCTCAGGCGAGAACGCTACAAGGATTTTGCCATACTGGTGTTTATCCTGGCCTCTGCACGTTTGATTTCGTTCCTTACTTTGCTCTTTCGTATTCTCTCAATCATGGTATGCACAAACTTGATTTCAGAGTCTTCAAGTCTACTATTGTCTCTTCTTGATAGGGTACATGTTTCTTGTCACTATGGTGAGGTAATAGATAATAGGTTTTGAACAGTGTATGTCTGCACTTTCTGGGCACTTTATTGTCTCACAACATAGATTTAAAAAATCAGCAACAAAAAAAATCATGAAACTTGAAAAGGTGGTCTAAAAGAATTGCCATCGCTGCATATACGCAATTTTGAATTAATTAATTTCTAGTGGAGTTCCACGTTCAACAATTGACTATAAAGGTTAAGAATAAAACTTAGTCTCATGAATCCGTAGAGCTTTGAGTCTGCGGAGAAACTGGAAAAAATGGACGTTATTCTAATAAAAGGGATATGCAATTATCTACTGTTCAAAGTATGGTTTCAGATTCTTTAGAAAAATTTATTGCGCACACCAGGAAACTTTATTTTTCACTCCGCAATCAATCTTTTTGACTTCAAAGTAGTCACCTCGAAGTGATGTGCAACGATTTGAGTGTTTTTGCCATGACAGTAAACACTCTTGGAACGGTCTGTTTGAAGAGCTTCGCAGATGTGCTAGCGAATTTTCCTTAATGACGTCAGTTCTTTCTAAAGACGATCTGCCAAGAGTGACTTTTATTTCCCGCCACTAAAAAAAGTTTCTTGGAGCTAGGACAAGCGGAGCTACAGAAGCGCTATCAACCTGACAGGGCCTGTCTTGAAAGAAGAACCGGAGAAAATCTCTCGAGGCGACAGATAAGTGTTGACACAAACAACGCAAACACAGATTCCAACTCGGGCAGAAAAACAACTGCTTCAGGTAGATGACACTGAATATTTATGGCTAGAGAGTTTTACAAATTTCAGTCAAATTCTCCGCCGTGTAATTTAAAATTAAGACGAATTTTCTGTAACGACCTGATATATTGCCTGGTTAAAAATAATAATAACAATGTGTGGCAGTTGAATGCCTGTGTGTAGTTGAGCTAATTAGTTACTCCCCGTAATTTTAATTACTGTTATTATTATTATTTTGTAAAGATAATTTCGTTTTTTTGTCCGCATCACCAGCATCGCACTTCCATGGTAGAAAGTGTGAAAATGTAGCAGCACATGCTCTCTGCATCGGAAAAGAGGCAACAGTAGGTGAATTTGAGCTGCCCTGTAGTTCTGGGAATTGTGTTTGTGCCACACTGCTACACAAGCGGGGCAGTTACATTAGCACGGGTGCGGTGCGCTCATTAAATTAATAAGCTCTGGACGGCACGGGAGCTGCCATGTTTTAGCGCTGATTTCACGGCTGAAGAAGTCACCCGTAGCTGCGGACAGAGCAGCGATCCGCATGAAGCCGCGTTGCCCAGCCGTCACTAACTAATCACGCCATGTTTCCATCAAAACATAATCGACAGATCCAGGATTTTACTGTGGTTGAAGTGCTTTGATAGATAGTCACATTGATCACACAGCAACGGAAGGATGCGAACTAACGTTAAGTATGTTAAGGACTGTAATAATTCGCTGTTTGCTATGGATAATAATTGTTTAGCATTCCACACTTATCTTTTGATTACTTTTAATATTAATAATTTTATCAATTTAATATTTTTATTATTTGACTTATCAAATAGGAAGTGGGTGCAAAATGATATGCTATCTTTTATCACTAGGAATGTGATAACCTGACATATTTATTAGATTAACTTTGAAGGCCTACAGACGTCGGTGTATTTACAATTATTATTAATACACAAGTAATCAAGGGTTCATTCAAAATCAAAACCGAGTCTTACAATGTGAGCCATAAACTGTTAATACTAAATAAACAACAATGAAATATTTACTCGAAATTTAAGCACGTGTTAAGTTTAAATTTTAGCTAACTTGAAAAATTGGACATAGGACGCTAACATTAAAAATCCAAAATTTTATAAAGCTGCCAACAAATACAAGCTTACAGAAACAAATATCTGCATTTTAATTCAACAAAATACTACTTTCTGATCGATAGGAAAGTTATGACAAAGCCTTCCCGTGTCGAATCATGCCGCTCACGGCTATTAACACGGCTCAGAAAGACTGGCAGAGAGTGATACTCTGCTCAGAGGCGTTGACGGATCAAGAAACGCGCAACACAGTTCTTTTTACTGGCAGAATGTGTTTACTGTCATTGTAGCGGCGACGGGGTTGCGTCTGCAGGTAAGCCCGCTTCCTCCAGACAGCAGTAAAATATACCGTAGACCCTGAGATGACTCAAACGGTACTGCGTGGATAACTATAACAGATAGCCTTGCTACCCGGTTATGACTGGTGGTGGTCGAAATCAATAACACTTCAGTGATGCCGAGGCGACGGCGTGACCTATCCCTTTAGGAAGTCACCGGCCCCGGCTCGACGTTCGTTTTTCACGATGTCGTCTGGGAGTCCCCTCCAGGTTCGTCGAACAGCAATTCGTCGTTTCTTAAGGTACGTGAACACAGAATATACCAAACAGCTAATTATTATTTTGTAACAGCATCGTTGATTGGACGTTTTGCGGGGCCTCCTCAATAACGTGATTCATACTTAAGATTTTCCATAGCTGCCTATCTTCACGCTCGGCCGTCTCCGGTTCTGGCTTCGGCTACCAAAATTTCCATTTGCATGCGGGGATTTCTCAAGCGACACCAACAAAAAGATTGTCCAGCCAAATTGTTTACTTGCCTTCGAAAGGGACGGTAAACCCGCATCTGCCTGCAGATAAGCGGTTCTCTTTCCACCCTACCACCCTGACGACTCAAAAAAGTAAAAGTTTAGGGAAAGTGTAGTATAACGACAGAATTATCTGCCAAATAACCACGTGCATAATATTTCCGCGCAATAGGAAAATACTGAGGAAAATCTGGGGAATACAGAAAAGGAGAGTTTAGGCGCCGGTGTAATAAAGACCAATACAAGGAAAAAGAAAATGAAAGGACGTCAGACACGATCAGAAAGAGCAGAATCAGTGTTTTTAGTCATATGGTAAGAATGGATAACTGCAGACTTACAAAAAGAATTTCAACCACGCTTACAAGAGTAAGAATGGCAACCAGTGGATCCAAGGAGTAAATAAAGATGTGACAGAGAACCGAATAAAATCTAAGATATAATAGAAGGTATAGTATCTTTCAGATTTTTTATAAAAAATTTCAAGGGTTTCCGGGAAAAGGAGTAGATGAAAGGTAAATAACATCTGGACCCATACACTGAGGAAACAGCAAAGTGAAAGGTTGAACAACTATAGGAAGTCAAGAAAAGAAGCAACGAGTTGAATGCCCAGTATTAATTTTCGTGGTTCTTAGATGAAAGAAGAAATTCTGTAAAACAAGTTTAAAAAAAAATGCATTATCCTCGTTATGAAAAACCATTTTCGTCTAAACATAGAACAAACGATCATAGACGTTCGCACAGTAGTAGTATGCGTAATGCAGCTTCGCAATCTTTACTATAAATTGTGCAAGACAATTTTATTATTATACTAACTAGCCTACCAATCTTGTAAACATGCGTAAAATTTTACTACATTTCATCACGATTAGTAAACTCGTCTAACAAGTGCTGACAGGATCTCTCAATGCAAGATACTAGAGAGACCAGTAATTGTGAAATAGTCTTGAAATCAAGTACATTGGTCAACAGGTCCGTTGAATGGGGCCGTTACGCCCGGAAGTACCTTTACTTATTTCGGGCGATTAGGACGGAATGATTAGGTCTCAAGGGCTCCTTCGCCTTTCTTTTATCTCGAAATGCACAACACAATTAAATTCACAGAGAAAATTATCTGCCTATCCTCCACTGTAACCAAGCCTAGGTGACGATCAAACAATCCTTCGGATTTATATCATCACACCTTTCCACGTAGTTATTACAGATATACATACTTCGCATCTAAAACAAAATGACGAAAGGCTAGTAGTAGCACCTTCTGTACAATGTAGGTAAACCAAATAACTCAATGATTGTTAATAGAAAAATAGTGCATCTAGCTGGACATTTTTCACTAAAGATTAAAAAATGAAGGAGTCATCTGTTGCCAAACACTGCAGGGTAAACCGCTAAAAAATTCACTGGCTGGAATAGCGCACCAAGCGTGGTGGGTGAGCGGTAACGGTCTGGCCTGGCGTTCAAAGGACCCCTACTCCTGTCCGGCCATCCAGTTTTGCGCTTTTCATGGTTTACCCAAACCACTCGAGGCAAATTTTGGGATGATTCCTTCAAAGGACATGGCCGAATTCCTTCCCGTTCCTTGGCCCCAGACCTTTTCCGTCTTTAATAACATCGACGCCGACAAGGCATAAAACCAGAAGGAAAGAAAATGGAATGGTATTTCTAAATTAGGTGTCACTCTGATGATTTTCGATTCTATCAAATTGATAGGAGTCTCTAAAACACTACTGGACATAACAAAATTTTCCGGAAACAATCCTCTCTTATTAATTTCGAGATTCAACTCTTTTGCGTCTTCAATTAACAAAACATTCATATCTTGCTCTACCTCGTCGGTAAATATTTTGTCACTGAATACCATCTCCTATGTGGAGTGAATTTTGAGTGGTGCCATATGACTTTAAAAGCTCACTTTACCATATGACCTTGCCTTACCTTCCATATGGTATAGTGTGGACGCGCCTGTAGGACGGAGACGGACACAGGAATCGCAGAAACAAGGAAGTCCCTTGGAACTGGTGGTATATCTGCCCATTCCATTCCCATGCGCAGACGAAAGTCGAGACTGTATTTTACTGATATTACAGGTTGGAGACTACAGCAGTATTAATCGTTTAATTGGTTATAATCAATTTTATAATACATTTTTTATTTACGTCAAACATAATTCCTAAAGTACACGTTTTTTTTTTTTTTTCAGTACCAAATAACGTAAGAAGGGAAATTTTAGAAACTCTCGGTCTAAAGTAGTATGGTTTTTACAATACAGTTTTGTGTAGAAGAACGAGGAACTAAACAACTAAGTTTTCTCTGTATAATTCTCAGTAACTTGTACTGTTGATTCTCTTTCTAGTGTTAGAGACGTCGTGGTGAAATAAAATTGTTTTGGATTGTTTCCGGAAGGAATCACTGTAATTCAACAGAGAAAGATATTATGCAAAATATACCAGCATTCTTGCTCGCGGATTAGGTACTCTAAATATTATTCTCAGTGATACTGGCGAAGAAGTGATTTCATTACCAGATTGCATACACAACGAAGCAAAGTTTCTGTCAGCTTAACAGTTTTTTTATTTTTTTATTTATTTATGGCATTTGGCAAGTAGCCATGCAGCCAAGCTGCGTACATTTTGTTTACATTTTGGGTATTTTCATCTTTATCTATATACATATTTTACAATTTGCCTATTTAGCTATATACATTTGGATTAGTCATACAATCTTGTCACATACGTTTATATTTGCATATTTACCTATCAATATATTTAAATATTTGCATATTTCAGTATATACATATTTAGGTATACATACACCCATGTCACATACATTTGTATTTCTACATTTAACTATTTACACCTTTACGTATTTAACCATTTAATTATTTACATGTTTAATTATATGCATATTTAGGTTCGGTATTTACTTGTGAACCAACATTTACATGTGTAGGAACGAATTGACTTGATCATCAGGTTTGATGGAATATGGGTATTTCCGTCTTTTACCATAGTTAAGTTTTGTTAGACCGTTATGTTGTTACTGGCGACAAAGTTGTACAAAAGCCGGTATACTTTTATGTTATTTGAGGCTAGTAGGGTTGGTGTTGATGTAGGCAATTGCTGTCCCTCCCTTACCAAGGCACTTATGAGGTGTCGCTAGCCAGAGTATATTTGCAGCAGCCAAAAAATATGTGATCTGGGGTTTCATCTTGATTGCTGTCACAGTCACAGGTCGGGTTATCAACTAGGTTCAGGCGATGCAGGTGTTGACGCCAGCGCCCGTGATTTGTTCTCAGGCGGAAGATCGTTGTAATTAATTTTTTGGAAATTTGCTATTTTCAAACCAAGGTTTGGTAGGAATATATTGTTGTACGGAATTTGTAAAATCTACCTTTTGTCTGCGCTTCTGTCTTCCAGTCTACCTCCCAAACAGTCGTCAGTTTGTTTTTGAAATAACTAAAGTGATCGGAGTAGGGGAACATCAAGGTGTTTCACCTCACCATTATAGGCTGCTTCCTTGGCAAGCGCATCTGCTGTTTCGTTTCCCACTACCCCACAATGTGCTTTTAATCCACGCCATGGTGACTGGCTGGCCCCTTTTCTCTAGTATGGATATCCAGTTTTATAATTTCGAGGGCCACAGGATTTGGATGGGTGGTAGTTGTGTGGTGCTGTAGGAGCTGCATTGCCGACATTGAGTCGGAGAGGATAACAACGGTTTACGTTCGGAGTGGCTGGCATTCCGTAAGGCTTCTAAGATCGCCGTTAGTTCCGCTGTCAGTATACTTGCAGACTGAGGTAGCTTGTATTTCCCGCACCTGTTTGTGAATGTTTCAACGAATGCACATCCTACCGCGTCTGCGAACTTAGATCCATCAGTGTAATATGTTAAAGGTTCTCCCCACTGCGCTCTGAGCTGTGCCAATGTTGTAGTGATAGCATGTGAGTTTCGTTGTTGGCAGAGGTCTAACTGTATGTTGTAATTCTTTTATAAGATTATTATAGTTTTGTTGGTGTAACATCCTATATGCCATGACTTAGTGATTTGCTTCTGTAGTGGTTGTACGTCGATATAGGCTGCTACTATGCATGGCATCGTCCTGTTGAACCAGTATCTGCTAGTGACGCAGTGCAGCATCAGCTGAGAGATTTTCTCAGTCAATTCGCTTTCTAGGAATTGCGACCACTTCAGAAGTGCTTTCGTTGCGAGGTATTGCCTTCTAAGGTGCAATGGCGGCTCCTTAGCTTCTACCAGCAAAGAGTTAGTAGGAGTCGAACCCATGGCCCCAAGACAGGAACGCAGAATTTTATATTGTAGTCTATTGAGTTTGGATAGCGTGTTGTCTGACGCCGATCCAAAAAAGATACACCCGTAGTCTAGGATGGGTCGTACGAGCGCCCTGTAGAGGTGTATTGCAACTGGGGGTTCGGTGCCCCACCATACTCCTGTTGTGGCTCGTATTACATTGTATGATGCTTCACATTTGGTAAGTATGTTCCTTATATGGGCCGACCATTTCAATTTATTGTCAATAATTAAGCCAAGGTACTTGACGTGGGGCTTAACTGGGCAAGTATATGGGCCTATTTGTATGCTCGTCATGGTAGGTATTCTGTGTCTAGTAAAGATGCAGGCGGCTGTTTTGTGAGTGGATATCTCCATACCGTTGTTCAAAAGCCAGCTTTGTAGTCTTTGTAGTGTCCTGCTTAACCTTCTTATACACTCCTCGATTGAGTCCGCTTCGGTATAAATGCAAAGGTCGTCTGCATACTGTAATAGTGTAGCTTCTCCTTGGGTTATCAGATGCAAGTCAGCCGTGTAAATATTGAACAGAAACGGGGCCAGGATCGAACCTTGGGGCAGACCTTTATTGACACATCGAGGGCCCAAAATTTTTCCATTTTTCTTGACAATTAGCCACCTATTCCGCAGCAGTGTGTACAATTGCGTCACGAATCTTCGGGGAACCCCGATTTTTATCATCTTCTTCACTAGTATCGGCAATACTACGTTGTCATACGCGTTTTTTAAGTCCATGAACACCGCAACCATGTATTTGTTTCTACTAAGAGATAGCTGAGTGTCAACCAGCAAGTGGGCGAGTGTTTCTGTAGTTCCTGTGCCTTTCCTGAACCCCAACTGAAGACGTGGTAGGAGCGAGTGATTTTCAAACCACCATTCAAGCCGTGATTTAATCAGTTTTTCTAGACATTTGTACACACACGATAGTAATGTGATTGGTCTATAGGATGTTGGTTTGTCGGGACTCAAGGATGGTTTCTTTACGGCAACTATTCTTGCTGTCTTCATTTCTGTTATTTCTATGCTCTTTAACCAGACTTGATTAAGTATCTCTAAGAGCAACAGTTTGGGAGTGAGAGGTAGATTGCCAAGCATTGGATAGGCAATGTTATCTGGACCGGGGGCTGTTCCTTTACCTCCAGATAATGCCCGGTTAAGTTCTTCAACGACGAATGGTTGCATAAGAAATTTGCAGTGGCTGTTATCGTTGTTGTCCCATGGTGAAACAGACCGCTCCACCCATGGAGGCGCTAACGACATTAGGATTTCTTCCAGAACGGCTTCCGTTGGTTCTACCTCGGGTTCGGATGTCTGCTGAGATCTTTTAAATGTTCTAATTTTCTCCCATAGTCTTCTTAGGGGCATGTCTTTATTTAGAGTGGAGCATAATTCTTTCCAGGCCATTCTCTTTTTTTCTTTGAAAAGACGTTTGGCTTTTGCTTGGATCTTATTTAGGGCGAGGAAGTTACTATCTGTTGCCGACCTCCGATATTTGCGTAATGCTTCCTTTCTTTCTTCCAACATCTGCTGACAATCTTCATCCCACCACACGGTGTTTGTATGTTTCCGTGTAGTGAAGGGGCGCGTAACTGGAATGGCGAAAGAAGCCGCGTTTTCAATTTTTTCTACAAAGTTGTGATAGTCCCTCTCTACATCACCGCTCATTTCAAAATCTGCAAATTCTTGTGTTGCTGCTTCTCTATACCGCTGCCAGTTTGCTTTTCTTATATTCCATTTATAGTTTGGATATCTCATCGATTGCTGTTGTTTTGAGTTTGGGAAGGACAGCAATAGTGGCAAGTGGTCTGAGCCAAGGGGATGTTGAATTACAGACCAGTCTGTGCCCAAGGCGATGTTTGGTGACGCAAGGGTGATATCCACAGCGGAAGGAGATTCTGTTGGTCTGCTGATTCTTGTTGGTGACCCGTCATTAAGTAGTATTAAATTACTGTCTTCCATTAATTGTACTATATCCCTACCCAGTCTATCTTCTGTAGAGCAGCCCCATATTGGGTGGTGGCGTTTAGATCTCCGGTGACAATTAACGGATTATTAATCTGTCTGAAAAATGTATTGAAGATCTTCTTTGGATAGCGGTATACCAGGAGACTTGTACATGACCAGACTGTACAACGCTGGCCTCTGAAAGAGGTTTCAATTGCACAACATTCTATATTGATTCCTCGGTAAATCCAATGAGACTTTGGTGAAGTGGCTATTGGAATGTACTAGGATGGCTACGCCACCGAACCCGTCCTCTCGGTCGTGGCGAATAATATTATAGCCTGGAAATGTGAATCTCTCCTCGGGTTTTAGCCATGTTTCCGTCACAGTGCAGATGGGGATAGCATTTTCTTGCAAAAACTGCATAAGGCTTTCCTTGTTGGACCTAATAGACCGTGCGTTCCACTGCAAAATCTTCTCCATTATCCTGAGAGGTTAACACTCTTTCTTCCTCTGTACCGTGCAGGTTGCTTGTGGATTCTATAATCCTACTAATATTATCCCTTATTGCGTCGATTGGGAGTGTCCCTCCTCCAGATTGTATCTGCTGTAGCAGCATGGTAATGAAATTAAGCATTATTTCTATTAGATGCCTGTCTGATGTGGCTGGAGGATCCTCCATGTTATTGACGGTGCTGGTTAAATTACTCTGTAAGGGCACCGTTGGTCTTTGGCTAGGAATGTGATATTGCTGGTAATCTTTCCAGTTATTTGTATTGCTATGTGTCGTGATCTGTTGAGGTCGGTCGACTTTTGAATTAATTCCGGAGGTACCATGTTGTCTCGTCTGAGTGGGACTGGGTTTGTCCCATGCAGTGGCTTGGACTGATTATTCTGCGGGTTGTCCTCATGGGGAACAGCGACATGTTCTGTTGTCTAGACAGTACCGGAGATTGGGAGACAATCTGTGGAGGGGTTGCTGCCGCCCTTGTGTATGGCCTATTATCAAATGAGGCTAGCTGGTAGGGTTGGTTGTTGGTAGTTGTTGACAGGAAAAGAGTGCATGACCGGCAGAGGCGGAAATTCAGTTGGACTATTGTACTGCAAGTTGATGTTGGCTGCAGCTTTGAGCATAGGGTCTATTCTCATGTATAGCTGTGGCCTCGCTATAGCTGACATTATTCAACGCCATATATTGCTTTATGGCTCTCGTCTTCTGATATACGGACACAGTCGATCTGTGGCTAAGTGTTTGCCAGAGCACAGAGCACACTTAGGTTGGGACGTTTTAGGACATGACTCAATGCTATGATCGGATGCACAAAAACCACAACGCGTTTGGCTTCGGCACTGATTGTCTCCCATGACCGAAACGCAAGCATTTGTAACACTGGGTAACTGATGGGATATAAACCTCAACATTACAGCGAACCCCGTGGATGTAGACAAATTTAGGCAGCAGCTGAGATTTAAATGTTAATACACATACGGGAAGTGGTGTAAGTTCCTGTTTACCTTGTTTTACCAACTTTTTTATTGAACCGTCGGATACCTACTACTTGGGCCTCACATTCTATCACTGAGAGTATTTCTATGTCACTCAGGGAGATGTCACGTTCCTAATTACACCCTGTTTGTGTACCATGAACTTTGGGATATAAGCCATCATATTGTTTCTAGCGAAGACTTCCGATGTTACGAGGCTATTTGCCGCCGCACTACTGTTTGTTTTCAATTTTTATTCTATTACGACCAGAACTCGTGATGTTCAAAAGATGATTTGATCTTAGGATACCTTGCTCACGAAGTAGCTTTCCTATAACCATTGGATGTAACCGGCCTATGTTCTTCTCCTTCCCCTCTACAAAAACTATAAATGGGGCCGTTATCGCTTGCGTCGTACCTGTAGCTTGAAGTATTCTGCTGCGCGTCCTGTAGACTGCTGCCGGAAATGGAGGGTGCAGTTGCCGCTTGTGTTGCTGTTGTTGCTGGTACTACTGGTGCTACTGGAGTTGCTGACGTTGTTGGTGTCGTGTTGACAGTAGACATCGGCTGCTGAGCTGCTGAATGTATCGCTGAGAGCCGTGCGACTTTCTCTGCTGCGTGGGTTGATTTTCTTACATCTTCTTCTGTTGGTACCTGGCGTTTAGCAGGCTTGTTACTTATGCTTTGGCTACCAAGCATGGGATCGTCTGGTACCACAATGTACTGATAATTCACAGTCTCGGTTGGAATGGCTTCATCAGTTTGTTGGTTGCTGACTGTGTTCAACGCGGCTGCAATTACCGACCCGGTTGGCGTGCCACTATGGTTTTCAAGTTCTGATGTGTGGTCCTGAAGGCCACAAGTTCCACCTTCGCCGTACATCCCACCGAACATTGTGGGTGACGGTCACACGGACTAGTATGTTAGATGAGGACGATTACCAATCGATTATTTTCACCTAGAACACAGTAGATTGTATTTCTTGGTAAACTATTACGTCTACCACACACACACACTACTTGTTTACCGCGACCGTTTAGCTAGCTTCGGTTATAACTTCACCAGGAAACGTAGACTACCAGGAAGTTGTTGCTCCGAGAGCTCGCTACAGACTGAGCTTAACAGTTGCACCAGCCGCTTAAAAGTTATTTCATATGGGTGTGATAATGTCTTGACGATACGGTTATGATCAACAAAAATAAATAAATATTGAAAGTTATTATCAATCATAATTCATAAGTAAGTCACATGACATATTTCTGTACTTTGTAGCACCAATAAAACTGGGTTTACAATTTATTTGACTTCATTAAAACTTGAAAGGAATTTATAACCTCGAAAAGCAATTTATTGACATTTAATTGGTTACAATTTACTAAATATCTTTGATTTTACTATAGTCAGAACGATTGATTTTTCTCAGGATGCGTTACAGGGCTGAAATGATTCAGAAAGTTTCTCGTTAGCAAAAATTTTAACCGTTGTCTCCTATCCACAGCGGATAGGAGTCAAGCTACTCTCACATTGAAGAATAGCTCCGGATGTGTTCTTCAGGTGTTGACTGCGCCTGTGATGGACTCTACGCTTTAAGTTGCGGCGAGCAGCTGACACTATCACCCGGATCCCATACTGTAGAGAAGGAGCGATTAGGCGTAGTTTGAAGGCGACACAGAAAATTGTTCCCTCCATCCACTCTTCTCCTTGCAAGGCGTAATCCAGCTAATCACATTACTCCTCGCGGAACTCCTTCTTCGTGATACCGAGCGTGGTGAGTGAGCGGTTAACGCTCTGGCCTCGCATTCGGAAGGACGCTGGTTCGAATCCCCGTCCAAGCATCCAGATTTTGGGTTTTCAATGGTTTCACCAAATCACTCCGTGCGAATGCCGGGATGCTTCCTTCAATAAAAGGCCATGGCCGAATTCCTTCCCGTTCCTTATCCCCAGCCCCATCCCGCATCTAATGACCTCGACGTCGACTAAGGCCTAAAGCCATAAGTAAAAAAAAAAAAATCTTTATGATAGGCTCAACATTCAGAAAATTCACACAAAAGTTAATAATATTGCTGGATAGAGCTGTAATTGGCCTAACCCCCTCTATCGTTCGTGCACCACGCCAAAATACGAGATAAAGTTTTCCCAGTTTCGCCTGCACTCCTGACAGAATTTTTCTGGGTATGTTTATATCCAATAAACATATTTATTAGTTCCGCCTACTTGCCGAACCTTGTCGCTAATCCGAAGCTATTTATTTGGGATCGTGAATCCAGCCTTCTAAAAGCTATGTCTGGTAGATCGGCCAGTCACTCGCCGTACTAGAAAATCTGTGATTGCATTGTCGAGTCAGGTAGGGACTGGCTTTTCACTGTGAACCGCCCTGCGTAGCCTCAAATTAACTACCCTGACACTCTGTACACTTTAATTTAATATAACTTTAAAGAACTGGACTGCCAACGGAGAACGGTAATAAAACTATAGGTCTCAAAATTTATACCAGTTTACAGGCTGCTGCAAACTTTGTAGGAGGTTTTTCTTCGATCCTTAGATATCTATTTTGCTTATTTTGCCAACGCATTTATAAGTTTTTACCGAGCGTGGTGGGTGGACGGTAACGCTCTGGCTTCGCATTCTGGAGGACGTGGGTTCGAAGCCCCACAGGGCATCCAGATTTGGATATTCCGTGGTTTCCCCAAATCATTCCAGGCAAATGTCGGTATGCTTACTTCAAAAGGTCATGTCCGAATTCCTTCTCGTTTTTGTCCCCTCTCCCGCCTTTAATGATCCCAACCTCGACTAAGGCTATAAAGCCAAAAATTCGTAAGTTTACTCGTTACCCAATAGTACATGGAATGCGGTCTCTGTTAGATGACTGTAAAACAGTGTATCTTCTGGGCTAAATAAAAGTAAATTTGAGAAGGTGGAATGTCTTAATTTTTACACGCGAATTCATTTTCTCTGGAATTCAGCCAGATAAAGGGAATGTGCTTGTGTATTAGGTGTTCTTGTTCTCAGTTGCAAGGATGGCAGTAAACCTAGCGCAATTGTATAGACGTTAGTAACGCTATTAAAAAATTGTAATTGATAATAAGATTAGAGTAGTTATTTTTGTTTTGATTCCATGTAAGAGCAGCCTCTGGTATCTGGAATATTACACATTACCTTTAAACCTGTAAATTTATCAGCTATTCTTTACAGGTAAGTATACTTAGCATTTAAAAGGTACACACATTTTCCAGTATTTATTATAAACACTTTAAATTCCAGTGCTTTGTCTGAAATCAGTTTCCAAAGACTGTTGTTAATAAATAAATTTCTACATAAAATTTCCAAAAAGTTGTACACAACATCAGTAACAGAATAATTTCGTCACCTCCGCTTCCAAACTCCAAAGCATACATTATTTTCTCTGTCCTTTTCGGTTATGAAATTCCGTCAAGAAAATTATTTCACAGTATGCAATGGTTTCTTAGGCAAAAACGTTTTCTGTTTGGGTTTACAACTGTCAAATTTTTATATGTAGCATTTAATTTCATGTAGCAGTATTTTTGATAAAGAAACTTTTATTAAAAATTACCCCTCTCTGTTCAATAGAAAATAACCTACATGTAATCTTTGTAAATGTTATGTGTGTTCCTGGTATTTTTTCAGCTACAAAAAATGCGGACTGTAAGTGTTTTGCTGGAACTGCAAGCATATCTTGATTTCTACCCAGATCTCTTTGTGACATACTTAGCCTTATTTCGCAAATAATTCTCAGAGGCCTTGTAAGAATTAACACATATATTGTAGTTACCTGGGATTTCTCATGGTTTTATTGAGTGTAATTGTATCCTGTGATATGGCTACGACTCAATTTTCCATTTACATCTGTACTCGTACATGTATTTCCTGCAGCTGATAGACGTTTAGATCTTTACAGTATTCAAGTGTTCTGCCAGTTTGATAGACAGTGATGTTGAATGGTAATAGTCAGACAATTATACAGAAATAATTCAAAAGTGAATAGCAACAGAGATAAACTAATTTAGTACAGAAACGTTTAATGTGAATTTTTAATTATGTATCGTCCTTACATAAAAGCACATGGGAAAAATACAGTAGAGCATAAAGCTGGAACGGAAGACATTCGAATATACATGCATCATTGACCACCAAACTAGTACCGGCGCACAGTGGTCCGGAATTGGAATATAGTGGACATTCGAACTAAAGTCATAAAACCGATCCAAAAAAAATGCTTTAGATAGCATTTGCTGTGCTGATCAAAAATTTTTATGTTCAATTTTTGATAAAAATGAGTCCTTCACACTTAAAATAAAAAATGTGTGGGTGGATATTTTTTTTTTTTTTTTTTTCACGGCTCTATATCAAAGTATCAAAGTCAAACCTTATGCAATCATAAGTACCTATCCTACTTAGTATTACAACATAAAAATTTCTTGCGAATCCTTGCCGCTTTGACAACAGGGCGCAAGTGAATTTCACGGTTAAAAAATAGGGAACATTCGAATTAAAGTCATAATATCTATCCAAAAAAATTTCTTTAGGTAGCATTTGATGTGCTGATCAAAAATTACTATGTTCAATTTTTTTTGGATCCATATTATGACTTTTGTTCGAATATCCACTATTTTTTAACCATGAAATTCACTTGCGCCCTGTAGTCAAAGCGGCAAGGATACGCAAGAAATTTTTATATTGTAATATTAAGTACGATAGGTACTTGTGATTGCATAACGTTTGACTTTGACACTTTGATATAGGGCCGTAAAAAAAAAAAAACAGATTTCCACCCACACATTTTTTTATTTTAAGTGTGAAGGACTCATTGTTATTAAAAATTGAACATAACAATTTTTAATCAGCACAGCAAATGCTATCTAAAGCAATTTTTTTGGATTGGCATTATGACGATAAGTTCGAATGTCCACTATATTCCAGTTCCGGACCACTGTGCTGCGGTTTTTAAATAAAGACGAAATGCTTATGCTGTAAAAAGTAGACAGTCACAGAGAAGCCTCACTCAATATATTTCTGTTGAGTATGTTTGCCCATTTCAGAGGCAGCCATGGTATGTTATCCAGCCTCTGCTCTGCACACTCAGCTAGGTGGACGGTTCTCTATTTCTATTCACTGATGTGAGTCTGATGTCAGATAGACGGTAGAATAGCAACCTACAGTTTCCATCTCCTACATCGCAAAGAGCTATCGACTTCCCTTGTGATATGTGATGCCAGCAAAAGTGATTGTTGGTCTTTCCTTTTGGATCTTGCTTCACCGAACTAGCCGTCTATTGTTTGGGTATTCAACCGTTTCCTCAGAAGGGGAGTGCTTCGTTCTTCAGTCACACTTGCAACGAATACTGTGTACCGATAAACGTATTTCATGTTTGTTCCTTCGCCTGAATACAATTCTGACGGAGAAGTAAGGACGAAACTGCAGACGATAAGTACTTCACTTCGAGTATCAACCAAATACAGAGCGTCTCAATAATGCGGAGAGTCTTTTAGAAAATGTCATTTTTATTTCTTAAATTTATTATTTTAATAGGTTACGCTATGTCAATACTGCAATGGAATTAAATAGCTATCCTAAACATGTTAATGCCACAGGATAAAAACTAATATGCAACTAGACGCGAAACCATAGTCAAAACAAGAAACTTTTGTTCAGTAAATTTACCAATTTCAGAGATGGTCATCATATGTTATTCAGCCTCTGCTTTGTATACTCTGCATATCCGTCATAAATCTTTTCGCCATATCGCGGAAGGAACATACAACTTTCCTACCGGCGAAACAGCTGATTAAAATAGCTCATCATGGGAGTAGTAAACAAGATACATGTTCTAAAATCCTGTAGCATGTTTTTATAAAGTAAGCTACGCATTAATAACTTAAAATGGCCTACATATAATTATGATTTGTTATATTAAGTGCAGACTATTTTCAATTCTATAGAATACTTAACCAGTAATGAATCCATTCAGTTTCGGTTAGTAGGACTGAAATAACAAGAACGGCGAAATTCATGCTACGCCCGGCTATGCAGTTGTACCAATAGGGACCGATCGTGGTGGGTGAGTGGTTAACGCTCTGGCCTCGCATTCGGAAGGAAGCCGGTTCGAATCCCCGTCCGGGCTTCCAGATTTGGGTTTTACATGGTTTTTCCAAATCACTCCAGGCGAATGTCGGGATGCTTCCTTCAAAAGGCCATGGTCGAATTCCTTCCCGTTCTTTGTCCCCAGGCCATCCCGCCTCTAATGAACTCGACGTCGACGAGGCGTAAAGCCATATTAATAAAAATACAGGAACTGCCTGTTTCCTGACATCTCGCTGCCTGTATAACGAAGCAGACAAACTTGTAGTAAGCCGCTGGTGAGTCCGCCTTCATTATTTTGCGTACAGTAACGCCGGTTGAATGAGATAGCCATTACTGCCGTGTAGGTAGGTTTCTGATAACGACATAACTTCAGCTTATTATTCATAACATACCTACAGCACGGTGGCAGAATCTATGGCAAGATACGTCCGGGAGAACTATGTTAATCACTGGAAGCAAGTTCTAAATGGATTTTACTGCAATTTTTGGCTTCCAGCAAATTATTTTCACTCTCTACGAATCATCAAATAATATCCTATTGTGGTACTGCGATAGGGATGGAGGCACTGTTGATTTTTTCGTCGGATTACGACATTAAGGTTGGCGGACTCTTGGTGTCTTTCGGAAGAGTAGGCCTCAAGGTGCCACCAGAAGTTTCATTCATTAAAAATGCAAACAATACAGTACACTGAGCATATACACATCATAGTAACCCGCACACTGAAGTAACATGACCAGATACTTCAATCTCTGGGGAAGGCAAGAAGAAAACAACTTGATAAATATCCCAAGAAATCTACCCTGTAGGAGTAACGCTTTCCAGGGTAGCCATCAAGCTTGGATTACCGAGTAAAGCATAATCATCATCTACATTTCTGAGGCTCCATTCATTGGATCTGGGAAGTACAAAGGGGTCGGACACCATCCCACTGACTGCGGTTTTTATGTTGTCCCTAATCTCCGCCTCGTAAAGTACACATTTCACAAACAAAAAATACACTTATATAAAATTTCACACTCTTCGCAGGCGTCATTATTGAAAATTGCACTTGTCTCTTTTCGGGTTTGCGCTGCGTTTTTTGCTGATGTTGCCAACGTTTCAATGTCGAAACTTTGGCGACATCAGAAAAAAAAAAAAAATTCCCAGCGAATACCCAAAAAAAGAGACAAGTAAGTGCAATTTTTAAAAAAATACCCTTATGATAAACAGAACATTAGTTACATATTTCACAAACAAATGACAACACTTCCTCCGTTAGTACGTAGTACTTACTACCTGGTGTAAAATGCTTCTAGTCAGCACTAAACGAAAGCACTAAATGTGCCCATGCCAGTGATGCTTAAAACTCGTCAGACGCAAAGGTGGTGAAGAAGAAGAATTAAGTAATTATAAATATTGATTGAAACATTCATTATCTGAAATCTAAAGCAGAAATTTTAATAACTTATTTCTATGATCATAAAGTAAAAAGTTAATTTGTATGACTTTGAGAGGTGGTAACTGAGTTTCGATTTGGTGCGCATTCCGCCTCTGTCGTGACTGGACCTGCAGTATAACGTGGAATCCGAACAACAGAACGTCTTTTCATAGCTCATATCATCAAGCAGAACTCTTAAAGGTTACCTGGCCCACGGGAATTTGAACCCGAAATCCTAAATTCGATAAAATTAAATATTTTATGCGCACGTTCTGTCATTAACGCTGAAGTATTGTAAATTTAACTAAAGGTAAACCGTAAAGACACGATTTAAATCGAGGAATTTAAGTAGCCACCTATGTGCTAATCATACAATGCAATGAAGAGTCTTACTAATGAACAAACCCCCTATTCTAGGTGGCAATTGCCAATGACCTTGCCGCCTTCTTTACAGCTGAACAATTTCAATCTCAAAATTGCGTTGCATACTGCAGATCTCCTTGCTTTCCTTTCTTCTAATAAAGTGCGGATTAAAAATTAATAACGTGGAAAGTTGAAGGTCAATTTAATGACTCCGATCTTAATTTCTTCGGAAACTTTATTAAAAAGTGAGAGATTAAATTTTTATATTGGTAATATCTTGATTCTTTACGACCACAATATCTGAACAGCTAATTTCTCTTGAAACCTCTTTTTCGCAGCTGTTCTTACATCAAATTCTTTTCCTCGCGTTTATTATTACGTAAATAATTGTCTGACAACACCTAAATTTTTGTGCTTGGAACAACAGAAACACCGATTTGGAAATAAATTCACATCCTCCATCTTTTAACTGAATGAATGACAAAGTGCACACGCACAAACTAAATGTTGCACTCAGAGCAATTCTAAACATTGAATGCTGTATTCTGTATGTTGTTCAAATATAGGTAGCAACTGATAATAAATGCAGGTGATTTATATATATATATTCTGATTCAATCACGGAAATTAATTTTAGCATTGCAACTATTCCATACTTTTAAACGTCATTTTTTTTTAGAATGGAATCCATAAAGTTGTATTGTGTGGCAGGCTTATCAAACGCTATCTATTTATAATCTTTGCGAAAGTCCAGTGACGCCCATTTTGTTCCTTTCCTTCCCTAGTTTTTAGCATGCAGCATCTTGTTGTTATTTACTTTCAAGTACTTAGAACAATTCTTTGTTGGAAATGTAGATTGTCTGAAGTTGTCGCTGGAAGGGCTGCTTAGCGATTTCTTCAGTTTAAGTCGTCATTCTTCACATCGTTTGTCTATTTTGTTGAATGCCTTCAGTATTCTCCACATTTTACTTACCTAAAAAGCTCTAACTTTAGTGGGCTTAACAATAAACCGGAAAGCTAGTTGCGAAATCACAGTGAAGTAGAGGATTCTTCATAACAAATCAATTCAACCTGCTATAATTTCCCAGCTGTACCAAAACTTGGTAGGAAAATCAGGGCCAACTCCGTGGTCTTGCCCTGGAAAAACCTTTACGTATGATAACACTATTACCATTGTGCGGGAGAGCCAATAGGCACTGTCTGATAATATGCGTCAAAGTCAAATGATGAGTGTGTGTACGTTCTTGCAGAGTGCTCGTCTTCTATATCAGCCCCAAAAATAAACATTCTGAAACACAAGATAGCCTGCTGTGAACATAACGGTTTGCATACGGATGGTAAAAAGTACAATTTAAAAGTAAATACGACGATCTATAATTAGATGGTTCCAGGTGGAACTGATGACATGCTTTGGAGATTTTTTTATTAGCTTCGCAATTTTAGTTGTAGCAACCTAACCTAACGCATACCGTTAAGCCTAGTGTTTAAGGAGACAGCAGTTTTATCTGGAATACTAAACCCTTCACACACAATACAAACTGGTTTAGAACGAATTAACGACATTTGAAATTCTCATCCGGCATCGATGTTAGAACCCGGGCATCTTTACATCCCTAGACAGACATTCCCTGTTAGAAATATAGATTCTCTGGAGTTGTCGCCGGAAGGGCGACTTGGCGGTTTCTGCAGTTTAAGTCGTCGTTCTTCACATCGTTTGTCTATTATGTTAAACATTGAGTCTCCAGCTTTATTTTAAATCTTTGAGGACTTTCTAATTTCTCGTCGTAGCGCATTCGAATAACACTATATACCTTCGTAATTGAATACAAGTGTATTCCTTTAGACACACAGTAATATGCAGTGACACTGTATACCTAGTTTTATTTAGACTTGCAAGTAACTTGCAAGCAGTGAGGGATGATTTGTTATATTTCACTGTAAAAATTCAAATGGAAAGTTTTTTGTTTGAAATGGAATAAATTATTGCGAGTTGTTATGACTGCTGAAGAAAGTTTGATTTAGGTGTAGTCGAAGGGTTCTGAGGCCGGAATAAATAGAAACACAGCGACCTTGTACGAATTACTTACTATGTTCAGGCCAATTTTCTTCGGTCAGTCTTTAAAGCAGAACTGCGCACCGGCGAGTTTCACGTGTTCTACTAAGCACACATCGGTACGAAGTTCTACCTTAGAAGGAGGCCAGCATGGTAACTAAGATTTAAGGTGTTTCTTAGCAGTAGTCGGAAAAAACGAGCATAATATCTGAGTAATTCGTCATTACATCGTAAGTATACCTACTGGTATCGTTAAATACTAACTGGTGATTTATGAACATCAGTTTAAACATTTACTGTTAAAAGCAATCATTTTTAATACATGTATCTCGCAAGAGAGCGAGAAGGAATATAGACTAATAATAATCCATAGGATTTTGTGTTCTGAAGGTATGGACGTGAATGGTATGTTTCATGAGTCTTGTAACAATATCACTCCCCACCAATCATATTATTTTCTTTAATTAATTGAATATAACTATAAAAGAATGTACTGATGTATGTGCCATAATTTGCCTTATTGTATCGTAAGATTCCACAGTCATTAGTGTGCTTAATCTTTCGCAAAAGCTTAAATTGGTAGCTGTGACTAGTATTAAAATCTTTGGTTGTTCAGAGCGAGTGTAAGCAAAGAGTCGTGCGCTGTATGTTGAGAAGAACGTGCGTGCAGAGGCTCTGTGCTATGCCCAATTTATATTTCAATTTTAATTGTAATTTGTAAATATTATACAGTAATTACGTCAAGAAGTAATGATTTGTGAGTATTGTTTTTTGATGATTGCTCTGTTTTGCAGAATAAATTGAGTGTTTCGGAACAATGCTTGTAATTATTCAGTAACAACGATTACTTTCACTTCAGCTCATATGTTAATTAATTATGTTTTATCTTCGAATTTAAATGAGTGGCAGCTGAAATGTGCTCGTGTTGCATTGGGCCACTCATCCATAACACGCTACTATTTCCTCTGAAGTGGAAATATTGGAATATATTTCTTAGCGCTGGTTCTTCGTGAGCTGACGTTGGTATTATGCCAGCTAATTAACCATTCTTAAAAGGAAAACCAGATCAGCCTTCGAAACGAAGAGCAGAGTATAATTGGAACATAAAGTGTGCGATCTGATGGCTGAAGGAATAAAGCGTCTTACTGGAGATCGAAAGGTTCCCAGTTCCATCCCAATCTCGACTGGCTCAGATTGCTGTGTAATGAAAAGTACGCCAGAATACTTCCGTGGTTCAGATTGCACGCTGAACTGTAGGTCCCCTATCCCTAGTAGGATTACACAAATTTCGCAGCCAATAAAAACCCTGTCACCAGTTCATTACGACCACACAGACCTCTACCTTTACATTACAATGTAAAGTAACAATTTCTTAAACTTGGGAAATTCTGCCCCTAGTGGACCTAATCGTAGGGTTATTAAAGTAGAAATTAGGAAGCTTTGGAGGAAAGGGGATAGCACCCCATCGTTCTACTCCTGGTCCACTGTTTCTCTCCAAAGAATACAGCTAACGTACTTCTTGGATCTCAGTTTTAGATCGTCTCAATCAACTCCATAGTGTCAACTAGTCTGTAGGGTGAGCTGTAACGGTAGGGATTGGTATTCGGGAGGATGCAGGTTCAAATTCCCTGTCCGGTCATCCAGATTTCGGTTTTTATGGTTTCCAGAAATCACTCCAGGTGAATGCCTGGATGGCTCTTTCAAAAGGCCGTGGCTGAAATGCATCCCGATCATTGCCCCCTACCCTGTTCTGCCCCTAATGACCTCCACGTTGACTAGGCTTAAAGCCTGAATGAGGGGAAAAGAATCTATTCTCCCAACAGTCTCGATCACAATGTTCTTTCGGTTGGTGCACGTATGTGCTATTAGTCGATATTCGTAAATTTTGTTATTACGAGGGTTTTGAAGAGGAGACGGGACTTCGCGAAGGTTCCCAATAACTGTTGATATTAGTGTTTTTAGCATCACGACGGCTGAAGATCAATCTATTCGACTTTGTTGCCAAGTGGATATTCCTTCGGTACATGATGTTTTAGTCCTTGGCTAAATTTCCCTAGCATTCCTCCTCTAACCGTCCTCGGTAGAGCGGGGCTAGAGCGAGCTGGCTTCGCGTTGCAGGGTCGCTGGATCGAGTCCAGGCCAGGGCATGGGTGGTTTTACTTAAGTGTCCGTCCTGTGTCGTCGTTTCATGTGTGCTTATCAATAACACTAGAAGATTCTGTATACACAATGCATGAATAAAAGAAATGATGTTGTTGGCTGAATGGTTATAAGGCCGAATTATATATATATATATATATATATATATATATATATATATATATATATACATATATATATATATTTAAATCCTCCACTACTGGTGTTCAGTATTATTACCAATAAATGATACATTTTTCGGCTTATTCGAAGTTGCTATTTTGACTTCTAATGTACCGCAGTTATGTTACTCTGATTTAATAATAACGTGTTTCGTCTGGTAAAACAAACTGCTGTGTAGAATTATTTTAAAGTGTTTATTCAAGTACACTGAACCATCAAAAGTGATGATGTATTCACATAGAATTTGTTGTGAGAAATTATTCTAAATTATATGCGTATAGTTAAGTTAATAAGGTACATTTTATTTTCAATTTTTTGATCCCATCCAATAGTTGTATCTTGTAAATGTTTCAAGGATAATATCGTGGTATCCCATGATCGACAGAATAATTCCTAGTAACAGCACACTGCCTGCGATACTATACTAACTATCTTTCATCAGGAGTGTCTTGAAGAAACGAAATATATGTAGGATCCTATGAATAGTATAAACGTAAAAATATTGTTATTTACGAATAAAGAATTTCTTTCCGATGAGAACCGTTTTTACCAGACATCAGTCTTTCGTTCCAAGCGCAAAAAAACAAACAAAAAAGACATTTAACTGGGTAATAATTCGACCATGATCTCTGCTTGACTTTTCTAGTCTAGCCTAGGATGCTACGGTGTGGCAGCTTGTTACAGGCGAGCGCCGCTGTGGTGGCTAGAGAGAGATGGCGACAGGAGGTAATTTCCGTTGGCTACGTCGGTTAATTTACGCGATCAATGTGTCTTAATTAGCACTTGAGTTTCATGCGATTTTCCATAATTACACGGAGCTTAATCAGCACATCGAGGAAGGAACCACTCTACCGACAATTAGAGCCTATACAGAACTTGTTGTGAGATTCCAATAAAGCTCATTGCCACAAAACATTTTAATCACATAGTCATCAGAAACGGTTATTTTGTATATCAGTTAACACAGGACACTAACCTAACTTTAAGATACAAACTCCAATAATTTTCCAAGAGCTGTACCATCTATGAGCGAGTTCAAATACTACTCCGTCCGCATGAGTTTGGTTTTTCATGGTTTCCCGATATCGCTCCAGCAAATGCCTTCAAAAGGCCATAGTCCAATCCCTTTAATAAATCTTTAACGGAGCTATATCCGTTTGCTCGTTCTGGTATTACTTAATAAGTTCTTTTTTTTATCTGTTTAACGTCTCTCTAACAGCGAGTTCTTTAGAGACGGGAAAGGATGGGGGCCAAGGAATGGAAAGGAATTCGACCATGGTCTTTTGAAGAAAGCATCCCGGCATTTGCCTGGAGTGATTTGGGAAACCATGGAAAACCCAAATCTGGATGCCCGGACCGGGATTCGAACCACCGTCCTCCCGAATTTAATAAGTTCTGAAATGATTTTGGTGCAACTGAAAACTTATGATCCGAGACATGTCTAATGACGCTACACCCATGGTACCGCAGCAGGAAATTTAAATCACTTTTCAATTCCGAACTTTATTGCCTTATAATCTGGAATAATTTGAAAGCTGCCGAACTGATTTTGACGGAGTATTCACTGTTTCAGATCTTAGATTCTGAACTAAAATCAGTATCAGCGGAACAGAAAAATTAAAATCTTTTCTGACCATCAAGTTCTTTTGTTTATTTTCTGTAATAATTTGGAAGACAGGATGAGTATGAAGAGAGTACTGACAATGAACAAGGCGTATATCGGTGATGGGCATGGAGGGATAGTAGTATCAGTGCATGGAAAGAATAAGATTACCATGGACACAAGCCGGCACTTGATTTCATGCTTAATCGAGCGGGAAAATTGGAAGTGGTGAATAACTTACCAAAAATGCTGAAAGAATTTAAAAGGTGCAAAAATTGCAAAAGTAAGTGGATGAAGAAAGTTAAAACTCAAAGTATATATATATATATATATATATATATATATATATATATATATATATATATATATATAAGAAACGGATAATTGGATTACTTAGCATTAGCCTGATAATCCAGTTACCCCTTTCCACCGCAGCAAGTGCCGCATCGCAATTAATTTCAATTCAAATTCAAGCTAATAAACAGAATTTGACGATATTTTCGCAGTTTGAAAGTTGACGGTATTTGAGAGATATATCTCGGTGGATGATTACTCCTTGACGGAATCTTTTCAGATGAGATGAACAGGGGTGGTTTGCCATGTCCTTCCCCAGTGTGACTGTGATGAAGTGTGTGTTCAGTCTATAGTGTTGTTTGTGTTGTGGATGAGAGATGGTGAAACCCGGTGCCTGCCTATTCTGTCCTACTCTTCCGAAACAGACATGTGGACCGCCAAGCTAAGCGTTCCCATCCCACATACAAATCACTATCAGCAGTGTCGTAAGCCCTCACTTCATTGTGCACTGTGGAGAGGTTTGGGATTTTACCCAGGACTTTGATCCACAGTCTGATGTTAAGGAATTAACATAGGGATAGAGCAGAAAATTAATGTGTGGTCAAAAATATGATTTTTTTACAATGTCAAGTATCGTTTCTTTCTCTAAGTATCAGTTGTTCAACAAACCCTACGGTAACGAATATGACGACTTACTGCCACTAATGGTAGGATAATTGATTTTTCGATTCTTGGAGATAATAGCAATGGCAAAGGAAGCTTTCAATAGAAAGAAAAATTTACTATGCCGAAGGCTGGAAAACACTGAGGAAAAAATTAGCTAAATGTTTGGTATGGAGCGTAGGAATGTATGGAGCAGAAACATGAACGCTACGCAAAGAAGATCTAAAGAGGTTGGAAGCTTTTGAAATGTGGGTATGCAGGAGGATGGAGAAAATAAGTTGGGAGCACAAAGTAAGCAATGAGGAACTGCTGAAACGAATAGGAGAGAAAAGGTCACTCATAAAAACAATAAGAAACAGAAAAAAAGAACTGTTTTGGGCATGTGCTGAGGAACGAATGCATGCTTAAGACTGCTCCGGAGGGGACTGTAAACGGAGAGAAGGGAAGATGTCGGCGAAGGATGAAAATGATGGATGATATAATGATAAACGGGAGATATATAGAAACTAAAAGAATGGCGGAACAGAGGGAGGCGTCGAGGGCTGTCACTGTGCGTGGACCTGCTGTATAGCAGAGAACCCTTGATGATGATGATGATGATGATGGAGATAATGTAAATCATGCGGATTTTTAAGAGCTAATTTGTAGTTTGAGACAACATTTTTTGTAAGGCCAGTAGTGAATGTTATAGTAAAGAAACTACAAGTAAAAAAAATACCATGTATGTTGTTGATTCATCAAGTGGTTCATTCCAAACGTTAATAAATTAATGATGATAATCTAAGTTGTTGGAAAAAATGTGTGTGTGTATACACTTCCATTTTTATACCAAGATAAATATTTGCGATAGGTTTATAGTGATCTCTTTCAAATTTCCGACTTCTACCCCTGGCAGCAAGATCACTTGTTGGAGGCGCGGTGCCTTCAGTTTGGATAATGAACCCTCGCCGTATGGTAGATTCGTGCCCCCGGGTCCTCTCAGAAAACAGGCTGAAATGAGATCTGTCCCCAACTCACGAATTAATTAATTAGAGCTGCCGATAGCAGGCACCGCCTGACGGACAGAAATAGCAGGCCATCCCAAGTCCTACCAGAACACCCCAAGTTCGACTCGTAGGCGTGTTCTCCGTATCAAGTCACGGTCTGCTACCTACAGGTAGCAAGCCATCTGCATCAGATTCTGATTTCTACAAACTGAGAAGTTCATTTACATTAAAAAAAAAAAAAAGACGAAGGACGGTTTTGTGCTATATTGTTATGTGTTTCCTTATGCTCTTTAACTGATGAGCACTTTTTTTCTTACCTAAATTGGATAATCCAAGAGTGCATTAAATAGAAAAAGAATATCCGGAGCAACAAAGATGATAGTCTCTTCGCTAGAGGCTTTCGTTATCCAGAGAGTCTACTCTCCATAAATAATGCAATGCATACCAATATTTGCGCAACACAGCAAATGGTACATGATCGTACAATCTCCTATGCGACCAATCTAAATTATATCCATTATAGGTATCCACGAGTAAATGATCTGCTAGAAAACTAAAAGAAAAATATGTATTTCGTAAAAATCGACATATTAATTATTAGTTGCTTTTTCTTAATTAAAATTTGTTCGATGCAGATTTTGCTTATACTTTTTGTACAGCATTACGTTATTACAGTACGATAAGAAATATCTGCTTCACATCATTATCAGTATTATGAGCGTTGTTTGATGAAAATTAGCGAAGACATGAATTACTTTAATACTGCGTTCAACACATCGTTCTTGAAGGCTTAAGAGACATTTATGTTCGATATAAATATTTTAAGTCACTGTTATAATAAACTCGAAATAAAAGTATGTACTGCGTTTAAATTATTATATTAAATTTTAGTTGCTTTTATTACTGATGTCACTATATCAGACACATGTAAATACTTCCAGTGGGTCAATTTTTTTTTTTTTTTTAACTGCTTAACGTCTCTTAACAGCGAGGTCTTTAGAGACGGGAAAGGATGGGGGGCAAGGAATCGGAAGGAATGCGGCCATGGCCTTTTTATAGGAAGCATCCCGGCATTTGGCTGGAGTGATTTGAGAAACCGTGGAAAGCCCAAATCTGGATGCCCGGACGGGGATTCCAACCGCCGTCCTCCCGAATGCGAGGCTAGAACCATTGGGTCAAATACAGATCGCAATACGATGAATGTGTTCGCACACGGGTAATAAAAGCTATGATTTTTGAACAGAAATATTAACAGAAGTTGTGGTTATGTCGCAATACAGACAGGACCAGAATGACAACTGACACAATTTCTTACAGAATAATTCAAAATGAATTTAGTTTTATAAGTAATTTAAGCTGTTTCCATAAGCGCCGAGTTACTGAAGTTATTATTTCATACGCAAGGAAGTAGTTCCGTATTTATCGTGCTGAACGAGACCTGGACCAGGAGTAAAACAAATCTACAGATTAAGGTTTTGGGATTCCTAATTTGTTTTTAATTTCATTGGTTCCCTAATTCTGAAATCATGTACAAATTACAAAATAAGGTTATCAGCATTACATAGCAACAATTCTATCTGTTTAGGAAACAGCAACGGAATTAATTTCCAGAACATTCCTATCACCTGTCATTTTTGACGGGCTTAACTAAGTTATCAAACAATGAGAAACACAGGTCAATGGAATACAGCTAGGAAGAGCACGATATACCAAAACAATCATAAGATGCCTGGCATTTGCGGATGACATGGTGATACTCAGCAACAATAGGCAGGAAGCACAAGACGCAATGGAACAGCTTCATCAAATAGCCGCCAATACAGGGCTACAAATTTCGTATGAAAAAACACAGTACATGGAAAAACAATACACACAAAATTTGGAAACACAAAAAGAGTCGAGAAATTCAGATATCCGGGAGAATACATACAAATAGGAGGATCTGACAAGTTATCAAATGCGGAAATATTAGAAAAAATTTAGAAGGCGTACAGACACACATGGGCATATTATAACAAAATAAATATATCAAGGCAGGAAAAACTCAGACATTATAATACAGTGGTATTGCCAGAAGCATTATATGCATCAGAAATATCCACGATTGGGGCTTCAGGCATCACGGAAGCGGAAAAAGTTGAGCGCAAAATTCTTAGAAAAATTTTGGGAGCTAAATATAAAGACGGAATACGGATGAAAAGACCAACGAAAGAACTATACGAACATACAGATAGATTGACAGACATGATCAGAAGACGCAGATTACAATTCTATGGACATTTACAGAGAATGAACAACACTAGACTCACAAAGAGGATCTTTGATGTAGTAAGAAAACCAATTGTTTCCATGAAATAGAAGAGGACTTAAAACGTGCAATGAAATGACACAGGAAAAGGGACAAGAATAAAATTATGAACATAAAATTTAAAATACAGAAGAAAACAAAATGGACAGAACAATGGAAACAAGAACACAGTGAATGTATGAAGAGGTTTTGGGAAGGAAAGAGGAAGACAAATATAAACAAACAAAAAGTGAATAATCATGAATAATTTGAGTTGAAACACTGTCCTCAAGTGCAATAATGACTAATAATAATGATAAATTAAATAAAGTATTATTTAGTTCCCTGTTTCATATGTTATCGAGGGTTTCATTGTGTGCCGAGCACAGGAAGCCATTTTTATAGTCCTCCGGTACACAGTGCAACAGCCATTATCAAAAAAGAACCTAGTTGCACTTCATCGCTATATCTCTACCTCTATTTAAAGTGGTTTAGGTGTTAGTGCTTTGTAAACATCCTTGGTGATCAGAAGTCTTGACGAAGACAGTAATAGCAGAATAAAACTTTTTCGGGGTACTAGACAAGTGAGTCCGAGATTAAACACAACGTTTTTTTCGATCAAATAATGTTGCCCAGAAAGCTTTAATCAAACAAAATACCGTAAAAAAACTTTATAACTATATCTATAACAGAATATTTTTTGATTTAGTAAATTATTAATAATTAAGTTGTTATCTATGGCAACTTTGGTCGAAGCATAAATCATCTCGCTGTCGGAATAAGCTACAAAGTAACAGGCAGGTAGTGAAAAGAGGGTCAAGTTCGCTTTGCCTGTACACTACTGTCGGAATCTGAAGAGGTGGAAGAGGATTGGGGGCAAGGAACGGGAAGGAATTTTCGGCATGGCACTTTGAAGGAACCTTCACGGAATTGTGGAAACCATGGAAAGTCGAAATCTGGATGTCGGTCGGGGACTTGAGCCAGCGTCCGCCCGAATGCCAGGCTCGAGTATTACGCTTGGGCAAGAATATCTGGCAGCCTCATAATCGATCGAGAAGCGAATTTAGGAATAAATTGCCATAATACCTAGCCTATTCCCTTTATAACAAGACTGTGTGAAGAGAAAAACTAGGTCTGCTGCCAAGTTGGTCTCTGGTTGCGGCACAAGAGGATTACCCTGGAGGATCACAAAAAGCACTGTCAGCTGTAGGAGTTACGTCTCTGTGGAGAAAGTGGAAGTCTGCAAGCGGGGGAGATGGAGTGCCTGTCCCAGTCGGAGAGT
Source organism: Vandiemenella viatica (assembly GCA_031002005.1). Classification (NCBI taxonomy): domain Eukaryota; kingdom Metazoa; phylum Arthropoda; class Insecta; order Orthoptera; family Morabidae; genus Vandiemenella; species Vandiemenella viatica. Next base: position 187,632,858 of record CM061919.1, read on the forward strand.
CGCTAACACGCGAATCGTGATAGGGACTTCGATCAGGGGCTTTTATTAAAAACTTTCCGGTTCCGGTGGGAGACGGTGCGTGAAAATTGGCTTACCAACTGCCCCCGGTAGACGAAAGTTTACGATCGTCAGCAGAAACTATAGAAGGAAATGCCCAGTTAGAAACTTATTTACCACAGCCGAACAAAATGTACAGATATAATATAGAAGTAGCGCGGCTGCAAATTTTATTACTGCTGATAGGGTTGAGTTTTAGGAAAGGGATGTAATTTAGCACACGCCGGCTATGGTAGGATATGGACTAAAGCGTTAGCCTCATGTACCGAGGGTCAGACCGTCTTGTCTTGTTTAGTGCGTGGCTCGATAAAACAGTAGAACTCCGATCATCCGAACTCCAATTATCCGAATCGCTGATTATCCGAATCGCTTTTTTAATTAAGATGGAAACGTACTGCGAAAAAGCTTCCCCTCTTTTATAAAAACCAAACCAAAACTTTGATGACTGCAGCATTGTTTACAAAGAGGTACGGCGAAATTTTCATCCCAGAATTGAAAAAGCACCAAAAATCTCTTGGAAAAGAAGGAAGTAAAGTACTTTTGGTTGTTGATAATGCACCATATCATGCAACCGAAAAAGTTTTGGAAAGAGGGAATGGCCAGATTAAAACAATTTTTTTTACCGCCAAACGCCAAAGCTTGTTACAACCAATGGACCAGTCTGTTATCGAAGCCATGGAACGCCATTACAGAAGGCAATTTTAGGGAAATTTTGGTGGAGTGCGAAGACGAAGAAGGTGTGTTGGTTAACACAAAAAAATAAATTTGAAAGATTGCGCTTACATGGTGGTGGTAGCTTGGAGAGTGGTTACGGCAGTCGCATTAAGACGTGCGGGGAACAATTTGAAAGGCATACCAACTGAAGAAGAGAAGGAAAAGAAGAAAGGAAAAGAAGTTCAAGAAGAAGAAAGTGAAGAGACAGGAGAAGATGTGGATGACGTGTCACTTGAAGAATTCACAAACATTCTTTTGAAAATTCCTGGATTTTCAGAAGTTAGTGTTGAAGATATAGATTTGTCAGACCGTGGGTATACAATTCTAAATGATGATGAACTTATTGAAAGTGTGAGAGAAGAAAGTGTCGAGGAAGAAGTTGACCTTAATATCGACGTTGAAGCAGACACGGTACCATCAGCGTTGATGTGAATGGAGCGTCAGTCTAAATGTGACCACAGGCAACTTCTCACTGTCAAGCGTTTGCGCGACTAGGCTGCCCGAAAGCGGATGAGTACAGTCCAACAGCTCACTTTGACCGAGATGTTCAGCGAGCAATGACTTACTTACAGTACAGTACGTACATACTGTACTAATGTACAGCACTTGTAAGTATGCTTAACATGTAAAGATGTTGCCTTCATTTAATTAATTTTCAACATATATCCAATAATTAATTAAAATAGTTTTTCGGAAAAAATCCAATTATCCGAATTTCTGATTATCCGAATGGGGTTCGGTCCCAATTGATTAAGATAGTTGGAGTTTTACTATACTAGTGATAAAAAGGCATCATCATTCTGCCCTAAAGTAGGTTATCAACTGGTAAATCTCCGTGATCTGCTGTCTTCTTCCCTCCTCTTCAGGTCCATCTATGATGTACCTCCTTCTTCATCTCACTCTTCTCCCACAAACTAGACCTTCCAAGTCGTCTGTTAACAAGCGATCCCCTGTCAGAAGGTGTCCCATCCAGCCATAAACAGATAGTTCAAAAAATGAGCCGAATCGTGGTAACAACACCAGTTGCTATCTCAAAACGCGTACAGTTATCTTGTCACTAATAAGTCTGTTCAAAGTCTTGGCAGAACATCCGAGGATCTAACCTTCTCGACGTCCAAAAATAAAGTCCACCCATATTTTTCCACGTCACCTCGCTAAAGATACCTACACTCTCTTCATCTGGACTTGGACTTTCCGATCTCCGCCATTACGATTGTGGTCTTCAGCTCCACCCGACATGTTTCACCGTACATAGAACAACATTTACAACAATTTTAGTTTTTTTGATACTAACCTCCGCACTTATTCACTATTTCAAACACTTCACTTGCATGCACTTCTCGCTACGTAACTGAGTGTTTCGTACTCCGCCAAGTTACTAATCTTGTTGTGATGTATTTAAACTTCGCCAAAATTCCAACTGCTTTTCCGCGATGGAATTCAGCATTTTATATCGCTGCCATGTTAAGGAGTGTCCACAGTATGTCAGGTGGCAAGCCCATTTGGCGAAGCCTGCTGGCAGAAACAGTTGTCCCCATTGAACATTCAGTGCATTCACAAAGTAAATGGCATTCAGTCACAAAATGTTCACCGATGAGCATTTTCTTGTTGCCGAAGATACACTCTATATACACTTTTATTTAAAGAAAAAGGAGATCTATATCAATATACGATTTCAGTGGGACATTTAATACAGATTGTTCGATCATAGGAGAAATACGACCAGGAATATGAATACAACTCAATATATTATTACATGTGTGTCTATCATTCCTCTTGCTCAATGTCTGTATTTCAGAAATATCGTAGTGTCTTAACAGAAGCAGCCAGTGTGGCCCATTGCGCCACACACATTTCACAAACAAAAAATACAGCTATCGAACACAGAACATAATGCTTGGCGTCTGCAAGGGCCTGCGGTTTTAGAGCCAAGACCATGCCAACGATGAATAAAACTCACCAAAGGCAGCCGAGTACAAAATGTTTGGAAAAGATAGTGAAGAACAAGAAGATGATACTATCTTAACTGAATCACTGACTTTTATAAATTGAATCACTTCCTGTATGGGTTTTAGCACTCTCTCTTTCTTTTTTAATCTCATGTAAAAATCACAAGCTAGGTTCCTTATTTTTATATTCCTTTCTTATCAGTAAGATACTTACTGGTAATTGCTATTTCCGTGAGCACATCATGCCTTTTATTACGATTTTGTAGTCTTTTAATCTATACTCCCACAAAATATGTCGATTCCAGTATAGGTCTATTAATGTAATGACTTTTTCGCGGACTGACACTTGTCGATTTTGAATTGGCAAGCCTCTTGGCACGGTTTTGCAAACTTTCACGTTATGGAAATACTTGCGTTTGCGTGTGCGGTCTGTGTTGCTATTGTATTGAAACGTGTGCTTTCCACAGAATCTGAATGAGTATTCTGTCGAGTGTCCCACAATGCCTTGTTTGTCACAGATACGTAGCTTTTGCCTTGTGTTGTCCGTCCTGCCTTTCACTACCTGGGCGGTAGCATATTCCCTGTCCAACCCTCCTAAATGCTCTCACTTCCATCGAGACTGAATCACGACTTATCAATATGATCTTTCAAAAAATTGTTAGTGTATTTTTTAACTGGTTGCCTTTGAATTTGTACACACAAATGTGTGGGATATAATACCAGCATGAACTAATTTTTGCCTGGTATCTATTCTACCTTTCTTTATTATTGTTTTCCTAATTGAATCAACAAGAATTCTATCACCCATCTTGTTTCTCGTTGTTACACATTCGTTGGTATCCTGTTGTTGTATTCGTTTTGCATCACAGGTATACTGCACAACCGTAAATTCAAACGCGAAAGTGTTTATTCCTGTACCGGATTAAACTGATTTGTTGGAAACATTTGTTACAATTAACTTTTGGTCACGTTTCAAAAGCCTGTGTTAGGTTGAAGCGCTGTTTGAACGGGCAGAATCGTCTACTGTGCCATTAAATTAACTTATTGCGCTCTCTGCCTTACATTCTGATCAAAAACATACCAAACTGCTACACAGAATAACGGTGTTTCAAAACCAGTTTTACTATATCAACATCGTACCTTCTAAATTAATATTTACTGAACGACTAATATTTTACTGATAGTCTGTTTTGCAACAAAAATAAACCACAACTTGCATTGAGAACTCAATCGCCCCAAGATATTTTTAACTTTTGTATATATACATTAGAGTGGAAGAAACTACTTTTAGAAGTAAAATTCTCGTTTCATGATTTCACGTTTTATCATTCAGCACTATAAGAATTTTTACTGGTTTCACAATGTTATCAATCTCCCTCGAAATTTTAACCAATAACTGGATTACAAATTCATAATATGTTTGGATAATTGTTATCTTCTTTAAAGAAATTAATCCAGTCCTACTTTATTAACACAGTTGCTTTCTGGTGTCTCTGCAGAAATCTGACAAATATTCGCAAATTATTACAAAAAGGCAAGCTTAGTATTCATTGATTACAGCTGAAGGTATAGTTCCTTTCAGAAGATTGAAAATTATTCTTTGATATATCGAGTACCGGTATCACAATATAAATAATGATAATTTTCCTGTTATAAAATTTCAGACGTAGCATTGTCTATCCTAGGAACTTCTAGTTACTCTTCTAATCCTAATGAATTATTAAAGTTTGGATGTTTTTTTTTGTAAAAGTTCAGTGTTGTAACATTGTATAGGTATCTGAAAATTTTTATTTAGTGATTGTACAGGTCGAAATAGTATCACAGGCTGGGAAGAGGCAATAAGTCTCTAGACCATGAAGACACCTCAGTAGTCGTTTGAATGTAAAAAAATAGGTTTTGCATTACCTCCGTACTTTTAGAACAGTCACACTGCAGAAAGAAAAATCTTGCGTTCAAACATCTCTAAGTTTTTGTAGTTTTTCAGTTGTATGTGTTTTCAATTTTTCTGTTATCCAATAAAAAGAATTTTTCACGGTTGTGCTATAGCGTTTTTTTTTTTTTTAATATCAAGAAGTATACGAGACAACATTTGGCTATTTCACCCCTCAAAGGCTTTGTCGTTACTAACAAAAGATGCTTTTGTCAGACCGGTGAAACCTCGGCCTACAGTGGGAACTGTAGCACTACATCATGAGTTTGGACAAAAGACACGTTGCTGCTGAAGCAGAATAACCTCAGACTCCTTTGTCATCTGGCTATTATCTAGGAATAAAGCTTGAAATCAGAAGCCAAGCTCCAAGGACGCTATACTTTGGAAAACAATGAGCTACACGGACACTGGCTAGCAGAATTAGATAGCGAATTTTGTTTTCATTTGCTGGGAGCATCCGCCCGTAATCTGTAATTCCCTTCGGTCGAGTGAAGTTCAACAGATTGGAAGCCTTCTCAAATAAACTGTTTCGTTTCGCCTGACAAACTCGATGTAAATGTGGGGAATTATGAGACAAAAGTCAACATGTAATAGTCGTTACAAATGAGGACACCACGCTATTAGCTCTTTACCGCATACAGCAAGCTGCTGTTCTCAAAGCTTTGCGAGTTTTTAGGCGTTTTGGACCAGCGCGAAAAGTTTCCTCGGCCTATTCTGCACGACGATTTGGTTCCAACTTGTGTTTCCTGCTGCGACTGTTGGCGGTTTCTGGCAGAACTGGCGTGACGTTCCAACTTTGGCGACAAATCGGATGGAGCACTCAACACAGTGGAATTACGAGTCGGAACTGCGCGGCAATTCTCAGAACCAATTTCACCTGAGAACTGATAAATCACAACTATTTTCAGTGAGCCAGAATTCATCATCAAACATTGTTTCTCAATTTATTTCTCTTCAACAATAAAAAATATATTTTTTGTTTTATACAACCTTTAAACAAATCAATGAAAAAAAAATTAGAAGTTAAATTACTTCCACTACTATTCAAAATGTCTTGGGTGACCCTATATTGCCTTATCAATTTCTTTGTTAGTATTTTTAAGTAAAAATAACATTTTTAGATACATGTAACGTCTCCTGCGAAAAATATTTATAGTGGTTAAATAAAATATCTGTTTATTTTGCTTTTGTTACATTTACTGTTCCTATTTTCATTCACCTGACTTGGAAGAATACTGAGAGTTTGGAATAATGGGTAAATTAGAAAGAATAACTGTAGAACTTCGTCTTCGACGGTATCGCAATTTTAGCTGAATATATGGAAAAACAGACAAATTAATTAATGGCACAATTTTTTACCAATTGTAAGAAAACGCACCAGACTAAATAGTGTAAACAAATAAGATTAATAAAAACTTGAACCGATACAGCAAAAACAATGCATAAAAGTAAGGTTAACGAACCAAAATTGCAACTTTGGGGCAGAACAAACACGATAAAAAAAATTCAGTCATCACCAGAAACACGACTACTTTGCAGGAGACAGATCTTAGTAACAAACATTCGTTGAGGATTCAGGATAGGGGAAAAAAAAAAAAAACTGTGAGTGGAGCACAACACGTTTGAAAATTAAACTTGAACACTGGTTAAGAAACAAGCTGTGTAACTAGAATCTACAAATACTATTCCAGAAATTTTAAAACCTTAATTGATTCGTGAAGTATTAAGTTACAATATTCTGCAACTAGTGTATAAATAATAAAATTTGTGCAAGAATATTACAAAGTGAAGCTAAGTGATCGTGACTTTCAGTAAGATTCTGACGCATACGAGTCTGAAAAATTTCTTAAAAGACTGAGAAGACAAATATTGATTCAATCTGATGCAGTTTTCGCGGGATTTCGGTCGGATGATGTGATTAAAACACAATATTTGAACGACATGCTTTGTTTTCTCCTTTTGTTTTATGTGGTTTTCAAACAGACCAGGTGTAGCAAGCAAATTAAAATTGTATTAATCAGATACTTAAGGACGTAAGTTGGAATGGAAATGTGTAGGAGGGGATGGAGAAACACATTATTACTAGCAAAATATTAATCTACAAAATATTATCGACTTTTGTTTAGTCTTTTTAAAAAGTTTCTGCTTGTTGACGACATGGTTGTTGGCGCTGTGAAGACATTGCGGGCAATGAACGGGAAATAATTCTGTCATGGTATATTTTGAAATAACCATTTCGATATTCGCCTGGAGGATTTCTGAAAATCATGGAAAACCGATGGATAAAACTCATGTCATTCCGAATGCAAGACTCGTATATTTTACTGGAGTAAATATTTCTATCTCATTCACATAATCAATATAACAGTTAAAACACGGCCTATGATAGAAACACCATCCATGGAGAAATAAGTAACATCTTTATGGCCAACCTTCATCTTTAATCTTGTCGGATTTCTTTCTTTTGTTGTTGTTTCTATAAATATTGAATCAGTTCGTTTATATATATGTTAATTGCATAAATAGTTCTTACTTCTTGGACGCCAAGGAACACAACACTAATTTATTTTGTTCTTTAAATAGTCTCCAAATGAATAGAATTCAGTTATCTTTACACTAAAAAAGGGTAATTTTAAGATGGTTCCTTTTGATTTCAATACCCAGATACACCATCAGGAAAAGCAATTTATATGTCCGAGGAAAGAAAATTTTTATTGACAGTGATCGTGGAACGAAATTAATCTGTCTAGTTCATTTAGCTTCTTTAAAAATATTTTTTTTTTACAACGGCGTGTTCATTTAAAAAGCTCGACTAATATTTTTAGTGCAGGCTAACTAAATATTATTTCTGGACGTATCAACTTTTGCCAAACTTACACATAAGCTTACGATATTTCGTTTATCTCCGAGTGCGTTTCTATAACATTCTCCAAGAGTAACAGAATGTTCATTTAGCTTCATGCAATAGAATAAAAAAAATTGATAAAATTAAACATAACTTATTAATGATTTTATAAAATTATTTTGGAGGCTGTTTGTATTATGTTGCAATTAATCAATAATTTTTTTTCCTGTATGGCATGAGCTCTCGTCCACATCGAGGACTTTACAGGCGGAAACCACTGGAAGCACGGAACGGGGAGGAATTCGTTCATGGCCTTTTGAAGGAACCATGTCGGCATCCGCCTGGAGTGTTTTCGGGAAACCATGGAAAACTGAAATCTGGATGGCTGGACGGGGATTAGAACCTGGGTAACACCGAAGGCGACGTTGAAGCCTTATTGCTCACCGACCAGGCTCGGTAAACTTAACAATACAGCGCTTGCTACTGTCATCACAACTCAACAATCCACATTGCGATTGTCCTGATTTTACTTTTACACGATTTCCCTAAGTAACGACAAAACCGCATAATGGATGCCTCCAACAGCGGATACATTTAATCCAACAATAATTTTAGAAATTCTGTCAAATATTCTACAACAAGATGGGAGAAATTAAGCTATACAATGGAACGCTCGTTCAATCAGAGAAAATAGGGAACAATTTCAACAAGAACTATGTGTTAATATCTCTTTATAAAGAAAGCACTTACAATAATAATAATAAAGGCCTTCATAAATCATGTAATTTACTTACAGTTATACTAAATGTAACGATCTTTATTGTACATTGGCTGTTAGGAGATTAACATAAAACGTCGAGTGTTATTGTATTGAATGTTATTGTCCATACCAAGATTATACCAACATTGTTTTACTGATTTATTTTATGATCCATCGTGAAATATGACTTTATTACTTTACTTGTTTAAACTAATGTAAATGTTGAAGCTGGCCGTATGGTCGATAGACCGAAGGTCATTAAAAAAATTATGGATGCCCGAACTGTGGATCAAACGCTCGCCCACCCGAAAGTTAAAGCGTATTCTAATCTCTTACCCCCAGAATCTTATTCCAGAAATGTAAATCTTATATCTACGTAAAATTTAAGCTCATTTAAACAATGAAATTTCAGATGCTAGTGACTGAGAATAAATTAGTTCCAAAAGAATAAACACAAAAATTTGTTCTATTTGACATTCATATTGTCGCTTCGCTGGAACTGATTCTAATTGGAAGTATTTAGCTTCCAAGTGAATCTATTACTGCTGGAGAACTGTTTATTCTAACGAATTTTCGAACTGATTAACTATGTTCAGCACAAATCGCAGAAATTTTAATAACTGATTATTAACACAATACGAAATTCATTTGAAAAAGAATTTCACATTAAAATAGTGTATGAACAATGCTGATTATAATTTAAAGAAGAATAATTCATGGCTAAAACTTCAGTTTTTGAAGATTAATTTTCTCTGAAGAAAATAGATCCTTTATTTTGGTAATACGTGGCCTTATACGAATTATTGATTCTTAGACAAACTAAAATCGAGATAAACTGTGACGTACAGTTCCAGAAATAAGCGTCTTTTAAGAAAGTCTATGGTTATTTCCAGTCTTAGTATCCAAGTATTCACATTGCAACCAAATTCTGTGATAGCAATGTCCTGATATTTACCTTCCGGTCTCGTTCTCTAGCTAAATCTCTCAGCCACTCATGTCCCAGAATATGAACCTTCAATTTTTATCTGCTTTTTGTAACATTGTTCCATAAAACATTTTTCTCTATCACTTCCAGATGATAAGTCGTTTAGGTTATATCGTTAATTTAATGTTTGGCATTATTTTATAACCCAAAATTTCCAATGCTTTCGCTTTTATTCTGCCTGCCAATACCATAGTCAAGTCTGCATTAATAAAGTCATATGCTTTATACCACAACAATTTTCGTTGTAACTACTAGGTCAACTGTAGATTCTAAGTTCTTATTGAAACAGCTTACTGCCTCTCCTCACGAGCATTGTAAATTCACGTTCTAAATAACAAAATTCCCTCATATTCCAACCACGACAGAATCCAGTTGAAATGAATTGTATTGCTATGGAATTCAAGTTCTGGTGGCAATTTCCATAGTAGTCTATTTACTCCTTTCTTATTATTATTATTATTTATATACTGTGAATTTGAATTCCCCCAAGCAACTACCTTTGCCATTTACGAATTATAATTAATTTTCCTTCACTATTATTGGTAAATTAAGTATCACTTCCCTTCGTACTTTATTCCAATCCTGACGGCCTGTCCCACAAAAGAAAATTTCACCACGCCCTTATGAATGAAATGGAGTGACAGTTTTTGCTCATGGTCTCTTCCATGCACTACACCGAATTCTTCCGCCAATATTCCTAGCCTCAACACCAACATAAGCCTCAATAAATTCCCATCACTCACTTTGAGATAATCTCCTCCTATCTAACTACTCTGTCATATCAGTTACTGACCCGGTACTTCGGTAATGTGCAAGTACAAATCTAGCTGTTCTTCTTTTGATTTCCAAAATGTGGTTTCCATACTACACAACCATATTCAAGCAAGGGTCTGAACAAAGTGTTTTAGCGCAATTCTCTACCTTCTCTGACACATCCTCTCATCACACTTTCTAGTAAATGAAGGATTTTGTAACCTTTTCCTGCCTTTTGCCCAATGTGTCCTGCCCAGTTCAGTTTATTATCAAATGTTATGCTGACATATTTGCACTTAAAGCCCCACCCTATAATCATAAACAGCCTTTAGTTTTTTATCTGTGTTCATAATAAGTTGACCTACGCAGTTAGATATTTTATCCAGATCACCCTGCAGTTGTTCGCAGTCAGCTCCCGTTTTGATCCTGAAACATTATCACAACCTCTCAATTATATGTTATTAATATTATTATTTGCGAATTCTCCCAATAAATGGAAGACGTTAAGCAAATGACCCAATCAAGTTTTCTTTGAGTTCTTCTTGTTGTTCCAATTGGCTTTCATTCTTTCCGAGAAAGCTTGTTTGCGATCTTCCGACCACTTTGTATTGTTTCTGTTTGGTTGTTCGGTTATAACTTTCCATTTGTCTACCTTGTGTCTGAAGGTGTCTCTTTCTAAGATGTCTGTTGTTCCAATGTTTGCACTTTTGAGATTCTTTCGAATTTCATTCATCCAAGATATTGGATTTTTAAGTGAAGTTACATAAACTATTATCTTTTTTGTCAATCGATTTCTGGTAATCTCTTAAGGTGACCAAAGAATTTCATTCGCCTTTTCTTGATGCCAATTTCGATGTTTGAAAACTTTTCTGTTGTTTTGATTGATTTTAGTCTGTAACCATCATTAATGAGTCTTGCACCTAGAATTTTTCTAATGATTTTTCTCTCAACTTTTTTAATTTCTTCAAGTTCATGTTTTCTGTTAACTGTTAATGTTTCACATGCATTGATGACTGTTGGTTTTATGACTGTGTTTTAATGCAGAATTTTCGTCTGTCTTGACATAGATTTTTTTGTTGTAGAGATTTAGGACTAGCCTTAATGCTTTTTTTACTTTATGGAGACGATTTTGTTGTGTGATTTTCTAAAGGCCTGTCGGTTCCATGAATTCTGCGAGATATTTAAAGTATGAGACCCTGTTGATTTCACCGTATTTTATTCTCAAACCTGCTATTCTGTCTTGGAACATATGAATTCATCTTTCTCGAATGAGATTTGTAATCCTACTTTTTCTGCACATTCTTTGAGTGTCTCAAGCTGTTTTATGGCAGTCTCTTCATCTTCTGCTAGTATCTCCAAATCATCCGCAAAAGCGAGGTATGGTATGTGGAGATTGTTTTTGGGAAAGCCAAGTGGGATTGGCTTCCAACACTTACATTTCTTGAGTTCTTTCTCCCATTCTTCCATAACCTTGTCTAGTACGACAATGAACAGAAGAGGGGAGAGCTCATTGCCTTATCTCACACCTATTTGAATGTCAAAAGGTTCAGGTTAATTTTATTTTAGATTTAGTGCCAATTAGTGTTTGTTTTATGAGTTCTCGTGTTTTTGGATCTATCGTACATTAATTATAAATATCCTAAATATTTGTATAAATGTCTGTAACCTGTTGTATTATTTCCGGTTTTCCACAGATAGTAGTTGGTTTTTTAATCGGGGTAGCATAGCGTTACTGTATTATGTTTAAGAACTGTATTGTAGACTCTTTGGTCTGACCATCTGGGCGAGAGAGTACCGATTGTCTCTGGTCGGGTAAGGAGGTTGTGTCGCATGTCTCGAGTTTTTGTGCTTCTCCGTAAAGAAGCTAAAGTAATTTCTCAAATTGTTTAGAACTTGTCTGAATATGATATTAGTGTGTAAAAAAATGATTCAAGGAGCGTAGTTTTTTTTAAAAAAAAAAACAATCTGTAGTATTTGTCTTAAACGGTGTGTTTCCATTTTTGGTTTGGCTACAATACTTCCCACTTGTTCATTACGAACTAACTATATTAAATCAAATTATCAAATCTGAGAGCTGGTAAGTGTTGACTGAAGATGAATGGGCCAGAATCTTCAAAAACATGCCGTCACCACTGGTTAGTGTGGCAATTTTAATAATGGAGTTGGTCCTTCGAGAGCGGTCTTGGCAAATTACGTCCGCGGTTTATCCGCACTAATTAGCTGAAAAGTTTATAACCCTATTATATAACATTATTTCATCTTTTATCAGCCTCCTGTTTTCCCAGTTAATATAATCCTACAGTGATGAAAAAGGTGTCATGGGAAAGATTTTTTTTTACAGAATTCTGACATAGCATACTGAGTGAACTTTAAAGCACCTGGGACAGTTTACCAAGCGCAGCGCCTACGTGGGGGAGATGAAACCGTGCTTAGTCAGCACCAGTAATCAAGATTATTTTAGTTTCTTTACATTACTTCTGGTCAACATCCATTTCACTCAACTAATACAAAGCCTACTGCAAAGAATAAAGTAGCCGTTGATTGATTTTGTTGCCTACTCTTGGTAAAGCATACCCACTTTACATTTAAACAGATTGTTTAAATTTAAGTTAAAAATCTACCTGGAGTTCTCATTGAAATCTGTCTTTTTAGTGGTTACCAACAAGTCCCGACGATAAACGCTTCAAAGAGCTGGCTAATACTTTCCAAATGCTGTATTTACTCATAGGCCACATTTGTATCAATTAACGATAAATATAAACAAAAAATTCAAGATTATTGCATTCCGACAGCAAATATTGTACATAAAGGGCGAATGTAAATTGAAAATACATTGACTATAACAAACTCTGCTATTTTCTATATATAGGTTGCCACGTATTTCATTTCAGTAATCTAAAAAAGGATATTTTTGAGGAGGAAGATTGTGCGAAAGTTTCCCTCCGATTTTCTGGTTTTGATATAAATTGTCTTCAGTTAGCGTTGTCATCCCTGCTTCAGTCGGTGAACCATGTAGAGTTTATTCCATTTTTAATGTTTTCTTCTCCCTCCCATACAGTGGCTGGAAAGGAACCGCGGAGGTAGAGCTCGGTATTCCATGTCATAACACTACGGCACAGGACAGCGGGGCAGAGGAGGGATTCAAACTGAACGAAAGTATTAGACGTGCGATCGACGAAGTGGTGCGTTTGTAGTGACCCCACCTTGACATCGATAAACCTATGGTCAACTATGACGAAACTGGCAGCAGGTCTAGCGGAGACTTGGCCAGATTCGATCAGAGGAATGAGCGAATGGGTAAGGATCGATCATAGAAGTCGATCTGGGATCCGATGGAGACATTCGTGGTAGGATCATCAGGGTGAATGAGTTCATAAACATGTACTATGTATACTATTTACTATCATAACTGTACAAAATATACAAATCGTATGCTGAATACTGGCTATAATGTAAAGTGCTATTGCGCTACCATCCGACATCCTGCTATGACATATACTGGAAAATGGTTGCTGATATTATTACTGCATAGTGTGACACTTCCTTTCAGGACAGAAACAGCTTCTGTGACTGCGGGTGATTATCTAGACCAGTAACCCCAGCTGTAGGCATTGTGGAGGACCCCAGCTCCCTATCTATGATTCAACGATGGCTTACCATGTCCAACAATACCCTACAGCAGAGCCAACCTGTTATGCGCTGCCGTCTTCTTCGTGTGTGGCGCCACCCCGCGGCCACGGCCGTCGGAGGGCGACTCGACGTCTGCGTTCCCTCTGCTCCGACTGTTGCTGGTTGCGACTGAATGACGAAGACAAGACAAGACTCTCCGATGCCCATGAAAAGGTTTTTACACCACCTCCCACTATCGGTCCCAAAGTGCAGGGGCAAATGGTACACCATTGATGAGGCCGATCCATGCCGTCATCTGTCCTCCTTAGCTCGACCATTGCGCACTTTTTCCCTACTGTCATCGCTCTAAATCCCCGGTCGATGCCACTGTCTGGTTTCCTAAAATGCAACTTGCAGTCCTCACTTCATAATTAACAATATGTAACTTATAAGCCAAGCGAACAACTGCGTTCGCTACACGTTGAAGAGTCATGGACCGTATCCTGCGAACAAACTTTAAAATCTAATTTAATTGCGATGGAGCTCACGTTCCGTGGCAATTTCCTTACACATCCATTTTCCTCCCTTTCCTGTATACACCTACTTTTGCCCTCTACTAATTTCTACTTTAAATTGTTTAACAGTTTCTGGTAAATTATTCATCAACTCTCTTGGCACTGATTTTAATGCCAAGCGACTGACCACCACACGCGAGTTATGGGCTTAGGTTATTCCGCTATGCTCTATTCGCATTTGTCCAGTTTGAGTCAATGCTCCTCGCTATATTTCTTCGGCTACTCTTTTTCCGGTCGAACGAACAATACTTAAAAATGTTTATTGCATATATTATCATATATTATTTATTGCATTTATTAGTTTCGTCCACGAGAAACTAATAAGTGCCTGGATGTTTTACCGTCGACTTGTAAATCGTCAGTTGTAATTAAGTTTACGTAAAATAAATGGAATGGTTCATTTGTAGTAATTACACGAAATGGCTAATTTGTGGTCTTTCGGTTTGCTTTGAATGAATGTGATAGACTTCGTAAATGTGCTAAATGAATTGCTATATCTGGCAGTTTAATAAAAGGACGTTAAAATGTTATGTGGTGCCAGCTATCATATTTGAACTGGCCAATTCAACATTAGAAGCTTGTAAATACTTCATAGTTTCATTTAAGATTACGAACTAGAAAAAAATTGTTTTAATCCTTAATAATTGTTTGAGCCATTTATTGGTGTTCTGAAAGAGGGAGAAGGTGCGTTTTTTCGCGTCTGGAATGTTCTAAATTTCGTATAAAAGTTGTTCTGACAGCACTCAAATATTATTAAGAGAAAGCTACGTTAATTTTGTCAAATAATGTGCCTTGAAAATCTTCAGAAAAGAATATGATGCTAATTTTAAATGCCTTTCTGTAAAAAAGAAGAAGTTATATGTATTATCTACTTTCTTCATCACAGATTAGTAAGTTAAAAAACCTCTGCTGGGGACTAATACTCACTTTTCGACTTCGTCAAACTGGAATGCTTAAAGTTAAATAAGACTAAGTTGCATTAAAATTCCGAGTTACATCATAAGGTTCGTAACATCCATGATAGCAATGATGATAGCCCAGTGTTTCTCTATTGCTACTCGGATTCAAATGAAAGCAACGGTGGTTTCCCCAAATCACTCCAGGCGAATGTCGGGATGCTTCCTTCAAAAAGGCCATGGCCGAATTCCTTCCCATTCCTTGTCCCCCAGTCCCATCCCGCCTCTAATGACCTTTGCCGTCGACGAGACGTAAAGCCATAAGTAAAAAAAAAAAAAGAAAGAAAGCAACAGACCTCTTTTCACTTAAATGATTCTACATATGGATGCCAGTGAGGGAAGATGCGAACTTATCATACAATTTCAGCATGATAAGGCGTTAAAATTGCTCTATGCATAGTAGTCAATTCATTTGCACTGGTTACGTCATGAAATTTATATCTCTAATTCTCACCAGTGATATCATCTATGCAGCTTTATATAACACTAAAACGTGAATATCTGAAAAACGCAGTGCATTTTAAAAAAAAACTCCTTTTCGCACAGCGTACTCTTCTTCCCAATTTCCATTGTTTTGGAACCACTTCACCGATATCTTTTTGTATTGGTTAATAAATGGCCCAGTAGTATCCACAACAACTCCGATGTTTTTTTTTTTTTTTAAAAAAAAAAAAGAAGAAGAAGATAAAAATGGCAAGTACACATGTCCTTGGAGCCTGAGGAGACAGAGGAAGTTTGTTCTGCTAAAGGAATGTGAGTCGGATGAGAAACAAGGCTGGTTCCGTCATTTCGCGGCAAATGAAATTCCGACGCTGTTTGAGAGGCGATGAACTATTCAGGCATGCGCATAATGGTTCCCTGCCACGGCGCACCTCTCGCTCTTCAACTTATTTGTGGGTAAAAAATTGAGACCCTATATTCTTTCAACACAATTTGTACTTTTAATCTATTTTAAAAAATGTCCATCACTAAATTTGATTACCATGACAGTTAGATTATCCTTTTTTGCTCTTCTTTATGAAAGGTTTATGGCAATAGAAGCAATACACACATTTTCCTTTCCGCTTGCAAAATAAAAATTTGGTCGTTAACACTTCAGCAACGTCTTGTTTCAACTGTATTGACATAATCATTTATTACTTGCAGCAACTGTGTCTTTAAGCTACTACACAATCACGGAGCCGGTTGAGTGTTTAGTACTCTCTGGCTCGATCTTCCAAATGGCGTGGTTTCAAATTCCAGACAGAAATGCTACCCGTTCCTCCTCCCTATTCTATCTCACTTCTGCTGGTCTCGATTTCGACGAAGCATAAAGTCGGAAAAAAACACTAAAGTTGTCGCCAATATTTAATCTAATTTATTAGGCACTAGCAGAGTACCCAGTATTGCTTGGGGGCTGGATGTGAAAGTTCTGATATTTTATGCCATTTGATCGGATTGTCGCAAATATGCTCCATCACACCCACTTTCCCTACCATTTTCGAGATATATGCAAAAACTGAATAGTTTTACGTGTAAATTTTATTTAAGGAGGGTGATTGGAGAGAGAGGTTGGTTTTTTGCAAACCAAACATTGACAGTGTATTTCTCTTTGTTTTAAAGTATACGTGTGCAAAGTTCCATCGAAATCTGATAAAAATTGTGGATTTATGTATAAAGAAAATGTGCAAAAAAATGAAGGGGGGTAAGGTGGGAAGGGGTAGACTTTTTGTAAACCAAATGGATACAGTGTTTTTCTCTTTGTTTGAAAGTACTCGTGTTCAAAGTTTCAACAAGATCGGATAAAAACGGTGGATTTCTGTGTCGCAACACTTTTTTTAAATTGAATTTGAAATTTCTCGGCCACTAATTGTCCGACCGGAGCCAGTTCAACGCCAATAAACAGTAACTTTTATGTGCCTTCAGAAAATCACCATTCGCATTGGCCGATTTCCCTTCCGTTTCTGAGATATTTGCATAAAACTGAACCGTTGCAATTGTAAATTTTATTAAAAGGAGGCAACGGGGAAGAGGGGGTACGCACACAATAACTCACGAAGTTTCATCGTAATCTGATCAATGGTGCAGGAACGCATAGAAGAGAAAAAAAAATCTGATAGGAAAAAAAAACAACTTTCAGTGTTTCCCGAATATTCCAATTTTTCGTGCAACTTTTAAGATTTTTCTTTCCCTAAAACCTTACTCAGACTATTTATTACTAACATTAATAATTATAATAATAACAATAATAAATCTATCCAGCCATTGTCAAGTGATGCGCTTACCAACTAACAGCGTTTAATTTTTATTGATTACAAATGAAATTCACTAACTGAAGAGTTGGGTGTTTTTTTGAAGGATTGAAGAATCAAACGCATTCGGAAAATAATGACAAAATAACGATTTTTCAAGCACAAACTGCAATATAGAGGCGTGTACGAGTACACATACAAAAATAATTGGATGCCAGCACTGGTCAAAATGTTTTCAAGAACTGTCAAATTACATGAAACTTTGAGAAATTACATTTTGTATTTTTACAACAATTTGTCCCGACGAATGTTCAGAATTAACTCTTTTATTCAATAAGAAGATATTAATTCCTTTCGAATCTGACATTTAAAGCTTTTAACGGATTTAACAGTTGAAGATTCATAATTCGTTTGTAATTTCTGGCGTAAGTTTTTAAAAGCTGGTACTTTGAACAGTGGAATTCACTTTGGTAAAAAAAAAAAAAAAAAAAAAAAAAAAAAAAAAAAAAAAAAAAAAAAAAAGACCGCAGCGAGATGGCATAAGCAGGAACCCTTATAGCGCCAAGTTCTTACAAATACTATTATATCAGTAATGATACACTATGAATGCTTCTCGCACAAAGAATTGAGATGGAACTGCGAAAATAGAAAAACAACTGCTTGCTGTAGACAGTAAGAAAGAATAGATGCTGGGGCCAAGAGGCTTCTGTCATCAACTACCCCTTAGTCTAAGATTTTACGATTCGTTTTGGTGACTGCGCATGCAGTTCGCTTACTGGATTTAGAGAGGTATCACCCACGCGAAATAAAATTCTATGGTGCCTACTGATAAACCATATTGACTACAAACTTACACGAACGCTGTTTCATCCGCTAACCTTGTGTGCTTAGTATTGCAACTGTAATGTAGTATCTTTGCAACATTCATTGTAAGTTAAATTCCACAATTTCGTAACGCTTATTCGACTATCAATCTTTGATGTACTGGTTTGATTAACGTTTTCTGTGTATTCTATCGAAATATATTTCAGAAAATTGAAGAAATAAACAACCATAGGTTACGTATTTAAAAAACAATATTTACACTATATTAAGGATGGAGAATTTATCTGTTTCGCAGTGTAATCCTTGGCGAGTATCTCTTACATGAATATGTGCCTGAGATGCAGTATGATCTGGATAGGAACGAATTATCTTTTTTCCTCGGTCTCGTACAGTCATAAATTATACCACGGATTTTAAGCTAGATCATAAGCTTCTAAACTATGAAATGTGCATTCAAATTGATTCAGTAGTTTTTGGGTAAAGGGACAGAGAGGCGCATCCCACTCACAGCTTTATAATAGTATATACTGTATACAGAGCGTGGTGCCTCGCATTCAGAAAGATGTAGGGTTCGAATTCCCGTCAGGCCATCCAGATTTGAGTTTTCCATGGATTTCCTCAATATCTTCAGATGAATGCAGGATAGTTCCTTTCGAAGGTCATGGGCGAATTCCTGCCCATTCCTTACCCCTAATCCTTTCCCTCATCAAATGACTTCGACCTCTACGAGGTGTAATGCCATAGCAATAACATATAATAGTATAGGCAGTAAATGATGAACTCCAATGTAACTGAATTTGTGTCTCCTTATTTACCTAACACGTTTCAGTTAATTCCCAGAAACATCTTCAGTGCTTTATTTCAATTTAGTGTATACATATTATTATTTGCTGTACTTACGTCCTACTTACATTTTTAAGTTTCTTACATTTATTTATAAACTATTTTCTCAGCTTCAGCGATAACAGCTGTGTTGCTCGATGCACTAACATTTCACTCAGCTCCATTGTACAGTTTCTTCTTATACTGTGTTTCATTCGGAATGTATAACGCAGTTTCGCATTACAACGGTTTTGTGTGTGTCTTCTGTTTATTTCCTGAGCGGCGCGCTTTTTTAAAATGTGTTTAATCGTGTTAATTTGTTGCGTTGCACGTGTTGTCTCTTTCAACAATATCTTATGTGTATTGATGGCTGTATTTCGTCTTTGATAAATAAACGAACGACAAAATCAATTGCATTGGCTTTCATCATTTACTATATAAGCCGTTATAAACATGCAAGCGGGTTGTCGCTCTGTTAGTCCATGAATCACGCAAAAGCAGCTTGAGAGCTTGTGGTCTAGCTAACTTCTGCGGTATATCTTATGGACGGAGAACAGAGCAAGAAATGATAAGTATTACAGAAAACACTGCATATCAGATGAACACTGCTTCAAGGTATACTCTCTAAACACCAAGCTAAAACACATGAAAGCACTCTCTGGATTCTGCGGAATTTAATATACTGTAAAAGTTACGAAGAAACTACGTTTACCGAGCGTGGTTGGTGAGCGGTAACGCTCTGGCCTCGCATTCGGGAGGACGGCGGTTCGAATCCCCGTCCGGGCATCCAAATTTGGGTTTTCCATGGTTTCCCCAAATCACTCCAGGCAAATGCCGGGATGCTTCCTTCAAAAGGTCATTGCCGAATTCCCTCCTGTCCCTTGTCTCCAGTCCTGTCTCGCCTCTAATGCTCTTGACGTTGACGAACCGTAAATACATATGTAAAAAAAAAACAACAACAACAAACAATTTACTTTACAAAAGTTTATGTTTTGCTACTAAAAACAATAGAAAAAAGCATTACTATTCTCGTCGAGGACAACACTGGTGAAACATACATTGTCGTCAAGAATACTTAAATTAATCGGAAATAAAACTATTGTGTTATGTATGTATATGTAGATACATCGTATGTATCCCAAATTTTAGTATAAAGTTTTATTCCATGAATCTCTTTGAACTTCTCTATAAAATTTAAATAAATTGCGTCTGCCATTTTAATTTGTAATTGTACAACTATTATGATGTTCGTATATTGGTATGAACATGTAATTATGTGCTTTGGCAATACATTTTGCATAGCCTAATTACGAGTTGAGAATTGAATCAGATTCACTCAGCTACCAATGTAATTACTGACCAAATCTAATTGCCTGTGTAAAAATGTTTCCGAAATCTAGGTAGGAAATATAGCTCACATTAGAGTAGTGTACCTGATTGAATATTGTGTTAATGTTAGAGACCAATAAAATAAAAATCTTCTGAATACTTCTGCCGCATCTTTATTCCCGCCTTTCTGCCGAGCCGATCTCGGCGGTTATAAAATTTTATTACCGTTGACTTACGACGCTATGTTCACACCTTCAGCTCTCTTCCGACGGTGAATTATTTAAGCAGTGGTGACTGATTGGATTAGAAGTCTGCAAGAACCTCCGCTCGTAAAAAGAGGAAACATTCTATCAGCCTTCAGGCCGCGAGATAAAACCTAATTCCCATAGTAAAAACGTCAAAATTTTAAACGGAAATTACCCAGTGGTGTAGAATCCATATGAGGCCAATTGACAAATTAAGAATTTTCTTACATTTCACGCTCCCCTCTCTCTCCAGCAAATTTATTTCTCTCCGTTCAGTAGCTGATCGATTAAGAAGCGAACTTTATCTAAAAAAGTTAACTGTTGTAAAAGCGATACTCACAGCCGAGTGGGAACCTTAAGAAATTGGACAGAGAGCATTAAAATAGATTTTAAATACAGCATCGTTCATTGTGAACTTCTTTAACATTTCATGATGAACAGCATACACTATACGCTATACACAGAGTAGTTGAGAAATAGTAGTGTAGTTTTGCGATTGAATTGTAAAAGTATGGTATACTTCTTTCAGCAAATGTTACTTTTAAATAAATAAGGTCGGATGCAGCCATGACTTACTAATGCGCAATAAAGTGCATAAATATTTCATATTACACGTGATACTTATTTTATTTCATTTGCTTTAGTTGTAAAACTTTGTACAAACTAACAGTAAACGGGTAATTAGATCCGACGTAAATATCTATCGCAGTTATTAAATCTTGTCCACTTTTATTTGCATGGATGAAAGATGCGTTCGGCATCTGAATTATGCATTCCGTTATGAAGTAAAGTAAAAGGAGATTAATGTGTCTTGCACTTCATATCAAACATTTGCAGTTTTAATCTGAAATCTATTGAACATGTCATAACTTTCTTGCTGTGATCACTGAAAATCGGTGTTTACGATTTTCGTAACAAGCAAAGAGTAAACGTGAAAGTGCCATCTACTAAGTAGGAAACTTTTTGCTGTTTGTGAAATTCGAATTGATAATAACAATTTACAAAGGAAATATTAGTTTTTTCGGGATAAAAACTATTTCACTAGCCAGACTATATACTAACTCCGTGCCAAATTTCACTTAAATCTGTCTAGTTTTTTTTTTTTTTTTTTTTTTTTTTTTTTTTTTTTTTTTTTTTTTTAAATCTGCTTAACATCTCTCTAACAGCGAGGTCTTTAGAGACGGATCTGTCTAGCAATTAAGGCGTGATTGAGACAAATGACCAAATATCCAAACTTTCTCATTTATATATTATTAAGATTTCTCACCCATCCAGATAAAATAATTAAGGTCTAAGTCCAATTATCAGAAGCGAGAATCGTTCATTTTTTAATAAAAATATGATAATTTTCCATAATTTCTTAAGAATTTTTGAGCAGACGTAGTCATTTACACAATTATTATAAATGTTGGCTGTATATTCCTCTCTTCATAAACTTCCCCTTCACAATGAAAGGATTATACTGTAAATTCGTATGTCAATAGAGAAGGAGGGCAAATTTTTATGAAAAATGTAATATCCACCAACGGATAGTACTAAATAAATGACCGGTAGTTAAAATTTGAATTGCGAGTTGAATATTTAATGTCAGTCGGAACTCTGTGAACGCCAGATGTCCGCTGCACGGGGCGTCTGTAAAAACCAACTCAATGAAATGTGTAACTGAAGTGATGAATTTATTACGCGTGTCAGCAACATCATGTGTGGCTACATTTCAAACGGAATTCTTTCATGTGGTCTCTTCCGTGGCAACCCAATTACAGCGACTAATATTCCCTCTGTATGTTAGGTAGTAATGCAGGTATCTATCCAAATGTTGTCTAGATAATTAAATCATCGCGCTTGGACTAATACACTACGCCTGTCGTCAGCTGTTACGCACGTATTGCCAGCTGTACGAGGTGCTGATTCACTTTGTCGTTCGCGTTTCACGTAATTGGGTTTTACGTACTTTTCATCTCTCACATTGTTTCACAAGTGTGGCGTTCCATTGTGCAATTTCCTTTGGGGTATATTTTTTCAAAAGGGAAAATTTTATTTAAGTCACAAAAACGTACTGTCAGCATTACATGTGAAATAAACACACAGTTATAGTGCAGAAGCTTGATTAGAAAGTTAGTTGTACTAACATCACAAACATTGTACGTATACTTCCTATGTTCTGTAGCGACCCAAAGGTAGAGTGCCACAAGAACTTGCGGGTTCGTCTTCGATCAACCACTCCCTGGTTAGTTTTACCAAAGATATGTGATTCTATGACCGAAGCGATCACGTGCCTACTAGCATATAGTAAGTAGGGAATTGGTAATGTGATAAATAAGCGCAATTAGAAGGCTGACTGACTTTAATAATTGAAAAATGAAGAATACATGGGAACATACATGAAATACTTCTTGAAAATAACTGATATCTACTAGTTACCTATCTCGGTGCAAACCATCAGTCAAAAGTAACCTTCCCAGCCAGCAGAGAGAGAGAGTTGGAACACATTACCTTGTCATAAAGCCAATTACGCTAACTCTGGTGATCTTACATGCTGCATGGCTCACAAAACACTCCTCTCGAAGCCTGGACGCTAACTGCGCTCCGCGAGTCCCAGTGAGGTGGAGGGGCATAGCGCGCGCCTTCTGGTTGGCTGAAAAGGCCTTACCATGACGTTTTTCAAAGCCAGGGTTAAGGTGCCCTTTCTCACGGGACGCTTCTCGACTAAAGCTGAGTATCAAGAATCGGGTTACGTCTCTGTGCGAGGCCTGGGAAATATTACTTTCACTGACATCCATTAATTCTACTGAAAATCCTTACAATCTATACATGTCTTTTGTAGGGGAAAATATTGATGACACAGGGTTGTGGGTGAGCGGTTAAGTCTCTGGACTCACATTCGGTAGTACGCCGGTACGAGTCCCCGTCCGGATATCCAGATATGGAAATCCCCAAATCACTCTAGGCGAATGCCGGGATGCTTCCTTCAAAAGGCCATTGCCTGAATTCTTCCCGTTCCTTGTCCCCAGTCCCATCCCGCATCCACGTCGACGAGGCGTAAGGCTATAAGTAAAAAAAGAGAGGAAAAATACTGAACACTTAATATTTATTGCTTAGCTTTATGGCAATATCAGAAGGATAACACACTGGCATTTTTCTTTGCAGCACCATGATGGTTTCTGGCGCCTGCCATTGGGTTAACTAGCTATAGCCTGTTCGGTTAACAGAGACGGCTCAAGCACAATCTGTTCTCTCCTCACTACACTGCCATAAGAGAAATTTCCAACCCCTAACAGAACACGGCAGTCAGCTTGGAGAGGTAGGAATGGGAGCGAGTGGTGAGGTGAGGAGTGGGGCCATGAAACATGACCTTGAGCCGTCAATTCGGGGTGAACAGAATGTAATGTCCTGGTGGTGGAAGAAATTTTCAACATACAGGACCTGGTCAGCAGGGTCGGAGAGGTGGCGGAGCTCGATTCCTAATCACCATAGGTCTCAGTTAAAACTCAACTTCTCCGCTTTATGCACTGAATGTAGGTTTACGACTTCGTTGATAGGGATTTGAACGTCGCATGGGAACGTTGAACTTCGGGTCTCTTGTGTCTTTCGAAAATGTCGGACTAAAACCCCACCGGATATAACCTTCTCCCTGTCTTCATCGAGACAACGCAATGCTATTTCACCAGCTATAACAACACTTAGACATAGATGAAAGCGAATAGTAGCTCTGACTCTGTAACAAGGACTACGGTATTATACCTCTTTAAAGGGGATACAACCACCTAGATCGCCAGGCAAATACGCTTAATAGTTTTAACATCCAAAAAGATTTGGGTTCATCTCTATAGAGGGCCATAAAATTTTTACAGCTTCTCTTTTCAGACACTGACACAAAAAATTATGAAAGCATTTGTGCTTCAGAATCCATTTAGGCTGTTAAAGAGGTTTGTTACTGGAGTTTTTAAATTAAGATTTAGCGGCTCGTTAACAATGAAGTCATTACAAGTAGGACATCGTGAGAAAGTAAGCTATGGTCTGTATCAAGGAACTATCCCGGTATTCATCTAGAGTAATTTCGGTAAACTGAGGAAACTCAAAAGCTGGATACCACAGCCTCCCGTACCATAACGCTTTACCATGAGACAGTTTGCTATTGAATGATCCGATAATTTACTATAATCCGCTATTATTAACATTGTATGATAATTCGCAGAGACACTTTTAACATATATCAAAGTTGTTATAGGCGCGCCCTGTTGACTTTGCTGGTTGCGGTACCGCGATAGCGCCCCTGCACCTGACTCGGGTTAAGTGTTTTGAGTCCTGGTGGTGGAAGAACTTTCCATCATCAGGATTTCGACGGCATGGTAGGAGAGGTGGTGTTGTCAATGCCTAATCACCATATTGTGCAGCTAAATCCCAAACCTCTCTGCAGTGCGTATGGAGTGAGGTCATACGACACTGTTGGTGAGTAGGATGGGGGATTCAACCCTTTGTGATGCCACAAGACATAATTAAGGTACAAAATTGTCGAAATATAATTAGGAACTTTATGAGGTAGTATTAAATAGAATAGGGCTAGGATTAAGAAATTTTAACTATGGTAGAGATAATAATGCAGGCAGTGAACTTCATTTTTTAGGATTTTTCAGGAGGCTGCTTCAGCAGCCATTACTGCACAGGGCCACGTTAAAAGGTCAGTCATCCGATTCCCGCCTTCTCCTTTGGCGCGGAGAAGTTCGTTCTGTCGCCAACCCTCGGACACAAAAAGTTGTCTTCTGGCTGGGGTAGAGTCTGTGGAACCCTGTGTTTTCTTCCATATGGCAGAGAGGTTACACACTTAACGTTATAAAGTCAATGTTGGCAGTACTCCTTCCAGAAGCACGCCAGACAAGAAGTATGGTTATTCTGGTATTATATAAGGCCCCAAGAAGACCATAGCGCTCTCAGTTAGCTCAGTATTTTTCGATGTGATTGCTAGTGGTGACTGTCTGCGGCGCCGGCCTGCCCGATATGAAGTAAAACCATTTTTTTTTCTCTCCCTGTGTCTCTGCCATATCTCACTTTCGCTACGCTCATGTAGTGAAGTAAATTAATACCATTAATGATGTGTATAGCTGCTTTTGAGTAACTATTAAGAATCGAGAAACTACTTATGGAAAACTGTTATGAGCTTGTTGGATTGAATAGGTATTCAAATTTCGAGTAAGAACATTTGTAGACAAATTGCTTACAGAAATGAATATAACCTTATTTATTCATCTGAATGCAGTCAAACTCAAGTCCGGTAACAAATAAATGAACAATTAAGCTGAAAATATTAAAAGGTGGGCGTGGTAACATTACACCTTGCGGTCCCTAGGTGTCCTTCGGGATAGTTGGCCTAAATGTTTCGACACCCTCTCCATTGTACCTTGTTTGATCCATTCACAACACAGACACCACACTTCACTGAACACAGGCACATTACAGACATCTATAACAAAATAATAATAATAATGAATAAATACGTTTCATCACAGGGGAAAGCAAGGAGAAACCACCTATGTTTAAATTTCCCAACAAAAAGTTCCTACCAACCTAATGGTTGAATAAGAAGAATGATACAGAAATTGAGAAAAAAATCTATATATTAATACGCTAAGCGAAACTTCGGATCCCTTTTTAGGAATATTACGTACACGGATAAGTGTGAGATTTGACATAGTTAAAGGTTATATGGAGAAGAAGTGCAGGAAGCTAAAATCTATATATGATATGTGTTGTAAATACAATAAATTATATAAAATAAAACATTTTTTGTTTACATTCTATTGTTTTTTTAGCAACAATGACACTTAGCGATTCGCCAATTGTCTGTGATCTTTGATCAAGAGTATAGAAAAATATAATACTCTTGGTTAATACATGTTACAAATACATTATTAAATAAAAAATAAATTCGTGGAAGTGAGTGTGAGTGTGAAATCGGATCGGAGCCAATTATATGACGCTTTTTTCCAGCATTGAGAAACTCTGTGTTCTTTGGTGAAACAAAAGAATAGCATTACGCAGGAATTAGTCTTTAAACATATAAAAGGAATATTCCGAAAAGGAATGTAATAATTCTACCAGATTCTATATGGTCTTTCTATTATTTAAAAGGTTAAACTTTGGTTAATGGTTTTTTCATTTTGGAATTTCAGTAATTTTTTTATTCTGATATTTGCTCCTACTTCCATTATGCCTCGATATAAAACATTGGCAGTTCGGAGAGAGAGAGAGAGAGAGACACAGAAGGAATACCTATTTGCGTGAAATTCAAAAAGATAATAGACCAAATGTAAATAGCGAACACTCAAAATGCTGAAATGCGCACTATATGTCATTCCAAGAATTTTTTGTAGTTTCGCATTTACAATGCAAAACATTTCGAATCAGAAGTCATTATTATTATTAATTTAATTGCGATGGAGCTAACACTCCGGTGAACAGGTGAAAGGTCTGCATTTACTTAATGTTTTCTTAAAGCTAAAGCAGTTTTACGGGCCTTAAGCCAGAATGAATATTTTAAATCATTGTATGATGGACTAAATTCAAATGAACCATCGGTAAATAAACAGTCAAAAATTATTTTGAAAATATTCATAAATACATTTCATCATTTCCTATGGTTAGTTCGGAAGTTAAAATTTAGTTACGAGTGTAGTGTATCATTTTAATTTTGTAAATATTGCAGGGATTTAAGGCAAAGAACAGAAACTAATAACGTGTTGGTACACGATCGCAGCCAACGACGTCAATGTATACAGTAGACCCTATATAATGTATCTATGCTCGCAGCAAACGCAATAGAACAAATTCAGATAATGATTATTACTCTTTTAAAAAAGAAACTAAATAACTTAATGAATTACGGTCGAATTTCGACCCCTGGGCGATCACTAGTTCTATTCTAATACTTGTGCTGAACGATATTTGCCGTTATTTACACTTTGTGCAAACGATATTTCAACGGTACATGTTAACGCCACCACAAACAATTTTGCTAACTTCCTTTATAAATCTCTCTCGGATTGTGTGTAATCAATTTTTATGAGTTCATTACAAGCGAACGTATGTTTAATTACTCTCATTTAATGGATACTGGCAAAAAACATTTCCCGTAATAACTTGAGCGGAAACTACTGCATACAGATTTGAATTGCGGCGAGCCTTATTACAGCATTAAACGATCGTATCTGGCCTCAATTTTTCTTACTTTGCAGTTCAAGTCGCTTCACGGAATAAATGCCGTTGCCAGTAGAACATATTTGTATTACTCGTTTAATAATTCTGTAATTAACTTCCGGAGAAATTTGCCTCGAGTACAACTCTTTCTTTATCTCTGAATTTTCCACCCCAAATCCCTCTCAGTTTCTACTGAATATTTTTTGTTCTAATTATACCTGCTGAAGGCTGAAAATAAGAAATTCTAGACAGCGACATCGAGATAAAACAGAGAATTAAAAAAACTTTGTTATCTTTCTGTGTGATTTATTGGAAGATATTCTTGTAATATTTATTCTCCGTGAGATACCAATCAATTAGAAGAATCGAAGCAAGCGGCTGTAGCAAAGAATTTATGTATCTACTTCTCTGATGTAGAGCAAACTACCTCCCCCCGATATTGCGACTAATACAAAAACTTGTGCATTCATATCCTCTACATTAATACGATTTTTTTCTGAAATACAGAGTTACATGATGACTCCTTTAAATACCTACCCATAAACTTGAATAGATTTATACAAGCATTAGTATTCACCTTTTAAAAAATACTAGTGGAAACTGATAACTATGAAACTTAATTAAAATAATGTCGTTGACATCCAACTGAAGCATCTGATTATAATTTCTAATTTTCTTAACATGATATAGCGCTGTAATTCTAACTGATCAGAACCTAGTCTCTTCAGAGTTTCACTTGTTTCCGTTTCAGATTTGAAAGCAAACTACCAGGGCGAATGGTTTTAAATTAGAGAAATGAAACTGAATAGACAGTGTAACTAAAAATTCTTCACTGCCGTAAAACCTCTCTGTATGGGATTAGTGATGTTTATTAATGCATGTGATTTTTCTGTTACTATAACTTGTTGTTAATAATCGGTTGCACCCAAAACGATAGGACAGAGCGTTGGCCTGGCATTCGGGAGGATTTGGGCTCAAATCCCCGTCCGGGCATCCACATTTCAGTTTTCCATAGCTTCCCGCTATCCCTCCAGGCGAATGCCGGGAAAATTCCTTGAAAAGGCCATGATCGAATTCATTCTCGTTCTTTGTCTACTCCCTACTCCAATAATCTCGACGTCGACCTACCATGTGTAATAAGCAGT
Source organism: Vandiemenella viatica (assembly GCA_031002005.1). Lineage (NCBI taxonomy): Eukaryota > Metazoa > Arthropoda > Insecta > Orthoptera > Morabidae > Vandiemenella > Vandiemenella viatica. Next base: position 187,661,779 of record CM061919.1, read on the forward strand.
GATGCAGGTTGTTTCTTCAAGATCCCCAAATTCGAATTCATGATATATGCTCTTTTTCGTTATGGAATACCTACCCACCTGAAGTGATTCTACAGGCCGCGACTAATTCCTTACTATTCCTTATCGCAAGTCCTTCCCCGCTTCTAATAACCACGATAATGTTGAGGCGCGAAGCCGGAAAAAAGTGTGAAAATCTCATTTCCAGTGTTACAGAGACGATTTTTTGTGTTCAATATCTCTCAACAAGAAATGATTTTACGTATTTTTAAATCAAAATGAAAAAGTTTCACCTTAGTAACTCATTTTCCTAAGTAAATGAATTTATCTGTTGAAATTTGTAAACCGCAGAGAACGTCAAAAAGTATTTAGTTTATGAATCTGCGTGAATTTGATCTCGCATCTTGGATGAATAAATGATATTAACAACAGTCAGTTGATTATGATAACGTTCTGGCCTCGCATTCGGGAGGACGCGAGTTCGAATCCCGGTCCGGGCATCCAGATTTGGGTTTGCCATGGTTCCCCCAAATCACTTCAGGCGAATGCAGGGATGCTTCCTTCAAAATGGCCATGGCCAAATTACTTCCCATTCCTTGTCCCCAGACCCATCCCGCCTCTAATGACCTTAGCCGTCGACAAGGTGTAAAAAAAAAAAAAAAAAAAAAAAAAGAGAGAGAGAGAGACAGAGAAGAAATTGACAATGACAGTAGATGAGTTGACAGAGATTATCGCAATGACATCAGAAGAAGTTTTAAAAAGAGAGCCAAAAAGAATGTATCTTACAAATTTAAGAATAAAAGAAGTTAAATATATGTATGTTTGTCAGATGAACAACTAATAACGTTTAGTGGGATTTGAATACAAAAGTTTTAATGGAGGCTTCCATGGTTGAAGTTCTCGATGAGAATTTGTAGAGTACGACGTTCCGACCTTATATATTTGATATCGAAACGTTATATGCGTCACTTTGTCAATGCTTAACCTGCTAGAAGTCCAAAAACGTTTTAATTTATTAGAAATATTCTTCGAAACATTTGGCATCTTCCGAATAGCTGTTCCATGAACGTAATTATCGAAGTATTTTCCACCACAAAATAATTTTTTGACTGCTATGCTGGTATGTTTTGAAAGAAATCGCCTAGTGAGACATGTGCGTTACCTCATACCCTATTCCGACATTTAAACGCTCTCATGTTAGTATCTTCAGGTTATCCTTATCATCGATGCTAGTTCACCCTTACGTACACTTCCGCTTCCACCCGTCCCCCAATTCCAACGGCGAGGAAGATACGTCAACCGGAAGTCGTTACGTCTAGCGGGAAGTACACCATTTTCCGTAGGGCGATAGAGCGGACGACGGGAAGATTCCATTACGCCTGCTTCAAATTGCACGAGAAAACAGGAGAAGAACACTGTCTGCAAATATGTTGGTTCCCTCATTATAACTAAACAAAATGACTTTTTTTATTTTTAACCGGCGTTGATTAATTACTCTTAAGTACTGCAGTTATTATCAGCTTCTGGAAAATTTAATCATTTCCTTACTTATAATCGCTCTAATGATCAGATTTTTCCAAACGATAACTCGTGCATAAATCTGCAATCTTCTCCAAAGAATACCAAGGCATAAACAAAATATACTCTTGGAATGTCCTATTCAAAATGCATCAAATTGTAGTGAGACTGTAAATACTCTGTTCGCTTACAGAATGCAGGGAATATTGTTCAACAGCGAATCTTCTGGAATTAACAGTAGGAGAGGGCCGCATTTAAGCATAGGCTACCTAGGCTGTAGCCTAGGGGCCCGCACCACAAAGGGGGGCCCGCACCACAAAGGAGGGCCCCGCACTACAAAGAGGGAGCCCGCAACAACCCCGGGCCCTCACCCATAAATTTTCTGGGCCGAATTTCAAATTTACAAATTTCAGCATTCACAGCCGGAGGCCCCCACCCCTCGGAGGGGGACACTGCTGACAGGGGGCCCCCGCACCACATGGATAGCCTAGGGGCACAGAAATCCTAAATGCGGCCCTGGCCAGAACAAAGAATCAACCATTGTCAAAGAACTTCAAATCGCTATAAATGTTATTTTTACTCAAAATAGCGGTAAATGGGCTTAACAGTTAATTCATACAATCTGTGTACCACGTTAACAGTAATAAAGTAATTTTAACAGGTGAAAATTCTTTGACATTTGTAACGTTATCACAACCCAGTCAAATCGTTTTTCATTATTAATATTATAATTATTATTATACTATTATTTTATATTAATTATGGGTATCTTAAGTTGTTGCACCCCGCAGATAATGTCACGTGACGCGAGTTTGTGCTTCACTGACAGGAAGCTGCAATAGTTTGTAGAATGTGTTACAAGTTTAGCTGAATGTTATGTGAGTGTAACTAAGTGACGGATATTATTAATCCATTGGTATTTGCTCAGAACAGTGGATTTTCATTTGCGACACCGTAACAATACATCCCGTTTGTTGGTGGTTTCATAATTAATTACGGTAATTAAAATTTGTCTAAGCTAACGGCTCACACTTGTTGAATGATGACCAAATGGGCCTAAATCATCAACAAAAAACAAAAAAAAACCGCCGTCATCACCAATTGGTGTGGGTAAACTAATAATCAATGTAGATGTTTGAGAGTTGTTTTGAATAATGGTGAAGCTTACCACTGGCATACTAATTATGTGGAAAGGTTATATTTGGCGATACCTGCCAGTATATTATACTGTCCAATGTCCATAGTTTATGTCTTTAAACTAAATATGATTAATCAACAGAATTTAATAAATATTAAAATATCTCACCACACACTCAAATTTATTTTATACTGCAATCAAATTATACATTATGATACTTCACCAATAAAATCGCACACCTTATATACATGGGATTCTGAGTTAGCTGCTAACTCTTTGGTCAGTGAGTTCCTACTTATTTTAAAGATAATTGCAGAGTGAAACTAATTTCGGCACCAATGATGCTTGTCGCCTTGGGTCGGAGGTTATCCTCTCTTCCTTCCGGCGGCAGGCTGAAAGGGTGAACTCTGTTGCCAGTGGCCGCAAGATATCGGCAGAGCTAACCATCTGTAGCATTGTAGACAGAGTTGATTGTGGACCTCTGGTTCAGAGCCGTATTGAGGGGCTGAACCAGAGACTACGACGTTTCTGTGATGATATTGGCTGCAGATTCCTCGATCTTCGCCATAGGGTCGAATCATGTAGGGTTCCCCTTAATAGGCCAGGTGTGCACTACACACGTGAATCGGCTACACGGGTGGCAGGGGCCGTGTGGAATGCACTGGGTGGTTTTTTAGGCTGAGGGAGGAAGACCCGAAATACGAAATACAGTTACTGGCAACCCAATCAGCTGTAACACCGGAATGTAGGAGGAGCGTAAAAGAATCTCGACAGTTAAAAGTTCTCGTAATTAACTGTAGAAGCGTTTGTAACAAACAACCGGAACTTGATAGCATTATTTGTAGCACAGAGGCGGATATCGTTATCGGTACAGAAAGTTGGCTAAAACCGGAAATAAGTTCCGCCGAAATTTTTAAAGATAGCATGAATGTTTTTCGTAAAGACAGATTACAGTCTCATGGAGGTGGGGTATTTATAGCTGTGAGTAAATCTCTCCCATGTAATGAAATAGAAGTCGATACGATCTGTAAAATCAAATGGATTAAACTCAAAGTTGCTGGGTCAAAACTCATCATAGGCGCCTTCTACCGTCCACCCGATTCCGCCATAGCTATCGCCGAGGAGTTAAGAAATAATGTAAACAGTATAGCTAGCCGTTTTCAGGATCATGCTATGATTCTAGGAGGCGACTTCAATCTGCCTTATATTGACTGGCGTAATTACGTTCACATTACAGGTAGCAGGGATAAGGCAGCTTCTGAAGTAATTCTAGAATTGTTCTCAAATAATCATCTCGAGCAGCTAGTTAATGAACCTACGCGGTGTCATAACGGTAGCGAAAATATTTTAGATCTGCTGGTTACCAACAGGCCAAAATTATTCACCGAAATTTCAACGACCACAGGTATAAGCGATCACAAAGCGGTAATTGCAACTATCAGGCTAATGACCAAGCGAAAAAGGAGAAAACGGCGGATTGTATACAAATTCAGTAAGGCCTCTATGGAGTGTTTTAGAACCTACCTGAGGAATAATTACCATAACTTCAAGTCAAAAAATGACACCGTTGAAGAGATGTGGCATCGATTTATACGAATAGTCAGGGAAGGTATGGATATACATATACCGAAGCGGATAATAAATGGGGAGGATGATCCACCGTGGTACACATGCGAAGTCAAAAGATTACTCAAAAAACAAAGGAGGATACACGCACGCTCAAGAAGGAAGGGGTGTCGCAGTGATTTAGAAACCTAAGCTCAGTTAAGAGGACGTATTAAGAATGTAATGCGTGAGGCCTTCAACGATTTTCATTCCAACTCTCTCTCTAAGAGTCTCACAGAAAACCCAAACAAATTCTGGTCGTATGTACGAAAAGTCAATTGTATCAATAGCAATATACCAGCACTAATTCGTGAAAGTTCAGAGGTTAATGAAAGCCGTGATAAAGCTAACGTACTAAATACTGTATTCAAAAATTCATTTACTGATGAAAATAATGATAGTTTTCCCACGGCCGTGTCGAGTTGGTGATGGAATTATTACAGATAGATACTGCAGGTATCATAAAGCAATTAGAGCTCCTGAAGTGGGGGAAAGCACCGGGCCCAGATGGAATTCCAGTAAGAATATTTTCAGAATATGCGGCGGAAATCGGCCCATTTCTGTCTGATATATTCAGTAAATCATTAGAAGAGCGAAAAGTACCTTCAGACTGGAAAATCGCACAAGTAACTCCGATTTTCAAGAAAGGTGATCGAAGTGATCCTGGAAACTATCGTCCAATATCTATAACAACTGTTTGTAGTAGAGTTATGGAGCATATTATATGCTCGAACATTATGAAATTTCTAGACGATAATAATTTGCTTACAACAAATCAACACGGCTTTCGGAAGAAAAGATCATGTGAAACACAGCTGGCCCTATTTACACACGACGTAATGAAAGTTATAGATGCAGGTTCACAAGTAGATGCCATTTTTTTAGATTTTCAGAAAGCCTTTGACTCTGTGCCACACAACCGCCTTTTAGCGAAGCTACGAGTGTACGGTATATCGGATCAGATTTGTGAATGGATAAAGGATTTTCTAACTGGTCGGTCGCAGTATGTCGTCGTTGAAGGCGAAAGTTCTTCTAGTCTAGATGTTACATCGGGGGTACCTCAAGGAAGTGTAATAGGACCACTTCTTTTTTTAATTTTTATAAACGATCTCGGAGATAAAGTGAAAAGCCTTTTTAGATTGTTTGCTGATGATGCGGTTATTTATAGGGAAGTAAGGAATTTGGCCGATTGCTTAGAAATTCAGCGTGATCTGGATATTATTTTGGCATGGTGCGCCGAGTGGCAGCTTACGGTAAATTGTAAAAAGTGCAAGACAATGAGCATAACTAACAAAAAGAATCCAATTGTTCAGAAATACGAGTTAAACAATTCAGTTATTGATATGGTCGATTCTATGAAATATTTGGGAGTAACAGTACAAAGGAACATGAAATGGGACTTACACATTAATTCGTTGGTAGGTAGAGCTAATTCTAGGCTGCGATTCATAGGTCGAATATTGAAAAATTGTAATGAACAAACAAAGGAGATAGCGTACAAATCTCTTGTGCGTCCACATTTGGACTATTGTTGTGCCATTTGGGATCCGTTTCGTAAGGGGTTGATCGAAAGTATAGAGAAAGTACAGAGAAGAGCCGCTCGATTCGTGACCGCTTGCTACAGTCCTTATGAAAGCGTCACAGAACTGATTAGTAGACTAGGTTGGGAGTCTCTGGTAGATAGACGACGCGCGATTCGTTTGAACTTATTGGTAAACATGCGTACTCCCACTTTCACTCACGAGTGTAGTGAAATACTTCGTTCACCAACCTATTTGAGCCGGAATGACAGGATAGATAAGATTAGAGAAATAAGGTGCCGCAATGATTCTTATATGAATTCTTTTTTCCCTCGTACCATTACGGATTGGAATGCACAACAAAGAGATTAGCTTTGGTGCTGAGCACCCTCTGTCACCCACAATTTTGTGGATTGCAGAGTATATATGTATATGTATAATTTCTCCACAAAATTCTTTAACTTAATTTGTCATCTGTTTCTTATATCAAACAAAAGATTCAGTTTCGATTTCATAGCCATCACTCTTTCTACTGGCAACTCTCCAACTCTTCATATTCGCATACCTACACCAAACTACTTCCACATTTATTTGTCTCATGTATAGCCTTCCCTTGTCCCACAGTTCTCCTGTCCATCTGCGTCTTGTACTAACGTCTTATAGAGTAAAGCACTAAATAATATTAGAGGTTGGGTAACTCTGTAGTAAGAATGTCTGGCTTTGGGATGGTTTTGTCATATACTTAACCTCTGACTGATCATCATACGTACGGCATACGGAAGAAAGTAAACGCTAACACGTGTGACATTAAGTATCCCGGTACGTCAGCCGATGTACAATTGGCGAGACTACATCCATTCACTGCTGTTTAGTTACTTAAACGTTCTGACCTCGCATTCGGGAGGACGCCGGATCGAATCCCCGTCCGGGCATCCAGATTTGGATTTTCCATGGTTTCCCAAATCACTCCAGGCAAATGTCGGGATACTTCCTTCAGAAGGGCATGACCGAATTCCTTCCCATTCCTTGCCGCCATCCTTTCCCGTCTCTAAAGACCTCGCTGTTAAGAGACGTTAAACAGTTAAAGATAAGAAAAAAAGTTACTTAAACTTGGCCTTGTACTAAGTTACTTCTTATAGCGATATGAAGTGGTTAATATTGATGGGATAAAGCTTGCGGCCGCCGAATATTCTTATTACATGCTCCCTAACAGGCATTATGTAACCGTCGACTTTGTGTTCTTTCAAGTATTTCAAAATAAGTGATCAGTTTTTCGTCTTGCGCTGAATACCGAATTCAAAAACATAAAATGCGCACAAACGTATAGATATTGAAAAAATCGACACTTTAATATAAGGGGAAAGTGAGTTTTACTGTTTGTAAGTGGTGTAAGTTTATCGGTATTAGGATTTATCTAATTCAATTTGTGAAACTCATAATTTGTTTGGTCGAAATTGGGGATTGTTCCACTACTCCACTGATTGACTGTGGTTAACCGCTTTAACACTGCTAATGCGGAGGCATATGTGCAATCCATAAATGCATCAATACCCCCAAAGCCACTTTAACCCGCTTAAATGCACTTACGCAAATTGCTGTATGAATGCTGTACGTCATAACCGTGTAGGCGATTTTAGCCCTCAATGAGTGATTTAGCAATAATTGTCATGAAAATTACTGCATGAAGGATTATTAGTGGCACATTGTGTTACTGGTTAACTTTCAGCCAACTCTTTTCGTTTGGAATTTTCTCATCCTGCCTCAAAGACCTGCTCGAAACAGATCCGCCAAGAGAAGAGGCTGTTTTGCATTACAACTATTTATCTTGACGAGTAACACTCTTGAAATTCTCCATCCCTGCCTTACCACATGTTTCATACTTACCGTGCACGTATTATTAAATGTGACCCCTAACTGCGTCTACCTTGTCCACTATCAATGATTGTCTTCAGTTCGTACTGTCATCAGATTGACTCCTTTGTTATTACGTAGATGTTTTCCAATTGTCTTCCTGACTTCATGTCTCACATTCAGATGTCTGAAGCGGCTGCCTGACCAATCATATTAATACTTCTGATTGATACACACTTCCTTCTGCTTCACGTCTCTTACGCGCTCCTATCTATCGCCCGACTCCACGCTGTTTAACCTCACCTATAGGGGAGAACCCAATATAACTTCTCACATCGAAAACTTCGAGAACACTTGCTGTTTCCTAGACTAATGCCCCTTTCCACTCAATACACCACGTTGTGGTGATTTTTCTAAAGGAACCCCCACGAGTTAGTACCGATCGTGTATACTGTAGCATCAGACTGGGCCACGTAAACAAGGTCTTCATATCACAATGTATCAATATTTACCCAAAAAGTGATTAAATAATTTATTTGTCATCACTAGATTTTTCTTAAATGGTGTTACATATTCAGGAACTTAACTGTACAGATTCAGTGTTGAAACAGTCAACTATGGCATCGTAAGGACTTTGTTATCACATTTCGTTTCTAAACTTCAGTGATAGTAAGAATTATCATCATCTTACTTTATATGACTATGCCTAGTGGCCTGTTACGGTTTTCGCACATCTTTAAATTCTTTTTTCAGGCATTCGTTTTTCTCGGGGCTGTAATGTAGTGCAATCTTCGGTGTTCTTATTTCGTCCATTCTTCTCACCTGTTGGGACCAATTTTCCCCTACTGTTGAATATGCTCTACTACCGGCGTTATTTTCAACTGATCTGTTAATTTCTTATTCTTGACATGATCTAGTAGTGTAGGTCCTACAGTTCTTCTCAGCAACTTCACTTCTACCACAGCTGAGTCGTGACTAATCTTATTCTTTCACAGTTCAGGTTTCAGAAACATAAGTAAGGATCAGTCTTGAATTAAGTCTTGTCGTTAGTGAGGCTTAGTGTTAAAAAAAAAAGTTTTTTTCCTGACTTGAAAAAAAATAAACATGAAAAAACTGTAAAAAAAAAAAAACATGTTTTTTCTGGGACATGTTTTTTTTCATAACTACTAAATTTCACATTTTTAAGGCATTTATTTTAATATGACTGTTTTAGAGTTTATACTAAGTACTTATCTTAATTTTAAAATCTAAATATTTTTCTGGTTCAGTAGAAAAAAACATATTACAATAATATTGGCAACATTGACTGAAGTTTACTTTTACGAATGGGGACTTCCCGAAAAGGCTAGGTTGCGTGAGAAGGAATCCCCGTTCCCCGCTGTCTGGATTGATACTCGCTATTTGAACTAGTGCTGCCAGCCCTACAAATTTATCTGTAGACCTACGGGTATTTTCATAAAAATTAGGAATTTTAAATTTATCTACGGTTTTTTTCCTCTTTTTTTATTACTTATTGTGCTTTCCTTATATTCGTTTACTTGTTAAATTCGCAGCATATAATGATACTGAGTCATTGAGAGTAATTATGAATCATTTCCTTGGAACCGTTGGCGTAAACCAACGATTGAAAACAAATAAAGCTCCTATTTTGTATGATAATAGATTGAAATTGAAATTTAAAAGACCGTAATACAGAACTATCGGCGCAGTCTTTATGCACAGTGTGTACTTTGCTCATAATTTGAAATTTCAATTTCAAAAGCTTTTGCATACAAATACAACCAGTAAAAGAAAACGTAACTATTTCTGAAGTTATGGATCTAGAGGTGGCAGAAGAAGAAACAGAAAATTCCGACTCCGACCGACCTAGTGTTGGTAGTACTGTTACTAGTGAATGTGGTACCGACATAGAGGATGAATAAAAAATTATTTTACCTATATAGATACATTTAGGAATCAATATGTAAGACATTAAATGATTTAGTAAGATTAAAAACACACACATGTAAAATGAAAGTTCCATAAATAAAACTATAATTTATCAAATATATTGTTTTCTGAAAAAAAACAAGGGTGCTAGGTTTTTTTCATGTTTTTTTCACAAATCTGATATATTATTATTATTATTATTATTATTATTATTTTAAATTTGCAACACTAGTGTGGCTCATTGCGCAATGCATCGGGGAGGTGCAAAGGACCGGGCACCTCGTACCCGCTGTCCTGACACCTCGTACCCGCTGTCCTGGCTCCTCATAAAATCAACATACACTTATCACACACACAACATACTTACACATTTCGCAAACAGATGGCAACACTTTCACCTTCTCCATTAGCACGTAGTAAGACCTGGCAGCAGGTATAAAATGCTTAGCGTTAACGAGAGAATGCCGCCGTAAATCTGAAGCTCCAAATTTGTCCATTCAAGCAACATCAAAGGCAGCCGATCCCTAATGTTAAGAAAAAGTTGTGAGGACGAAGAAGGTTTGCCATTTGAATTTAATTCGGATTGACGGCTTGTTTGATAAGAATAGGATGTGCTAACAATTAAATTTTTGTCTTCTTCATTTGAGACTTAAAGTAGTGCTGAGATTCGCTTCTTGAAGTTGAGATTCGATGAACGATTCTTGGATTGTCTGTGATTTGAACCGTGAGTGTCCATATAGCAGTCAGCCACCCTACAGACTGGGAATTGCGGCCAGAAACTACTGTGTGACATCAGACTCCAAAGTGAGCAGGTCGTAGCTGTTAACACGTCCCACAAAGTGTCAGCCGCTAGCAGCTGGTTCAGTTGTCACCCCGTGTCGGTCAGACTGTTCGCTGTCCGGGCTGGCAGTGTGTCCGCTTTATGACGGCAGTAAAGCCACCAGGACGAGTGCCGGGCCCGGGGGATTCAGCGCGGCAGATTGCCGTCCGCTCTCGCCGGAGTCGCATGTCGATAAAAAGGGACGCTATTGGACACAAGGCCGGCCCGCGCCGTATGTTAGCGGAAACGGAACCCCACGCGCTGCCTTCTGCCGAAATTGGACTCCATTCGTTCCGAACTGATGCGGATGCTGCTGTATCAGGGCATTTGCCTAACAAGGATATATACGTGATCCAACGAACGTGTGTCATTGTGGGAGAGAAACCCAACATTTTACGAACACTTTGTTCTCGTGTAGATTCTGTGCAGCTAGCAGATTGTAATGTGTCTTTTCGCGATTTTATATAATGTTCGCGACGATCACTCAGCCTCGTACAGACCTCGACACGAAATCGCAAGCAGCCCTTCTAGGATACGAAATGCCGTTCAACCTTTGAATAACTGACGATAGCTAGACGTACAAATAATTTTAATATGAAACGAACTTCAAGGCTGCTGAAAGCTGGTTGAAAAATTGACCAATAAATTCACACTCTGTGTTTTAATTTGTCATATTCTTCACCCACACAAACACACTGATGACCTGCCTCTAAGGTTCCGTACATGCAGCACAGTCTTGAATTAGCTTATCTAACGAGCAATGCCATGTGGTGCTTCAATTTCATGTTGTTTTTTACTGTTACACCTAACCACTTAAAGCAGTCCAACTTCCCAGCTACAAAGCTTAGCAATACGAAAGGCAGTAGGAAGCCGCAATTCAGTTGCCCTTTGAGGTTCTTTATCCACTGTTCCAGAAATGGCTACACCAATGTCCCTTCCGTGTTGTGGGAGTTTTGAGAGCGAGGGCGAATTTAATCTCATGAACAATTTTCTGCCTTTTCAATCGGACAGCGAATTTGCAGCCAGTAAAAGAAGAAGAACAGTACTGGTTTGAGGTGAGTGCAGTAAAGTTTAGTTTGTTTTGGTTCTACGCTGCTAGTGAAATGAACAAATGATTTTTATATGTATTTTATGTTAGTTATTTTTAGTTGAGCAAGTATTTTGTACTTTATTAAACATTTAATAACAAAATATTTTCAAATTTAACTCTTGATAAGATTTTAATAATTTTTAATAAACTGCAGGAGGTCTTTAAAGAAATGAAAACAGTTTCTACTTTCGATATAAGCTCAATTTAAAACATTGTAATTTGTTTGGAACAAGTATAAAGTTTCCATTGTTCACAAAATACATGTTATAGTTGAAGCATAATTCGCAGATTATGGTTTAATACGTTTCTTAACAATAGCAACTAAATTAAAGTGAACGACAAAGTCCACAAGAAATGCAATTACAGTAAAACAGGGTGCCATCGAATATATGTTCCTAATCGGAAGCAAGTTTATTTATCCAGTTAGGGAACGTCCATAAACTACGTGTTTCTGTCTATGGGGGAGGGGGAGGGGTTGGCTAGAATACGCTGCGCTACGTGGGGGGGGGGGGGGGGGGTTCAGAGTTCCGAGTCAGTCCACGTAGATTTCCATTCGTATCATTTTTCGCAATTTAAATGAGGTACAGAACACACAACGCCATTTGAATATTTATTTATTTCATTTAATTTTATCTGTATGTAATTTACAATAGCCTGACAAGAGAAAACAATACAAAATGTCTTCTTGAATCAAAAGGGAAAAAAGCTTCGTGCTACTTGGGAGGGAGGAGGGGGGGGGGGGTAGAGGCAAAAGCCACGTAGGGCTACGTGGGGGAGAGGGGGGGCTCACAGGAGGCCAAAATGGAACTACGTGGTTTAGAGACGTTCCCTTATCTCGTTAGTAAAGTGAGATCTCCGCTCAGAGCTGCTTACGGTGCAATATCGTTTGTCTGAAAGATTATAACTATATGTACAGTTTCCCTGATTCGAGGTTCTTAACCACTGATTCTAAAGCACCACTTGTTGGTATTGCGCAAAGCTTAATACTTCACTTAAAACTTCTGACCACTTCGTATCGCTGTTAGAAATCTTTACTTTTACTTGTTGTCTTGGAGATGATGGTAGTACATGAGTACCCATGCTAATCGAGTACAGATCCGGGTTCACAGCAAGATTTGAAAATGCCGTCTCGCAGGGATATGGAATGATTCTTCTTTCCTGGTCGGCATATGGATTGGATGTCTTGGTCAACCCCTCTTCTTGCCCCTGATTTGTCGGAAATAATTAATAACTTTAGTTTATTTAACAATACCTATTCTTGTAATTGGTTATCGTCTGCCTAAACCGATCGTGCAAGGCTCTTCGCTCTCCCATTGGCTGAATCCCACCTGAACCTAATTGCCTACGTCACGAGTTTGATAAATATGAATTTCGTCATTTCCGTGCTACAGCTATGACGCTACGACCTCTAATGTAAGGCACAGGATAAGTATTTGATCATCTGGTTGTTTACCACGCAGACTCCACTGTTCAAACACTTGTCCGTTCATCAAAGGAATGCCGGCATTTGCCTGGAGGCCGGTTTCTGGGAATTCCGGGTAATTAGCAATATAGTACATTTAGCTACAGATGAAGTTTGAAAACCCAGGCGGAAGTTAATAGGCAAACATCCCCTTTTATCAAGTATATCACTTCAATATTTCATTATATCATTAAGTATTTCTATAAAAATGAAATATATAATCACCGTGAGATTACACGTGATGCACTCTTAATGCTTATTCTTCATTATTGAGTCCTCGTCGAGTACTAGAACCATTCAGCTCAGCGCATTTATGCTTATTCAGTGTACCATTGCCTGTCATTTATGCTATTAAAATGTGAATTTAACTAGCGTGCTCATAAGGCTACGGTGCTGAGCATCATTCTAAACGAGTGCTCTAATCCGAACCATCATCGTCCTGTCAGTGTAACTCCGAGTACTATCATTCGGTCCTTATTAACTTAGTTCCTGTAAAGCCTCCACTACTCTGGTTACTAAGTGCTGTGAGGTCATTACATATATAAATCTGTAAACATTTGTTTACGTGGATTTCTTTGCCCGAACATCAATTTGGGTTGGTTTTACACAGTTTAAAAGATTAGGAACTAACTTAAAAACCGCGGTTTGCCCTACTGCTCTACGTGATGAATATTGATAATCCCTTCGTAACATTAAAGGATAGACGCCAATGATCACACTCGAATAAAGATAAACACTATGTAACATTAGTTTATTGCTAGACTTTTCTGAACTACAGTACGTTATAATACGTGGCTATAACACATGGAACTCGTAAATTAAACCTTCAGAGAACTTGAGGAATCCCCGAATTTAAAAGCCATGGAAACTGATTATTATTATTATTATTATTCTCGGGTTTAATAATATGGTCAAAGATGCAGGAGATTGCAATGACGACGATAGCATGGCCCTCCAGAAAGCAATTTAAATTATTAGAACCTAAATTCAGCGGCACTTGTGAAGCCAAAGAAATTTAAATTATTAATAACTAACTTCGTCTTATCGGGCACCACTTTACGGAATTACTTCTGTAAAATGAGAGATCCACTCAGGGTGAATTCGCTGGGAAATGCCAGTGCATAAATGAATAGATTAGAATATTAAAGGAAATGAAAAAAAAAAACTACCATAGAAAATGTAAAAATAGAATCAAAATCGCAAGAGATGAGGAGGCAGAAATCACGCAAAACTGTGAAGAGTGGCGTCATGCACTGAAAGCAGTTATATATTTATTTTTTTTTGTATGAAATAGAATAGTATTAAGCATGGAATATACAATAAGGCAGACGTCCGGACGCGGACCTAGGAGCCTCTTATTCTGTTACAAGTTTTGGACAGGATTTTTACATGTCCTTAACTGACTGATGTGGATACTACAGTGCTCGCTATCTCTGAACCGTGCTGAGATGCTGCACGTTAAAGCTGTAGCGTTCCTTTTACCGTAGATTTGCGTGAATGCAGTAAGCCATCACAGAGATATAACGGATGTTTTCTTGAAACACTCTCGTCATTATTTATTATTTAACATCCATACGTATTAACAATAAGGAAAGAAACCAGAATGGTAGAAATATTTCACTTTTATAGTTTGTGTCGAAAACAAGGTCATTGGAATTTTTGTATTGACAAAGAGTGCGAAGGAAATCGGCATTGGCGATTATCAAGGAACCATTCTTTCAATCATTTGAAGTTATATCCTGAAACTACAGATAAACGAAATCTGGATGATCGGACCTGAAAAGAATCCCAAGCCAGAACGTTACCGCTCTTCCATGGGACTTATTTTTTTCTTAGTATCGAATTGAATTAAATTGCGAGGGAGTGCATGCACCGGTGGAAAATTCCCTAGTCAATTGCCCCCATCTTATTATTTTTTATTTTTATCTTATATACATTGGGTGTAAAATTGCCCCACCAATCTATTTTTTCCATTTACGAATTTTAATCTTAAAGCCCTAGCGTTTTTGGTAAATTATTCTACACCTCCCGCCGTAATTTATTATTCCAATCCCTGATATCATAACACATTAAAACTAAGGGAAAAATACTGTCTACATATGGTTGACAAAAACCCAGTCGCTCTTCCCCTTTACCACCCTTAATTTTTAGAAATGTTCTTCACAGTTTTTGTCCTTTGCAAGCGTATGCTTTGAAACAAAAAGAAAAATACTGTCTGAATTTGGTTTTCAAAAACCTAATCCGTCTACCTCAGGGGTGGCAAACCCAAATGATCTTGCGGGCCGCTTTGAAAAATGCATCATAACTTCGCGGGCCGCATATAAAATTATATATCCCTATATTAGATATACTATAGACATTTTATTTGGTGTGAAAAATTGAACCATAATGAGCTATTATTATTGTGTTTACTATTCTTACATGTAAACATAGATAATATAATAATAATAATAATGATACTAAACGCACATTTTAAAGAAATGTATAACACTACAAATGAAATATAAAAACATTATAAATGAAATAAAAAATGAAATGATTAAAAAAATATTTATTTTACTAGTGCGATATTTGTTTCTCCACTCTTTCACTTAGCTTTTGCAAATCGATCTTAATTTGGGTACCTATTTGAACATCGTAATTGGTGTTGCAGGTTAGCGTCTGTTAGTTCTGAACGTGTTTTGTGTTGGTTCGATTTCATTTTCGAAAAAAAAAAAAGAAAACGATTCGCAAGTGTAAGTTAAAACATAAAGAAGTGCCAACAACTGCTTGTGCCAGATTTCTCAAATTGGAAACCGAGCGTGGTAGGTGAACGGTTAACGTTCTGCCCTCGCATTCGGGAGGACGCGGGTTCGAATCCCCGTCCGGGCAACCAGATTTGGGTTTTCCATTGTTTTCCCAAATCACTCCAGGCGAATGCCGGGATTCTTCCTTCAAAAACGCCATGGTCGAATTCCTTTCCGTTCCTTGTCCCCAGTCCCATCCCGCCTCTAACGACCTTAGCCGTCGACAAGGCGTAAAGCAATAACTTAAAAAAATGTGGAAAATTTCTCTTTTTTGACGTAAGTGTTATAAAAAATTTATTTTTGATTCTGATGTTTCAAAAAATGTGTTTTAATTCTATATTGCACTGTAAATCAACCAGGTCCATTTGGAAATATTCTAAGGCCGACTCGATCCAATACGAAAGGGAGATGAATATATTTGAAAAATTTTGTTGTATTTGCCTAACTCTAAATTACTGAAACGGCTTTCAAAAGCATCTGTAAGTTTTCACTACTTTGGCAATTATAAAATAAATATATGTTGTAAAAGTGTGACGAATCTCGCGGGACACGGGTTGGCCACCCCTGGTCTACCTCTTTATCCCTACCCCTTAATTTTTTTAAATGTTGTTTTATTCAAACCCATACTTTCTATCCGATTTCAATAACATACACTGATACTTTAAAACAAAGAAAAAAATACTGTCTTCATTTGGTTTACAGAAACCCAATCTCACTCTTCCTTTACCCTCCATCCCCAAGCAAAATTTTCACGTGAAATTATTCAGTTTTTGTGCATATATCTCGAAAACCGTAGAGAAATCGGCCAGTGTGGTTAGTGGTGTGAAATGCTTACGAAAATCCGATCAAAAGGGATAGAAGATCAAAACTTTCATATCATAACTGGGTATCGTGCTAGTTTTAAATAAAATCTTTGCGCGCAGCAGCACGATGTGAGTTTGTTTTGGGGCGTGGCAGTGTTTTGTCGATCTGGGCGGAGTCGTTATCCGTAACGTACACGGTTACTGCAGAAGGTAAACAGATTTGGGCTGGCACACCCCGAACAGCCGGGTAGCACCGACGCGACTCCCTCTTCCCGCACCTAAAATATAATCACTAACTGCATAAACATTACGATCGATGATGCTGTGGTAATGGTATTAGAATGTGACGCATGTTAATAGTATTGAACTCTGTTGATGTAGAAACCTTATCTAGGCCTATTTGTCATTCTTCACCAACTGCATTCCTCCGAAGTAGATTATTATACATAATAAACGCTGGAAAACTAGCCGAAAGTTGAAAATTGGAGAATTTGTGAGAACTGTATGTATATGGAGTGCTGTCACCTGACTCAATGAAAATTAGGCAAAGAAAATTCAAATTGGGGCACTTTTTTTAGTTCACGATGCTTGAAAGATCACATCAGGACCCGCCTGTAAAACTGATTTTTTCCCGCAACATTGATCATAAATCATAGATATGATTTGTTTGAGGATGTAGGTTGTAACTCGTTGTACTCCAATTTATGGAAAAATTCTGCACCATTAACAATTCCATCAAATGTGTACTTTCTTATCTAAATTAAAATTATAGCTAATAATAACAATTTTGACTGGCTTAATTCTCATATATATATTTTGTAAAGGTGATCTAAGCTACGTTAATGACAATGGCAATCAAATACTACACCCATTGCTATGCCACAAATGAACTTCAGCAAACTATAATTATAAAATAAACCTATCACCTGGCCTAGCATTCTAAAAGTTATTATATGACATTAAGAATTCACTAACATAAATTAATGATTCAAAAAACACGTTGATTTTACAAACAAAAGTTATTAAAAAACATACGCTATGGCTAATACCTATAACTATTCGAAATATCAAGAACTCAGTATCAAAAAATTTCTTTATTGTTGACGTTATATGGGTAGGAGAGCTTGTTTACTGTTCAAAGTATATGATGTTCTTTCACCGTATAACAACACCTCACTGCACGTGGACCAGCACCTCACACAATCTTCCGTCAAAATAACCCATGTCCCACCTGAACTAGTGAGAACAAACTCTACCTGGTGACAGGTGTTTGTTGCCAGCTGATCAGAAGTCTGTTCCTGACCGGCTGGATCAGTGCTCGTTGCCGATGGTCATCAGTTGCCTCGAGGTCTCCCACCAGCCAAAGTCGGTAGCGCCAATGACGTCAAGAAGTCAATTCTTCGATCTCTCGATACGTCCAGACATGAAACATTATTATAAACAGAGTGTACACTTTAAATAAATATTTCTCTTATTAGGTAGTCACATAGCCGGCCTCGGTAGCGTAGGAACTAGAGTGCTAGCTCCACGCGCCGATGGTCGCTGGTTCGAGTCCGGCCGAGGGCATGGGTGTTTAAGTGTTGTGTCTGTGAATGTCGTGTTCGTGTTGTAGTGTCCTTGTGATTACACTTGAAAATATGTACACTGGAGAAACTAATACATTGATAGAATCAGAATCACATTGAGCTGGCTGTGTGGCCTCAGTAGCCAAATGCCATTAAAAAAAAAAAAAAAGATAGTCACATACATTATTCTCTTTGAAACCAGTCAGCCAGTCAGTGAGTTTCTTTCCAGTTTGCTGAGAGCTTTACTTCCCTGTCACCTTTTTAGGGAATTTTCGTGAATGGGGCTTCTTTTTTCTCACAAATGTCAGTCCTTGTTCGTTTTGGTTTACGAGCGAGAAGGCTAACCTGTAACATATGTTTCAAGCATGTATCGATTCGCTTCGGTCACTTAAGTATTGTTTTCGTAAATCCGCGTAGCTTCGAAAATGTCCACGGCGGATGTTGGAGGTACATGGTATTCCACTTTAGGAACCGACTCTATTGAGGGTTTCGCTGGCTGACGGCTGACGTGGGTCACCCAGCCTCACTGTAACAATAACAAGCGAAGTTTCTGATTCCGAATCCCGGCTGTTTCACCCACAGGAGGCTTCGACTATTCCTGGCATCATGTATGCAAAAACAACAATTGTTCGATCATATACACAGCTCAGCCTGTACCCACATTAATTAAAACAATGTAATATTAGCGTAACAGTACAATATAAATTGTCGAATAAACGAATGGAAGCAGATCCTTAAAAATTGTTCTTCCTGTCCACTGTTTGATTACTAATCAAATTTATTAATCAATAGTTTATTATTCTTAATAAATCAAAATGTAGACTATACTAGGGTCTAGGTGTTACAGATTTTAAAAAAAAATTAACTTACTTTTCAACCAAAGAATTCTATTTTAAATGTATTATTTTTAATTTTAAAATTTTATTCTTTGATTTGGAACCAGCGAATCTGAGCACATAGTAAAACCAAAGTCGCTGATTTTTTGGCTAGCTTTCAAAGTCTTTTGCACCACAGTACAACAATCGTACTGTATCTGGAAGTAGCAGGGGAAAAGTTCATTCAGAATGATTGTAACGCCGCTGTCTCATGAATCATACTGGTGAACTATTGGAAAAGCTTTACTTGTCATCAATCCGCCAGGTCAAGATAAATTTCACTATTTTCTCCACATTGAGAACACAGCCAGTAGGTATTGATTGCTTTTCGCACAACTACCGGCTTCCCACCAGCAAATTATTCAAATTCCGGCACACGGAATGTCTGGCACAACACTGAGCTCATGCTTCCACCCCGTGTCTATGATCTTCTAAATAAAAAATAAAGACGTGAGCCTTTCTGGACAGTGCTAGTCATTTCTGGCAAATAATTTAGTTACGTTTTTTACATTTTAAAATGACTATCACTGCATACGACGTTCTGGTACGATTATTTATTAGCTAATATTGTCAGCTAATATGTTTCAGTGCTATAGTTGAAGTTGTTTTTAAGAGACAGTAATATTTCGTAAATAACGATTGACAATATACGTGAGTCATTTCCTTCTATGACTCTTCGTCCTATTGGATAGAGTCGTGGGGGTTGATTTTCGTAAACCGATTCATGACCATCATCTCCACCTACACAGCGATTTAATGGTTCACTTGGTTAAAACGCCCATTGAGTATCGGCAGGTCCCCGGTTCGAATCCTGGTCTCAAGCAGTATATTTATCTTCAGCTTTTGCAAAGCTTAGTTTTCTTCACGAGGAAAGTACGCTAGGATATTCCGTGGTTCGGATTCTACGTAAAACGTTAGATCCTGTATACCCGGTAGGATTATCGTGTTAGGTTAGCGTTACATGACAGAGGCGCATGCGCGGCAAATCGAAATTCTGTCAACCTGTGGTCTAACTACCCCGCGGGGTCTCCCGACCATTTTTTTTTTAATACGCCGTCTGTCTGCTAGATAATTCCAGATCAAACTCTGCATCAAGTTTGTTACTCCAGGCCTTGGGTGGGATGGCGTACTCAACTTCGCACTCTCGCTGTTCTTTGTCTCTCTTTGGAAGTTTCCTTCTGGCTACTTACAGGATTAGGGGCTGAGGATGCATAGGGAGTCGTTCCGATCGTTGTGTACTGAACACCTGTTGCATGAACTGTACTGTCCCCTGAGCTACACTGTCTCCTAATAAATCCTGCCTTATTGATACTTTTTTGTATTAAGTTATTTCTTGGTTTTGTTACGATCGGTTCGTTAGATTTCAATATTTAATCAGTATACTTAAGTATTTCTTCGGAATTGGTATCGTGTACAATAAACGATAAAATATTTAAAATGCAAAGATTCAGTATCGCCAATGATTTCAATTGCCTAATTTTGATTCTGAAATGTTTTTGTTTAACTTATGGCTATACGCCTCGTCGACGTTGAGACCATTAGAGGCAGGATGGGACTGATGACAAGGAACGGGAAGGAATTCAGCCATAGCCTTTTGAAGGAAGCATCCCGGCATTTGCCTGGAGTAATTTGGGGAAACCATAGAAAACCCAAATCTGGATGCCCGGACGGGGATTCTAACCGTCGTATTCCTGAATGCGAGGCCAGAACGTTAACCGTTCACCCACCTCGCTCGGTCTGAAAATGTTATTATTGAAATGATGGATTTAGTTATTTATTTTGAGTTTTAATCAATTCATTTTTAGAGGAAAATGTTCACAATTCTTTACACGTTAATGTAGTCCATAGGCCTGAAGTGAGTTCGGAATAATGCTGACAGTAATGTTGATACTGCTAATAGTCTTCGCAGTTTAACAACATGCTGTGGTTTGCGTAGAAAGTATAAAAGCAACCGTGCTTATTTTGAGAAGTGTTATTTCTGACTCGCGAAACGCAGGTAAGAAATTTATTTTTAAGGACTTTGTGTATGCTCCCTCTCTAATTAACATTATTACGTTAACTGACGAGATGAAAATTGTGAGAAATAAGACTTTCCCGGCGTATTTTTGATATACAATCTACGCGTGTTCTCCGTCGGATAATACTATCGAAAGACAAGCTTTCAGATGCCGAAAGCTTGTCTTTCGATAGTATTATCCGACGGTGAATCCACGAAGATTTTATATCGAGATTAAAATTATTTCACGGCAGCTCAAATTTCTTAGAGCCATCTTGTTACTAGAAAAATCTGTTACTTTGATAATATGGGCGTGTAATAAGCAAATTAGAACTTAATTAGTCTGTCGTCACTTGTAATGTATTATGATTTGTTCCCTAAAGCTTGTATATATATATATATATATATATATATATATATATATATATATAAATAAAAAATTTAAAAAGCCAAGACATACAGTGTTGAATTCCTAATATTGAATTCAATAAAACAATAACTCGTCTTATAAGAGAAATGAGGCAATGAAACATACACTCCTGGAAATTGAAATAAGAACACCATGAATTCATTGTCCCAGGAATGGGGAACTTTATATACACATTCCTGGGGTCAGATACAACACATGATCACACAGACAGAACCATAGGCACATAGACACAGGCAACAGAGCATTCACAATGTCGGCACTAGTACCGTGTATATCCTCCTTTCGCAGCAATGCAGGCTGCAATTCTCCCATGGAGACGATCGTAGAGGTGCTGGATGTAGTCCTGTGGAACGACATGCCAAGCCATTTCCACCTGGCGCCTCAGCTGGACCAGCGTTCGTGCTGGACGTGCAGACCGCGTGAGACGACGTTTCATCCAGTCCCAAACATGCTCGATGGGGGACAGATCCGGAGATCTCGCTGGCCAGGGTAGTTGACTTACACCTTCTAGAGCACGTTGGGTGGCACGGGATACATGTGGACGTGCATTGTCCTGTTGGAACAGCATGTTCCCTTGCCGGTCTAGGAATGGTAGAACGATGGGTTCGATGACGGTTTGAATGTACCGTGCACTGTTCAGTGTCCCCTCGACGATCACCAGAGGTGTACGGCCAGTGTAGGAGATCGCTCCCCACACCATGATGCCGGGTGTTGGCCCTGTGTGCCTCGGTCGTATGCAGTCCTGATTGTGGCGCTCACCTGCACGGCGCCAAACACGCATACGACCATCATTGGCACCAAGGCAGAAGCGACTCTCATCACTGAATACGACACGTCTCCATTCGTCCCTCCATACACGCCTGTCGCGACACCACTGGAGGCGGGCTGCACGATGTTGGGGCGTGAGCGGAAGACGACCTAACGGTGCGCGGGACCGTAGCCCAGCTTCATGGAGACGGTTGCGAATGGTCCTCTCTGATACCCCAGGAGCAACAGTGTCCCTAATTTGCCGGGAACTGGCGGTGCGGTCCCCTACGGCACTGCGTAGGATGCGACGGTCTTGGCGTGCGTCCGTGCGTCGCTGCTGTCCGGACCCAGGTCGACTGGTACGTGCACCTTCCGCCGACCACTGGCGACAACATCGATGTACTGTGGAGACCTCGCGCCCCACATGTAGATCAATTCGGCGGTACGTCCACCCGGCCTCCCGCATGCCCACTATACGCCCTCGCTCAAAGTCCGTCAACTGCACATACGGTTCACGTACACGCTGTCGCGGCATGCTACCAGTGTTAAAGACTGAGATGGAGCTCCGTATGCCACGGCAAACTGGCTGACACTGACTGCGGCGGTGCCCAACCGCTGCGCAGCTAGCGCCCTTCGACGGCCAACACTGCTGTTCCTGGTGTGTCCGCTGTGCCGTGCGTTTGATCATTGCTTGTACAGCCCTCTCGTAGTGTCCGGAGCAAGTATGGTGGGTCTTACACACCGGCGTCAATGTGTTCTTATTTCAATTTCCAGGAGTGTATTTATTTAGTTATATTGGCTTCTGTTCTCAGGAATAAAAAGATAAGATTGCTCACCGATTTTCTTCGAGGAGATAAATATAAGTACTGTGTTGAATTGTAGCATTAATGTAATGAACGGTTCAGTGCCCTACTGCATTTCACGTTATTACATAACCCGTACTTGGATACAGAAACGCACACACAGGCGCACAAACATACTCGCGCATACACAACCAATTCAAGAATACGGGCTATGCACAAAGGTAATTCTCATAATTACCTCTGTTATGCTGAAACTAAAGTTAAAAATATCTTGTTATTCGACTACGACGGTAATACTCGTATATTTGTCTAATTAAAAACTGCTAACTTCAAAAAGTTATATTTGCTTTAAAGTTAAATCGAAAAGCCAGTTTGCTTCTTTATTTGGCTAAAAAAAGTCAAAATAAACATTTCAGATGCAAACAAATTTGATTATATTAAATGATTAAAGGCGTTAAGGAAAATTAGAAGTTTATAAATATTAGTAGGGCCGAAATATCCATGGAATGTTCAAATGGATGACGATAGATTCTACTCGTACTAACTACAGTTACGAATTATACAAAAACTGAGAAAAATTCAATTAAAATCATCAAATAAAAGTTTAATAAGAACTTACGCCCTTAAAACTAGAGTAAAAGGGTCGGCTAGGCAGTTATAAGATTTTCCGTTCCTGTACGAATGTCAAATACAATTAATTCTGTCAACGGAAAAATTTCTAGTTTTTAATATATTTTGGTTAGATATTCATAAATTTGTCCTTCTCCAGTCAAAAGCTAAAATTCTTGAAAATACTATGATTGATCATTCTACTTGTGCGATGCTGTTTCTGTAGAGTTTCCGGAACAAAACTGTGTGTGTTCACTGTTACGATTCCTCCGACACGTGTCCATCATTTGGAGAACACGCAACGGTTTGTTATTCCCTGGAGAGCGGCATCAGCCTGGGAATCATCCCGCCAAATGGTGTCGGGATTCAGGTGGAACGAGATCATTAGGTCCCGCGGGAGGAAATACGGACGGGGAACAAGCGGGACTCGGGTAACAAGCCTAACAGGGGCAGCATGCAGCCCCCGCGTGCGTAGTAACAACTTGACACTAATGAAGAAATACAGGGAACAGGTACTACAATCTACTTTTCTTTTTAAAAAGTTGGACTGACCTTTTCCGCATTACACACAGTTTATAACATGTTTTATACCAAACAGCCATACCAGTTTTTACTGATACCTTAGAGTGGCCTTGTAGCCCTTATATTGATTTTTTTTACTTTTTTTTATCTATATTCGTTTAGCTTTATTCACAGCTGATTGAAATATTTTCAATTTCTGCTAGAAATACTGACCATTTCACATTGGAAAATGAAAATTATAACTAAAACGGAAATAGTTATAACTAACATTTAATGACAGTATATTACTATTATTATTTACAGACACGTAGATCTTCAGTATGCAAAAATATACATAACTTGTTTTAGGGCACCGAAGATGATTTAATAAATCGAAAAAAGTGTCAAAACAAAGTTTTTATTTTAACTGCACTTGACGGATAAAAAGTATATGAAAATCCATTATTAGTGAAGTACCTAACGAAAAGTGATTTAAAAAAATCTTCATGTCTAAAGTATTTCTTGTAGCCTTGTTACATGATGTGCATTGCTTGTGTGTATTCTTAGCCTCCAAACAATTCATCACAGCCGACTTGAGAACTGGCGTCTACAGACAAATCAGAACTATAAATAAACAAACTATATTTTAAGTATCTTAGCAACTTATTTCTCAACAAAACCTAAAAGCTACTATACTCTTTTGGCTGTATTTAATTTGTTATCTCGATAGTTTAAGTTCCGATTCAGATATAGATATTTGATTTGTTTAAACAGTTACTATAATGACAGTAAATCTGCTTTGAGTAATATGTCGAATTCTTTGAAGTAGCGGTTTGTATTTCTTTTTTTCGGAATGGGCTTTAATGACAAATCCTGATCACTATGGTCAGTATAAGGTGAAACGATAATGCGTGTTACCGGTAAAATCTTTATTCTAACGGTGTAAACTCTGTGTAACTCATTTAAAAAACAACAACAATCTTCGGTCTCTGCGACCATTTAGCCAGCTCTAATTTGTTTCTTTATACAAACTATCCTATCACACTTTGCTCTTGTAACTCAAGACACTATAGTGAGCACAACACAAGACAAACTCTAGACGAACGCAATACTTAATTAAAATCAGCCATGCCGAGGCCGGACTGCAACCGGCGACTCTTACAATTTTGTAATTGTGATTTAAGTTATCTGTTCGTGCAGCGTGTGTTATTGAGCAGATAGTGTGAAACAAATCAGAATTTGCTTGGGTGAATACATAATAGTATTATCAGGGTGGTCAAAATCGAAGGGTGATTTAAACCCCTAAATTCGTTTTAACACTTTGCGCAAAACATCGATTCTACGAGGCGCGTCCGGAAAGTAAGTTCCGTTTCAATTTATCTCCGCTGCAGCGCTGCGATTGCAGTTCCGCACATGTGCTGTAGACGATGTGTATCAAGGGGAAGAACGTCCGCCATTTGGAGATCGCTGTCAGTTACGTACGCTTTGTTGTGCTTGTTTGAAATGTCGGCGTTGATTGAAAATCCCGCCGCCTGTGAAATCAGGTCTGTGATTCGGTTTCTGAATGCGAGGAAAGTGAAACGAAGTGAAATTTATAGGCAAATTTGCGATGTTTACGGACCAAATGCGATGAGTGATTCGATGGTGAGAAGATGGGTCCGACAGTTCAATGGCGGGCGTAGTGATGTGCACGATGAAGAACGAAGTGGGCGTCCACCTTTGGTTACAGAAGAACTGGCAAGACTTTCATCTCAAGTCTTTCCTTGGCGGTCATCACTTCACCAATGACGACGAGCTGAAAGAAACTGTTTCCAACTGGTTGAAGACACAGGCGGCAGATTTCTATGAAGAAGGTATACAAAACCTGGTTCCACGCAATGACAAATGCCTGCAAAATTTCGGCAGTTATGTGGAAAAGTAGTTTAAGAGTTGTAGAATTTTGTGCAGTAAAAATTTCTTCTGTATCTGTGTACTATTTCATTTTATTACCAAATGAAACTTACTTTCTGGACGCGCCTCGTATTTACAGTAGTTTGAACTGTAACTCTCACCAGATTTCTTTCCCATCTTATACTCTTTATTCTGACGTAGCGTACAACTGAAAGCTAATCATTTAACGTCTAATCACTATATGTATTCTGTTTTCTCATTGTTTCATATATTAATCTTTATTTTGGTGCGTATACATATCTTCCCCTTTTTTTCTCTACTCGTCGACGTATTCTGGGATAACTTGACGATTTTTTTCATCCAGGCCTATATTTACATTTCTTTCAACCATCCTCCCACCGGATTCGTTACATGCTATATGAGGATACGTTATCTTAATCAACTTGTACATAGGAATACTAACAAAATGGATTAACAATTTTAAATATTGTTCTCAACATTACATCGTTATTAAATGTTTCCGCTTTTGCGGGTTGTCCGCCACAACTTCTTCCATATCTGGCGGTCACTCCCAAGATTTTCCATCCACCCCTTCTCCCCAATCAACTCCCTTCGCCCCTATATCCTTCTTCGCAGGTCCATTCATATTGTCGGAGCTCTTCCAAATGGTGTCCTTACCTTCCCACTGTTCAAGAGTGCTTACTTCGGCACTCTGCCCTTCTCCATCCTCACGACATGCCCCAGTCAATACAGTCTCTTCTTTGCTAATATTACAGAATGAGTTAATTACTTTATTTTAATAATTTCAATAATAGCAATTTCAATAATAATAATTTTAATAAAATGTTAACAATTAATCAAGGCGTGAGAGAAGGGTGTATTTTTTCCTCTCCACTTTTTAACATATATCTGAACGATGCCATTAATATGTGGCAGAATGTATATCCAACAACCGGTGTACACTTACGACAAAGAATACACCTAATTTTTTCTTTGATGAAGACCTTCTGGTAATAGAGAATACTGAAAATGGATTACAAAGAGCCCTTCACAAATTATAAATATGTTCAGAGTACTACAACCCGAAGATACCCACGAACAAAATAAAAATGATGGCATTCTGTGGTCGAGATCCTATTAGAGCAAAAATTGTTATAAATGGCTACCTGGTTGTACAAGTTTTGCACTATAACTACCGTAGTTGTGACATCACATACAGTGTAAGCAAAGATAGGCCTACTGATAATAAAGTGAACACGTATCAGATTATGTGTGGAATGATAGCTAGAACCTTAGGAATAGAACACGCGTAGACACAAACATGAACTCATTTAAAGTGATGGCAGTTCCTATGCTCCTGTATGGAAGCGACCCTTGGGTAATGAAGAGAAAAGACAAGAGCCGCATACAAGCAGTGGGGATGAAGCTCATAAGATCTGTGAAGGGATGCACAAAGGCATGTCTACTTAGAAAAGAGATTATATGACAGGAGTTGAAAATATATTGTATAAATGACAACATAGAATAACTGTAGAGATAATCTTTATAGAATGGATGATGCATGGTTACCAAGAGCAGTAAACCAAAATAGACCTAATGGTAGAAGAAGTATAGGAAGACAAAGGAAGAGAAGGGAAATAGCCCCTCAAGCCGGAAGAGGTCAGCAGATATAATCCTTGAATGAGAAGAAGAATAAGACATTTTAATAATTTTATGGTATCTAGTGTCTGCATATTGTATGAAGCCAAAGTTCTAATATTCAGTGCTTCAGTTCTATGAATTGGCCTTTAAAGCGATAGTGCACAATGAAGACAGGTGTTTCGACGTGTCAGCCATAATTCCTGTCGTATCAGACGTTTCACTGTCGGGAAAACCGCACGAGACGTTACTGGCAAAAAAAATTCGCCATATGATGCAACAATCTGTTAATATTTGCTGAATGTTATGTATATCTAGTGAAGACATTTCATAATACAGTACATTAATTTACATTCTACATATCTCGTTTGTAAAAAGAGGTATAATAAATATTTTCACCTTTTCATCGAATTTGCGAGGGACGCTTATGCTATGAAACATTGTTAAACTAAAATCAACTGAATGACGAAACTAGCATTTTTTTTAATTATTTGATTTACACATTAATAAAATACAGAAGATATCGGAAACATTAATTCTTAAATCACCGTTTAAAAAAAATTTAATTCAGCAGTAAATTAAAAAAAAAAAAAAAAAAAAAATTACATGGTTAATGCACGAAAAATAGTGGACAAATGAGGGCTCTCTTTAGAGTAATGTAGGGGTTTTCTACTCGTCGACGACCAAGTAATTAGTGTCAGGATAGCATTGTGGGCAAGTAATAGGAAGGGAATGAGGCGAAATCTTTATCCGTTGCCGTGGCTACATATCGACTTATTCCTGCCTACTGCCTCAACTCCAGGCTCGCTAACAGTGTCTTCGTTTCCGTGTTTATTGTCCCATGACCATCTTGATGGGCAGCTGCACGCAAACAGGTGCCTCTTCGCCACTGTCAATAAGTCCGTCTATGAGTTGACTTTGTTTGAAAAATTAACCAGGAACACAAATTACGAAACGCCATCCTCCTGGGCACAGTTAAAATTGTATCAGGTGATTGAGAAAAGGTGGAAATTCTGAAATCAAAATTCTGTGAGTTAATAGTTACGCCATATGACGCAAAAAGAGAAAGAAATTATTATGGAAACCTAGTTTCAAAAAGTAAATTCGTGTGGTGTTGCAACCAGATGCCTCTGACGTAGCTGGACCTACAATTCAATGTGGAATTGGAACTACGGACCCTGCTGGAATACTCATATGATTAAATGAAAAACCGTAAAAATTCTAAAGCCAGAAGGATTTGAACCTGCGAACTTGGGATCTGTAGGAGAGTGCTTTGCCACTGAACTACCAGACCACTATAACTCATACGAATGTGTAAGTTAAAAGGTAATTTTTTGTCTTTACATGCTGTCGACTAAAATGGCCTGTAATGCAGATCTCATTCAAGAGCGAGTAGTGGGTCTAGTTGTCTATCAACTGTACAAGACAAGAATGTGTTTTGTGTTATTGTTTATGTAAGGTGGTTATTTCTGGGGTGGAAAGTGGGTACGATCTCAGAACACGCCTAAAAGGACAATAAGAATGGCCTGTAGGTCCGAACTGGGACTTGAATATTGAGTTATTATATTTGATCCCATCCACATCGAAGTCATTAGAGGTGTGAATGACTTGGAACAAGGAAATGGGAAGGAATTCGGCTATTAAATTTTGAAGGAACGTACTGGAATTCGTCTGGAGTGGTTTCGGGAAACCATGGAAAACCGAAATCTGGATGGCCGGACAGGGACCTTAACCCATGTCCTGCCGGATGTGAGGACACAGTGTTACCACTCAACAACTAGGCTCGGTATTCTTGCTCATACTGGCTGGTATGTCAATAGCGATTGGGAAATTTTTGCATTATTGGAGCTGGGATTCATGAATCATCTTTGGTACTTTTATTTACCAACGCCTATAAGAAAAAAAAACATTGATATTAACAGTATGGCATGAAATTTAACACTGAAAAAAATGATTCCATCATCATAATCAAAATGGAGATGAGACTATCGAAGGAATTTATAATTGTGGTAGATCATTTAAAGAAAGTAAGTAGTTTCCTAGTACCTGGGAAGTGACATAGTGGAAATTGGAAGTAATGACAGATATAACCAAAGGAGGGATCCAGTGAAAACAATATTAAGAAGCCTGATTTGGTGCAATGATGTTCCATGTAGAAACAGTCGGTCGTATTTGTACCATTTCTCACGTATACTACCGGAATTTAAACATTGAAGAAACGGGATATTGACAATATTGAGGCAAGAGCAATAATATTTTTAAGAAGCGGATTAGGAGTAAAAATAATGGACAGGAAAAGGAATGTTATACCAGAGGAAAGAATGAAAGAGGAACACATGCAGGATAGAATTAGGGTTGCCAACCATACTTTATTATAAAGTATCATACTTTATTTCTGGTCGTTATACTTTATACTTTTTCCTACCAATAAAATATGCGAAAATACTTTATTTAGAGTGAAGTATACAATACATGGAACCACAACTTCGTGCAAGAAAAAGTGCCTATCGACCAGGGATTTTTTGTTCTCTCGCGTCTTTTGATCTGTGTACTTAACCATTTCGGAGCCGAGGCAACAAGAGCGGACCATCCACATTGCTGCATTCACGTCGACTCTTGTCTACTCGCGGTTATTTCTCAGCGGAAATGTGGATGTCAGTAATGTGATTGACAAGCGGTTTCCTCTGTTTATCTTCTTTTTGAGGCTGGAATTTTCAACTGCATTATTTTTCTTTTACATTGATTAAAGCGGCAATTAATTCAGATTATGTTTGTGATAGTAATAAGTGATACACCAGCTACTCCAAAGAAAGCAGAATTGAAGAAAACAGTTACAAAAATATAAAGACTTGTGGTAGAAAACATATAACTGGATAAGAAGGGATCTCCAAATTAAATTCTTTGCGATTTCTATGCGCTGTGAGTTTTACCATTGCGTCAGCAGGTACTGGACAGGTAAGTAGGGCAATAAATACCTAAATTTCAAAATACATTTTTTATAATCTTTATATTTTCCTCTTCAAAAGAGGAAATAAGTTGGTTTACCTAGCACTGATTACACTTAATACATCATCAAAAAATTAATCAAAATGCAAATTATCAATTCGCAAGAAATTTAGCTCAGTTGCAGCAAGAAAGAGCTCAGAGGTCGTTATAGGGCTAGTACACTTCGATTAAAAATGGTATTAGTTTATAGTTTATTTGGCGTGCGATGGAATCATATCGAAGTGACAGGCAGCGAAGAATTACCAGCATTGCATATAATAGGTCAGTCGGGTTGGTCAGTTATTAGATGGGATTATTTTATCCTCTCACCGTTCAGTCACACACCATTCTAGCCTCGCTCGCTGGACGTAAACGTTTCTACTTTTCGTCTCTTTTTGCTGTTTTGTCCGCTCAGGGTCAAAGCCTGGCGTCCTTTGTGTCTGACCGAATTTAATTTAATTGCGATGGATTGCACACTCCGGTGGCAATTTGCCCACACTCCCATTTTCTCCCTTTCCTGTACCGACCAACTTTTACCCTCTACAAATCTCAACTTCAAATTCTTTCAGCTTTTTTGATAAATTATTCATCATTTCTCTTTAACTTATCCCAATCCACGATCCCCTTATGTATGAAAGAAAATCTTCCGACCCCCTTGTGTCTAAATCGAGTGCCAGCTAGAGGTCATGCTCATCTTTTCCCTTCCATCCTGACATCAATATCTTTCCATGTCTCATCACAAATATACGATTTGTACACTCCTATGACTCACTTCACCCTTCTCATATCTTCCAATGAATCCAGTTGCAGCTCTTTTATCATATCGGTTACTTGTTGTGTTCTGCTGTAATTTCCAGAGACAAATGTAGCAACTCTTCTTTGCATCTCCTCCAACTCATGTATTCGATACCAAAAATGTGGGTCCTATTCTACACCACTATATTCAAGCAATTGTCTGACCAAAGTTTCTCTACTTCTCTCGTTAATCCTCTCTTTACTCTCTCTAATAAGTAAAGGATTGTGAAACCTTTTACTACTTCCTGTCCAATGTGTCCTGCCCAGTATGTTATCAAATGTTATGCCAAGGTATTTACATTTCAAGTCTTCAACAAGCTGTTTCCTCACCTTATAATCATAATCAATCTTTAGTTTTTTATCTGTGTACCTAATAAGGTGACTCTTCTTTGCGTTTATCTTCATCTCTTTTTGGCCTATCCAACTAGATATCCTGTCCAGATTATCCTGCAGCTGTTTACAGTCTTCTGCCGTTTTGATCCTTTTATATATCATTATGATGTGTCATATGAAAACAACCTAACTTCTGATAGTAAACCACCAACACAATCCATTCATTAAAATAACGAATAACAATGGTTCCCTATACGCTACTCTGCGGCACGTCTATTTTCATTTACACTTCTTTTTATTCTGCATTTCTTACGCTAACTTCTTGCTTTCTGTCTTTTAAGAATTCTTCTACCCAGTAAATGACTTTTTCATCCAGTCCAATAGCTTTTACCTTATTTACCACCATTTTTATGCAGGCGTTTTCCTCAAGACATTTCCGAGCCGCAGTCTCTGCACGCACTTATATTCTTAAATTCGTATACATTATTTGATAGTTTATGCACAGTTATTATTGTCATTATTTATTTTTTATTTGAATCGCAGTTATGTATTGACTCTCTTATTTCTCTTTATTTCTTCTTCTTCTAAAATTTGTATTAACAAAAGAAAAAGATAGGTTCATCGAAATAAATAAATGTACACATTTTCACGCACCATTCCGCTTAAGGTGAGAAATAAAAATTAAGAATTAAGGAGACTAAAAATACTGTAAGTTAAATAACTACAATTCTTTTCCAATTCTTAATATATAACCGGATGTTTCGATTCTAAGGATTTTATTTTATTACTTATTTATCTTTGAGTATCTCTTCCAAACAGACTCCAATTTTGAGACTTGATAGATATTCTTGTAGGTTCTGGGGCGTCTTCTCCAATATGTCCTACACTGAATGGCCTAGGATCCATTTTTTTTTTCAAACTAAACTTTATTAAAACATTAACATGAAAACCAGCATAAACACTCAATCGAGAAATTAACAACAACAGTTCATTCCCCTTTTCGTTATAAACACACACCACCATTATTCTTAACCAATGTCCACCAAGCCCGAACAGGCGTCTCGAAACCAGAACCTTCGTCCGCTGGTCTTGTTTCTCTCCCTCTTCCGAAGTCATCTACATCTACATCTACATCTATACTCTGCAATTCACAATTACTGTGGGTGGCAGAGGGTGCTAAGCACCAATCCTATTTTAGAGTATTCCAATCCCGAATAGAACGAGGAAAGAAAGAATACATAAATTTATCAGTACGGCATCTTATCTCTCGAATCTTATCCCTTCTGTTATTGCGACCAAAATAGGTTGGCGAAAGAAGTATTTCGTTGCACTCGTAAATTAGAGATTTTCGCATATTCTCCAACAAATTTAAACGAAAACGACGTCGTCTGTCCGCCAAACAATCCCAGCCTAACCCACGTATCAGCTCTGTGACACTTACATAAGGACTGTAACTAGCGGTCACGAATCGAGCTGCTCTCCTCTGTACTTTCTCTAACGTGTCAATCAATCCCTTGCGATACGGATCCCAAATTGCACAACAGTATTCCAAATACGGACGCACTAGTGTTTTGTACGCTATTTCCTTTGTATGAGCATTGCAGCTTCTCAAAATACGACCTATAAAACGTAGTTTAGAATTAGCTTTGCCTACGACGGAAGTTAAGTGCAAGTCCCATTTCATGTTGCTTTGTACTGTTACGCCTAGATACTTCAGGGAATCGACCGTGTCAACAACTGAATTGTTAACTTTGTACTCGTGAGCAAACGGGGTCTTTTTATTACTTATTTGCATTGCCTTGCACTTTTTACAGTTAAGTGTAAGCTGCCATTTACGGCACCATTCCGAAATAACATCCAGATCGCGCTGTATTTCTAAGCAATCGTCAGAGCACCCCACTTCCCTATAAATAAGTGCATCATCAGCAAAAAGTCGCATCCTGCAATTAACGTAGTCACCGAGATCGTTTATAAAAATTAAGAAAAGAAGTGGTCCTATTACACTTCCTTGAGGAACGCCCGAAGTAACATCTAGCTTTGAAGAGGCTTCCCCGTCAACAACGACATACTGCGACCGACCAGTTAGAAAATCGCGTATCCATTCGCAGATCTGATCAGATATACCGTACGCTCGAATCTTCGCCAAAAGGCGGTTATGTGGTATAGAGTCAAAAGCCTTCTGGAAATCCAAGAAAATAGCATCAACTTGTGATCCTGCATCGATAACCTTCATTACGTCATGCGAAAATAGAGCCAGTTGCGTTTCACACGAACGGTTCTTACGAAATCCGTGTTGGTTTGCTGTAAGTAACTCGTTTTCATCCAGAAACTTCATAACGTTAGAGCATATGACATGCTCCAGAATTCTACTGCAAACAGATGTTAGAGATATGGGTCGATAATTCCTAGGATCTCTCCGATCACCTTTCTTGAAAACGGGAATCACCTGCGCTATTTTCCAGTCAGAAGGTACTTTTCTTTCTTCTAAAGATTTACGAAATATATCTGATAGAAATGGTACTATTTCTTCCGCGTATTCCGAAAATAATCTTACTGGAATACCATCAGGACCCGGCGCCTTCCCCCACTTCAGGAGCTTTAATTGCTTTATGATACCTACACTATCAATTTGAACTGGATCCATCTCAAATTCTACACGCCGTGCAAAAGCGGGAATGTTTTCCATGTTTTCGTCAGTGAAAGAATTTTTAAATTCGGTGTTAAATACGGTAGCCTTTTCTTGTAGTAGAACTGACATATTGTTGTCACTACCACTAACTTTTTTTACATACGACCAAAATTTCTTTGGGTTTTCGTTGAAACTCTTAGAAAGTGAGTTGCATCTAAAGTCGTTAAAAGCCTCGCGCATCGCATTTTTAACATGTTCTCTTGTCTCAGCTAACTTTTCTAAATCACTCCTATACATCGTCGTCCTTGAGCGTGCATGTATCTTCCTTTGTTTTTTAAGTAACCGTTTAATTTCACGTGTATACCACGGGGGATCGTTCCCATCCCTGATTGTCCTTTTCGGTATATGTAAGTCCATACCTTCCCTGATTATATGCATGAACCGAAGCCACATCTCTTCAACCGAGCCTCTTCCTTCTATAAAGGTAATGTAATTATCCCTCAAAAACGTTCTTAAACTCTCCTTTGGGGCCTTTTCAAACCTGTAAACGACCCTTTCTTTTTTCTTTTTGCGCGCGGCTATTAATTTTACTGTAGCAATTACAGCTTTATGATCACTTATTCCCATGGTGGTAGAAATGTCCGTGAATAACTCAGGCCTATTCGTAAAGAGAATATCTAAAATGTTTTCGTTATCGTTGTGGCACCGCGTTGGTTCAGTGACGAGCTGCTCAAGATTAAGATCTGAGAAAAGGTCAAGAATAATTTCACAGGATGTTTTATCCCGGCCACCAGTAACGTGGACGTAATTATTCCAGTCGATATACGCAAAGTTGAAGTCACCTCCTAGTATTATTGCATGATCTGGAAATTGACGAGCTATATTACTTACATTAGTTCTTAAGGCCTCAGCAATAGATACATCTGCATCTGGTGGACGATAGAAAGACCCTAATACAAGTTTTGTCCTAGCTACTTTTAGTCTAATCTATAGGATTTCACAGACCGTATCGATATTTATTTCGCTACACGACAGGTGTTTACTAACAGCTATAAATACACCACCTCCATTTGAGTTCAACCTATCCTTACGGAAAACATTCATTCTACCGTTAAATATTTCTGCTGAACTTATATCCGGTTTTAACCAGCTTTCAGTACCTAATACAATATCTGCTTCTGTACTACTAATAATGCTTTCAAGCTCAGGCTGCTGCTTATTACAAACACTTCTACAGTTAATAACGAGTACTTTTAATGGTCGAGACTGATTTACGCTACTCCTAACATACGGTGCCGAATTTGATTGATCCCAGTTTCGGGTCTTCCTGCCTCAGCCTAAAAAATCCCCCAATGCACTCCACACGGCCCCTGCCACCCGTGTAGCCGATTCACGTGTGTAGTGCACTCCTGGTCTATCCAAGGGAACCCTACACGACTCTACCACATGGCGAAGATCTAGGAATCTGCATCCATGATTATCGCAGAAACGCCGCAGGCGAATCAACAAACTGCAGCCCTTTCCTTGTCATTCATTGGTCGAGAAACTTTAGCTGGTGTTCCTTTTGTCTTTGAGTATCTCATCCAGATAGCTCCCGAACTTAATTTTATATTTCGCCGTTTTCTTTAGGCTCCATAGTTTTATTTTGAGCATAGTCAGGTATTCTTCCAAATTCTGGGAAGTCTTCTGCAATATATCCTGCATTGACTGACTTAGGATCCATACTAAACAATTGTGTTTTTCTGGAGGGGTAATATTTATATCTGGCTTTGCTAGAATTGTAGCTAGTACTTCCCCGGGCGGTTTTTGTAAAATATACGCTGCCACATGTTTTGTCCACATCCAAATTGATTCCGCTTTTCCACAAGAAAAACGGTGTATAAGGGTATCTGTGTTCCCACAAGTGTCACATCTATCGGTTGCCTTAAGATGTATGCGGTGTAGCTTCTCGTTGGTAGCCAGGGTCTCGTTGACTACTTTGTACCACAGGGTTTGGTTATCAGATGGAATTGTCCTATTGAAAATGTTTCTCCACACGTTTTTCCAGTTAATATCCAGGTATTTATTTTCTATTTTGTTGCCACGTTTATGCGCCATCAAGATTGTGTATATCTCTTTGGAATTCTTGGGGAAGTTATCCTTTCGTGCTGCTATGATGTAACTGCATTCAAGGAAATAAAACCTGATATGATGGAATGATTTATTGATGTGGGCTATCGCCACAGGTGCCGTTCTACTCACTGGTTTGTAGTGTTCCAGTAGCTGAGCCGTAATTGTTTCTTTGTTTTCAGAAATTTTTCTCATTGCTTGTATGAACATCGCGTTTGCTTTGATTCTTGCGTCCATTAAACCCAAACCTCCTCTTAGTTTTGGCAGGGTTAGTGTATGGAAGTTAATTTTGAATATTTCACCTTGACTCAAAAACCAAGATATTGCTCTCTGGACGTTTTCTATTATTCCTTTAGGTGCAGGGAACACTTGAGCAATATAATTTAATTTGCCTAGGACCGC
This sequence comes from Vandiemenella viatica, assembly GCA_031002005.1. NCBI lineage: Eukaryota > Metazoa > Arthropoda > Insecta > Orthoptera > Morabidae > Vandiemenella > Vandiemenella viatica. The sequence goes on from CM061919.1 coordinate 187,698,605, forward strand.
CAGATTTATTAGATTTGTTTTTTGTATGTTATTTATCTGTCTGGTTTTGTGCAATTGTAGTGTGGCTCTTGTGTTGTTTAACACATGCCGCCAGTTGACTACACTCATTTTGAGTGGGTCCGTTTCTAGCCACACTCCCAGGGCCTTATGCTTGTTGATTTGTTGGAATCCAGATGTATTTACCATGTTTTGTGTTCTTAATCCAATTAAAAGAATGCCAGATTTGTTCATGTTGACAGTGGCACCGCTTTCTTTGCCGAAAATCCTTATTTGGTTGTTAATTGTGACTAAATCGTTATTGTCGGCTACATAGAAACCAATGTCGTCTGCGTATGCTCTTGTAGTATATCTTATGCCCTGGAACGTTATGCCTTTTGTCCTGGAATGGATGCTCCGTAATAGTGGTTCCATGTATATGGCAAACAAGACCATTGAGAGCGGGCAGCCTTGTCTTACCCCTCGACACATACTGAAAGTTTTTTGAGATAAACCCGTTTACTAGGACTCTTGTGGTTGCCCCGTTGGTTAGTATCTTAATTGCTGATACGAATTTTATTCCCATTCCCATTTTCCTCATGGTATTGTATAAGAACTGATGCTCGACACGATCACATGCTTTATCGAAATCAAGGAAAAGGATTCCCGCTTTTAGCTTCAGGTTATCTGCCAAAGAGATAATGTCTCTGTATTCCAAGATTGCGTGTTGAATCTCGCGATTAGGGATCGGGCCTGCCTGATACGGACCAAGTTATTCTTCTTTTCAGGATTCGAGTCAAGATCTTGTAATCAGAGTTTAGTAGCGTAATGGGTCTCAGGTTTCTAATGTCCTTCGTATGTGGCGTTTTGGGAATAAGGACTATTATGCCTTCCGTGAAGGCTTCAGGCAAACTTTCTGTATGCCATATTTCATTGAACATTTCAACCATCTTGTGGGAAATGACATTCCAGAAGCATCTATAAAATTCCAGTGGAATGCCGTCGTAGCCAGGTGATTTTCTTGTTTTCCTTGCCATAAGGGATAACTCTGCCTCTTCTAAAGTCATATTACTAGAGATTTCGTTTCGTTCATCGCTGTCCAAGGATTCATTAATATATTAAACTATTGTGTTTTTCTATAGGTGTAATCTTGAAATCCGGCTTTGCTAGAATTTTACTGAATATTTCCCTAGTCGGTTTCGCAACATGTACGCTGCTACATGTTTTGTCCACATCCAGATAGTTTCCGCATTTCCACAAGAAAGTCATTGTACTAGCCTATTTGTGTTCCCCACGCGTGTCACATCTATCGATTGGCTTGAGATGTATGCGTTGTAACTTCTCGTTGGTAGCCAGGGTCTCGTTGAGTACTTTGTACCATAGGGATTGGTTGTCAGAAGCATTGTCTTATTGATTATTACTGAATTCATATTATTGCGTATATAAATTGCCCACTTGTGTTTGACTACCCAGTGGATGTGAAGAACACGAGTGGGTGCACGTTGGTGTGGGTTTCAGAGCTGCACCGCAGAGACCAAAATAAACTCTCTGTCACAGCAGATGGTTCCATTGAAAAGAGACAAACGGGCCCGGGCCGGATTGTTTCCCCCGTAACGTACCGCATAGTCCATACATAACGCACAAAACGTAAAACTGCCAGCTGTGAACCGCTTAGCTAATTGTATTCGGGTCGGCGCAGTATTTTATTTCGGTATAATCCATTCTCGGAATATTTTTCAAACCGCTATCACTAATCAGCAGAATGTTAGTTGCCCAAAGGCGTCGTTTCAATTTGTTCGTTTGTTGTGTCACTAAATGGATGCCGAATGGACGTTTCCACAGTAATTCGATTCCCTGTATGTAACGTACGTTAAAAGCGATGAATGCAAGGGCAGTGCAATTTTTACTCCCTTTCAAGTTCGGTGTTATGCCAGCCAGTGTCTTTCAATATTGCTTCTTTACAGATTCTAGCTGATGAATTTTAAGCATGATAAATCTTTGTCATTAAAAATGTTTTTGCGTTGTATCGACCTGAAAATTCATCAGGAATATTTGTGACATAAGTGGTAACATTGCTGGATAGTCAGAGATGTTATACCACAAAGGAAGTTATTTTGCCGGTGTTATGGTCTATATCGCTTGTCGTGTCTATTCTAAAGATTTAATTAGGCATAATATGTCAATTAATCCTATCTACATGCTTTACAGGACCGTAAAATTTTATTTCTTTGAATGTATTGTTCCTTGCACTTCCCCGTTAATAGTGAGCACTCATTAATTTTTTGTCAATTAAACGAGAGTGGTTAAAGGTTATATTCATTAATGTTTGTTATCGTACCCTTTCTGATGCTGCGTTTACACATCCAATAAAATTTTTGCCTGCTGTCTTTTGCGACTACGTAAACTAGTTTCATTTCTAAGATCTTTCGATTTTTTGTTCTAGTCTAATTAACACGGAATTTCTTATCCAAATATCCACTTATTAAACGTAAATGAAATCAAATCACACTACCAATGTTTTTAATTTTAATCTCAAACTTTGGATTATAGGGAGGGTTATGTAACTTTTTTTGTTGATGGAGTTACGCCTTGTCGACGTCAAGGTCATTAGAGGCGGGGAAGGATTGGGGTCAAGGAATGGGAAGGATTTATTTATTTATTTATTTATTTATTCCAACGGAAAAACCATTTTACATTAATATATCTTATGATAGCTACTTATTAATCACAATTACCACTATTTATGAACAATTTAGTTACAGTGAAAACAAGAAGATAACAAAAAATAGCAAGTATATTTTTATATTATTAAAACTAGAAAAACAATTACACAGAAGAAAATTATTAATTATTCTAAAACTAATAATAAGACTCAACATAAAACTACAAAAAAAAATTATTGCAGGGAATAATAGACCGTGACTAAGCCCATCATTGCTGACTCCACTCACGTATGAGTACTTGCTTGAAAACAGCAGCACTGTCAATGAAAAAATCAAGTTCAGGAGGTATTCTGTTACCTAGCCTCTGTATCCGTTCTAAGGCACTGCTAGCCTCATAGTTTGTGCGCAGATGTCTACGACCAAATAGTTCTCTCAACCGTGTACCAGACGGACAACGAAAATATACATGTTTGAGAATTTCAGGGCAGTCTATAACACCTGAGATTAGTTTATGCAGAAAAAGGACACCATGAACATTCCGTCTCGACTCCAAAGGATGGAGGCCAAGGTAGGTTCCAACAGCAACCAACGGAACGTCTTTGTAATGAAAGCCCATGCGACAACCTATAAGCCTTAAGAACTTATTTTGAAGATTCTGAATGTGTTGAATTAGTGTGATCTGATGAGGCGACCATACAACGCTGCAATACTCAAGTATGGGTCTGACATGGGCACAGTACAAGAGCCTGAGTGTCTGGATATTATTAATAAATCTGAAAGTGCGTGCCAATAAGCCCAGGCACTTGGAGGCCTTGGCACATATGTTGTGGACATGTTCTTCTGGTCTGAGATTGTACGTCAGAAGAACTCCTAGGTCTCTTACAGTTGTGCAGCGATTCAGTAGCTGATTTTACATTTCAAATTCAAAATGTAATGCCGATTTAGTGCGGTGAAAAGTAATGCAGGAACATTGATTAACATTAAGTTGCATACTGTTTTGTTGACACCATTTCACAATAGCTTTTAAGCAATTCTGAAGATCTAAGCAGTCATCTCGAGTAATGATTTTCTTGAAAATCTTAATGTCATCTGCAAAGAAAAGGCAACTGGCAAAAATACTAACTAAATCATTTATGAATATATTGAACAGCAATGGTCCTAGGTGTGAACCCTGAGGTACTCCAGAAGTAGCTGCGATAGCAGATGACAATGAGCCAAAAGCCTTTACAATCAACCTTCTGTTGCTGAGGTAGCTACAAAACCACTCCAATAATTTACCAACTATGCCATATTCCTTCAACTTAGTAAGAAGGTGGGGATGGCTAACTTTATCAAATGCCTTTGAAAAGTCAAGATATATGACATCGAGTTGTTTTCGCTCACTAAATGCTCTAATTATTTCATTTTGAAGAATCACAAGGTTAGTTGTTGTTGATTTTCCAGGAGAGAAACCATGTTGCTTTGGAGTAATTATGTTACGAAACATGGGATAGATTTTGTTTAGCACCAACTTCTCGAAGATTTTTGCTAACACCGATTGTATAACAATAGGTCTATAATTCTTAACATCTTCCTTCGATCCGCATTTATGCACAGGAACAACATGACCAAGCTTAAATACATCTGGAAAAATTCCTGACTTTAGAGACCTGTTAAACAAGTATTTTAAAGGATGGCAAAGCAAGACTCTACAGTATTTCAAAACATTAGGTGGTATTTGGTCAGGGCCACAACTCTTTGAACAGTCTAGCTTGCCCAATGCTTTATAAACATCTTCATCAGTGACTGCAAGTGTACTCAGACTATTACTAGTACTGAAATGGATATTGGAAGTAGACGAAGATGGAGGTGTAAATACTGAAGAGAAGTATTGTGCAAACAGATCACACATTTGCTGTGGGTGGGAAGTTAAGTGATTATTAAATGTTAACGTGCTTGGTGCTCCTTCAGCTTTGTTAGTGTACGGGATGAAATTCCAGAATAATTTGGGATTGCCAGGAATAGTACATTGCACATGTTCAACATAGTCATTGAAGCATTTTTTGGATAAGACACGGGATTGATCTCTCAATTTTGAGAACAGGACATAGTACTCATAATCAAAGGTCTGCTTATAAGCTTTGTGGAGTCTTTTCTTTTCTATGACCAATTGTATAAGCTCTGTAGAGAACCAACATGGGAATTTTGACATTCCAGTTTTTTTCAGTGGTGTATACTTGAGCACAATTGACTTCAATATGTCAGTGAATTTTATGAACAGATTGTCAGTATCGGTGGATAAGTCAAGGGATTCAAAATTGGATAGGTCCATAGAAAGAAGTTCATCAAAAACTTCTCCAAGATTACACCTTGCAAAATCAGGAACAAAAGTGCACTAGTGGTCAGGCAAGGTAGATTCTACAGGGTGAATAATATTCAATGCTGGATGCTGGATATCAATAGGCAACAAAGGGCAGGTGTCTTCCTTGACAGTGACATTGGAAGAGGCAAATACTAAATCCAATAACACACCCCTAGAATTTAAGACATGGTTACACTGTTCAACATCCAATAAACAAGCTAGCTCACAAAGCATTCGAGGAGAGGCAGAGGGAAAATGTGGTTCTTTTTTTATCCAGTCAACATGTGGGATGTTAAAATCACCAACCAGAATCACATGTGATGGTTCTACCTGTTGGTCGGCTAACACTTCTTCCACCACCTGGCAGTAGTTGGCATATACATCGAGAGGCTTACTGGGTGTTTGAATGGACATTCCCACCATTCGCCTGAAATGATTTTGGGAAGACATGTAAAACCGGAATGTGGATGGCCGAACGGGGATTCGACCCCACGGCCTCCCGAATGCGAGGCTAGAGCGTTACAGCTCACCCACCACGCTCAGCACATTATTTTCTTCTGAAAAAGATTGTTTATGGTCCAATTTATATGTTATAAGCGAAATGGTGTTTAATTTTAGCAAATGTTCCACCAGCTTCATCACAGCAGTACTAAGATATTTTTCGGGTGGCATTTATAAAATTAACTACCAACCAAATGACTTAGGCCTAATTACTTAATTACAACCACCCATGCACTGGGCTGGATTCCAACCGGACACCACTGCGACATGTAATACTTCCATGAAGAGGTCTCTGACTAATAGTCCGATTATTTACTTATCACCTTAATCAAAGATAATCTGTTGGAAATTAATTATCTAACGCTTTGGAACTCCACAACGATTGAATTGACTAGTTGACGTTTTTCTCTCTTCGCAGTGGTCTTGAGCAGTATAAATTTGTTATACCCAATACTTAATTAATATAGTGTGTCAGGATTCCCAGTAATAACATTGACAAAGGTCATTTTTTTTTTTCTAACAAAGCCAGTGTTGAGTACTCACTTATACGCAACAACGATAACCTGTGCAGATATAATTGTCCCCTTTCAGCTGAATATTTGTTGAAATTCGGAATTACTTACAATGTATCGGCAACCGTGCGATAGTGATAATGATCCATTCTAGCATATTTTATTAACAACGCAATAATTATAATTTAAGATGAAAACTTAAGATAGAAATTTATGACATAGTTGTTTTTGAAAACCATAATTTGTGCACATTTCGTCGCTGAGAGGAAATAAAATTAAAATAAAACATAGTGATTCTAATTCTGGGAACTTTTAGCAGAATTATTAGCAATCATTCTTAAATAAAGGTAAAAGGGACAACTTGTTATAAATCGAAGTTAAATGTTGAAATCTGGAAAGTTAAGAGGACGGAGAAAGTATTAACTGTTTGTATTCGATTGTTTAAGGTTCCAGTCATTAAACCAGGTAATTTTTCCTAGAGAATTAGGCTACTGGACGTCTCACAGGGTTTTCAAATAGGTTGTGGCGTTTACTGGAGACATAAAAAGATAAAAGTGTGGCACTGACCACACATTTTCCTAACTTGAAACGAAAAGGTGATTTTCAAGTCCACCAATCTTACTAACGAGGAATAAGATGAATGCATAATCTGCTACAGTAAATAATACGAAAGTAACCTGATTATTAGCACTATTAATTAGGTATACCAGTTAAATACTCGTATATTTTTTTGTTCCGTTTTAGTTACACATTTTAATCAACTATTGCTACTATTGTTTGTCTAAAAATAAGTAGTTTGGCATTCAATTTTCCATACCCTCGAGTTTGCTCTAACCTTGCATTAATAAGAAAAAAACTAGGCGAAAAATTTACATGCACATGAATATTAATGCATAACCAATCGATATAGGCCATCATAACCTACGAGATGCCATTTCTCTTTCAATGTTATTGCTTCCTTACAGCTAACGATGAGACTCTGGAAACTCCACAAATTAACTCACGTTAATTTACTTCGCAAAATTTGGTTGCATCTTCCAAAGAAGACACGGGTGTCACAGATAGGACATACATTTAATTTCCTTTGGGACCTGCAGTCTAGCATAAAATCTGAACCATGTATCGAAACTTCAGTGAATTTATGTTATTAACTGGTATCAGTCTATGGAACCAAACACTAAACTTATACTGTTACTGGAGCCCAAAATGTTACGACACGTTAACATGATAGTGATCGATCATTTAGCACCTTTGAAAGTTTTAACACTACGTACGAATACATCATTCTCATGTCGGTATGCTAAGCCACTTCGATTAAACGCAACGAATTATAGCAGCTATTATTATTACTCGTCGTACGATGCTGATTTCCTTATAAATGTAATAATCTAAAAAAAAATAATAAGTTGCAGTAATGGCATCAATAATATGCCATATTACAATCGCTTCATTCTTACACTGGTTTTCAGTTTTTACTAAACCTCTGTTAAATACAAACGAATGTTGCAAATTACGTAAAATTATCATTCAATGAAAAGGTGAGAAACAATTCTCGGGCATTTCTTCCCCTTTCATGTTTTCTGAAATCCCTAATTCGACTGTTATATTTAAGTTTAATTGCTATGTTACTTAGGTCAGAAACATTTTTTTCTGTTGCGAATATATTACATCATCCGAAGAAGCTAACATACGTTGATTTCAATCCTTCTTAAAATAGCTTCCAATAGCGTGGAAACCCAATGCTGTTTGCACAAGATCAGACCACTAGCAATCCATCAAATCACCGGCCTACGCCTCCTGACGCGAGTGTTTAGCGGAAAGCTTTCTAAGCAAACCGCCATTTGATCGAATCACGCATTTATTGATATTGCGATTTCCGTCGTAGAAACGAGATTCTGAAAGATAAACAAGGTGAAATTATGAAAAATACAGCGATTTATATCTCATTAAATACTGTCAAAAATTCAACTGCAACTGTCCACTGCTGACGTAACATGTACTGCTGAACATAATTGTAAGAACTTAGTGATAATCAGTGAGAATCACGGGTTACAACAGATATAGATAATCGTAAAAAATATTTTTCAGGAAGCGATGAAGGCAAGGTTGTAGTCAGTTCCTACTAATATTAAACATAAGAAAAATTTGAATGTTGCATAATAATTCATGAAAAAACAATAAACGTGTTTTGATTTGTTGATGACATTGTCACGATTGCTGAAAACTGCGAGAATATTGAGACATTAGTGAAGAGTATCAATATAATACTAGAGATATAGTATGAGCGACATATAAACTATGCAATTTAGCAGACGTAATAACGATACAACAGAATAAATATAAAAATAGGGTCAAAGGAAATAAGTGCATCCTGTTATTTAGGAAGTAAAATTACAACGGACGGCCAAAGCAAGGATGACCTCAAAAACAGGTTGACACTAGCAAAACTAGTCTTTAAAAAATTAAAACGAATGGTTTTAAACATTGATCTGGGATTCAGAACTTTCTATAAATGTGTGTATCAAGAATATCACCGTGGTGAATGGAAGATTGAACTTGAGAACTACCAGAATGAACAAAAATTGAAATGCTATATTAGGAGGTCAAAATAAACTGCACAGTTAAACTACGAAATGGTCTTTATTTTTTAAATGGTGTGTAAGGAAAGGAGGTTGTGAAACAATCTCACAGAAAGTAGAGACAAGTTGGTAAGTAGCATTTTAAGAGATAAAGAATGCGCTTTTTTTTGTGGCAAGATTAGTCGAAGATGTCTATATGAATCAGATAATTGAGGACGTGGTTAGTAATGGGTATGTTGAGTTGAAGAGATTATCGTAAGATGGAGGATTATTCAAGCCAGCAGGGAAACCGAATACGAGGAAAAAACTGCTTGCTACAGACAGTACTAAATGGATAAGCATGTTGTATTTAAAACGTCAAACAGAGTCCTCGACATGCACGTATCTCTTCTTCATCTAAAACTGGATCACAACGCGGACAGAGAATGGTTTGTTCTTATACAGAAATCTCCGCATTACATATATCTCCAAAGAGCTTTATCAAAAAGTAGTCTAGAAGTTGCAGTGGTAGCATTTAGTGGCTGTGGTTGTAATAAACCGCATTTGTAATTTGTATCGTCATTAAAAAACCGTAATTAACAAAGTTAATTTTTAATATTAAATTAAATATGGGCCAAACCTTTCAAACGATAACGGTTCAGTTTATGTTTCCCAGAAACACACCAGACAGGTATTATTTGTGGTAAAGGAAATTAGGATAGATTATAAAAATAGATATATGCGTAACTTTTATGTTTAAATTGTATTTTCTTATGCTGTCACTTTTTTTTAATGTCGCAACGCAAACATTACATCAGGCAATTACCTTTCTAAATTTTTAATAATTATTATGCGATAGAACGATGTTAATGAAAATAGAGTCAGCTGCGTCCAGAGTATTAGAAAACACAGAAAGTGAGTTTTATAGCTGGAAAATTATCCTTAAATTTTGTCAGTTAACAGAAAGCGGTAGAAAAAAATACAAGAGCAACGATATACCATTCGTCAAGTTACTATTATCCACTAACAAAAATAGCACTGCTTTAAAACTATCCCTGCTGTTGTACTTGTCGATGTTGATCGCAGTACCATTTTAAATCTTAATATGAAAATCATGGGAATTTATTGTGTTCCAGTATCAGCCACTCTTAGTTTCCATGCTCCACTATATGACTTCATACGTGACAAGCATTGCTGTTGACTATGACGTGACGCAGGTTCTTCTACGTAACAGATTACTCAGCTGATTATATGCAGCGCTGAGACAGGTTTTCTTATCGTACAAGTGTTTCTGAAAATAGCATTACAATACACGACATAGCGTCATTAGAATTTTACATCATCTTTGGAGTACTAGACGAGACAGTACTAACCTTACTCATATTTACCTTTGATCTTTGTGACTGCCTCTTTAGCACCGCTATAACTTTTGCAGATAATGCGATAATTATCAGAAAAATAAAATACGCAAATATTATGCAAAAATCCGGTAGGATATCAGTTTATTTCAAAATGGTGACGTGGTGTAACGGTTAGCGTTCTCGCCTCGCATTCGGGAGGACGCCGGTTCGAATCCCCGTCCGGGCATCCAGATTTTGGTTTTCCATGATTTCCCCAAATCACTCCAGGCAAATGCCGGGATGCTATCTTCAAAAGGCCATGTCCGAATTCCTTCCAATTCCTAGCCCAGCCTTTCCCGTCTCTAAAGACCTCGCTGTTAAGAGACGTTAAGCAGTTTTTTTAAAAAATGGTGACACTATCGAAAAGTAGATTAGAATACAAAAATGAAAAGCATTCTTTTTTGCCTGTACAAAAAAAATTCCGGCATTTTTTAAAATTATTTTTTCGCATTTTGCCATTCAACTTTTTCAGTGCCTGTTATAGAACTTTTCATTGCAAGGATCTGTTTTCGACAACTTTCCTTACTACCGCCGACTAACTGTGATTCATGCGTACGTGTTATAGGAAAAATTTTGTGGATGGATACGTGATTACGTTAAGAGACCAAACCTATCTTAATCTAGATGGCCAGCTAGGAAATTGTCGGAATTTGAATGCTTTGTAATGTTATTAAACTTGCAGGTTGGAAAGGTCGTCTAGTGAGTATTATTTCCGTTTAGTGTCTTTAATTTTAACAGCTGTAATGAAGAATAGATGATTTAAACGGGTTTGAACTGAACATTTGTGTATGATAAATTTCGCTGAGTAGGAAGGCGGCGTTATCTCTGGTTAACTTGATGCAGAGATCGTCGCTGGTCATGGTCATAAAGACAAAGAGTTTGTTATAAGACAGAAATCGCATGAACTGCAGTTTTGTAAAAATATTACTTGTGAGAAAGATCGGGAATAAGGATATTAATCTGTTGGATATAATGTGTGAAGTACGCAGATTATAAAAAGTACATGAATTGAGAATTATGTTGGCAATTGTGTAAATAAATGCTTTGATATGTAGAGTGGAAACAGCTTATTTGATACTAATAATAAGAGAAGACCAATTTTAACATCATAAAATTCGGTTTATATAAACGCTTATTTAACATATTCTTATTCAAGCTTTTATTTTACATACAATATGATATACAGTAGGTATAAATAAATAACACATCAGGTCTTAAGGATTTTTAGATGAATCTTAAACGGTCTAAAATGCAATTGTAAGGAGGACTAGTAACAACATATGATGGAAGAGGCATACCACTATTCCACTTCGTATTACGGCTCTGTGCAGGCTTAGCGTGGTGTCCGGGTGATGCTGCGATTACGTGCCTTCCATCTCCCTTCAACTAATTGTCGTTCCGCAGTTCTACACATCCTCCGATCTTAGAGTGGTTCAGACTACTCTTTCTGGCAGCTGTAATTTTCGAAAACCGAAGTGTAAATAACATAAAACTCGTGTAAAACAAAAATCAGTTTCTAGTCGACTATCGCGCAATTAAGGTAATATGCTTTAAATACTTTATCAGATAATGCCAGTCACTAGGCGCAAAATTCAATGCCAGATGTATTTTCAATTTACACCCATCCAAACCTCAATGCTATGCCGCTTGCATTGATAGTGCTATCGTTCAATAGGCTATTTGACAGTACTGAAAATATATTATAAATTGTGGTTATTCGCATAGATTAATGCTTCAGGAAGCTAATATTTTTAATTTTGAAAAGGAAAGTGGATTATTTTTAATAATAATAAAAAAGAGAAATAAGAATTAGAATGTTCTTACCTCTGGTCACGTGACAGTAAACGCGTCGTTTAAATGACGTCAAGTTTCTGTAAACGTTGCGGCTGCGAATGAAGCGTTTCCTACTATCCAAGTTTTCAACTATTTTTATAGTTTGTTGCAGGTTATTTCTTGTTATTAATGGAATTTCATTTTGAATACAAAATTTAGAACAATTTGTAAGAAGCTAAAGCGGAAAAATACCGAAAATAGAAGCCTTATTTGTGGGGCTAGCTATAGAAACAACCCTTGCCTTTATTCTGCAGAGCTTAAAAATGTAAAAACTCAGATTGAGAATCATTTATATTTAAAGTGAGAGTTGGAGATTAGCAGAAATCTGTTATAAGAATGACTAAAATTATAAAAGAAATTAGTTGTTTTAGGAGATATTGACAAGAAAAATGCAAGTTATAATGTAGGTATAAGGTAAACACAACAGTTAAATAACTGGATGTTGTGGGCCATTTTACTTAAATGCAGATAAAAGATTATAGATAAATTATATTTTTTTTTGTCAACGAAACTGAATCTGTTTGTTTACTTATTTACCTACCGCGTTTCACTTCATCTCACACGAAGAAAATGTGATGTCTAAGTGTTTCCTATTATCATAACGAGAAGCAACTAAGAAATAGTGTCCGGGTAGCCGCGTGGTTGAAGAGTGCTAATGGAATTGAAAACGTCCTACGTTCAAACCTTGGTTGAGATAACATTTTTTGTGTGCATTTTTTCCATTTTTTCCATTTTTGTTTGCTGTTTTTTACACTACAGATTCAAGTTATTATTGAAAGAATTAATAAATTTTTGGTTGCTAAGCGTCATGTAAGGATTTGAAACATAAATTGCTGTCACACAAGAAAACTTTTATGAAAAGATATCCTTTCTCTTTTAATTTTTAAACGTACCAGAGATACATTATCATTCAAAAAATACAGGTTCACGGCGATGAATAATGGAATTTATTTTAGCAACAGTTCCGGAACACTTTGTTTCCATTTTGTTGAACTTTTACGTGACGATACAACTGCAGGTTACCTTCCTCACATAAATGCGTCTATATATGCGGTATTTACTTTTATTTTGTAAGTAATTTTAATTTTTTTAAATTGTTTTTCGGTGTGCAAGTAACTTCCAATTTCCTTTTTGAAGTCTTCTTTGGCTATGTCTCAAATGTTTGTAATTCGCTTACTACTCAAAAAGTTGTGAAGCCTTCAGAAAAAAAACTAAATTGATGTTTTTGGGTGGATTTTCGAAAAAAAATGAATATGTGATGTAACTGACAGTAAGTAGTATCCAGATAAAACATATTCCTAAGCGAGGATCGAACCTATGGACCCCAACCTTAGTGATAATCGCCTTAAACAACGTATTGTATTTAACTCTAGGAAACTGCGGTGTAAATCATCTTCACAGAAAATGGTAAGTCACTTTGTCGCAATATCGTTTCTACTAGCAAGTTGCAGTGACTTTTTTGTGTTTCATATATTGTCGGAATACTTACGGTTTTTTGGTTGTTATTATTGCTGTGGTGGGAGATTGGTGAACTACACACAATTTATAAACCTTATTTCCAACCAATTGGTGTGCTGCAAACTGTTAAATTCAAAGAAACAAACCAGACATTATTTATTTTGGGTGAGCACTTGCTGATATGTGACGTCGCGAGTGTCGCTGGCCTGCGGCAGGCAGCAAAGGAGCGTTTTGGCGGGTTTATATACATTCTTTTAATTTTTTAACTTTGAATATTACGCAAAATAAGAACTTTCGTAAAAAAAAAATATTACCCGTTGAATAACGTGTATCAATAAACCATTTAAAATTATTTTCAAAAAGTAGTCAAATATGAGAAATCCAGTAGCATCACAATTCCCGCATGTCAGTATGTAGCTGATGACAAAGATTTCCAGTCAGAAAAAAAGATGATCATCGAGCACCATGTATACGTCAGCTGAAGGCAGCTCAGGTGGCCCAGTTATGAGTTTGCTTTCAAAACCTCGGTGTTTAAATTCCGGTGGGACCAGGAAATTTGAGATTTATGTTTGATAATAGGAGATAAGTCAGGACCTTCTGTTCCTCGGGTTTCACGTCAATCTATAAATCCAGTCGCGACAGAGGAGGAATGGGTGGCGAATCGAAACTGTGACACCATGTCGCAAGACCACAGGAGTATACTATATTATTATTATTTACTGGTAAATCAGCCTTCATCTATGCCTCCGTTAGTGGGAGCCGATAGCGTTATCGTTTAACTGCTCCGCAAATACTGTTGATATTTATTGTAGCTGCTACTTAAGCATCTTTCTCCGAAAAAAATTGAATTTCGACTCCATAATAATATGTAAGGAACAAGTATCGGCATATTAACTTTTTCAAATGTACCTCGTTCAACAATGACAGCAGACATTTAGTACGAGAGACTGTTTAACTATGTGTCAGAGACAAATACGTCTGCCACATTGATAATCTAACGCATTTCATATCACACTTTCTAAACAAAACTTAGCCTAGCTACATTCGTATTTGCAGTGACGGCTTCAAAACTACGGAAGGAGTTGGGTACGCTTGATATTGCCCACATACCAACGAGTTCGGACAAATATTACTCCCTGCAGAGACTTCAATTTACACAGCGGAAACTCTAGCCATCTGCGCAGCTACCAAGTATCGGTTAGACAAGCATTTCCCCTATGTAACTTCTTGGACCGCCACAAAATATGACCCGTAGATTTTCTGTGAGTTGTGTTCGAAGAAACAAAGTGAAAAACAATGAGATACTGTTTTCTTCATTTCTTCAGCTTCCTGATGTCGCATGATGATGAAACCCATCTTATTTTACGATTGGGACACTGGGCTGCGCTGTGTTCGAAATAGGGGTGTCCACTTAGAAAGTACATCGATTTTTTAATTCGATGTAATAAATCGGAACCCCACATCGATATTATACGATGCATCGCTTAAAAGCATCCATGTTTTTTCAACATCGAATACTTATATGTTTTTCTTAGCCCAACAAATACAACCCAACATTATTCGTCGGCAAATGTCGTTTCATTTATCTCGTACCTGTTACTTTGAGAAAATGTGAAAATAGTTAACTATTCACCATTCCCAGTTGAACGCAATTAGTTCTTCGTTTGGTCCGTGTAAACACAGAGCAACACTGTACCAACAGTGTAGTGCTGTAGTTGTAATGATGCGTTTAATTTTATGCTTTTTTATGGCTTTATACTTCGTCGACGTCGATGTGATTAGAGGCGGGAAATGACTGGGGGCAAGGAGCTGGAAGGAATTTGGCACAGGCCTTTTGAAGGAAGCATCCCGGTATTCGCCTAGAATGATTGGGGAAACCATGGAAAACCCAAACCTGGGTGCTCAGACGAATGCGAGGCAAAAGAATTACTGTTCACCCAATATTAAAAAATTATTTTTTATAATGCTGTGTGTTGGTTAATTAATATTGTATTAGCGTGATATAGCTTTGTAAAGTGAAACAAAAACTACAGATTAACAAAAATATTTTATTACGATACCAGACCATTACAATAAAAAACCAGTCATTAAATACTAAATCAGCCTAAAAATATTAATTTTAAGTCTTTAACCACTTAACACCATTTCTGTTTAGGCAAACTTTGCAGAAACAAAGTTTACTCAATCGTTTTCTTTTCATTCTATTCCGTTGCTGATTGACTATTTCAGTAAATATCGAAAATAAACGTTCGGATGGAATAGAAGTCCCGACAATAGTGAAATATTTGAAGGAAATTTTATAAAGCTTAGGAAACTGAACTTTTAGATCACTCCGGATTTCCAATTGATTCTCATTGAGTCTTCCTATTGAAATACGCAAGTAAATAGATAATTCATCAGAAATTGCATTCTCAGACTGTGTTAATTTCCAGCTCTTGTTTACTAATTTGTGATAATCTTCCCATAAAGAAAAGCTCTCTTCTGGATTTTCAGATTGGTCTGAATCAAGTTCCGACATTTCAAAATTTTGTGTATTATTTGTCATTAAGTCTTTGACTGCTGTAGAGTAAGAAAGTGCATCGCTGAAGTGCATTTTTTTAAACCTCGGATCAAATACAGTGGCTATGGAGTCACTCTCTCTGTAGCACCCATTCTTTTATGAATTTCTTTAAGCACAAACGATTTCGATTAACGAACTCTCCTTGCTGCTAGTGCAGTACCTATCACCAGACACCTCTTTGGTTGCAGCTTC
This sequence comes from Vandiemenella viatica, assembly GCA_031002005.1. Taxonomy (NCBI): domain Eukaryota; kingdom Metazoa; phylum Arthropoda; class Insecta; order Orthoptera; family Morabidae; genus Vandiemenella; species Vandiemenella viatica. Next base: position 187,714,599 of record CM061919.1, read on the forward strand.
GAGAGGACGTAATAATTGTAAAACAGAAGAGAGAATTGACAGTTATGACGCATTGGGCATAAGTGGTGAATTTTTATGGCGAATAGTTATATTATTGACGTTAATTCTAAAAACCTCTCAATCATATAGAATGTACTGTTCCATCTTACCGGAACTTCTTGAATCGTTGGCAAACATTAGGAGCGAGCTGAAGAAATTAATTTAATTCGTTCATTCTTACGGACAGGATAGCAAACCGCAAGAAATATTCATCTTCACCGTTGTTTTGTGCTGCTAGTTGCTCACAGATGTCACTTCCTATTAATGACAGCTACTTCAAATTGAAATAACTTAATTTAATCTTGAATAAATGTACTAATCTTAAAATTTATTTCTATTGTTCTTTGTTATTACTAAGCCACAGTTTCTTTTTTAATTTATTAGATGTTTTTATTTTTAAAAAATCGATGCATGGAATAGAAAAATTCTTTGTCAAAACATCGAATCAAACCGATGTATCGTACGGCAAACATCGAATGGATACGATGCATCGATGTTTAATGAATATCTCTAGTTCCAAACCCTAAAAAAATCCATAGAGCTGTTTCTCGCAATCGAAATATTAATTATTTTGTATATAATTCTTAGTAGCAATCGCAATTTACCATGGACATCTAAAACATTTGCGCATCGTTGTTGATATTGTTGTGAGAATTTATTGTTTATTCGCTATTGTTGTGACACATTCGTAGTTGTCAGACTGTTATCTAGAACAATTAGTGAATTACGTATTGTGAGACGTCGCGGAAAAAGACTAGGTTTTCCGTAGTGTGTTTTACACATCTGAGGCAAAAGTTGCCTCCTGCCGGCCAACGGATTTCGCCTACTGGCGGACACCCCCTGCCCACGGACTCTGCCTGACCTCGGACTTCGCCTGACATCGGACTTCACCTGCCCTCGGGCTTTACGTGCCCTCGGGCTTCGCCTGCCCACTGACTTCGCGTGCCCACTGACTTCGCGTGCCCACTGACTTCGCGTGCCCACGGACTTCGCGTGCCCACGGACTTCGCGTGCCCACGGACTTCGCCTGCTCACCGACTTCGCGTGCTCACCGACTTCGCCTGCTCACCGACTTCGCCTGCTCACGGACTTCGCCTGCTCACGGACTTCGCCTGCCAACTGGTAACGCCTGCTCCCCAACTGCTGCACATCCACCGGACACACCAATGTACGGTAACGCTATGGACCTTTCAGACACCAACCCTACCATCCTTCCACCCACTGTCACTACTAGCCCCCACTTCTACACCATGGCTACATCTTCAGTTATTACTACAACCACCATCAGCACCACCACCACCACCTCCTCATCAATCATCTGCCCCGCTGCATCTGAAGGCATTCATCAAAATCTTCCACAGATAGTTCAGAAACCACCACGTGGCACCAGCTATCTTCAAACTGCCAGAAATAATGCAAAACCCTACGAACAGATCAAAAGTGGCTCATTACCATCGCCACAAACCTCCTTATCCAATAGTGCAACAACCGCATACGAAGTTATGGACACTTCATCATCACCTCCATCCACGTCACAGACTATTCATACATACCTACTAAAAGGGACCTTCCCTGAATATATGAACAGTAAAACCCTAAGCAAATTCATCAAACGACATATACCCAACATTTCTATCCATCAACTTATCCCCACTAAAAACGGTATGATCATCAAGAGTAATGAACCAGACTTCCCTAAATTACTTAAAAACAAAATTGGACTACCTTCATTTGGCGACAACGCCAACTTAACAACTGTCACCTCATCCCCACCAAAACAACCAACCCCACCTAGAAGACCTCCTACACTCACAGCCGTCATCCGAGGAGTAGACCCAACAATAACTGAAGAAGAGGTAGTCGCCGAACTCAACTCGAACGACGAATTACATGTTCGAAAAGCCCTCCGAATCAAGAACAGCTTAGGACCCACTTACATGATCAGAGTACTAACTGAAGACGCATCAACAATTGATCAACTGCTTAGAAATGGAGCCATAATCTACCATCAAAAACATAGAGTGGAACCATCAAAAACCCCTTCCCCCCAACCCACACTGTGTGCACGTTGTCTACAATACAATGACCACCTAACGGCAAACTGCAAGAACACCCCTATCTGTCCACACTGCAAAGAGAACCACTTCTTAAAAGCTTGCCCAAACCTTCAGAAAACTCCCACCTGCAATACTTGTGACCAAAACCATCCTACCTATTCCATTAAATGCAAATCAAAGCCAGCGCCTACCAAAGCAGAACTCACAGTACCCCTCCGACCCATTGATCCTCCCACACCACCCACCAACTCCATCCGTCCTCCACCGACCATAGAAGATATCCTAAGATTCATGACAATCACATTACAAAACCTAAATCCCTTCTCCCGTGAACACACCCTGGCGCAAATTTCAATTGCAGCAAAAGCAGTATTTGGAATACAAATAAACGCCACCTACTCTCACAATAACGCCCACTTCCAATTTCTGCCCCTAGAAACCCTCGTCTAAACCCACCAACTCCACAACTAGAACTATTCCTAATATGCCACTTTCCCACAATATACTTTTCAATAATATCCGATCACTCCCAACGAACAAAAACCTCCTCCTGCATACCCTCGCTACACACGACATCCATTGCTTTATGCTCAATGAAACCTTCCTCCAACCCCACCATCACATCCGTATGTCACCCTACCAGCTCACCCGAACCGACAACCCAGCGCCTATAGCACGCGGGGGAGTGGCCATTGGCTATAAGCATCATATCCCCATCAAAATACACCCACCACTCAACCATCCATCTGAACATATCATTGCCACAGTCTTTCTCAAATCCCTCACAGTCACCCTTGTCACCATATACATTCGACCCGGTGTTCCCCTCCCTTTAAATTTTATATCATATATAGATAAACATTACAGCTCATACATCATCATGGCAGATATCAATATCCATAGCCGCACCCAGCAAGAACTTCATCAATTTCATAACATCCTAACCGCCATGAGAGGTGACATCATTAACATCCCATTACCCACACGTCCCGAATCAAACACAACCCCTGACGTAGTTATAGCTTCTCCCAATATACTAACCCGCTCCACCCTTCATGTCCTCGATCCAATCGGCAGTGATCACCTCCCCATTATGCTTTCCATCCAGTACAATGCCCCCCACACCCCGCACCCACCCAACCCCACACCCCATAAATATATTCAAAACTACAATAAAACCAACTGGAAAGACTACAGGAAATACATAGACGACCAGATAGCGACAGACAACCCAAATATCATAGACGCAGACAGCCTACTTAGAACCGCCGAATACCTCCAACGTACAATCACAGACGCTACTGCCGCTCATATCCCCTTGACTCCTATCACCCCTCACAAACCATCACTATCCAGACGAGCCCTTCAACTTCTTCATATCTCACGTCGCCTCTTCCGCACCTACCTAAGAACCCATGACCGTCAGCTACTCACCCTCCACCGACAACTCCAGCGAACAGTCCGCAACTGTATCGCCGCTCAGAAAAGACGCACATGGAGGGACACCTGCAACCAACTAAGCCAAAAATATTCGCAAAACTCCTCCCAATACTGGTCCACCTTCCGCCGCTTAACTGGTCTCAAACCCGCCCCCAACTACCCCCTCCTCCACAACAACCTTCCTGTCCCCGACAACACTCAAAAAGCCAACCTCTTCGCCAACCTACTTGAAACCATCCACACTGTCCCAAACGACCCCAAATTCGACTACACAGACTCCCATATCATCGAACAGCGTGCCAACCCTACATCACCTCCCCTCCTACCCGACTTCAACTACATTCAAACCGTCAGCCGTACTGGACTTAACACCCCTATCACAGCTAATGACATCCTATCCGTCCTCAGCACGAAGAAAAATACTGCCCCGGGCCCAGATTCAATCACTTATCGCCACATTAAAGAAGCACCCCGCTCTTTCCATCAACTTCTAGCTCATCTATATACAAACGTACTATACTCTGGCATCTATCCCCCAAAATGGAAATCTTCAAAAATCCTTATGTTCCCCAAACCTAACAAACCCACATCAGATCCGAACTCATACCGCCCCATCAGCCTCACCTCCGTCTTCAGCAAAACATTTGAAACCATACTATCACGACGTATCCACAAACATCTATCACAACACTCTCTCCTATCCCCCGCCCAGTGTGGCTTCCGTCCAAACCTATCGACCCAAGATCAACTCCTCAGACTTATGCACCTTCTGACCACCCACATCAACACCCACAGATCAGCAATACTTATACTATTAGATATTGAAAAGGCTTTTGATCGAGTATGGCACGCTGGCCTCATTTTCAAATTGCAAACCTTCGCCCTTCCTATCACCTACATTCGCACAATAGCTTCCTTCCTCACCAACCGTACCTCTTTCGTTTCCATAAACAACATTCTCTCCCGCATCTTCACCATGACCGCAGGTGTCCCCCAAGGGTCTGTCCTGTCGCCCCTCTTATACATCATGTACATAACCGATATACCCATTCCCGCACCACCTACATATATCCTTAAGTACGCCGATGACACCGCCTACCTCGCCGTTCATAAAACCCTTCAACAGTCGGAGAAAGCCCTACAGATCATACTAGACTGCTTTGTCAAATGGTGCAACCGCTGGCGACTAATAATTAATCCCAATAAAACACAAGCCATTATTTTTGGAAAAACTAGTAAAAGATACAGGCTCGCTGATTTTAACATAACCATATACAATCATCCCATCCAGCTACAACCCACAGTTACATACCTAGGAATCACCCTCGACCGACATCTTACATGGACACCTCATCTTAGAACCATCAACTCCAAAGCCCAAACCCGCCTAAACCTTTTAAAATTACTTACTGGAACATCCTGGGGACTACATAGCCAGGTCATCATAAATACATACAAAGCATTTCTTCGCCCCATCCTAACTTATGGTCACCTCTCATGGCTCTCCGCCCCTGATCACTTCTACAATAGACTCCAAATAATAGAACGCCACGCCCTCCGAATCGCCTACCGAATAAGACTACCTTCTCCTACCCAACAGCTTTATACCAGAATGCGTTTTCCTCACATACTGATCCACATAGAATCCCTCCGGCTAAAATATGCTATCAATAGCCTTCTAAACAAAAATCCTATAACTCACCGCCTACTTAAAGAACCACTTCATCTCCCCTCCTGTTACAAACAGATCCCACCAACACTGCACCTCCAAAATATCCTTTATATAACCCAGCACAGAGACCGACCACCTACAATACCTCAACAAGAGAAGAGAACAAAAATTTACCCCACTCTGTGAATGACATCAAAATCGCCTACTACTAGCCACAAATCTGCAAGAAAAGCAAACAAAATATTGTACAAAACTACAACTTTGATCATGTAACAACTTAATGCAAATCAACTGTATAATTTTTGTAAAAGTGTAAACATTCCTTTACGAAAATCTATTGTAAACTATATTATCATTTGGCTGAAGAGCACGACATGTGTGCTGCCAGCCCGCTTCCCCCATTAAGGGGGATGAATGAAATGACAATAAATATATATATATATATATATATATATATATATATATATATCGCAATTTACAATTAATGATAAAATCCTGATGAGACTATTAGCTCTTTATTGATAAATTAAAAGTGATTAACTTTTCCATTACGATCTTATGTTTGGTTTGGGGGAATTATCTATAATGTAAATGGAAACATTTTTTTCCTCGTTTGAATATTAGAAATTATGTTATGAACAATGTTTAGTATTTATTGTTTAATTACGGACTACAGAGTACAGAGTATGGTCTATATTACGTAAAATATTATGTTCCCAACATCTGGATATTGTGGGCCATTGCGGTAGGATCAATTTTTTATGAATAATTTTCATGCCAATGCAACTGAATATATTGTTTTTATTTTCCGAACGCGTTTCGCTTCATTCCCTAAAGCATCTTCAACGGTTCTGTCTGTTAATTAAATTTGTTCTGTGTTACAATTTTACATATCAAAATTATGATATATGCAGATATAAGCTTTACACATGAAAATTAAGATACATACAGATATAAGCTTACTTACATTTTACATGTTCACATTGGCTTATAATGGTGCCGTGTTTCAGCATCAGTTGTATCTGTAATAGCAGTATTTTGCATTACAGTTGTTTCGTGTCACTTTCACTGCACTGTAGATATTGTGATGTTTTTATTCGGTGGGTGGCGCGCTTATGAATAATTTTCTGTGCTTTGTTCGATGTGTTTAATGTATTATTACTATTGGCTGTGTCTTTTTGAGGTAGATGGTTGTGTTTCTTATTTCGTTTTAAGTACTGTGTATAGTGTTGGGTCCTTCAGGTTCGTATATTCATTTATTATGTTCTTTTATTCTGCCAGTGATTTGGGGATGTGGTAGTTTTCCTGAAATGTTAGTAGTTGTGGTTTGCTGTTATTAATGTTTAGTATTTGCATGTCTGTCACTATGTTTGTGGGCTGGTGATTATGTTCTAGTAGGTGTTCTGCGAATGTTGAGTGGTTGTTGTATTTTAGTGCTACTAGAACATAACCACCAGCCCACAAACATAACAAACGACATGCAAATACTAACCATTAATAATAGCAAACCGCAACTACTAAAGTTTCAGGAAAACTACCACATACAAAAACCACTGGCCGAAGAAAAGAACATTATAAATGAATACACAAACCTGACGGACCCAACACAATACACAGTACTTAAAACGAAATAAGAAACACAACCATCTACCTCAAAAAGACACAGCCAATAATAATAATACACTAAACACATCGAACTAAGCACAGAAACATTCATAAGCGCGCCACCCACCGAATAAAAACAGAAGCCAAATGATAAACAAACCTGCAGCTCAACGATGTCACTACACACTAAACCAATGTAAGCCTTCACAATTTCTATAATGCAGTGAAAGTGACATGAAACAACTGTAATGCAAAATACTGCTATTACAGATACAACTGATGCCTGAAACACGGCACAGTTATAAGCCAATCGGAGCATGGAAAAATGTAAGTAAGCTTGTATCTGTATGTATCTTAATTTTCATATGTAAAGTTTATATCTGCATATATCATAAATATATAAAATTGTAACACAGAACAAATTTAATTAACAGTTCAGAACCGCTGAAGATGCTTCAGGGAATGAAGTAAAACGCGTTCGGAAAATAAAAACAATATATTCAATTGCATTGGCGTGAAAATTATTCATAAAAAATTGATTACGTTCCTAGGTAATAGTGTTATTAAAGCGGATTCTCAAATTCAGCGAAAAAAATTGAAACGTACTCTTCAACATTTTAGAGCAATTGGGCCGCGTGTCACACTCTTGTAACTGAAATCGAGTGCTAGCATGTGGTCATGAACATCGTTTCCCACATGCACCACTCCTAATTCTTACCCCATTATCTTTCCGCGCATTATTACCAATATACGCCTTGTACACTCCATGACTCTCTTCACCTATCCTCCTATCTTCCAATTAAACCCGTTCAATATCCTTTATTATATGGGTTACTGACTGCTTTCTGCAGTAATTTCCAAACGCTATACTGGCTTGCCAGTAATGCGTTACTGTTTCCTGGGATGACATATCAGTCAGATTGTGCAAAATAAGAGTGATAGAATTTTTCAGCGGCGGCAAAATTTATTGTCAAAGTGTGTACAAGGCGTATACTGATGGCGAGGCATGAAAAGATATTGATATAAGTGACTAAGTATTAGGAGCAGTGAATGGAATGGAAAAGATTATCTTTTTTTTTACTGCTTAACGTCTCTTTATAGTGAGCTCTTTAGAGAAGGGAAAGGATGGGGGGGCAAGGAATGGGAAGGAATTCAACCATGGCATTTTAAAGGAAGCATCCCGGCATTTGCCTGGAGTGATTTGGGAAACCATGGAAAACCCAAATCTGGATGCCCGGACGGGGATTCGAACCGGCGTCCTCCCAAATGCGAGGCCAGAGCGTTAACCGTTACACTACGCCGCTCGGTAAGATGATCATGACCACAAGCAGGCACTCGATGTTGGCACCAGGATGTGGGAAGATTTTCCATCGTAGGTAAGGAGGGATCAAGGACTTGAATAAGTTACCAACAGAAATGATGAATAATTTACCAAAAACTCTGGAAGAATTTAAAGTTGAAATTTCTAGGGGGCAAAAGCGGGTGGGTACTGGAAAGGGGGAAAATGGGTGTGTAGGTAAATTACCACTGAAGCGTGCGTTCCATCGTATTTAAATTAAAAATTACAAAAATAATTTAAATCACTAAATTGTGTATATTCTGTTTTGGGTCAATCTAAAGTTTACAACTTAACGGTTTACACGCTAGAAGACTGAGACAGAACAAGATACAGGGTAGGTACAACAATGGGGCTCCATTTCCTACGGACAAGGAACCATAAAATATGGGAAATATATTCTCTTATCGCTATGGTCAGAATAATCGCACCGTAGGATGGTATATGCTTCAGGTTGCAAAAGAAACTTCTCAAAGTATGTAACACCGTGAACTTCCGTACAATTATCCTGTGAACTGGGTATATTGCAGTACATTGGGAAATAATGATCAAGGATTAATCTTCTCCACAACCGCGATACGACTTAAACGTAGTGGCAAGGTCTATGAAAACATAAAATTAAATTATCTCTCATTAATAGCTACGAAATGTAGGTCTATTGAGGTTAAAAACTTAAACAAAAGCGTATAGAGGAAATTTTGTTAAGAAAAAATTTCTCCTCAATGTCGTAAAATATGAAATTTTATCTGCTCTGTCACCCATCTACATGGCAGACTTGTAGACCTAACAGTCTACAGAAAGCAAAAAACTCTTGTAATTCAAGAAACAATGTACATTCCCAATTTTACTCGAACTTGGAGTGTATAAATTATGAAGCCTCTCTCTGAATGGCGAGAAACTCATTTTCTTTTAGAAGTTTAAATATTACGAAGTCTTGAAGCATTCATTCAGAACATATACTGAGCCTAGACACGGAAGGTGAGTGGCGTACAGGGAAAGCCGTATTAAACGCTTTGTAAACAGTGAGGTTTCCGTCTACCACCTTGCAGAGAGTAGCAGAGCAGATTTCTAAAATTTTGTAACAAATTGCAACGTTGTTCCTCACTACATCTTAATTCTGGCTAGCTCTTAATCTTTACTTAAAGACGCAGTTGATAAATTCTGAACATCTTGTAAAATTAGTTCCACCATTTTTTATTAAGACAACAACTTAAGCAACAGATTTGAGCTCATTGCTCAAGTATAATGAGATGTAAGATTCATGTATCTTTTTCATTAATAAGTCTTTCAGGATTTAACAATCGATCACACATAAGCGAAATACATGCTTCCACTTTTGAGCATAGTTCTTTCATTAAATAAAAAAAAAAAGACTTTTGAATATCATTAAAATCACTGATATTGAAAACTCAAGTTAACTTATTCTATGAAAAGATGGAAATTTTCACATTTGGTGAACAGAAAACTGACCAGGTCTGTTTTTTTTTTTATTTTTGCTTTAATATCACTTCAGTAAACAACGGAATCAGCATAAAATCATGTCTAGATAAGAGGAGATTTAAATACTCTTTAGATTTGAGAACTCCTAACATAAAAAGTTCAACTTACATATCTCATTTGAAAATTTGTTTTTGAAACCTACTTTTTCACCAGATCATTCCACTCCTACTATTATATTTTCAGTAACGATTTAGAACTTTGTTTTAAACGGATTTTTCAATAATTTTATAAATGCCATCATAGAAAAGGATTTAAGAACTAAAACTATTGAATGACTGGTAACATTGGGCATTTAAATTCACCCTTCGGCAATTAAGATTTATGTTTTCAACATATTCCCTTAATCACATTAGGAGAATAGAGAAACGATTACTTCTTAAATACAGTCGCAAAATCCATTTTCTCTCTTAGTCAACTAATCTTACGAATGTCTTTGCCAAATATGCCACACATAATAATAACCAACTGAAAAATAACAAAAAAGCAATTTCTCATTTTAGTGATAAAGCAGTTACTCTGTTGTTTAACCATTTTAGTCCATACAAGAATAAAATAACACTTTATTAAAATCACTCATTTCCGAAGCCAGGCTCGAACCGTCTATCCTCGGAGTGCAAGAGCTAGACGTTAACTACATCCGGGTCAGAACTCTGAAAGCGCCAGCAGGTAAGAACTGCTCAAGATAGCAGCTAACAGCCACGCGTTTGACTGTACTGCATTAACTTTCCTCATTAATAAATATCGTGTTTATTCTTTCAAAGTTTAAGTCACTTTGCAGTACGCAATAATGGAAAAAATCTCCATGAATAATAGTTTGCATTAAAAAAACAGCTTGTTTAATTTCCGCATTCCGGTATTTATATATACCGTACCTTTGTATGTAGTGTTCCAATTTACTATGTGACTGCAAAAGAATATTTTCGCTTACAACTTAGAAAATCCTTTGAAAGCTTTCTGATGGGAGAGCTTATCGTAAAGAAAAGGATAAGATGTTGGTCCTAAAATGTATTTCCATGTAATGAAAAACGCACAATTTGCGAAATGTACATCAATAATATTATTATTGTTCATCAAGTATTTTAATTTGATTTATTTCCTTACTAATCCAAATCTTGAACTCCATATCTACGGAGCTCCTAATTATAAACATCTCATCCCGTTTAAAATCCATGGCTTTTATGTTAATAGGTAAAGCTCTAAACAGAATTCTGTGCATATGCAAATGCACGTCCTATTTTTGACCCAGGACTCAAACCCATTACCTGCAATTGTTAGCTGAAATGAGCTGGGAACAACATTATATTCTACCTTTATTTCCTCTTTCAAACCACACAGGAAACTGCCCTGTACGAAGCACTTTATAGCGGTTTTGAGCTACTCCACAATGTTATTTCTTATTCTTATTTTTTAATGTTTCGTTTGTTTCAAGCGGTTGTCCTTATTAGTGGTGAGTGAAAATAAGTTTTGCGAAGCTAAAATTCACTTATTTACTAGTTCTGTAGTTTTGGTCGTCGCAGATTGCTTTTACGCCTTCTTAAGTTATACTGTAGATCAGCGGTTCCCAACCTATGGGTCGCGACCCACTGGTGGGTCGCGGCGTGTGTTTTGGTGGGTCGCGGAAAAATCGAAGTTTTTGCCACAAAAATATATCTTATTGTTTTTGAAAAAAAAAATATTTGTGTAGAAAGTGACTTAAAATTAACACTAACCAGTGTTAACCCTATATCGATGCCCTTATCAGTAAACGCCAATGCCAGAAATCTCAATGATTGTAAAATTCTGTTTTTATAATAATTAGAAGTATTTTTAATTATCTTTTTAATAAATTGGGAGGCTGCTGCACAAAGCATCACTTCATCTAGTTGATGGCTGAAATTCTAGGACTAGTTAAAAGTCGAATTGCAAATTAAAATCCCACTGATGTCTCAAGTCATATTTTGGTGGAAAACGCCTACAAAACGCATTTTAGTGGGTGACTGATAAGTTCACCATTGTGTTTTCCTGCTCCCAGTCTTCCACATTTTCATACATTTGAGTGCAGTATAACACAATTATAAACCTACCAATCAACCACTAAAATCAGGTCTGCAGGTGATTTCAACCAAAAAGCGACTTGGCAGACCAGTTTCATTTTAATATGCTGATCGAATTACTTCTAATCGTGGAATTTCAGCAGTCAACTAAATACGGTGATGGTATGTGCAACCGCCTGCCGGTCTATAATATGTTTGCTGATTTATGTGTTATCAATTCTTGTTTTTGTTGATAGTATATCCTTTGAACGAAAATGTGCCTTTTCGTAGGATAGAATAGTTGATAGTGTATCGAGGTCATACAACATTTCCCATTCTGACATTAGATAGACTCTTATATTAGGTGGATCGCGAAATTTTTTTTTTACTTACAAGTGGGTCGTGTGCCAATAAAGTTTGGGAACCGCTGCTGTAGATAACAATTATTTTTTCCCACTTTTGCATGCTATGTGTGATCACGAAATATATTTGAAGTAAGAAACCAAAAAAACTATGTCTTAGAACAAGCAGTTTGAAAAGTCAATGACGGTAAAAATGTCTAATCAGTAATATCGTATCAATTAATTTAGACAACTTCGTACCATATTAGCAAACTGAAATACGCTGTAATACAGTGTAAATATTGTATTTTTTTGTATTTTTAGTTATTCTCTGCTGTTGAATTTCCATATAACAGATGAAAGGTTTTCTGTCCTAGCACCTGCTCAAAATTAATATTTTGTGTAAATATGATATCTTTTATATTGTTTATGGATACCTGGATACCGTCATATGTTTTAGAAATGTAAAAAAAAAAAAAAAAAAAAAAAAAAAAATGTGCATTCAGTGCTTGCGAAACATTTTTATTACCGAAATATAATATTTTTAAAACGAATCACCTGAGAAAGTAAGTTTCCTGTGATTTGGATCAGTGTCAGTTTTGGATAGTAGCCTGTGTATAACGGCTTGAATAAACTACAAGAAAAAAATTCAACGAGGAGTGATTCAGGTCGTTCGGATACATATGAGGATGATAGTAAATTACTGTCAGTGAAAATTGCAACGTCAAGAAGGAGACATGTGATTGCAATGAAAATTGTTCCGCAGATTGCATACATTAGAGATACGGAACTGTAACATGCATTTTTACAGTGAGACTTCAGAACGGTGTAAAGCTAAAATCAGAGAGTATAGCCATAGTGGCATATAATCTAAGAGAGCCTCTGTATGCTGCTGATTAACATACTGCCACGTGGTTTGTAGGCTTGTTCCATCGACAATGGTTGCAAGGAGGACAATTTGCCGGACATGTTTGATGGGTGACGTCAGACGAACGTGTAGGACAGGGAAGCAGTGGTAACCGTCGTTCTTAGAAGTAGTCTTGCATATTCCTCGACATAAGTGTGAGGGCATTGTCCTGTTGAAATATAGGACGTGGAGCTGCTTGTCATAGGGTCACTAAAAACCACAACTATGGAAGTTGCCGTTCATGTTGCCCTCAGTATATAGGAGGCGATTTCGCATGTTATGGCCACTTGGTGTTTGTCCACTATGCATCTCAACAACGTAGTTTTCCCGGCTGTGTTTGCTCGTTTAAGCGTGCAGCACCTACGCAGCAATCACTGTAGGAGATGCTGAACGTAGAGTAATCCGAGAGCACTGTATTTTTGCACTTAGCACGCCACTGATGGTGTTCACGTGACCATTGCAGTCTGAGGCGTAGTGTTTACCGGTCAGTGGACGACGACTCAATGGCATGTGACCACCTGTCCAACCCTTAGCAGACCGACGACGCAAATATGTAAATACCCATTGCAATGTTCCAACGCCGAGACAACACTGTGGACGAAGCTGTTCTGTCGGTTACGGCCATGTGAACAACATGGCGGTCATCCCGCGTTGAAGTCACATTATGTGGTCCAGTACCCACTCGTCGCTGTGTATGACCCTCTCCTACCCATTAGTTCCACACAAGCATCACTGCCGTAGCATCGTGCCTTCTCCGTGCTGCGGTGTCATAGTACGACAAACCCTCTGTCCTGAGATCACTCAATCTACTACGATTGAACTCACTCACTTGCTGATACTGCATCCTTTGACGTCAACGTGGCATAACAGCACTCGATTGCACATTTTCACTTCGGGTCTACAAATTTTAAAACTCTATAAGAACCTATAAATATTGTGTTCAAATATGGTGTGTTTGAAGAGCTGTTTTCCAGAATATAGTGTTTGCAACTACAGTGACTGTATGTCTAATCCTTAGTAATAACCCTCGAGTCCATGCTGTGATTGCGCAAGACGCTCAGCTCAATCAACGTCGCTGTCATCGTCTGAAGATTGATTAGTCTTAAACGTCGCTGGAAATTGCTGTACCTACTCGCCTGGAACACAAAGAACTTTCCAGACATTCATAATATCTCGTTAAACATTTTTTTGTGCAGATGAAGAAAAGTAGTAATATTGAATGCATTTATGCTTGCAACGATCGTAACAATATTCATAAAATTTCTTCGCAGTTATTTGGGTAATTTTGTTATTAATCCCAAAGTTTCGGCTACTTTCTGTCGTCATCTTGAAAGTGAAAAAAACTTGTTGAAGGCCACAAGCACGATGGCAGAAACGTTAGGTTTAAATATATCGACGCGACTCCACCCGGAGACCCAAGATAATACTGTTGATTCTTGTCAAAAAAATTGACGTTCCGGTCCATGCCTAGCTTGGGAGTAAACTGTATAGTCATAGCCAGATGGTATGTTATATTTCGCACCATTGCCATCTGAATAGCACAGTGTGGTCACACTTTTGATGTATTTTATTGAACCCGTGAAACCTTTGCTTAAATTATTAGGGAATTGAATAATTTTACTTGACTCCATCACCTTCGATCCAAAACCCTTTTGAATTGAGAATTGTTTTGTCTATCTCAAAGTATTTTATTAATATCCTCTACCTGATGGTGGGTAGTGACCAGCTTATGGTGTGATGGCCATGTTGCAACTAGCTTAGGGATACATTCCACTCTGTTCCATTTGTGTGAACCTTAAGATCTTTTGCAGTTTTTAGGATGGTACTGATTTTATTTCCACTGTTGTATGTTGGCGTAGATATTATTCTGACATTTTTTCCAGTACTTTCAGTCACACTGGAAGCTGTTACCCGCGACTTTGTACGTGTGGAATTTGAATTCTTGTGGTAGTATTGTATTTAAAAAGCTGTAAGATACGTAAAAGGTGTCCCAAAAAGTATAGAGTCAAGACAATATGACAGGGAAGTCATCACTTTACCATTTTACCATTGAGCCTGTCTCATGAGGAGGCGCTAATAACCTAGATGTTGACGCGCCCTAACAACAACAACAACAACTCATGAAGAGAACCAGTTTACAACATGTTTGAAAATAGCAACAAACTAATGGGAGGGGAGGAGTTATATACCACAGGTCCTCCGGCAAATTTTTGTTTGTGGTTTAAAGTTAAGTCACTTTTTGGCGACATCTTGTGTTAATACAGTTTTATGCACAACGTTTTTGGTTTTGCGGTCCTTCGCTAAGATATATAGCATCTGGGGGTTGGAAAGTCGCGAGCTAGGTACGTATGACTGCTCATGGAGAGAAAACACGTCATTTCTAAGTGAACCCCTGTTACTTTCAGTGTCTGTCCCTGGGCTCTATTGATTGTCATCGCAACGGCTAATTTTAGTGGGAACTGTAATCTTTTAAACTGTAATGGTTAGGTCTGTTGGAATTATTGAGTTTTGAGGAATCAACACATAATCACCTTTTGCCATTTCAGTCATGATCACGGCTTACCTGCTTGTAGGTAAACACAGCCTAGTGCCGCACAAATTCACATCTATTCTGTAATATATAATAAATAGTGTCTGTACGTGTAATTTATGAACAAATGATATAATACAAACTGACTGCGAGAGAAACAAAGTTTGGACGACCGATATAACGTTAAAGAGACTTACACATGCCATCCATCTGTCTTTCACTGTTCGTTAGTTTTCAAAATATCTTGACATAATATGTTATTGATACTGAAAAAACATCTTATGACCATCCTAATAACAGTTAGAATTTTCTTGTCATATTTCATCAAGATCGATTTAGCCGTTTAGTCGTGAGAACATAACAGACAGAGTTACTTCCGCATTTATTATATTTAGTGTAGATGTCTGCAAGCCGTGGGAAGCGGCAACTTCGAAGGCGACCACCTCCAACACCGGATCTCCTCTCACAAGGGACCGCTTGTATCTGCCGGTGTTCCCGAAATCAAAGCGGCCTTTTGACGCGTCCTGGCTGTGGGTTGGGAGCCTATCTCCGGACCCATCACCCGCAGAGCAGACGAGACGAGCACTTATTGGTTAGGCACGTGCTCAGAGACCACAACGAGCGCCAGAGAGCTCTACAGCCACGTCAGCGATATCGACAACGGTGCGTTGAAAGTGGGGGCAAAAATCAACACGGCATGGGGTACAAAGAAGCTTCAGAAAACATATTTACTATAATAAAAGATGCTTTATCTGCCTTATTTTTAAACAGTGCACACTGGTCAGAAGTGAACACTTTATAGGGTGTTAATACGAAATTTGATTCCCTTTTAAGTATATTTCTACTACTTTTTGAAGAATGATTTAAAACAAGAACGTTGACGGTATGTCAAACAGTAAACTGAGTTTCGAGTGGATTACCACTGGTATTTAGAGTAACAAAAAGAAGCCTTTACATAAAAGTAAGAGAATTCACTGGAAGCTCACTGTAGGGGTGTTCCAGAGTACATATCTCCAGTGTTACTATGCTATGCTACTGTCTATATGTATATGCATGGGAAGAGACATACGGATTATAAGGGGAAACCGCATAGGCTTAATCTCCCGCATTAGCTTGGAATGACCTAGGATACCTCAGAAATCCCAATTTAAGATGGTCGATAAGCAAAATGGTTCTGTTTAATTAAAGGCTTACGAAAGTGAAGTTTACAGCCTAGAGACAGTGCAAGAGACTGTATAATATTCGCCTATGCTTTTTAAGAAGGAACTCAAATGACGTTAGCCTATAGTAATTTCGAGAAACCGTTAAAAATGAAAAATAAATTGAAGGGACCAAAAATCGAACCCAGCTGCCGGACCAGATTGTTAGTTGCAAACCCGATAAGTTTGGCCCGTGGATTCTTCTTAGAAACTAAAGGTGCCGGGTGCTGAGGTATCTTCAAGAGCTGAAACCATCAGAATGTGGTTCTAACTACATCTTCCATCAACGCTAACTCCTTGCCATGGAAGAGAATTTATATTCACCATTACGATATTACAAAACTTATTAATAGTTATTCTCTGGTATTGTATGTATTGTCATAAGCTAAATAAATAAAATAGTGGGGCAGTGCGCTCAGATACTCCCAACAACATTCTTACAAATCGACACTTCCTAGAGCAACAATGTCCAGCCAATAAATACCTGAGCTACTCAAACACGCGATATCTCCAGGATAAAAGATATTTCCCTAATTATACAGCGATTCTAACCTCTTACGTGAAATTAATACAAACATTACGTTACTAATATCGCTAGTAATTGTCTCAAACCACTATCCAAACACCAATAAGTATATTAAAATTATGTTTCAGCAATGTTTCAGGCCCAAAATTAAAAGCGGTGGTCGTTAATTTCAACTGCAGCCTATATCAAAAGAAAAAGTTGCATATTGCACTTACTGTCTTTTTACAAATAAGTACCTTCATAACTATCGTTAAATGGTAACATCGCTTGTTGCTTAGACGACTGTTAAACGCATCTTCATCCGGTTGATTACCAAGACAATAACATCAGCATGCTGATACCAGCATGCCGTGACTACTGCAGTGGTGACCACACACGTATTTGAAGGGGTGTGTGGTGATGAATGTTTCCTTCCACGATTTTTGAAGTGAAAACTTCTATAGGCGCGTCAGCCGATGTTTAGTCGAAGGTAAATACACGAGTTCACGACTTCCCGTCACCGACATGCTGTGACGTGTTGCGCGTATGATATACGTGTTGGACGCTTTATGGATGTGTAAAATCTTAGGAGTTCACGCCATCTACATGTTTATGTTAACAGTATATCTGTAGCTGTAAGTATGACGTGTTGCTCTTGGACAGCAGTGAAAGTATAGATTATACTTGTATATAATATATAAAAATGGATTATAATTTTTTTGCTCATAGTCTTCATACAAACACACAGTTTTTATATTTTTGTTTATAAATTGATGGGAATTTGCATACGTATACTTTTAAAAAAATACTGTTTACATTTGAGTTACGAGTACCTAAATAAACCCTCTCCTCCTTTCCCCACTCTCATCTTTATTTCTGTCAACGTTGTTCATACAAACCCACAATTTTTATGCGGTTTTGATAGTACGTATTTAGCGCGCGTACACTTCAAAAAAAGGAGGTCTAGTAGGTCAGCGGTGAAGGCGCTTACTTCAGAAAGTTTCTCTCTCCGTTCACCGATTCAAATCCCGTGGAGAGCAGGAACTTTAAGGAATTGTATTTGATTATACGAGGTACGTGGGGACGTTCCGTGGTTCTGACTCCACGTTAAACTGTAGCCCCCCTGAGGAAAAGAATTGGTCTTCCTGCCCCTGACACAATAGCTCCATCCCCTTCGGGAAGATTCGACCATCTTCGGGTTGTGGACTAAGATAGATTTTTAGTTTTTGAAGTGGAAACTTATTTAGGCGCATTGGGCGATTTTTGGATGGGTAAAATCTTTTGAGTTCGCATCACCGATATGTATATTTGTATATGTATATTTGTTGTGGTCTTGTGGCTCATTAGAGAACGAAGGGTCCCCGGTTCGAATCCCTGTCTCGGCGGGGATTGTAATACATCCTTAAACTGACCTTCACCTCTGGCACAGCTTGCTGTGTAATCTATATATATGAGCATGAATGTATGTATGTTTACTTGTTTGTTGGTGTGTTTGTTCTTCATACAAATCCACAGTTTTCATCCGATTTCGATGAAAGTTTGCACACTTATCCTTTGAAACAAGGAGAAAACTACTATCTACATTTTTTTTGAAAATTTTTCTGTGTAAATAATACATGTTGTATTGTAATTTCGAAAAATTACTGAACGGTGATAGACAGACGCGTAGGATGTGTACGTCTGTGTAATATTTTTCCGTGTAGCGGTCTGGTAGCTCATTCCTTAAAGGGCTTGCTTGCTACTATTTGGTTCGTGGTCTCCGGTTCAAATCGCCGTGCAGGCAAAGATTTTTAAAAATGGTTTTTGATTGCAAGAGTCACGCCTCGACCGTCGGTTATTCGGATTGAATGTTAAACTATATATATCACAAATTTAGGGGTTCAATGCGAGGCAAATCGTAGGTAGTCTTGCAATGATGTGGGTGTACACTTTCTACGTTATAATGATCTCTCAGAGGTTGTTCGCAGTCATTGTGTGATCTGCATTAATAATATTATAAATGCGGAAGTAAGTCTCTGTCTTTTTGTTACGTTTTGACGACAAAATGGGTCTATCAATGTTGATGGAATTTGACAAGATAATCTGTAGGAAGGGCACAGGACATTTTTTTCCAGTATGATTAACAGTTGTAGTCACGAAATATTGAGAACTTATCGAATGGGGACAGAAATATGTTGGAAATTGATTCTCTTCAAGAGCCAGGTTCGACGGTAGAATGTTATAGTGATAGCTTTCCTGTCATTTTATGCCGACTCGGTGTTGTTTGGGACCAATCCTTCGTTAACAATAACTTTCTTTATTCAATTCTGGCAAAGAAATTCTTAATCCACGCGTACGAATTCGCGGGTGTCAGCTAGTGTGAAATACGCCAGAACGCTTCTTTGGTTCGGATTCCATGTTAAACTGTAGGTCCCCTGTAGCTAGCAGTACTACCGGGTTAGGTTAAGGCGTCTAAGACAGGGGCGGAATACGCAGCCAATAGAAACCCTGTCACCAGATCATTACTACGTACCACATGGAACTATTATTATTACTTAGGGCGCTAATGACCCCATCGTCGACGCGCCCTTAAGCTCCAGCAACAACATATTATTATTACTATATCCGTAAATATAAGTATGACATGAAGTGCCTATAATATTCATAGTTTAAGTTCTAACTTCCGTCGGTAGTCGCCAAAGACTGCGTATAGTTTGTGTAGGTGTGGGTTGCCAATGGGTACGCTTAAGGCTTACAGTTTACGAACTCGATTGCTAACAGTTGGGACCAAAAGCATTAGTGACAGCTACACCAATTCTGTGCCAAAGAACGGAAGGTAGTCGTACCACCAATTGTAGAACTCTTCATCACACTCAAAGAGGACAGCGCCCCACCACATGTTGCAAGGAATATTTAGGTTTTTATCACGCGCGGAGTATATCGGTTCTTCCCATCGCTCATATTTAGGGTAAATATTGAACATGTCTTCGAAATGACAGTTGCCACGTTATGCTTCTGCAGCGAATTGTTGACTCGGGTGCAAGAACTATCAGTACATTTTGCAGCGGAATTAATAAAAGCCAATTTTTTATGAACTTGATTGCTCAACAGGTTTGCAGTTTACGTAATGTTGGTTGTAAGTAAAAAATTTAATAAGGATCACTTTATTTCTTCATTAATTCCAACACACTAGGTTACAAACAGCAAAAATGCGAATACATTGAAAATTAAAATCCAGTGACTAAATGGAGCGAGTGTTCCAGTACACACTAGATCAAACAGATGCAAATGTGGCAGCCCAGTGTAAAATTGAAGTTGGTGTATGTGACTACAGAGGGGCAGAAAATACCGAGTTTAATGCCATTGTCAATATCAACAAGATTTTACTAGAGGCTTTCATTCGCAGGCCATAACGAAGTAAAAGTATTTGTTATTGCCTGATCTGCATCTATATTAACAGCGCTAATCTGTAATGCAAATAGATTCTTGTCACACAGAATGCTTTGACACCAAAATTTAAGCCTTCGGAGTCTATTTAAAAATCTGTTAGCAAGGAAAGAAACATTTTTTTATGTACGATCGTAATTTTTCACGGCGTTGAATATTAATATATTTTTCTCGGACTTCCAGCCGTGTTAAGATGTCACAATTGAGGGACGTTTCGAAGGCGTTTTTCTCTGCCTTCATTCTCAACCAAATGTCAATGATTAACTGTTTGTTTATTCAGCCACTGCTACGGAAACGGTGGAAGACAAAAACCAACATAACGCGATTACGTCATCCGCTCTTCTGCTCGTTACCGACGCGAAAATGTTTCAGAATTTTAATAGCCGGGTTCCAGGCCGCACTGAGTTGATAACCAGTGTCCCTGTTGACTAATTAATCAGTTGATCTTATTTCTACAGCCTCTGTAATAACGCTGGCCCAAAAATCCGGACTAAAATTGTTGTTTTTTCAAATTCAAAAGTGTGACCCTCTTGCACACTATGTTCGGCCACCGCAGATTTTTCTTCTTGCCCAAGACGAACATTTCTGGCGTGCTCTACACATCGCTGCACAATGCATCGCTGCGTCTGTCCGATGTAGCCGCGGCCACATTCACATGGTGTATAATATACACCAGGGGTTCGTAAACCTAGGTCATCTTTAACGCTGCCGACAAAGTTACTAATTTTAGTGGGTGGTCTATAAATTGTCTTGACTCCGTGTTGTGATAGCAGTCTACCTATTTTGAAACTTAGGGCACCCACAAACGGCAGAAACGAAAGGCCCTTGGTATCACTCTGATCTCTCCGTCGATTTTCCTTCTGTTTAAAAGCACGAGTAATCTGTCCCTGATTATAGCCATTATTTAAAAACGTTTTCCGGAGATAGTCCAATTCACCAGCCAGCCTATGTTTGTCACAAATCCTTTGTGCTCTGTGTACCAAGGTAGTTAATACAGAGTTCCGTTGTGCCGGATGATGACAGCTGTTGGCGTTTAAATATAAGTCGGTATGGGTAAGATTCCGATACAAATTGTGTCCCAGCGAACCATCATCAAGTTTAATAACAAGCACATCAAGAAACGGCAGGCAACCTTCGTCCTCCAATTCCATTGTGAACTGAATATTTTCATGGATAGAATTGAGATGCGCAAGGAATTGGTCCAGACTGTTTCTGCCATGGGGCCAAATCACAAAGGTGTCATCGACATACCCATAAAAACACTTCGGCTGGAGTGGTGCGTGGTTTAGTGCCTCTTCTTCAAAAAATTCCATGAAGAAATCAGCAATGACAGGAGACAACGGCGAACCCATTGCTACACCATCCACTTGTTCGTAATATTCTACTTCAAACTTAAAATAAGTGGTTATTAACACATGGTCGAAAATATCAATCATTTTTTGATAAAAATACCTCCTTAACAGATCTAAGGAGTCGACCAAGGGAACACGAGTAAAAAGAGAGACCACATCGAAGCTCACCATTAAATCACCAGGATCTAACTTCATGTTGTCTAAGATTTCCACAAATTAAAATTCTGAAACAGTTTCGCGTCGGTAACGAGCAGAAGAGCGGATGACGTAATCGCGTTGTGTTCGTTTTTGTCTTCCACCGTTTCCGTAGCAGCGACTGAATAAACAAACAGTTAATCATTGACATTTGGTTGAGAATGAAGGCAGAGAAAGACTCTTTCGAAATGTCCCACAATTGTGACATCTTAACACGACTGGAAGCCCGAGAAAAGTATATTAACATTTTTTATGTTGAAACAACATTTCATTTCTTCAATTTCGTTTACAATCTGCTTTTCGAAGAAATTGGTGTTTTTGAATAAACATACTGTCGCGCGGTAATTCCTTCTGTAATCACCGCAGAGATAATTGAAATGATAAGCGATAACGAAGTTTCCAAGTAGAAGAGGTTTGCATTTTTTTGTTACAAGATGTAAAATACCTGATGAAGCAAAAGGTGGATAGATAGTTAAAATGGTTACTGATTGTCAAGCTTGCAGTTTTGTAAAACAGTTACAGTTTGTTCGCCGTTATAAATCAGAATATGTTAGTAAATTCTGATTTTTAGTCCGCCGCAAGATGGTATGTCAAAATGACGAACACCGAACAGTTGTGGTAGCCTGGGAAGAAAGGTTTTGGCATTATGTTTTCTTACTCAGATTTTTCAAATATGTACTTCCTGGGTACGACAGAAGAACTTTCAGCCTGGTGGAGAGGACTTCATCTACGACTGTTTATAGTTTGCTTTATTATGTTTCACATAGTAGCTGATGCTTGGGCTTCAAGAGGAATTACGACAAGATTGTTATCTCTGTTCAAGAATTAAATTTTGTTTGACGGATTTTGCGTAACTGTATTCAATGTTAATATCATGCGAATTTATAATTTCAACAGTATAACTTCATGTCATAACTAAAGTGGCAAGAACGAAACAGAACGTTTAAGTTCAATATTTAGAATGAATGAATATGTATCCTCAGAGGTTTAATCATTCTTTTAACTCCACAGTATGCGGCGAATTAATGGAATTGTTGCTAACATACTTTCCGCTTCAGCTGGATTTATGATTGACTTTTGAACTCGAATGTTTTTTATTTCTTATCCAGGTATATTAAATCTAGCATAACAACTATGGACTTAGGCTTGACACACTATTGAACATCCTGTTTTCCATCATCGTCACCGATACTTGGAGAGGTCTAAGTTTATGAAAACGATAACTGAAACGCAATCAACTAAGATCCTGCAGTGAAGCATGTGATATAATGACAGCTTTTTTCTGAAGAAGTAGAAACTGACATTATTAACAAACAAAAAAACAAAAACTGCTCGGAATTTCTTTGCTTTGACACACGTTTTGATTCGATAGTGACACTTACTTCCCCTCCCCACAATAACAGAGACTTAATTTATTTAAATACATCTTGGCAGCCGGACCTGGGGAATTTTCCTTCCTGCAACACCAAATTGCATAATCTATTAAAATTGTAGGTACCATGAAAATTATTTTCCAACGTTTGTTGTTATTCACGAAATGAGAGCCATGCTAAAAGTTTACACCACTCTCACATCTTACAGCGGAAAGAAATTTCGTTAGTTTCTTGTCGTTATAACCAGATTTCATTTTGCTAATGGTTTCGATATTCGCAATAATACGAATCACGCCATTCTATTTTATAGCTAATTCATGTGGCCAGTGACGTTATATCTGCGATAAAAGCAAACTTTTTCACTTAACACTCCGTTAAACAGGATCTCATTCCTACAATGCCTAAAGTTCGGCCTTTATTTTAACGTCCTTAGCAATATGAACATGTTCTACTGATAATTATTTTCATGTTACTTCTTTCTAAAGTTCGTAATGATTTTCGAAAATGTCTCATCGTAGGAAAATACTGAAGTCCGAACTTCAACTTTCAAAGCGAGGATATCGCCATGCAATACTGAGATTACAGGTTTTAAAGATTCATTTAAATTGAGCAAAAAATTACATCGTCTACATTAATTGAAGTGACAAATAATGAAATGAAACTATTTTTAATAATAATGCAGGTAGCTATCTAATATTAATTCAGAAGTGTTGGAGGAAATTATCCGAAAGTGTGATGTATTCTATATCCGCGTAGTAGTCCTTTATAATTTTAAAATTCATTGCAATTGAAATAAATCTCGAGTGTATTTTAGGCTATCTTCAGCATTAGATGATGCTTAATTAAATACATCTTATAAACGCAGTAAACGCTTTATTACACTACATAACTTCACTTAGGTAAACAATATTGTTACAAATTCCAAATCTATACAAAGTCGCTTTATAGTTCATACAATCCAGCAAAATCACCATGTAACACACAACCATAAAAACCGAATGAACCTGAAATCTGAAGTAACCATACTGAAAGTTACAGTACATCTACACTCGGAACAACTCGTACAGATTTTAGCAGTATTAATACTACACAATCTTCAACATTTAGCGACATCAGTTAAACTGAATACTTGAACATGTTATACCTAGAAAGAAACAGCGTGGCATTTTTTTTCCTTATGGTTTTGCGAGATCACTGAAGGCGCGAAAGTACCGGAGGCAAGTAATCATGGAAAGCAGAGACCATCTGTTAGTGAAACCAATTGACCAATTGACTTGTTTTTAATCATAAGTTAGCTGTTCAATATGGCAATATGTTCTAAAGCATTTTCCTTGGTGTTGTAGCTGCTAAAACCGTTACACCAGACTTTGAAATCTTCTAAAACGTCCGAGTTATAGCAAAATTAATGATGACTGTCTATCTAGTCAACCTTTGATCCAACTATATGACAAATAAAACACAAATAAACACTGAGAGGTGATCAAGACCAATAGAAAACAGATTGAACATAGAGACACAGAGCGAGAGATCCCGATTACCTCTCAATAGCTATGTCCACACTTGTGCCTCTTCCCTTTCAACTTGCCTTTTCCTCTTGCAATATGTTCATCTTGAGGCATGGCCTAAAGGCACGCCTCAGGAGGCATGCCCCTCAGTGTTCTGGTGTAGCCGCAGGTAGATGGATGATCCAATATTATGTTAGCGAAATACCGGTGGTTACCGAGGATGCCTTTCATTTGACATCTCATCTAACTAAACCATATAAAGGATCGCCAAAAAGGATTTCCAGTTATAGGCTGTTAGAGCAAGGCTCACAGTTAAAAGAGCCGTGCGCCCTCTTGCTTCCGTTTTCCGAATATTCCGGAAGCCAACTGAAATCAAAGTTAAAAACACGATTGTGGACATAGTCTTATATTTGCACAATTTCATTCGTATGCAGCCGGATTGTACAAGGTTTTACCGCCCAGTGGGATCTTTGGATAGGGAAGATGTCAGCACAGGAACTACTATTCCCGGAACTTGGCGCGGAATTACCGCAAATGACAGTGGCTTCACCCCTCTTCGGAGAATTCCTCGAAGACATTCTTTGAATGCTTCCTGGAGACGAGATGAATTCGTATTTTATGTCACCGACAGGTGGTATATCATGGCGAGATAACTGCTTGCTAATGATATAACATTTTCAGCTCGAGATGTATCTGGAAAATGTTGCTTAGTATAGCACACTTTCAATAAATTTGATTTCTGGAAGAAAGAAACCTGCATATTACCTACCCGTGTACACATGGGCGTATCCTGCGAGGGGCAAGGGGGGGGGCTGCTGCCCCCCCCCCTTAGAAGAAAAATCAAGTTGCCTTCAGTACGCTTCGACGAGTGAAGAACTGGCTCAGGAGCACTATGGGAGAGGAAAGATTGACTGGATTATGCCTGATGAGTGTGCATCGAAATTTCGTGAAAGTACACCGTGAGATATTGACAAATAAAGTTATTGAAAATTTTTCTGAGAATCGGAGACGATTAATGTTTACATAAAAAACTATAATTGAGTTACGATCTTGATTAACTGCATAGTTGGTCCTTGGATTACTATGTGAATCAATAATAAAAAGTTCCCTCAACAGGTTTGAGTTTTATTTTGTAAGAAATCGGCATGTTTCAGTCCCCCACCTTAATTCCTCGGAAAAAAATGCGAGTTCCACACCTCCTAATTCAGATGTTGCGCCCCCCCCCCCCCCCCCCGCCCCAAGTTCTGATCCTGGATACGCCCTTGCGTGTATATCTAACATATTAGAACGAACTGTTCTTGATTCAAGAAAATCGTGCATAGCAATAAGTAAGTTAAGATTATAAGGCCTTAACAAGATGTTGATTGAGTTAATTACTTGTTCATTGTGTAAGCCCCCTTGATGTTAAACCACGTATGACAAATTTGAATCTATATTTGATATCATAAAAAATGTTCCAGGTTTCGCAGCTGGCATGATGTAATCATACAATTGACATCGTTTAACAGAAAATATTCCATTCCAATGAATAATCTGAACTTCCTGAAATTTTTTAAATAGGTGACAGGCTGCCTCTGTACAACTGACTTGTTTATTCAGAATGTTCGTTAATACTTTCACATAAATGCGTAAATGCCTCTGACTGCTTATTACAACAAATGTTATTTACTGTTGCTGAATCAGGGGCGGATTCAGGGGGGGGGGGCTAGTGGGCTCAAGCCCCCCCCAAAGTATCTACGTCCATCCCGACATTGTAATTTTTTAGACCTTTTTTTAGCTCTATGGATTTGAGGCGCGTAGAGGCTTTAAAGACTACCCCATGGCCGACTCAAGCCCCCCCCCCCCCCCCCGCCAAAACCAAAATCCACTGAAGGCAAGCCCTCTGAACCAAAATTCACCCAAGCCAAGCCCCCCCCCCAAAACCAAAATCCGCTCAAGCCCCTCCCAAACCAAAATCCTGGATCCGCCACTGTACTGAATAATATGATACTTAGTGCTGCTTAAATCTGTCTATTGGTATACTAAGTATATGATGAAGCTTGAATCCATACGTTAAACGAGATTAAATATTATCTACGTGAATATACTGTACAACTGCACACTAAATATTACGCGCCCTGCGCCAAATTTTTGTTCAAGAATCTCTGCAAAACAAACAATCCTACATTGTCAAAATTTTTCACAGCCATCAATCAATGCAAAATATTAATTAAAATAAGCTTGAATTGATTTTAAATTATGCGAAAAATTACTAAATACTGTATTATAATTACGTCACTTAAATGAATGACCAAAAAACCTACGAAATAACGTCACAAAAGTGTCGCGATATTTCATAAGTTTACTAGAATGAGCGACATATTGCAAGGGGAGACGCACGAGAATCCACTTCACCTGGAAACGCTTGCAATACGCCGTGCCCCTTGGTTTGTTGAACGAATTAAGGATCTCGTGCATGCCCCTGACGCATGCCTTTCGAGCCTCTCCCCCGTGCAATATGACGCATGTCTCTGACGACCAAAAGTTTAACAAGTGTGGACCTAGCTAATGGTACTCTACAGGGCAACTGGACAAGGAAACAGGCAGTGAAGTAAAAACACAATAACGTCAGTAGTACCCGTTTCCACAGGAATTGCCCCGGGATAAGGACGGCCCCACCAAATTCGCTGTGATTCGAAAGCTTGTTATGTGATGTTTAATCTAGAATCTGCCCCTCATTACATTTTAAAGATGAAAGCCGGTTGATGTGCTGTGAGAGATTTTCATAAGACAAAAAATCTTGCTCCTTCAAGTTGAGATTATTAAAGCAGCTGTACGTAAAACTTGAAACATGTAGAAAAAGCCATCGCTTAATTCGTGATGTCTTTCGGTGTAATTTCTCAGTTATGCACTCTTTAATTAAATATAAATCGTGAAGTCCCCATGTTTAAAATTTTTTCATACGATCTTTTTACAGTCAGAACTTGCGTAAAGCTCCATTAAAAAAAAAAAAAAAAAAAATCCAGAAATTGTAATGAATATTTGTTGCGTTAATGTTATGTGTAATTTTTCCATATCTGAAAATTCTGAAATAAAATTAAAAAGTAAGTACTTAGCGCCACAAAATTTCTTCTGGATATGAGAGGTAGGCAACATAAGTGAATACAACATAAAAATCGGATCGATTTTATCCTATTATATATGCTGGTGCATTGTGTTCCCATTACATGAGGCCGGTTCGAATCTCCGTCCGGGCATCCAGATTTGTATTTTACATGGTTTCCCCAAATCACTCTAGTCGAATGCCGGGATGCTTCCTTCAACAGGCCATGGCCGAATTCCTTCCCGTTACTTGTCCCCAGTCCCATACCGCCTCCAATGAACTCGATGTCGACGAGGCGTAAAGCCATAAGTAAAAACAAAAAAGTGATGCAGCAACATACCACAGAAATTGAAAGGATTTTTCACAGGACTTACTTTGAGCCAATATTGACATAAGGTCCTGAAGTATGGGTGGGGAAAGACAGGGATATTAGTAGAGTTCGGGATGAAGAAGTGAAGTTCAGAAATTAGAATATGAGTAATTAGGTTGCAAAAATTGAGGAATTAGTATGTGAGGAAAGCAGTCAAAGAGGAGATAGAACTGACCAACCGATACTCCACTGGTATGGACAAACGAAGAAAGGGTACCAAGGACAAGTCGTATTTGAGTTTCGGAGGAAGACAACCGAAATGTATATGGCCGAACCGTGTATCGAACCGACTTCCTCGCGATTGCCATGCCCGAGCATTCTACATCTGCATATATACTCTGCAATTCATAAGATTGTGAATGGCAGAGGGTGCGTTGCACCAAAACTAATATCTGCTCTGTGTATTCCAGTCCCGAATATTTCAGTGCTGCACTTTATTTTTCTAATCTTATCACTCCTGTCATTGCGGCCCAAAAAGGTTGATGGACGAAGTATTCCATCGCACTAGCAGATCAAATTAGGTCTGTCAGAGCATCCCAGCCTAATCTACGAATCAATTATGCGACACTTTCATAAGGACTGTGGCAAGCAGTTACGAATCGAGCGGCTCTTCACTGTATTGTATCTAGTCTGTCAGTCAATCCCTTACGAAACGGATCCCAGACGGCACAACAGAAGTCCAAATGTGGATCACCCTTTATTACACATTAACGTTCTCTCACTAAGTGTATTTGTACAACAAAATAACTCATTTATACAAAAACTAAGATACAGATAGGATATGTAACATGTAAATGTGTTTGTTGATTTGCAAAGACATCCGCATTTTTAGGTGTTATTTTGCATCTATTCGCAGAGGTTTCACGAGTGTTGAAAGGTTATGAGTATCAGGAAGACTTGCGTTTTCGCATACCTGCGTTAAAATTTGGACTTTTCCAGCTGCATTTTTGCTTACAGTAACAATCAAAATTTGCAATAGCCATGTCAGGAAGAATGATAGCCAATGAACGGGGAAAGAGTGTGGGAGATAAAAGGATGGACGGTTCGTATATTTTTCATTAAGGTATAAACCTGCCTAGCGTTAGCTTTCCTCAGTAACCACAAGCTGACTTCCTTCAGGTGCCAAAATTGTCTGATACAACTGGAAGTCTACAACAACTATGTTGCATTAGTGATTAGAGAGGAATTTAACAATAGTTTCACAGAGCATTGAAAATTGTTAAAGATAAGTGATGAATGTTGCTGTGTATAAGCAGAAATAGCAAATTTCATGAATGTTCAGCTTGAAACAGTATTTCTTTTAAATCTGTCCGACAGTAATCGGATTTTTATGTTCACATAACTCGGAGTAAGATATATTCAAGGTTTTATAATGGTTTATGCTACTTGGAAAACTAAGGTAACATTTTTTTTTTTTTTTTTTTTTTTTTTTTTTAACAGTGCAGGACTACCATAGTGGAACGATATTTTGTCTCTGGAAGTAATTTATGAGGGAATAGTGTTAAATTAGCTGCAAAGAACGCTGCCTTACCAACATGACACTACAAGAAGTTCGTTTCGCATATAAATTTTCTGGAACACTAATCCTGGAAACTAGAGTAATTGAGGAAATGGCCCACAATATCCAGATGTTAGAGTAACAGTGTCTGACACACACACCGTGGTATAAACAGCAAAACTTTTGCAGTCGAATGCAAAATACTACCTCTCTTTTTTTATTCTTTTTGTTCTTGCTCCTACGGGATGGCGGAAGCTGAACTTATTCGTTCTCATTGGACTTTCAGAGTACTTTCCGGTCGCCAGCTGCGACAAAGGAACAACCGGAACACGGTGTAATATCAGCCCTTCTCGTCGTATCAGTAAGTGTAACGCAAACTGTTCTTGGCATACGAAAAAACGTTAACTGGGTCAGTTTACTGCGTAGGAACAATTCACATCTTCCGGTGCATTACCAGCAGAACGATAAAGGCGGAGCTGTATGGCTCAAGACAACCATGTTGCATACCAAATGCCTGGGTCTCAAACCAGGTTGCTTTGCGTATTTTCCATGACATGTAATACTGTTGGTGTTGTTTTATACGGAGAATGGGTACATGAAATTTGCGTCAAACTCGACTCTCTTTGGGGGGGGGAAAAAAGGCTGTAAATGCTGACTTCAAGGATACATTATCTCTGCCCTAGACCTTCATTTATATATCTATAAAACGAAAACCGACTATATTGGTCTTACAAAAACTCGGCAACTACGGAGCAGATTTATATGGGGGTTTCGCCGTTTTAAAGCTTAGAATTTCAATTCAGTTGTTTGGCATGTCTTATGTTTAAACGTTAAATAACGCAGGAGCATTAAATGAAATTCTGAACGTATGATGACATATCCCAAAGATGGAAGGATTAGATGTTGCATATTTCGCACTGAACACACATCTACAATATCTCTGACCATAGCCTTTAATGAAAGCAATAAGATACCCTTACAATAATAACTATTTTGCACACTAAACAAATGTTGAAATATCCTTTCCTTTAATCAGGATATTCAATTTTTAAATGCCTTAGATAGTCGTAAAAACAACAGAGGTTTTCTTTAAGCGCGATCTCTGGACAATGTCTTTGGCCATCAGCATTAGTCTTCTGTTTACGATAATATTATTCCGGATTCACTTTTGATATTTATATAAAAGGCTGAATCTGCAGAGTTAAAGTATTGGGCGATTCGAGCAAAAAGCATATCCATTCACTTCGCAGTTGAATCAAATATGAGTTTCCAACATAATATAGCGTTGTTCAGTAATGTAGTAATGCAATTTCATAACCAAATTAACGAACTTGATATACATGAATCTTTTCGGACGAATTAAAATAGTGTACTTACAAATAAACTTCAACCCACCCGTTTCTTCGTAGGTTTGCTTTAATTCCGAAAAAAGTTTGCGCGAATTTTATGAAATTTTATACAAATGTTTCTCATTGCGGGAATAAAAATAGGGTACGGGTAAATCTACGCCAACTATACTGGCAACACCGGGAACTCCGCAAGTAGACAATAAATTACACTCAGACTGGACTTAAGATTGTGGAGTACACACATACAAAATCATTAGAGACAATAAAGTAAAGAAGCAGAGACTTGACTGGCCTTGTAACCTTCTTACGTGAGAATCAAATCAATCTATCTGTTCTGCACCAGTTTTAGATAAGTATTTTCGAATAAATAATTTATCTCATATCTCACTCTTGCATTTTACGGGATTTTAGTATAACGAAATGTATAGCATATGTCACGATAGCCAAATAATTTGAAATGTTACATTTCCAAGAAGATAGATAACACATCAGTGGACCGACAAAAACATACTACCCACTCCGTATATGATGCCTCTCGTAGACCCCGGTATCAGTGGAATATTCCTGTGACCTTCAGCAGAAGGTAAAGGAGAAGTGGGAAAATGCATATGGTCATCAATAGATGTGCGATTACGAAAAACACATCTCTCACTTAAATAATATAAAATAGTATAAACAAGCTCTGTCCTAGCATGTTGTTTCCGTCTAGCATGTAAGATTCATTTGCAAGACGTATGTAGGAGAGTTCTTAGTGCCTAACAGTACAGGTTAGATTTTAGTTCTTTAACTGGGACAAGTTTACTGGCAGGTATTAAGTAAATTATCACTTCTCCCTCCACAGGTCAGCAAATCCTATGCAGTCAAGCCGAACTTCTTAAGACAAAAGTATCTTTTCGTCTGTAAGTAACGTTTATTATTATTTGCGGGTAAGCCCATTGGCACTACGCAAAGTACTTAGAAGCGTATTTTTGGCCGTATTTTCTTCGTACGCATGATGTGGTTTTTTTTTTCCTCTCACATCAGACCATGTCGTTCCAGTTCTTATCTTCAGTCTTTCCTCCCGGTCCAGTTGCCACTTGTGAATTTTGGATCTACCGATAAGTGTCTTCATGTTTACAATGTCCTTTGAAAGGATTAATTCTAATTTGAGATCCTTCTTGATTTTCCCAATCCATTTGATTGTATCTGATACTGCTTTTCTTCGGTTTTCATAGAATTCGACTTTTTTTTGTGAGTATTCCAGGGTTCATCCTTTTGATGTATCCGTCAGTCTACGTTTTATAATATCGCTGTGAAGAAAGAGTTTTGTAAATCTTGCTCTTTCAGTATTTTAAATAGTGACTTACCGAGTTATACTCTTTTACAAAATCGACAAATGTGCAGACTAAACTGTCGCTACAAATTCTTTGATGATTTATGATAACTTAAGGTTGAGTATTTATTCTGTGCAAGATCTACCTCGCCCAGATCCTGCTTGATATTATCCGAGCTTTGGTTCTAGTTGTTGTTGTGCCCTTCCGTGGAGACACTTGGAGAAAATTTTGTTTGGCATTGACTGCAGAACACTATAGTTATTAACATTTTCTCCGACTCCCTTTTTGTGTAAAGGATGTATTAATGCATTGAAGTAACGTGTAATATAATTTGTTTCCACTACGTGACATCAAATATTTTGCAATTCCAAAGGCAAACCAATCTCATAGATAAGAATAAATTTCAGACAAAACTTTATTGTAATCTTCGTAATTAATATATAAGCTTTAATTGCCCAGGTGTCAAACAAATGTTTTCTGTGTATGGTTTAATATAGCAGTTTCTTGTGCGTTCCAACCTTTTCTCTGTTACATTTTGAGAATTAATTTTATACAAAGAAATATCCGTTTATGTAGTTTTTTCTACTGAAAAAGGTAGCATTTCTACCTAAACACAACCACGTCCAAGATAAGGGATGGGGGTACAAATTTCAATTCTTGGTGCTTGCTCGTGCTTTAATAACGGTGTTAAGTAATTAGTAACGACACTAATAATCAAAAATTAATGCTCTTAATCAGTCACATTATTCTTCCATTAGAACAAACTTTTTAACAAATTATTGTGAACGGTATTATAATTTAAAATTTTGTCATTTACTTTTTATTTGTTTCCAGGATTAATGGCTCGTCAATGTTGAGGTCATTAGAGCCGCGAGAGGACTGGTAGTTGCGACAAGGATCTGAAAGGAATTCGAAGGAATCATCCCGCTATTCGACTGCAGTTATTTCGGGAAATCATGGCGAAGCGAAATTTTGATTACCGGACGAGAATTGATTCCGAGAATACCGGATCCAAGTGTTACCGCCAAACCACCATTCTCAATTTCATACATTATTCTCAAACCAGGACTTGGCACGTTGGACGAAGATACTTATATACATTGGCGGCATCTCACACTTGACACGAAATTAACTGGTCCAAACTCCGGATTTTTTTTATTGTTTTGCTCTTGCGTAATAAAAAGCTATTGGTGTATGGTTCCGGATCAGCACCTTTGCTGAATCCCGAAATCTCTCCACACTGGATATGGATAGTAGGTAAGCTGATGGTGATTTGATCGTAAGATGGGTGCGTTAAACTTGGCGGCCTCCAGTTGCTTGTCGGAAGAGTAGGTCTGAATTGGTTTTCATTCCTTTCACTCTCCATCTCTAAGATACAGCGCTAACACCACACTACTTAACACCACTCAAACGTGGAATAAGATGTAACAATTGCCCTAACGTGTTGCGTAACCAAAGTGAAAACTATCCAAACCAAATTTCCCGGGGAAGATGTTTTGGAGAATCGTTAATACCTGGGAGAAATTAACTACATTGTTCTGTTAGTGTACATCATTTTTACAAGCAATACAGTGACTACTGCCTCTGGTTATTATATTTTATCCCTTGTGGTTTTTTTTTCTTACGTTAATGTATAATGTGATTTTATAATAATGTTCTATTGTTATATAGATTATATCTTATATAAGGTGTTATTTTATAATGATTGCTAACAGAAGGTAAATAAATATACTGGTAAATAAACTAAAAAAATAATAAAAAACTCAGTTTATAACGTACTTGCTTTCAAACTTAGGATCGTTGGATTAAGCCCTGGTAAGATCAGAACTTTTTAAGAGCTTTGCTGATTGTAACAACGCCAAGGGGATGGCAAATCAAACGTGAAGCCATGTCACTGCATAATGAATAAGGGAGGAAATATCTTAAGCCGATCTGTTTTGTAGCAGTGCCTGGATCAAGAGGTCGTTCATGTCGGTATGCCAGGACGCTCCGTGGTTTGGGTTCCACGTAAAACTGTAGGACCAGCCAGATTTCGGTTTTCCATGGTTTCCCGAAATCACTTCAGGCTAGTGCCGGGATAGTTCCTTTAAAACACCGTTGTCTTCCACCATTAATGACATCGACGTCGACTAGGAATAAAAATGAATTTAAAAAATATAGAGGTGAAATCAACAGGCCGTAAAACAGAAGGAATGTGATTTTTACTTTTTAATTATTCTGGCCTAATCAATTACACTCTGTTCTATTCTATTTTTATTTTACTTGAGTCTACTGTACTGTACAATCAGCCTCAAGATTGTTCAAAGTCACGGAGCACAAGACGTATACCGAACTGTAAAGATACAGTTAAGAAACTATGACATAAGCAGTCTGATAGGCAACACGTTTTCTGACGGTTCAGTTCATTACCTATTGGCTTATCAATTCCGAAAAATTTTGATGGAGATGGATCAGATGTTTCAAAAGTACTCCGCATAGATATTCGAAATATATACGCATATCTATTTCTCAATAATGAAGTGACTGGAATAAGTGTAAAAGTAAATAGTTACTTAAATTTTAACATTTTTTCGCCAAAGCGACAAAAGTTTCTTCCTTAATGATTTTGCAGGGACAATTTCGTTGTCAGACGTCGAAGAACCAGTCTACTGCACGAGCTGCATTGATTAGAAATGTCAATAACATTGCTCAGCAATAAACTGCATCTGGGGATTTGCTTTCCGAGCGTAGTTTATTTCATTCTGATGGCACTTTTGTGGCTAACATTTCACTCCAACACCCTACAGGGCAGGATTTCACCTCATGACTATATTGTCTGTGAGCCAGGGACGAGTGATAGCTCTACCTCAAAATTTTACGAAGTTTCACTACGTCTTTTTCCCGTTACGGCCAGTCGAAACTCATCAGCTTAATGAACACTCTAAACACTGGCGATACGCTAACAACAGCGAAAAACAGGATCCAGAATTTTGTAACCGGCTGAGAGCAAAGTTATCCGAGCCTAACCACCTGTGCTCTGAACTAGGGCGATACCCGGATTGCTATTGGTTCATATCCTAACCCCCACCTCTAGCCAAGTTGAGACGTATTGTGAAGTACACGAAGCAATTACCTCCGTTGAATTCCGGACTGAATTATTAGTCTCCATTACCTGGTTGGAACGCATGGAAATTTAAAAATCTGTCACCAAGTAATTAATGACTTACGAAAATATCGTTTATAACATACCACTCTAGAGAGAACAAAGCATGTTTTACAAAACGTGTTCATTACTCCTAATAAATTACTATCTTAAAAAGGAATAAATTTTTGAGACACCATTTCTATCCAGAAACTCACAGATTCAAATCTTTCCAATTGTTCCAATTGCCATTTTACATATCTCAAAATGATTTTTGTTGCGAAATTCGTAACGAAGCTCTTGGATTTAGCTATTTTCTAACATCTCTACACAAATGGTGTCTGGTAAATAATTAATAAACCTTTGACTGTAGAAAGGTCTTACCGTGACCTAGCAAATAAAGTATTTTAATCTTAGAGAAAGTGTCGCCGTTTTCAAGCTTTAGACAAATTATAATTTTCTTTTCTATTCTCCACCGGCGTTCAGTTTATTTCATTTCATCTGTACAAATGAAGAAATTAATTTAAATTTTGTTAAAAAATGTTCAGGACTGGCGGTCTTCCGCTCTAATACACAGGCACCTACTGAAAAATGATTGCTTAATTAGGCGTGCGTTCGCAGCTCCTCAGTTACTGATATTGTTCTTTTGTAAATAATGTCTTTGAGACATCTCCAATAGAAATATCCTGGGGATTTAAGTCAGTTGGATAGGCGGCCACAGAATGGGGCCTAGGCGCCCTATCAATCTTCGTGGATTAACTGGCAACTCATAAGGCCCAATCACTTTGACATTAAGTATCGGAGCCCACAGGTCAATTCTGAGGTATGTCTGGGATCAGTCTTCAGAAATGAAGATTTCCAACCTGCGTGAAGTGCGATGATATTTTTTAAGATCAAAATAATGTCTTTGATAGATAGGCCTTTCAACAGTTAAACGATGCATTACTTGCCGGACCCCATGTATACATTTCCTAAGGACTTTTTTTGTAATAGTATCACGCGAAAACCACCTCACAGATCTGATGGGATTTTCAGAGTTTTAAAGTTTACAGTCTTGCTTAAAACCTGTGGTATATCTTAGAACCGAGTGACCGTGCCGGAGATCCTGAGCAAACATTTTCAATACAATCCAGAACTTCCACACTACCTCAAAGTCTAAAACTCCAATATGCCTAAGCATTCGTAAGTTTTTTTTTTTTTTTAGTCTTACTGTTCGAGAATGATTTGGCTTAAAATCTTCTCCACGAATTTCGAACATTACTATTAGTTTATTGCCTACTTACGGTTTTCGAAAAGTTTAGCCTCACACAATAAAAAAAACAAATAAAATTCTCTCAGAACGTCCCATCAAAGTGACCTTTCTACGCGGCTGGTAGCTAGAGAGAATTTTGTTTATTTACAAATAAAAAATAAAAAAATTAACACGTTTCGCTGACATATTGAGGGTACAACTTCACAGAATGCTGATTATGTCTATGAAATGTGAGACCTAAGATTTAGTGCTAATAAGTCTTCGAATCCCCGTCCGGGCATCTAGATTTGGGTTATTCATGGTTTCCCCAAATCACTCCAGGTGAATGCCGGGATGCTTCCTTCAAAAAGGCCATGGCCGAATTCCTTCCCGTTCCTTTTCCACAGTCCCATCCCGCCTCTAATGACCTTAGCCGTCGACGAGGCGTAAAGCCGTAAGGAAAAAAAAAAGGGGGGGGGCTAATAAGTCGCAAAGAATATTGCGCCATCCGCATTTGATATCGGACGAAAAACTTTCTTGCTTTGAAAGCGAATGGAATGAGTAGTGTATCAAACTGGAAATAACTAGTCGGTTCTGTGTGGCTGGGCGTAACTTATACTCCAAGTTGCTATGGATACTTCTTCCTTAGTTTAATGATTTCATCGAAAACTAATAGTTAACAGAACTTGAGGATATGATCAGAGATATTTTAGATGACGCTTTGCTTAATTTCTGTTTCAGATACGTGTAATATGTTGCTGTAACAAGTTATGTTAAGGCACTATAGAATCGATAAAGAAAAGGTCTCAGCCGCTTCTCTTTTAATTACCAAGGTAGTATTATTCTCGAGCGGATACATTTGACATAGTTTTACAACATTTAATGGTTGTTTGAGAATAAATTATTAAAACTTAAAAGTACCTAATATTTAAGTGCATGATGTAGTATGGCAACGGTGGCTTATACTATTCGGTATTGTGAGTATTCTTATCAATGAAACGATTTAGTCAGATATTAAATCCGGAGTTAAGATATTTTTATTAACGAGTTTGAACTTGGAATTCTCAAGTAATAAGTAAATTTCATTATTAATGTTTGTTGACAGCGTGAATTAATTTACAGTGTTCTTAAATGCTCATCGGGAGAAACATTTTATTTGTACTTCCTTTCAACGTTCTTCTCGCGACCAGGGTCTTAGTAGTTCAACGAAGCCAAAAGGAGAGATATCTTCTCCTCCCCAGTATCACAAGTAAAGTATTATTAAATCTGGTTTTACCCAGTTCCCTAATTGGGCCCTATGGAATGGCGTTGAAAATTCAATGGCTAGAATAAATGTATGTATTTTGGAAGCGACTCTCAAAGAAAAAGAGACAGGTCGGTTAGTCATATTTTAAGACACGCACAACTGATTAATTTCTCTGTGAGATGGACAGCCAAAGGAACAAACTGCGGAGGAAGACAAAGAGTAAAATATGTGTATCATATAACTGAAGACGTGTATTGTAATGGCTATGTCTAAAAGAGGTGGTTAAGCTCAAGATAAGAAGAAATGGTTCGTTACATTAAATCAGTCGAGAGACTGATGACAGAGAATGAAAGCCGAGATTAAACAAAGGTCGGTAAGAAATAAAAATTTCGTTCCCATTTTTGTTTTTGGATGTTACAGGAAGTGATCATTTCCAGAAAAATTAATGGATTTCATATTTTTCTATTCAAGTGTTTGGACTCTTTCATGCAAGCCGCAAATTTATCATTTTTCTCTGTGTGTGTGACATATAGACGCGTTACATTTTAACAAAGCCATTTAAAATAAGGTATGAAACAAAAGTGTTCCAATAAAAAAAAAAAAAACGTATCAGAATTTTAATATAAAAATAATCTTATACACGAAAATCTTTTTCATATTCAGGCTTCATATACGTCAGGCCGGAAATGTTCACGACGGCTTCAGGAGAATTGAAAGCATTCCAGTTTTGCACGTATGCAACACTTTGTGTATTCTGTCATACGTGCAGGAGGTAAAATTAACACTTTTAAAATAAAAAATGCCCGCAGCGGTTAATGTTTGAGCAGTGAATTGGAAAATTGGCATTTTCAAAGCAGTATATCTAGCACTTCACTGACAATCCTCACAAACAAGAACAAATGAGACCAAACGAGCTACCAAGACACGTGGAACTGACATTCTGAACAGAGACTAGGACGGAGGGGAGAAACGGGCTTCCCCTTTATCCTCGCATCTGTTCTTTGATGTTCATATTGATTACGTGCAAAAATAACCAAGAGAGAGAAAGCATACAATTCTCATTATGCACAGTCTCACTGCTCTTTTATATGGTGTCCTTCCTGAACAGTAAAAATGGGAATAACAGAACTTGCAAGAGATCGAAATACAACTTCAACCACGTTAAAGCTACTTCATTAACAGGTAGGTATTAAAAATTAATTCGTTGGAGATATCATAAGAACGATATAACAGAAAAAATTCTTCACTTTTATATAAAGAAAAAGACAAATACAAGAAAGATTCTAAACTGACATAAACAGGTTTCACGTCGTTTTTTAGATTAGAAAAAAATTCATTTGTTAATTACTAACATAAAAGCATGTTTCATTTTACATTTATAAACTCAATCAAACACAAAGGTCGCGGTGCGTTTGTTGTCTGGTTGGCAGACTAATTTTGAAACCAAAACCAAAAATTGTAAAAACTGTAGAAGAAACTGAAAATTATCATCTATTGCGCTTAGGTCTGAGATTTACTGTCAGACTTCTCAGATGGGAGATGGTTGATTACACTTGAAGGGTTCCATTTCGTTAAACTAAAAATTTATTTCAAGGTAAGGAATCACTTCTCATGATCTCTTGATGAGAACCGTTTATCAGTACCAATGGTTGATAGAAAATTATGGAAATTTGCGTAATAGAAAAAAACTATTATACCAAAATAATTACTATCCACTTTTTTAATACAGAGGTTTGCGATTTACTCAATTTTTAAGGATACACACGGAAATAATATCTCTATTTATATTTATAAATTGCGAAGTCATCTGTTATTTATATATACATTTTTTATGGTTGCAAGAACTATTCATAAAGTGCACAAAATAGAGCTACGACTGCTAATAAATACTAATGCAAGAAATTCAGAACAAAATTTACAAAAAAATTTTGATTACCATCAGTTTTTATCTAATGCTTTACTGAACAATTACCAGAAAGTGTTATTGGTTTGAGAAAAATACTATTTTTAAATTTGGGTGATAAAGGTCACCAGGGTAACATGCTGTTCCGTTCTGTTTTGATTTCGAAGTATTTAATCAATGGAAGTACTGCCAATGTAAAGATTCAAATTCATTGAACCACTGTTGACATTGGATTTATTGTGAACAATTTGACTTGTGTGCACCATAATACTAAGAGCCAGGAGAACATCTTAACAAGGAAGTGAAAAAAAGGTTCATTTAATAACAGCACAAGCAATTGCTTTCTCGCTGATATTTCCGGAAGCAAGGTGAAATTGATATGGATATTCATAGGTATATCTGTAAGGGTTCTAAATGAATGCAACCTTCCTCTCAGCGCGCGATCTTTTATACGTGTCTTGTAGGCATGTAATATTGCGCTATAGTCTGTGAGATATCTTTGAATTCGGCATGATGT
>CM061919.1:187756222-187867921 GCA_031002005.1 Vandiemenella viatica
TCTGCGTATATCTTATGGACGGAGAACAGAGCAAGAAATGATAGTATTACAGAAAACACTGCATATCAGATGAACACTGCTTCAAGGTATACTCTCTAAACACAAGCTAAAACACATGAAAGCACTCTCTGGATTCTGCGGAATTTAATATACTGTAAAAGTTACGAAGAAACTACGTTTACCGAGCGTGGTTGGTGAGCGGTAACGCTCTGGCCTCGCATTCGGGAGGACGGCGGTTCGAATCCCCGTCCGGGCATCCAAATTTGGGTTTTCCATGGTTTCCCCAAATCACTCCAGGCAAATGCCGGGATGCTTCCTTCAAAAGGTCATTGCCGAATTCCCTCCTGTCCCTTGTCTCCAGTCCTGTCTCGCCTCTAATGCTTCAACGTTGATGAGGCGTAAACCCATATGTGAAAAAAAAACTAATTTACATAAGTTTATGTTTTGCTACTAAAAACAATAGGAAAACGCATTACTATGCTCGTCGAGGACAACACTGGCGAAACATACATTGTCGTCAAGAATACTTAAATTAATCTGAAATAAAACTATTGTGTAATGTATGTGTATGTAGATACATCGTATGTATCCCAAATTTTGGTATAAAGTTTTATTCGATGATTCTCTTTGAACTTCTCTATATAAATTAAGTAAACTGCATCTGCCATTTTAATTTGTAATTTTAAAACTAATATGATGTTCGTATATTGGTATGAACATGTTATTATGTGCTTTGGCAATACATTTTGAGTTGAGAATTGGATCAGATTCACTCAGCTACCAATGTAATTACTGACCGAATTTAATTACCTGTGTAAAAAATGTTTTCGTTATTTAGATAGGAAATATAGCTCACATTAGAGTAGTGTACCTGATTGAATATTGTGTTAATGTTAGAGACCAATAAAATAAAAATCTTCTGAATACTTCTGCCGCATCTTTATTCCTGCCTTTCTGCCGAGCCGATCTCGGTGGTTATAAAATTTTATTACCGTTGACTTACGACGCTATGTTCACACCTTCAGCTCTCTTCCCGACGGTGAATTATTTAAGCAGTGGTGACTGATTGGATTAGAAGTCTGCAAGAACCTCCGCTCGTAAAAAGAGGAAACATTCTATCAGCCTTCAGGCCGCGAGATAAAACCTAATTCCCATAGTAAAAACGTCAAAATTTTAAACGGAAATTACCCAGTGGTGTAGAATCCATATGAGGCCAATTGACAAATTAAGAATTTTCTTACATTTCACGCTCCCCTCTCTCTCCAGCAAATTTATTTCTCTCCGTTCAGTAGCTGATCGATTAAGAAGCGAACTTTATCTAAAAAAGTTAACTGTTGTAAAAGCGATACTCACAGCCGAGTGGGAACCTTAAGAAATTGGACAGAGAGCATTAAAATAGATTTTAAATACAGCATCGTTCATTGTGAACTTCTTTAACATTTCATGATGAACAGCATACACTATACGCTATACACAGAGTAGTTGAGAAATAGTAGTGTAGTTTTGCGATTGAATTGTAAAAGTATGGTATACTTCTTTCAGCAAATGTTACTTTTAAATAAATAAGGTCGGATGCAGCCATGACTTACTAATGCGCAATAAAGTGCATAAATATTTCATATTACACGTGATACTTATTTTATTTCATTTGCTTTAGTTGTAAAACTTTGTACAAACTAACAGTAAACGGGTAATTAGATCCGACGTAAATATCTATCGCAGTTATTAAATCTTGTCCACTTTTATTTGCATGGATGAAAGATGCGTTCGGCATCTGAATTATGCATTCCGTTATGAAGTAAAGTAAAAGGAGATTAATGTGTCTTGCACTTCATATCAAACATTTGCAGTTTTAATCTGAAATCTATTGAACATGTCATAACTTTCTTGCTGTGATCACTGAAATCGGTGTTTACGATTTTCGTAACAAGCAAAGAGTAAACGTGAAAGTGCCATCTACTAAGTAGGAAACTTTTGCTGTTTGTGAAATTCGAATTGATAATAACAATTTACAAAGGAAATATTAGTTTTTTCGGGATAAAAACTATTTCACTAGCCAGACTATATACTAACTCCGTGCCAAATTTCACTTAAATCTGTCTAGTTTTTTTTTTTTTTTTTTTTTTTTTTTTTTTAAATCTGCTTAACATCTCTCTAACAGCGAGGTCTTTAGAGACGGATCTGTCTAGCAATTAAGGCGTGATTGAGACAAATGACCAAATATCCAAACTTTCTCATTTATATATTATTAAGATTTCTCACCCATCCAGATAAAATAATTAAGGTCTAAGTCCAATTATCAGAAGCGAGAATCGTTCATTTTTTAATAAAAATATGGTAATTTTCCATAATTTCTTAAGAATTTTTGAGCAGACGTAGTCATTTACACAATTATTATAAATGTTGGCTGTATATTCCTCTCTTCATAAACTTCCCCTTCACAATGAAAGGATTATACTGTAAATTCGTATGTCAATAGAGAAGGAGGGCAAA
The DNA here is from genome assembly GCA_031002005.1 of Vandiemenella viatica. Taxonomy (NCBI): domain Eukaryota; kingdom Metazoa; phylum Arthropoda; class Insecta; order Orthoptera; family Morabidae; genus Vandiemenella; species Vandiemenella viatica. The sequence continues at coordinate 187,758,716 of CM061919.1, forward strand.
TTTTTATGAAAAATGTAATATCCACCAACGGATAGTACTAAATAAATGACCGGTAGTTAAAATTTGAATTGCGAGTTGAATATTTAATGTCAGTCGGAACTCTGTGAACGCCAGATGTCCGCTGCACGGGGCGTCTGTAAAAACCAACTCAATGAAATGTGTAACTGAAGTGATGAATTTATTAAGCGTGTCAGCAACATCATGTGTGGCTACATTTCAAACGGAATTTTTCATGTGGTCTCTTCCGTGGCAACCCAATTACAGCGACTAATATTCCCTCTGTATGTTAGGTAGTAATGCAGGTATCTATCCAAATGTTGTCTAGATAATTAAATCATCGCGCTTGGACTAATACACTACGCCTGTCGTCAGCTGTTACGCACGTATTGCCAGTTGTACGAGGTGCTGATTCACTTTGTCGTTCGCGTTTCGCGGTAATTGGGTTTTACGTACTTTTCATCTCTCACATTGTTTCACAAGTGTGGCGTTCCATTGTGCAATTTCCTTCGGGGTATTTTTTTCAAAAGGGAAAATTTTATTTAAGTCACAAAACGTACTGTCAGCATTACATGTGAAATAAACACACAGTTATCGTGCAGAAGCTTGATTAGAAAGTTAGTTGTACTAACATCACAAACATTGTACATATACTTCCTATTGTTTTGTAGGGGAAAATATTGATGACACAGGGTTGTGGGTGAGCGGTTAAGTCTCTGGACTCACATTCGGTAGTACGCCGGTACGAGTCCCCGTCCGGGTATCCAGATTTGGAAATCCCCAAATCACTCTAGGCGAATGCCGGGATGCTTCCTTCAAAAGGCCATTGCCGAATATTTCCCGTTCCTTGTCCCCAGTCCCACCCCGCATCGACGTCGACGAGGCGTAAAGCTATAAGTAAAAAAAGAGAGAGGAAAAATACTGAACACTTAATATTTATTGCTTAGCTTTATGGCAATATCAGAAGGATAACACACTGGCATTTTTCTTTGCAGCACCATTATGGTTTCTGGCGCCTGCCATTGGGTTAACTAGCTATAGCCTGTTCGGTTAACAGAGACGGCTCAAGCACAATCTGTTCTCTCCTCACTACACTGCCATAAGAGAAATTTCCAACCCCTAACAGAACACGGCAGTCAGCATGGAGAGGTAGGAATGGGAGCGAGTGGTGAGGTGAGGAGTGGGGCCATGAAACATGACCTTGAGCCGTCAATTCGGGGTGAACAGAATGTAATGTCCTGGTGGTGGAAGAAATTTTCAACATACAGGACCTGGTCAGCAGGGTCGGAGAGGTGGCGGAGCTCGATTCCTAATCACCATAGGTCTCAGTTAAAACTCAACTTCTCCGCTTTATGCACTGAATGTAGGTTTACGACTTCGTTGATAGGGATTTGAACGTCGCATGGGAACGTTGAACTTCGGGTCTCTTGTGTCTTTCGAAAATGTCGGACTAAAACCCCACCGGATATAACCTTCTCCCTGTCTTCATCGAGACAACACAATGCTATTTCACCAGCTATAATAACACTTAGACATAGATGAAAGCGAATAGTAGCTCTGACTCTGTAACAAGGACTACGGTATTATACCTCTTTAAAGGGGATACAACCACCTAGATCGCCAGGCAAATACGCTTAATAGTTTTAACATCCAAAAAGATTTGGGTTCATCTCTATAGAGGGCCATAAAATTTTTACAGCTTCTCTTTTCAGACACTGACACAAAAAATTATGAAAGCATTTGTGCTTCAGAATCCATTTAGGCTGTTAAAGAGGTTTGTTACTGGAGTTTTTAAATTAAGATTTAGCGGCTCGTTAACAATGAAGTCATTACAAGTAGGACATCGTGAGAAAGTAAGCTATGGTCTGTATCAAGGAACTATCCCGGTATTCATCTAGAGTAATTTCGGTAAACTGAGGAAACTCAAAAGCTGGATACCACAGCCTCCCGTACCATAACGCTTTACCATGAGACAGTTTTGCTATTGAATGATCCGATAATTTACTATAATCAGCTATTATTAACATTGTATGATAATTCGCAGAGACACTTTTAACATATATCAAAGTTGTTATAGGCGCGCCCCGTTGACTTTGCTGGTTGCGGTACCGCGATAGCGCCCCTGCACCTGACTCGGGTTAAGTGTTTTGAGTCCTGGTGGTGGAAGAACTTTCCATCATCAGGATTTCGACGGCATGGTAGGAGAGGTGGTGTTGTCAATGCCTAATCACCATATTGTGCAGCAAAGTCGTGAGCTAAATCCCAAACCTCTCTGCAGTGCGTATGGAGTGAGGTGACGTAGGATGGGGGATTCAACCCTTTGTGATGCCACAAGACATAATTAAGGTACAAAATTGTCGAAATATAATTAGGAACTTTATGAGGTAGTATTAAATAGAATAGGGCTAGGATTAAGAAATTTTAACTATGGTAGAGATAATAATGCAGGCAGTGAACTTCATTTTTTAGGATTTTTCAGGAGGCTGCTTCAGCAGCCATTACTGCACAGGGCCACGTTAAAAGGTCAGTCGTCCGATTCCCGCCTTCTCCTTTGGCGCGGAGAAGTTCGTTCTGTCGCCAACCCTCGGACGCAAAAAGTTGTCTTCTGGCTGGGGTAGAGTCTGTGGAACCCTGTGTTTTCTTCCATATGGCAGAGAGGTTACACACTTAACGTTATAAAGTCAATGTTGGCAGTACTCCTTCCAGAAGCACGCCAGACAAGAAGTATGGTTATTCTGGTATTATATAAGGCCCCAAGAAGACCATAGCGCTCTCAGTTAGCTCAGTATTTTTCGATGTGATTGCTAGTGGTGACTATCTGCGGCGCCGGCCTGCCCGATATGAAGTAAAACCATTTTTTTTTCTCTCCCTGTGTCTCTGCCATATCTCACTTTCGCTACGCTCATGTAGAGAAATAAATTAATACCATTAATGATGTGTATAGCTGCTTTTGAGTAACTATTAAGAATCGAGAAACTACTTATGGAAAACTGTTATGAGCTTGTTGGATTGAATAGGTATTCAAATTTCGAGTAAGAACATTTGTAGACAAATTGCTTACAGAAATGAATATAACCTTATTTATTCATCTGAATGCAGTCAAACTCAAGTCCGGTAACAAATAAATGAACAGTTAAGCGGAAAATATTAAAAGGTGGGCGTCGTAATGCATTACACCTTGCGGTCCCTAGGTGTCCTTCGGGATAGTTGGCCTAAATGTTTCGACACCGGGTTTCACCCTCTCCATTGTACCTTGTTTGATTCACAAACACCACACTTCACTGAACACAGGCACATTACAGACATCTATAACAAAATAATAATTAATAAATACGTTTCATCACAGGGGAAAGCAAGGAGAAACCACCTATGTTTAAATTTCCCAACAAAAAGTTCCTACCAACCTAATGGTTGAATAAGAAGAATGATACAGAAATTGAGAAAAAAATCTATATATTAATACGCTAAGCGAAACTTCGGATCCCTTTTTAGGAGTATTGCGTACACGGATAAATGTGAGATTTGACATAGTTAAAGGTTATATGGAGAAGAAGTGCAGCAAGCTAAAATATATATATGATATGTGTTGTAAATACAATAAATTATATGAAATAAAACATTTGTTGTTTACATTCTATTTTTTTTTTTTTAGCAACAATGACACCTAGCGATTCTGCCAATGTCTGTGATCTTTGATCAAGAGTATAGAAAAAATATAATACGCTTGGTTAATACATGTTACAAATACATTATTAAATAAAAAATAAATTCGTGGAAGTGTGTGAGTGTGGAATCGGATCGGAGCCAACTATATGACGTGTTTTTCCAGCATTGAGAAACTCTGTGTTCTTTGGTGAAACAAAAGAATCGCATTTCGCTGGGATTAGTCTTTAAACATATAAAAGGAATATTCCGAAAAGGAATGTAGTAATTCTACCAGATACTATATGGTCTTTTTATTATTTAAAAGGTTAAACTTTTGTTAATGGTCTTTTCATTTTGGAATTTCAGTAATTTTTTATTCTGATATTTGCTCCTACTTCCATTATGCCTCGATATAAAACATTGGCAGATCGGGGGGAGAGAGAGAGAGAGAGAGAGAGAGAGAGAGAGAGAGACAGAAGGAATACCTATTTGCGTGAAATTCAAATTTAAATAGTGAACACACAAAATGCTGAAATGCATTCCAAGAATTTTTTGTAGTTTCGCATTTACAATGCAAAACATTTCGAATCAGAAGTCATTATTATTATTAATTTAATTGCGATGGCGCTAACACTCCGGTGAACAGGTGAAAGGTCTGCATTTACTTAATGTTTTCTTAAAGCTAAAGCAGTTTTACGGGCCTTAAGCCAGAATGAATATTTTAAATCATTGTATGATGGACTAAATTCAAATGAACCATCGGTAAATAAACAGTCAAAAATTATTTTGAAAATATTCATAAATACATTTCATCATTTCCTATGGTTAGTTCGGAAGTTAAAATTTAGTTACGAGTGTAGTGTATCATTTTAATTTTGTAAATATTGCAGGGATTTAAGGCAAAGAACAGAAACTAATAACGTGTTGGTACACGATCGCAGCCAACGACGTCAATGTATACAGTAGACCCTATATAATGTATCTATGCTCGCAGCAAACGCAATAGAACAAATTCAGATAATGATTATTACTCTTTTAAAAAAGAAACTAAATAACTTAATGAATTACGGTCGAATTTCGACCCCTGGGCGATCACTAGTTCTATTCTAATACTTGTGCTGAACGATATTTGCCCTTATTTACACTTTGTGCAAACGATATTTCAACGGTACATGTTAACGGTACCACAAACAATTTTGCTAACTTCCTTTATAATCTCTCTCGGGTTGTGTGTAATCAATTTTTATGAGTTCATTACAAGCGAACGTATGTTTAATTACTCTCATTTAATGGATACTGGCAAAAAAAATTCCCGTAATAACTTGAGCGGAAACTACTGCATACAGATTTGAATAGCGGCGAGCCGTATTACAGCATTAAACGATAGTATCTGGCCTCAATTTATCTTACTTTGCAGTTCAAGTCGCTTCACGGAATAAATGCCGTTGCCAGTAGAATATATTTGTATTACTCGTTTAATAATTCTGTAATTAACTTCCGAAGAAATTTACCTCGAGTACAACTCTTTCTTTATCTCTGAATTTTCCACCACAAATCCCTCTCAGTTTCTACTGAATATTTTTTGTTCTAATTATACCTGCTGAAGGCTGAAAACAAGAAATTCTAGACAGTGACATCGAGATAAAACAGAGAATTAACAAAACTTTGTTATCTTTCTGTGTGATTTATTGGAAGATATTCTTGTAATATTTATTCTCCGTGAGATACCAATCAATTAGAAGAATCGGAGCAAGCGGCTGTAGCAAAGAATTTATGTATCTACTTCCTAGAGCAAACTACCTCCCCCCGATATTGCGAGTAATACAAAAACTTGTGCATTAATATCCTCTACATTAATACAATTTTTTTCTGAAATACATAGTTACATGATGGCCCCTTTAAATACCTACCCATAAACTTGAATAGATTTATACAAGCATTAGTATTCACCTTTTAAAAAATACTAGTGGAAACTGATAACTATGAAATTTAATTAAAATAATGTCGTTGACATCCAACTGAAGCATCTGATTATAATTTCTAATTTTTTTAACATGATGTAGCGCTGTAATTCTAACTGATCAGAACCTAGTCTCTTCAGAGTTTCACTTGTTTCCGGTTCAGATTTGAAAGCAAACTTCCAGGGCGAACGGTTTTAAATTAGAGAAATGAAACTGAATAGTCAGTGTAACTAAAAATTCTTCACTGCCGTAAAACCTCTCTGTATGGGATTAGTGATGTTTATTAATGTATGTGATTTTTCTGTTACTATAACTTGTTATTAATAAGAGGATGCACCCCGAACGTTAGGACAGAGCGCTGGCCTGGTATTCGGGAGGACGTGGGCTCAAATCCCCGTCCGGTCATCCAGATTTCAGTTTTCCATAGCTTCCCGATATCCCTCCAGGCGAATGCCGGGAAAATTCCTTGAAAAGGCCATGATCGAATTCATTCTCGTTCTTTGTCTACTCCCTACTTCAATAATCTCGATGTCGACCTACCATGTGTAATAAGCAAAGATGCAAGTTGTTTCTTCAAGATACACAAAATCGAATTTATGAAACGTGCTGTCTTTTTTTCGTTATGGAATACCTACCCACCTGAGGTAATTCTATAGGCCGTGACTAATTCCTTACCATTTCTCGTCACAGGTCCTTCCCCGTTTCTAATAACCACGATACGGTTGAGTTGCAAAGCCAGAAAAAAGTATGAAAGACTATATCTCATTTCCAGACAATTTTTTGTGTTCAATGTCTCTCAACAAGAAATGGTTTTACGTATTTTTAAATCAAAATGAAACAGATTCACCTTAGTAACTGATTTTCATAAGTAAATGAATTTATCTGTTGAAATTTGTAAACCGCGGAGAACGTCGAAAAATATTTAGTTTATGAATCTGCGTGAATTTCATCTCGCATCTTGGATGAATAAATGATATTAACAACAGTCAGTTGATTATGATAACGTTCTGGCCTCGCATTCGGGAGGACGCGGGTTCGAATCCCGGTCCGGGCATCCAGATTTGGGTTTTCCATGGTTTCCCCAAATCACTTCAGACGAATGCTGGGATGCTTCCTTCAAAATGGCCATGGCCGAATTCCTTCCCATTCCTTGTCCCCAGACCCATCCCGCCTCTAATGACCTTAGCCGTCGACGAGGCGTAAAGCAAAAAGTATAAAAAAAAAGAGAGAGAGAAGATATTGACAATGACAGTAGATGAGTTGATAGAGATTATCGCAATGACATCAGAAGAAGTTTTAAAAAGAGAGCCAAAAAGAATGTATCCTACAAATTTAAGAATAAAAGAAGTTAAATATATGTATGTTTGTCAGATGAACAGCTAATAACGTTTAGTGGGATTTGAATACAAAAGTTTTAATGGAGGCTTCCATGGTTGAAGTTCTCGATGAGAATTTGTAGAGTACTACGTTCCGACCTTTGACATCGAAACGTTATATGCGTCACTTTGTCAATGCTGAACCTGCTAGAAGTCAGAAAAAGTTTTGTTTATTACAAATATTGTTCGAAACATTTGGCTTCTTCCGAATAGCTGTTCCATGAACGTAATTATCGAAGTATTTTCCACCACAAAATAATTTTTTGACTGCTATGCTTGTATGTCTTGAAAGAAATCACCTAGTGAGACATGTGCGTTACCTCATACCCTATTCCGACATTTAAAAGCTCTCATGTTAGTATCTTCAGGTTACCCTTATCATCGATGCGAGCTCACCCTTACGTACACTTCCGCTTCCACCCGTCCCCCAATTCCAACGGCGAGGAAGATACGTCAACCGGAAGTCGTTACGCCTAGCGGGAAGTACACCATTTTCCGTATGGCGATAGAGCGGAAGACGGGAAGATTCCATTACGCCTGCTTCAAATTGCACGAGAAAACAGGCGAAGAACACTGTCTGCAAATATGTTGGTTCCCTCATTATAACTAAACAAAATGTCATTTTTTATTTTTAACCATTTGCAACATAACTTTAGGCACCGGCATTGATTAATTACTCTTAACTACTGAAGTTATTGCCAGCTTAAGCAAAAGTTAATCAATTTGTTACTTATAATCACGCTAATGAACAGATTTTTCCAAAAAATATGACTTCACTTGACTTTTATTTAGTAACAACGATAACTCTTGCATAAATCGGCAATCTTCTCCAAATAATACCAAGGCATAAACAAAATATAGTCTTGGAATGTCCTATTAGAAATGCATCAAATTCTAGTGAGACTTACAGAATGCAGGGAATATTGTTCAGCAGCGAATCTTCTGGAATTAACAATAGGAGAGAACCAGGACCGTATTTAAGCATAGGCTACATAGGCTGTAGCCTAGGGGCCCGCACCAAAAAGAGGGGCTCCGCACCACAAAGAGGGAGCCCGCAACAACCCCGGGCCCTCGCCCATAAATTTTCTGGGCCGAATTTCAAAATTAAAAATTTCAGCACTCACAGCCGGAAGCCCCCCACCCCTCGGAGGGGGACACTGCTGACATGGGGCCACCCCCGCCACCATATGTAGAGCCTAGGGGCCCAGAAAGCCTAAATGCGGCCCTGGCCAGAACAAAGAACCAACCATTGTCAAAGAACTTCAAAACGCTATAAATGTTATTTTTACTCAAAATAGCGGTAAAATGGGCTTAACAATTAATTAATGCAAACTCTGTACCACGTTAGCAGTAATAAGGTTATTTTAACAGGTGAAAATTTTTTGAAATTTGTAACATCATGACAACCCAGTCCAATCATTTTTCGATATTAATATTACAATACTATTATTTTATATTAATTATATATATCTTAAGTTGTTGCATCCCGCACGTGAAGCGAGTTTGTGCTTCATTGACAGGAAGCTGTAATAGTTTATAGAATGTGTTACAAGTTTAGCTGAATGTTATATGAGAGTAAATAAGTGACGGATATTATTAATCCATTGGTATTTGCTCAAAACAGTGGATTTTCATTTGCGACACCGTAACAACACATCCCGTTTGTTGGTGGTTTCATAATTAATTATGGTAATTAAAATTTGTCTAAGCTAATGGCTCACACTTGTTGAATGATGACCAAATGGACCTAAATCATAAAAAAACACGCCTTTCATCACCAATTGGTGTGGGTAAACTAATAATGTAGATGTTTGAGAGTTGTTTTGGATAATGGTGAAGCTTACCACTGGCATATTAATTAGGTGAAAAGCTTATATTTGGCGATACCTGCCAGTATATTATACTGTCCAATGTCCATAGTTTATGATTAATCAACAGAATTTAATAAATGTTAAAATATCTCACCACACACTAAAATTTGTTTTATACTGCAATCAAATCATACATTCTGATACTTCACCAATAAAATCGCACACCTTATATACATGGGATTCTGACTTAGCTGCTAACTCTTTGGTCAGTGAGTTCCTACTTATTTTAAAGATAATTGCAGAGTGAAACTAATTTCTCCACAAAATTCTTTAACTTATTTGTCATAAGTTTTCATCTGTTTCTTACATCAAACAAAACTGATTTATTTTCAATTTCATAGCCATCACTCTTTCTACTGGCAACTCTCCACCTCTTCATATTCGCATACCCACACCAAACTACTTCCACATTTATTTGTCTCATGTATAACCTTTCCTTGTCCCACAGTTCTCCTGTCCATCTGCGTCTTGTACTAACTTATTTATTCTTTACGTCTTATAGAGTAAAGCACTAAATAATATTAGAGGTTGGGTAACTCTGTAGTAAGAATGTCTGGCTTTGGAATGGTTTTGTCATATACTTAACCCATGACTGATCATCACACGTACGGCATACGGAAGAAAGTAAACGCTAACACGTGTGACATTAAGTATCCTGGTACGTCAGCCGATGTACAATTGGCGAGACTACATCCATTCACTGCTGTTTAGTTACGTAAACGTTCTGGCCTCGCATTCGGGAGGACGCCGGTTCGAATCCCCGTCCGGGCATCCAGATTTGGATTTTCCATGGTTTCCCAAATCACTCCAGGCAAATGTCGGGATACTTCCTTCAGAAGGGCATGACCGAATTCCTTCCCATTCCTTGCCGCCATCCTTTCCCGTCTCTAAATACCTCGCTGTTAAGAGACGTTAAACATTTAAAGGGGATAAAAATGTTACTTAAACTTGGCCTTGAACTACGTTACTTCTTATAGGGATATGAAGTGGTTAATATTGATAGGATAAAGCTTGCGGCTGCCGAATATTCTTATTACATGCTCCCTAACAGGCATTATGTAACCGTCGACTTTGTGTTCTTTCAAGTATTTCAAAATAAATGATTAAGTTTTTCGTCTTGCGCTGAATCCCGAATTCAAAAACATACAAAGCGCACAAACGTATAGATATTGAAAAAATAAACACTTTAATATAAGTGGAAACTGAGTTTTACAGTTTTACCATTTCTAAGTCGTGTAAGTTTATCGGTATTAGGATTTATCTAATTCAATTCGTGAAACTCATAATTTGTTTGGTCGAAATTGGGGACTGTTCCACTACTTCACTGATTGACTGTGGTTAACCGCTTTAACACTGCTAATGCGGAGGCATATGTGCAATCCATAAATGCATCAATACCCCCAAAGCCACTTTAACCCGCTTCAATGCACTTACGCAAATTGCTGTATGAATGCTATACGTCATAACCGTGTAGGCGATTTTAGCCCTCAATGAGTGATTTAGCAATAATTGTCATGAAATTACTGCATGAAGGATTATTAGTGGCACATTGTGTTACTGGTTAACTTTCAGCCAACTCTTTTCGTTTGGAATTTTCTCATCCTGAGTCAAAGACCTCCTCGAAACAGATCCACCAAGAGAAGAAGCTGTTTTGCATTACAACTATTTATCTCGACGAGTAACACTCTTGAAATTCTCCATCCCTGCCTTACCACATGTTTCATACTTACCGTGCACGTATTATTAAATGTGACCCCTAACTGCATCTACGGTGAACCTTGTCCACTATCCACTATCGTCTTCATCTCGTACTGTCATCAGATTGACTCCTTTGTTATTACGTAGATGTTTTCCAATTGTCTTCTACTTCGTCGCTGACTTCATGTCTCACATTCAGATGTCGGAAGCGGCTGCCTGACCAATCATATTAATACTTCTGATTGATACACACTTCCTTCTGCTTCACGTCTCTTACGCGCTCCTATCTATCGACCTACTGCACGCTGTTTCACCTCACCGATAGGGGAGAACCCAATATAACTTCTCACATCGAAAACTTCGAGAACACTTGCGGTTTCCTAGACTAATTCCCGTTTTCACTCACTTCACAACATTGTGGTGATTTTTCTAAAGGAACCCCCACGAGTTAGTACCGATCGTGTATACTGTAGCATCAGACTGGGCGACGTAAACAAGGTCTTCATATCACAATGTATCAATATTTACCCAAAAAGTAAATAAATAATTTATTTGTCATCACTAGATTTTTTAAAAATGTTGTTACATATTCGGGAACTTAACTGTACAGATTCAGTGTTGAAACAGTCAACTATGGCACCGTAAGGACTTTGTTACCACATTTCGTTTCTAAACTTCAGTGATAGTAAGAATTATCATCACCTTACTTTATATGACTATGCCTAGTGGCCTGTTACGGTCTTCGTACATCTTTTAATTCTTTTTTCAGGCATTCGTTTTTCTCGGGGCTGTAATGTAGTGCAATCTTCAGTATTCTGCTTTCGTCCATTCTTCTCACTTGTCGGACCAATTTTCCCCTACTGTTGAATATGCTCTACTACCGGCGTTACTTTCAACTGATCTGTTAATTTCTTATTCTTGACATGATCTAGTAGTGTAGGTCCTACAGTTCTTCTCAGCAACTTCTCTTCTACCACAGCTGAGTCGTGACTAATCTTCTTCTTTCACAGTTCAGGTTTCAGAAACATAAGTAAGGATCAGTATTGAATTAAGTCTTGCCGTTAGTGAGGCTTAGTGTTGAAAAAAAAAAAAACGTTTTTCTTCCTGACTTGAAAAAAAATAATGAAAAAACCTGAAAAAAACATGTTTTTTCTGGGACATGTTTTTTTTCATAACTACTAAATTTCAAATTTTTAAGTCATTTATCGTTTAATATGACTGTTTTAGAGTTTATACTAAGTACTTATCTTAATTTTAAAATCTAAATATTTTTCTGGTTCAGTAGAAAAAAAAATTACAATAATATTGGCAACATTGACTGAAGTTTTATTTTACGAATGGGGACTTCCCGAAAAGGCTAGGTTGCGTGAAAAGGAATCCCCGTTCCCCGCTGTCTGGATTGATACTCGCTATTTGAAATAGTGCTGCCAGGCCCTACAAATTTATCTGTAGATCTACGGATCTTTTCAAAAAATTAGGAATTTTAAATTTATCTACGGTTTTTTGTCTCTTTTTTTATTACTTATTGTGCTTTCCTTATATTCGTTTACTTGTTAAATTCGCAGCGTATAATGATACTGAGTCATTGTGAGTAATTATGAATCATTTCTACATCTACATCTACATATATACTCTGCAATTCACAAAATTGTGGGTGGCAGAGGGTGCTCAGCACCAAAGCTAATCTCTTTGCTGTGCATTCCAATCCCTAATGGTACGAGGGAAAAAAGAATTCATATAATTTCCTTGCGACCGTTGGCGTAAACCAACGATTGAAAACAAATAAAGCTCCTATTTTGTATGATAATAGATTTAAATGGAAATTTAAAATACCGTAACACAGAACTATCGGCGCAGTCTTTATGCACAGTGTGTACGTTGCTCATAATTTGAAATTGCAATTTCAAAAGCTTTTGCATACAAATACAACCAGTAAAAGAAAACGTAACTATTTCTGAAGTTATGGAGCTAGAGGAGGCAGAAGAAGAAACAGAAAATTCCGACTCCGACCGACCTAGTGTTGGTGGTACTGATACTAGTGAATGTGGTACCGACATAGAGGATGAATACAAAAGTTATTTTACCTATATAGATACATTTAGGAATCAATATGTAAGACATTATACAGGGCGTTCGCCGGGAAACGCAACCCACTGTTAGCGCTACAAGGAAGAAACTGCTCCCGGCGAGCGAGCGCTCAGTTTCCGGCATTGTTCGACCGTCGGCCGCGGACTATTTCATAATAATTACGCTTCATAAACTTCATAAACTTGTGCTAAGCATTTAAATGTGACGTAATTCATTAGCTTACCTGATAAAAGATGCTGGAAGTGTTGACCCTCTTGTGTAATGCACATTTCACATCTTCTGAACATATTTCGAGACACACGCTGCCCTAACTGACTTAATGATTTTTTGGGTGACTGTTCTAGTCGAAAAGCGATATCGTCAATTTTCTCCTCTGTGAGAATACGGTTGACCGACAGTCTCTTTTTGTTAAAAAATGAACCCGTTTCTCTCAATTTTTAAACCAGACGCAGAATTGTTGATTTAGCTGGCAGTAAAGCGCCAGGAAATTCGCGACGAAATTTACTGCGACACTTTTTAAACGACTTCTTCTTCACATATGTATCGTAGAGAAATATTCTTTGTTGCAAACTGTAACGTACCATAATTTTACTCACACTCAAACACGGTACAGATTAATAAGAGTATGAAACCCCAAACCAGCCAAACCGCAAAGAAACGTTTATTCACAACACTGATTAATAAGAGACTGAAGTCACAAACTATCTACAATGCAAAGAAACCGTTCTTAACAATGTAAGGGTCACTGCACTGCACTGTTGGGGCAGCGGAGGTGTTAAACAGTGCGGTGATTCACGGTGCCGTGTGGCGGAAACTGCTGGCTGGACTGACCGAGCAAGTTGCCGACGGCAACAGACTGGGAGGGTAGCGTTTTCCGGCGAACGCCCTGTATGATTTAGTAAGATTAAGCACACACATGTAAAATGAAAGTTCCATAAATAAAACTATAATTTATCAAATATATTGTTTTTTGAAAAAAACAAGGGTGCTAGGTTTTTTTAATGTTTTTTTCACAAATATGATTTTTAATTTGCAACACTAGTGTGGCTCATTGCGCAATGCATCGGGGAGGTGCAACGGACCGGGCACCTCGTACCCGCTGTCCTGACACCTTGTACCCGCTGTCCTGGCTCCTCATAAAATCAACATACACTTATCACACACACAACATACTTACACATTTCGCAAACAGATGGCAACACTTTCACCTTCCCATTAGCACGTAGTAAGACCTGGCAGTAGGTATAAAATGCTTGGCGTTAACGAGAGAATGCCGCCGTAAATCTGAAGCTCCAAATTTGTCCATTGAAGCAACATAATAGGCAGCCGATCCCTAATGTTAAGAAAAGGTTGTGAGGACGAAGAAGGTTTGCCATAAGTCTTAAGTCTGGCGTCCCTTTGAATTTAATTCGGATTGACGGCTTTTTTGATAAGAATAGGATGTGCTAACAATTAAATTTTTGTCTTCTTCATTTGAGACTTAAAGTAGTGCTGAGATTCGCTTCTTGAAGTTGAGATTCGATTAACGATTCTTGGATTGCTTGTGATTTGAAACGTGAGTGTCCATATAGCAGTCAGCCACCCTACAGACTGGGAATTGCGGCCAGAAACTACTGTGTGACATCAGACTCCAAAGTGAGCAGGTCGTAGCTGTTAACACGTCCACCAAAGTGTCAGCCGCGAGCCAGCTGGTTCAGTTGTCACCCCGTGTCGGTCAGACTGTGCGCTGTCCGGGCTGGCAGTGTGTCCGCTTTATGACGGCAGTAAAGCCACCCGGACGAGCTCCGGACCCGGGGGATTCAGCGCGGCAGATTGCCGTCCGCTCTCGCCGGAGTCGCATGTCGATAAAAAGGGACGCTATTGGACACAAGGCCGGTCCGCACCGTATGTTAGCGGAAACGGAACCCCACGCGCTGCCTTCTGCCGAAATTGGACTCCATTCGTTTCGAACTGATGCGGATGCTGCTGTATCAGGGCATTTGCCTAACAAGGATATATACGTGATCCAAAGAACGTGTGTCACTGTGGGAGAGAAAACCAACATTTTACGAACACTTTGTTCTCGTGTAGATTCTGTACAGCTAGCAGATTGTAATGTGTCTTTTCGCGATTTTATATAATGTTCACAGCGATCACTCAGCCTCGTACAGACCTCGACACGAAATCGCAAGCAGCCCTTCTAGGATACGAAATGCCGTTCAACCTTTGAATAACTGACGATAGCTAGACGTACAAATAATTTTAATATGAAACAAACTTCAAGGCTGCTGAAAGCTGGTTGAAAAATTGACCAATAAATTCACACTCTGTGTTTTAATTTGTCATATTCTTCGCACACACAAACACACTGATGAACTGCCTCTAAGGTTCCGCACATGCAGCACAGTCTTGAATAATCTTATCTAACGAGCAATGTCATGTGGTGCTTCAATTTCATGTTTCTTTCTACTGTTACATCTAACCACTTAAAGCAGTCCAACTTCCCAGCTACAAAGCTTAGCACCGAGTGGGGCGGTGTAACGGTTAGCGTTCTCGCCTCGCATTCAGGAGGACGGCGGTTCGAATCCCCGTCCGGGCATCCAGATTTGGGTTTTCCATGGTTTCCCCAAATCACTCAAGGCAAATGCCGGGATGCTTCCTTCAAAAGGCCATGGCCGAATTCCTTCCCATTCCTTGCCCCCATCCTTGCCCCCCATCCTTGCCCCCCATCCTTGCCCCCCATCCTTTCCCGTCTCTAAAGACCTCGATGTTAAAAAGAGACGTAAAGCAGTTACAAAAAAAAAAAAAAAAAATACAAAGCTTAGCAACACGAAAGGCAGTAGGAAGCCGCAATTCAGTTGCCCTTGGAGGTTCTTTATCCACTGTTCCAGAAATGGCTACACCAATGTCCCTTCCGTGGTCCTTCCGTGGTGTGGGAGTTTTGAGAGCGAGGGCGAATTTAATCTCATGAACAATTTTCTGCCTTTTCAATCGGACAGCGAATTTGCATCCAGTAAAAGAACAAGAACCAATAACACTATCAGCAGGTGTTCAGTACTGGTTTGAGGTGAGTGCAGTAAAGTTTAGTTTGTTTTGGTTAGAGGCTGCTAGTGAAATGAACAAATGATTTTTATATGTATTTTATGTTAGTTATTTTTAGTTGAGCAAGTGGTTTGTACTTTATTAAACATTTAATAACAAAATATTTTCAAATTTAACTCTTAATAAGATTTTAATAATTTTTAATAAACTGCAGGAGGTCTATAAAGAAATGAAAACAGTTTCTACTTTCGATATAAGCTCAATTTAAAACACTGTAATTTGTTTGGAACAAGTATAAAGTTTCCATTGTTCACAAAATACATGTTATAGTTGAAGCATAATTCGCAGATTATGGTTTAATACGTTTCTTAACAATAACAACTAAATTAAAGTGAACGACAAAGTCCACAAGAAATGCAATTACAGTAAAACAGTCCGGGTGCCATCGAATATATGTTCCTAATCTCAAGCAAGTTTATTTATCCGGTTAGGGAACGTCCATAAACTACGTGTCTCTGTCTAGGGGGGGAGGGGGAGGGGTTGGCTAGTAGTCTACGCTGCGCTACGTGGGGGGGAAGGGGGGGTCAGAGTTCCGAGTCAGTCCACGTAGAGTTCCATTCGTATCATTTTTCGCAATTTAAATGAGGTACAAAACACACAACGCCATTTGAATATTTATTTCTTTCATTTAATTTTATCTGAATGTAATTTACAATAGCCTGACAAGAGAAAACAGTACAAAATGTCTTCTAGAATCAAAAGGGAAAAAAGCTTCGTGCTGCTTGGGAGGGGGGAGTGGTGGTAGAGGCAAAAGCCACTTAGGGCTACGTGGGGGAGAGGGGGGTTCACAGGAGTCCAAAATGGAGCTACGTGGTTTAGAGACGTTCCCTTATCTCGTTAGTAAAGTGAGATCTCCGCTCAGAGCAGCTTACGGTGCAATATCGTTTGTCTAAAAGATTATAACTATATGTACAGTTTCCCTGATTCGACGTTCTTCACCACTGATTCTAATGCACCACTTGTTGGTATTGCGCAAAGTTTAATACTTCACTTAAAATTTCAAAAGCACATCTGACCACTTCGTATCGCTGTTAGAAATCTTTACTTTTACTTATTGTCTTGGAGATGATGGTAGTACATGAGTATCCATGCTAATCGAGTACAGATCCGGGTTCACAGCAAGATTTGAAAATGCCGTCTCGCAGGGATATGGAATGATTCTTCTTTCCTGGTCGGCATATGGATTGGATGTCTTGGTCAACCCCTCTTCTTGCCCCTGATTTGTCGGATACATGAAATAATTAATAACTTTAGTTTATTTAACAATACCTATTCTTGTAATTGGTTATCGTCTGCGTAAACCGATCGTGCAAGGCTCTTCGCTCTCCCATTGGTTGAATCCCACCTGAACGTAATTGCCTACGTCATGATTTTGATAAATATGAATTTCGTCATTTCTGTGCTACAGCTATGACGCTACGACCTCTAATGTAAGGCACAGGATAGGTATTTGATCATCTGGTTGTTTACCACGCAGACTCCACTGTTCAAACACTTGTCCGTTCATCATAGGAATGCCGGCATTTGCCTGGAGGCCGGATTCTGGGAATTCCGGGTAATTAGCAATATAGTACATTAAGCTACAGATGAAGTTTGAAAACCCAGGCGGAAGTTAATAGGCAAACATCCCCTTTTATCAAATATATCACTACAATATTTCATTATATCGTTCAGTATTTCTATAAAAATGAAATATGTATAATCACCGTGAGATTACACGTGATGCACTCTTAATGCTTATTCTTCATTATTGAGTCCTCGTCGAGTACTAGAACCATTCAGCTCAGCGCATTTATGCTTATTCAGTGTACCATTGCCTGTCATTTATGCTATTAAAATGTGAATTTAACTAGCGTGCTCATAAGGCTACGGTGCTGAGCATCATTCTAAACGAGTGCTCTAATCTGAACCATGATCGTCCTGTCAGTGTTACTCCGAGTACTATCATTCGGTTCTTATTAACTTAGTTCCTGTAAAGCCTCCACTACTCCGGTTACTAAGTGCTGTGAGGTCATTACATATATAAATCTGTAAACAGTTGTTTACGTGGATTTCTTTGCCCGAGCATCAATTTGGGTTGGTTTTACACAGTTTGAAAGATTAGGAACTAACTTAAAAACCGCGGTTTGCCCTACTGCTCTACGTGATGAATATTGATAATCCCTTCGTAACCTGAAAGGATAGACGCCAATGATCACACTCGAATAAAGACAAACACTACGTAACATTGTTTTATTGCTAGACATTTCTGAACTACAGTACGTTATAATACGTGGCTATAACACATGGAACTCGTAAATTAAACCTTCAGAGAACTTGAGGAATCCCCGAATTTAAAAGCCATGGAAACTGATAGGTTTCTTGTTTTTTGTTTTTTTTGTTTTTATTATTATTATTATTCTCGGGTTTAATTAACATGGTCAAAGATGCAGGAGATTGCAATGACGACGATAGCATGGCCCTCCAGAAAGCAATTTAAATTATTAGAACCTAAATTCAGCGGCACTTGTGAAGGCAAAGAAATTTAAATTATTAATAACTAACTTCGTCTTATACGGGCACCACTTTACGGAATTACTTCTGTAAAATGAGAGATCCACTCAGGGTGAATTCGCTGGGAAATGCCAGTGCATAAATGAATAGATTAGAATATTAAAGGAAATGAAAAAAAAAAACTACCATAGAAAATGTAAAAATGGAATCAAAATCGCAAGAGATGAGGAGGCAGAAATCACGCAAAACTGTGAAGAGTGGCGTCATGCACTGAAAGCAGTTATAAATTTTTTTTGTATGAAATAGAATAGTATTGAGCATGGAATATACAATAAGGCAGACGTCCGGACGCGGACCTAGGAGCCTCTTATTCTATTACAAGTTTTGGACAGGATTTTTGCATGTCCTTAACTGACTGATGTGGATGCTACAGTGCTCGCTATCTCTGAATCATGCTGAGATGCTGCACGTTAAAGCTGTAGCGTTCCTTTCACCGTAGATTTGCGTGAATGCAGTAAGCCATCACAGAGATATAACGGATGATTTCTTGAAACACTCTCGTCATTATTTATTATTTAACATCCATACGTATTAACAATAAGGAAAGAAACCAGAATGGTAGAAATATTTCACTTTTATAGTTTGTGTCGAAAACAAGGTCATTGGAATTTTTGTATTGACAAAGAGTGCGAAGGAAATCGGCATTGGCGATTATCAAGGAACCATTCATTCAATCATTTGAAGTTATATCCTGAAACTACAGATAAACGAAATCTGAATGATCGGACCAGAAAAGAATCCCAAGCCAGAACGTTAGCGCTCTTCCATGGGACTAATTTTTTTTCTTAGTATCGAATTGAATTAAATTGCGAGGGAGTGCATGCAAATTCCCTAGTCAATTGCCCCCATCTTATTATTTTTTATTTTTATCTTATATACCTTGGGTGTAAAATTGCCCCACCAATCTATTTTTTCCATTTACGAATTTTAATCTTAAAGCCCTAGCGTTTTTGGTAAATTATTCTACACCTTCCGTCGTAATTTATTCCAATCCCTGATATCATAACACATTAAAACTAAGGGAAAGATACTGTCTACATATGGTTGACAAAAATCCAGTCGCTCTTCCCCTTTACCACCCTTAATTTTTAGAAATGTTCTTCACAGTTTTTGTCCTTTGCGCTTGAAACAAAAAGAAAAATACTGTCTGAATTTGGTTTTCAAAAACCTAATCCGTCTACCTCAAACGCAAATGATCTTGCGGGCCGCTTTGGAAATGCATCATAACTTCGCGGGCCGCATATAAAATTATATATCCCTATATTAGATATACTATAGACATTTTCTTTGGAGTGAAAAATTGAACCATAATGAGCTATTATTATTGTGTTTACTATTCTTACATGTAAACATAGATAATATAATAATAGTAATGATACTAAACGCACATTTTAAAGAAATATATAACACTACAAATGAAATATAAAAACATTATAAATGAAATAAAAAATGAAATGATTAAAAAAATATTTATTTTACTAGTGCGATATTTGTTTCTCCACTCTTTCACTTAGCTTTTGCAAATCGAACTTAATTTGGGTACCTATTTGAACATCGTAATTGGTGTTGCAGGTTAGCGTCTGTTATGTCTGAACGTGTTTTGTGTCGGTTCGATTTCATTTTCGAAAAAAAAGAAAACGATTCGCAAGTGTAAGTTAAAAGAAAAAGAAGTGCCTACAACTGCTTGTGCCAGATTTCTCAAATTGGAAACCGAGCGTGGTAGGTGAACAGTTAACGTTCTGCCCTCGCATTCGGGAGGACGCGGGTTCGAATCCCCGTCCGGGCTTCCAGATTTGGGTTTTCCATTGTTTTCCCAAATCACTCTAGGCGAATGCCGGGATTCTTCCTTCAAAAACGCTATGGTCGAATTCCTTTCCGTTCCTTGTCCCCAATCCCATCCCGCCTAACTTAAAAAAAAATTGGAAAATTTATCTTTTTTGACGTAAGTGTTATAAAAAATTTATTTTTGATTCTGATGTTTCAAAAATGTGTTTTAATTCAATATTGCACTGTAAATAAACCAGGTCCATTTGGAAATATTCTAAGGCCGACTCGATCCAATACGAAAGGGATATGAATATATTTGAAAAATTTTGTTGTATTTGCCTAACTGTAAATTACTGAAACGGCTTTCAAAAGGATCTGTAAGTTTTCACTACTTTGGCAATTATAAAGTAAATATATGTTGTAAAAGTGTGACGAATCTCGCGGGACACGGGTTGGCCACCCCTGGTCTACCTCTTTATCCCTACCCCTTAATTTTTTTAAATGTTGTTTTATTCAAACCCATACTTTCTATCCGATTTCAATAAGATACACTGATACTTTAAAACAAAGAAAAAAAATACTGTCTTCATTTGGTTTACAAAAACCCGATCTCACTCTTCCTTTACCCTCCACCCCCAAGCAAAATTTTCACGTGAAATTATTCAGTTTTTGTGCATATATCTCGAAAACCGTAGAGAAATCGGCCAGTGTGGTTAGTGATGTAAAATGCTTACGAAAATCCGATCAAAAGGGATAGAAGATCAAAACTTTTATATCATAACTGGGTATCGTGCTAGTTTTAAATAAAATCTGTAAGCGCTTGGTCCGATTAAAACCTTTTTGCGTGTAGCAGCACGATGTGAGTTTGTTTTGGGGCGTGGCGGTGTTTTGTCGATCTGGGCGGAGTCGTTATCCGTAACGTACACGGTTACTGCAGAAGGTAAACAGATTTGAGCTGGCACACACCGAACAGTCGGGTAACACCGACGCGACGCCCTCTTCCCGCACCTAAAATATAATCACTAACTGCATAAACATTACGATCGATGATGCTGTGGTAATGATAGTAGAATGTGACGCATATAAAAGTACTGAACACTGCTGATGTAGAAACCTTATCTATTTGTCACACTTCACCTACTGCATTCCTCTGAAGTAGATTATTACACACAATAAACACTGTAAAGGTGACCGAAAGGTGAAAAGTGGATGAATTTGTAAGAACAATATGTATATGGAGTAGTCACCTGACTCAATGAAAATTAGGTAAAGAAAATTCAAAATGGGGCACTTGTTTTACTTCACGATGCTTGAAAGATCACATTAGGACCCGCAAAATTATCAGAAATCATGGATATGATTTGTTTCAGGCCTATACGTTGGTTTCAGGCTGTAGGCTGTGGCCCGTTGTACTCGAATTTATGAAGAAATTCTGCACCATTTACAATTACATCAAAAGTATACTTTCTTATCTAAATTAAAATTATAGCTAATAATAACAATTTTGAATGGCTTAATTCTCATATAGATATTTCTTAAGGGAGATCTAAGCTATCTTAATGACAATGACAATCAAATACTACACCCTTCGCTATGGTACACATGCAACCTTCAGCAACCTATAATTACAAAATAAACCTATCACCTGGCCTAGCATTATAAAAGTTATTATATGACATTAACATTTCACTAACAAAAATTAATGATTAAAAAAACACGTTGCTCCCACCTGAACTAGTGAGAACAAGCATTGTATCTGGTGAAAGGTGTTTGTTGCCAGCTCATCAGAACTCGGCTGGATCAGTGCTCGTTGCGATTGTCATCACTTGCCTCGAGGTCTCCCACCAGCCAAAGTCGGTAGCGCCAATGACGTCAAGAAGTCATTTCTTCGATCTCTCGATGCTTCCAGACATGAAACATTACTGTAAACGGAGTGTACACTTTAAATAAAAATTTCTCTTATTAGATAGTCACATACATTCTTCTCTTTGAAACCACGCCTCTTCAGTCAGTTTCTTTCTGGTTTGCTGAGAGCGTTACTTCCCTGTCACCTTTTCAGGGAATTTTCTTGAATGGAGCTTCTTTTTCTCACGGATTTCAGTTCTTGTTTGTTTTGGTTTACGTATTAGAAGGCTAACCTGGAACATATCTTTCAAGCTTGTATCGATTCGCTTCGGTCACTTAAGTATTGTTTTCGTAAATCCGCGTAGCTTCGAAAATGTCATGAAGCTTGAATTATCCATGGCGGATGTTGGAGGTATATGGTATTCCACTTTAGTAACCGACTCTACTGAGATTTTCGCTGGCTGACGGCTGACGAGGGTCACCCACACCCAGCCTCTTGAGGTGTCCTTTCTGTAACAATAACAAGCGAAGTTTCTGTCTCCGGATCCCGGCTATTTGACCCACTGGTGGCCTAGACTATTCCTGGCATCACGTACGCAAAAACAGAAATTGTTCGATCATATACACAGGTTCAGCCTGTAGCCATATTAATTAAAACAGTGTAATACTAACGTAGTAGTACAATATAAATGAGACTGAGAAATTGTCAACTAAACAAATGGAAGCAGATCCTTAAAAATTGTTCTCCCTGTCCACTGGCTGATTACTAATCAAATTTATTAATCAATAGTTTACGATTCTTAATAAATCAAAATGTATAGTAGGCCCTAGGGTTTCGTTCTTTTTTTGTTCAATTAACTCTCTTTTCAATAAAAGAATTATATTTTAAATGTATCATTTTTAATTTTAAAATTTTATTCTTTGATTTGGAGCCAGCGATATCTGAGCACATATTAAAACTAAAGTCGATGATTTTAGGCTAACTTTCAAGATCTTTCGCTTCACAGTACAACGGTCGTACCGTATCTGGAAGTAGCAGTGGAAAAGTTCTTTGAGAATGACTGTAACGCCGCTATCTCACGAATCTATCACTACGTCTTTTAATCTGAAGGACAATCAGAGAGCAATCATACTGGTGAACTATTGGAAAAGCTTTAGTTATCATCAGTCAGCCATGTCAAGATAAATTTCACTATTTCCTCCACATTGAGAACACAGACAGCAGACGTTGAATTGCTTTTTCGTAACTACCGGTTTCCAACCAGCAAATGATTCCAATTCTGGCACAACACTGAGCTCATGCTTCCACCACTTGTCTTTAATCTTCTAAATAAAAAATAAGACGTGAGTCTTTCTAGACACTGCTGGTCATTTCTGGCAAATGATTTAGTTACGTTTTTTACATTATAAAATGACTGTCACTGGGTACGACGTTTTGCTACGGTTATTTATTAGCTAATATTTTCAGCTAATTTGATTCAGTGCTATAGTTGAAGGTGTTTTTAAGAGACGGTAATATTTCTTAAATGACGATTAACAATATACGTGAGTCATTTCCTTCTATGACTTCGTCGTATTGGATACGAGTCTTGTGGATCGATTTTCGTGTTGCGATTCATGACCATCATCTCCACCCACACAACAATTTGATAGTCCACTTGGTTAAAACGCCCATTGGGTATCGGCAGGTTCCCGGTTCGAATCGCGGTCTCAAGCAGTATATTTATCTTCAGCTTTTGCAAAGCTTAGTTTTCTTCACGAGGAAAGTACGCTAGGATGTTTCGTGGTTCGGATTCCAAGTAAAACTTTAGGTCCTCTATACCCGGTAGGATTATCGTGTTAGGTTAGCGTTCCATGACAGAGGCGCATGCGCGGCAAATCAAAACTCTGTCAACCGGCGCGGCGGCCGAACTACTCTGCGGGGTCTCCCAACCATTTTTTTTTTATTACGCCGTCTGTCTGCCAGATAATTCCAGATCAAACTCTGCATCAAGTTTGTTACTCCAGGCCTTGGGTGGGATGGCGTACTCAGCTTCGCACTCTCGCTGTTCTTTGTCTCTCTTTGGAAGTTTCCTTCTGGGCACTTACTGGATTAGGGGCTGAGGATGCCTCGGGAGCCGTTCCGATCGTTGTGTACGGAACACCTGTTGCATGAACTGCGCTGTCCAGTGAGCTACACGGTCTCCCAATGAATCGTAACACCTAGTTTTATTGATACTTTTTTGTATTGAGTTATTTCTTGGTTTTGTCACGATTAGTTCGTTAGATTTCAATATTAAATCAGTATACTTAAGTATTTCTTTGGAATTGGTATCGTGTACAATAAACGACAAAATATTTAACATGCGAAGTATCGCCGATGATTTCAATTGCCTAATTTTGATTCCGAAATGTTTTAGTTTAACTTATGGCTTTACGCCTCGTTGACGTCGAGATCATTAGAGGTGAGATAGGACTGATGATAAGGAACGGGAAGGAATTCAGCCATAGCCTTTTGAAGGAAGCATCCAGGCATTCGCCTGGAGTAATTTGGGGAAACCAGGGAAAACCCAAATCTGGATGCCCGGACGGGGATTCCAACCGTCGTATTGCCGAATGCGAGGCCAGAACGTTAACCGTTCACCCACCACGCTCGGTCTGAAAATTATGCTTTTCGTTATTTATTTTGAGTTTTAATCAATTCATTTTTAGAGGAAAATGTTCACAATTCTTTACACGTTAATTCAGTCCAAAGACCTGAAGTGAGTTCGGAATAATGCTAACAGTAATGTTTATACTGCTAATACTCTTCGCAGTTTAACAACATGCTGTGGTTTGCGTAGAAAGTATAAAAGCAGCCGTGTTTATTTTGAGAAGTGTTATTTCTGACTCGCGAAACGCAGGTAAGACATTTATTTTTAAGGACTTTGTGTATGCTCCACCTCTAATTAACATTATTACGTTAACTGACGAGATGAATATTGTGAGAAATAAGACTTTCCCGGCGTATTTTTGATATACAATTTTCGCATGTTCTCCGTCGGATAATGCTATCGAAAGAAAAGCTATCAGCGACTTGCTGACGAAGGCGGCAAGAGCAAGCCGCCGAAAGCTTGTCTTTCGATAGTATTATCCGACGGAGAATCCACGAAGATTTTATATCGAGATTAAAATTATTTCACGGCAGCTCAAATTTCTTAGAGCCATCTTGTTACTAGAAAAATCTGTTACTTTGATAATATGGGCGTGTAATAAGCAAATCAGAACTTAATGCGTCTGTCGTCACTTGTAATGTATTATGATTTGTTCCCTAAAGCTTGTGTATATATATATATATATATATATATATATATATATATATATATATATATATATGTATATATATATATAAAATTTAAAAAGCCAAGACATACAGTGTTGAATTCCTAATAGTGAATTCAATAAAACAATAACTCGTCTTATAAGAGAAATGAGGCAGTGAAACATATTTATTTAGTTATATTGGCTTCTGTTCCCAGGAATAAAAAGATAAGATTGCTCACCGATTTTCTCCAAGGAGATAAATAGAAGTTCTGTGTTGAATCGTAGCATTAATGTAATGAACGGTTCAGTGCCCTACTGCATTTCACGTTATTACATAACCCGTACTTGGATACAGAAACGCACACACAGGCGCACAAACATACGCGCGCATACACAACCAATTCAAGAATACGGGCTTTGCACAAAGGTAATTCTCATAATTACCTCTGTTATGCTGAAACTAAGGTTAAAAATATCTTGTTATTCGACTACGACGACAATACTCGTATATTTATCTAATTAAAAACTGCTAACTTAAAAAAGTTATATTTGCTTTAAAATTAAAGCGAAAAGCCAGTTTGCTTCTTTATTTGGCTAAAAAAAAATCAAAATAAACATTTCAGAGGCAAACAAATTTGATTATATTAAACGACTAAAGGCGTTAAGGAAAATTAGAAGTTTATAAATAATAATAGGGCTGAAATATCCAAGGAATGTTCAAATGTATGACGATAGATTCTACTCGTACTAACTACAGTTACGAATTATACAAAAACTGAGAAAAAATCAATTAAAATCATCAAATAAAAGTTTAATAAGAGCGTACGCCGTTAAAACTGGAGTAAAAGGGTCGGCTAGGCGCAAAAACAGCAGTTATAAGATTTTCCGTTCCTGTAGGAATGTCAAATACAATTAATCCTGTCAACGGAAAAATTTCTAGTTTTCTATATATTTTGGTTAGATTTTCATAAATTTATCCTTCTCCAGTCAAAAGCTAAAATTCTTGTAAATACTATGATTGATCCTTCTACTTGTGCGATGCTGTTTCTGTAGAGTTTCCGGAACAAAACTGTGTGTGTTCACTGTTACGATTCCTCCGACACGTGTCCATCATTTGTAGAACACGCAACGGTTTGTTATTCCTTGGAGAGCGGCATCAGCCTGGGAATCATCCCGCCAAATGGTGTCGGGATTCAGGTGGAACGAGATCATTAGGTCCCGCGGGAGGAAATACGGACGGGGAACAAGCGGGACTCGGGTAACAAGCCTAACGGGCAGCTTGTAGTCGGCTGCTGCCCCCGCGTGCGTAGTAACAACTTGACACTAATGAAGAAATACAGGGAACAGGTACTACAATCTACTTTTCTTTTTAAAAAGTTGGACTGACCTTTTCCGCATTACAGACAGTTTATAACATGTTTTATACCCCACAGCCATACCATTTACTACTACCTTAAAGTGGCCTTGTAGCACTTATATTGATTTTTCCTACTTTTTGATCTACATACGTTTAGCTTTATTCACAGCTGATTGAAGTATTTTCAATTTCTGCTAGAAATACTGATCATTTCACGACTGGAAAATGAAAATTACAAGTCAAACGAAAATAGTTATAACTAACATTTAATTACAGGATATTACTATTATTATTTACAGACACGTAGATCTTCAGTCTGCAAAAATATACATAACTTGTTTTAGGGCGCCGAAGATGATTTAATAAATCGAAAAAAATGCCAAAACAAAGTTTTTATTTTAACTGCACTTGACGAACAAAAATTATATGAAAATCCTTTATTAGTGAAGTACCTAAAGAAAAGTGCTTTAAAAAAATCTTCATGTCTAAAAGTATTTCTTGTAGCCTTGTTTTGCGCAACTACATGATGTGCATTGCTACTGTGTATTCTTAGCCTCCAAACAATTCATCACAGCCGACTTGAGAACTAGCGTCTTTAGAAAAATCAGAACCATAAATAAACAAACTATATTTTAATTATCTTAGCAAATTATTTCTCAACAAAAATTAAAGGCTACTATTTTTGGCTGTATTTAATTTGTTGTCTCGATAGTTTTAATTCCGATTCAGATATATATTTTTGATTTGTTACCAGAATGACAGTAAATCTGCTTTGAGTAATATGTCGAATTCTTTGAGGTAGTGGTTTGTATTTCTTTTTTCGGAATGAGTTTTAATCACTCTCCAAATCCTGATCATTATGGTCAATATGAGGTGAAACGATAATGCGTGTTACCGGTAAAATCTTTATTCTAATGGTGTAAACTCTGTGGAACTCATTTAAAAAACAACGATAATCTTCGGTCTCTGCGACCATTTATTCAGCTCTAATTTGTTTCTTTGTACAAACTATTCTATCACACTTTGCTCTTGTAACTTAAGACATTATAGTGAGCACAACACAAGACAAACTCTAGACGAACGCAATACTTAATTCAAATCAGCCATGCCGAGGCCGCACTGCAACCGGCGACTCTTACAATTTTGTAATTGTGATTTAAGTTATCTGTTCGTGTAGCGTGTGTTATTGAGCAGATAGTGTGAAACAAAGCAGGTTTTGCTTGGGTGAATACATAATAGTAATATCAGGGTGGTCAAAATCGAAGAGTGATTTAAGCCCCTAAATTCGTTTTAACACTTTGTGCAAAACATCGATTCTATTTACAGTAGTTTGAACTGTAACTCTCACCAGATTTCTTTCCCATCTTATACTCTTTATTCTGACGTAGCGTACAACTGAAAGCTAATCATTTAACGTCTAATCACTATATGTATTCTGTTTTCTCATTGTTTCATATATTAATCTTTATTTTTGGTGCGTATACATATCTTCCCCTTTTTTCCCTACTCGTCGACGTATTCTGTGATAACTTGAGAATTTTTTTCATCCAGGCCCATATTTACATTTCTTTCAACCATCCTCCCACCGTATTCGTTACATGCTGTATGAGGATACGTTACCTTAATCAACTTGTACATAGGAATACTAATAAAATGGATTAACAATTTTAAATATTGTTCTCAACATTACATCGTTATTAAATGTTTCCGCTTTTGCGGGTCGTCCGTCACAACTTCTTCCATGTCTGGCGGTCACTCCAAGATTTTCCATCCACCCCTTCTCCCCAATCAACTCCCTTAGCCCCTATATCTTTCTTCGCAGGTCCATTCATATTGTCGGAGGTCTTCCAAATGGTGTCCTTTCCTTCCCACTGTTCAAGAGTGCTGACTTCGGCACTCTCCCCTTCTCCATCCTCACGACATGCCCCAGTCAATACAGTCTCTTCTTTGTTAATATTACAGAATGAGTTAATTACTTTATTTTAATAATTTCAATAATAGCAATTTCAATAATAATGATTTTAATAAAATGTTAACAATTAATCAAGGCGTGAGAGAAGGGTGTATTTTTTCCTCTACACTTTTTAACATTTATCTGAACGATGCCATTAATATGTGGCAGAATGTATATCCTACAACCGGTGTAGACTTACGACAAAGCATACACCTAAATTTTTCTATTGGTAACAGAGAATACTGAAAATGGATTACAAAGAGCCCTTCACCCGAAGATACCCACGAACAAAATAAAAATGATGGCATTCTGTGGTCGAGATCCTATTAGAGCAAAAATTGTTATAAATGGCTACCTGGTTGTACAAGTTTTGCACTATAACTACCGTGGTTGTGACGCCACATAAAGTGTAAACAAAGATACTGATAATAAAGTGAACACGTATCAGATGATGTGTGGAACGAAAGCTAGAACCTTAGTAATATAAAATGCGTAGACACAAACATGAAATTCTTTAAAGTGATGGCAGTTCCTATGCTCCTGTATGGAAGCGACCCTAGGGTAATGAAGAGAAAAGACAAGAGCCGCATACAAGCAGTGGGGATGAAGCTCATAAGATCTGTGAAGAGATGCACAAAGACATGTCTACTAACAAAAGAGATTATATGACAGGAGTTGAAAATATATTGTATAAATGACAAGATAGAGGAACATAGGAATAACTGTGGAGATAATCTTTATAGAATGGATGATGCATGGCTACCAAGAGCAGTAAACCAAAATAGACCTAATGGTAGAAGAAGTATAGGAAGACGAAGGAAGAGAAGGGAAATAGCCCCTCAAGCCGGAACAGGTCAGTAAATATAATCCTTGAATGAGAAGAAGAATAAGAAACTTTAATAATTTTATGGTATCTAGTGTCTGGATATTGTATGAAGCAAAATTTCTAATATTCAGTGCTTCAGTTATATGAATTGGTCCTTAAAGCAATAGTTGATAATGAAGACAGGTGTTTCGACGTGTCAGCTATAATTCCTGTCGTATCAGACGTTTCACTAACGGGAAAACCGCACGAGACGTTACTGGCAAAAAAATTCGCCATATGATACAACAATCTGTAAATATTTACTGAATGTAATGTATATCCAGTGAAGACATTTCATAATACAGTACATTAATTTGCATTCTACATATCTCGTTTGAAAAAAGAGGTATCATAAATATTTTCACCTTTTCATCGAATTTGCGAGGGACGCTTATGCTATGAAACATTGTTACACTAAAATCGACTGAATGACGAAACTAGAAGTTATGGTTTTTTGAAATTATTTCCTTTACCGCATTAATAAAATACATAAGATATTTAAAACGTGTTTCAGGTAACATTAAATCTTAAATCACTGTTTTTAAAAAATTTACTTCAGCAGTATTTAAAAAAAAACTACATGGTCAATGCACAAAAATTAGTGTAACAAATAAGGGCTCTCTTTAGAGTGAAGTAGGGATTTACTACTGGTCGACGACCACGTAGCTAGTGTCAGAATAGACTAACAGGAAAGGAATGAGGCTAAATCTTTATCCGCCGCGGTGGCTACGTTTCGACTGATTCCTGCCTAATGCCACAACTCCACGCTCGCTAACAGTGTTTATTGTCCCATGACCATCTAGATGGGCAGCTGCACGCAAACAGGTGTCTCCTCGCCACTGTCAATAAGTCCGTCTACGAGCTGGCCTTGTTTGATAAATTAACCAGGAACACAGATTACGAAACGCCATCCTCCTGGGTACATCTACATCTAAATACATACTCTGCAATTCACAAAATTGTGGGTGGCAGAGGGTGCTCAGCACCAAAGCTAATCTCTTTGTTGTGCATTCCAATCCCTACTGGTAAGAGGGATAAAAGAATTCATACAAGAATCAGTGCGGCACCTTATTTCTCTAATCTTATCTTTCCTGTCATTCCGGCTCAAATAGGTTGGTGGACGAAGTATTTCACTACACTCGCAAGTGAAAGTGGGAGTACACATGTTTACCAATGAGTTTAAACGAAACGTGCGTCGTCTATCTACCGGAGACTCCCAGCCTAGTCTACTAATCAGTTCTGTGACGCTTTCATAAGGACTGTAGCAAGCGGTCACGAATCGAGCGGCTCTTCTCTGTACTTTATCTATACTTTCGATCGACCCCTTACGAAACGGATCCCAAATGGCACAACAATAATCCAAATGTGAACGCACAAGAGATTTGTACGCTATCTCCTTTGTTTGTTCATTACAATTTTTTAAGATTCGACCTATGAATCTCAGCCCAGAATTAGCTCTGCCTACTAACGAATTAATTTGTATGTCCCATTTCATATTCCTTTGTACAGTTACTCCCAAATAATTCTTAGAATCAACCATATCAATAACTGAATTGTTTAACTCGTATTTCTGAACAATTGGATTCTTTTTGTTAGTTATGCTCATTGTCTTTCACTTTTTACAATTTACAGTTAAAATTGTATCAGGTGATTGAGAATAGGTGGAAATTCTGAAATCAAAATTCTGTGAGTTAATAGTTACGCCATATGACGCAAAAAGAGAAAGAAAGTATTATGGAAAGCTAGTATTAAAAAGTAAATTCTTGTGGTCTTGCAACCAGATGCCTCTGACGTGGCTGTACCTACAGTTTAGTGTGGAATCGGAACTACGGACCATACTGGTATACTCATAAGATCAAATCGAAAACCGTAAAAATTCTAGCCCCAGAAAGATTTGAACCCGCGACCTTAGGCTTTGCAAGAGAGTGCTTTGCCACTGAACTACCAGACCGCTATAACTCATACTAATCAGTGAACCGGAAGGTGATTTTTTGTCTTTACATGCTGTCGACTAAAATGGTCTCTAATGCAGATCTCATTCAAGAGGAAGTAGTGGGTCTATTTGTCTATGAACTGTGTAAGACCTGGGAAAATGTGTTTTGTGTTATTGTTTATGTAAAGTGTTGTTTCTGGGTTGAAAGTGGGTACCATCTTAGCACACGCCAAAAAGGATGATAAGAGTGGTCTACAGATCGGAAATGGGACTTGAATATTGACTTATTATGTTTGATCCCATCCACATTGAAGTCAATAGAGGTGGGAATGAACTGGGAGCAAGAAATTGGGAAGGAATTCTGCCATTGCATTTTGAAGGAACCATACTGGCATTCGTCTGGAGTGGTTTCGGGAAACCATGTAAAACCGAAATCTGGATGGTCGGTCAGTGATGTGAACCCATGTCCTGCCGGATGCGAGGGCAGAGCGTTACCACTCAATAACTAGGCTCGGTATTTCAGCTCATACTGGCTGGTATATCAATAGCCATTGAGAAATTTTTCATGATTGGAACTGGGACTTATGAATCATCTTTGGTACTTTTATTTACTAACGCCTAAGATTAACAATAAAGCATGAAATTTAACTCTGAAAAACAAAACAAAAAAACAAACCCGATTCCGTTATCATAATAAAAATGGAGATGAGACTACCGCGGTAAATTATAATGGTGGTATAACAGTTAAAGAAAGTGAGTAGTTTACTAGTACCTGGGAAGTGACATAGAGGAAATAGGAAGTAATGACAGATATAACCAAAGGAGGGAGCCAGTGAAAACAATATTAAGAAGCCTGATTTGGTTCAATGATGTTCCATGTAGAAGCAGTAGGTCGTATTTGTACCATTTCTCACATATACTATCGGAATGAAAACATTGAAGAAACAGGATATTGACAATATTGAGGCAAGAGCAATAACAGTTGTAAGAAGCGGATTAGAAGTAAAAATAATGGACAGGAAAAGGAATGTTATACCTGAGGAAAGAATGAAAGAGGAACACATGTAGGATAGAACTAGGGTTGCCAACCATACTTTATTATAAAGTTTCATACTTTATTTCTGGTCGTTATACTTTATACTTTTTCCTACTAATAAAGTATGCGAAAATACTTTATTTCGACTAAAGTATACAATTCATGGAATCACAAGAAAAAGTGCCTATAGGCCAGGGATTTTTTGCCCTCTCGCGTCCTTTGATCTGTGTACTTAACCATTTCGGAGCCGAGGCAACAAGAGCGGACTATCCACATTGCTGCATTCACTTCGACTCTTGTCTACTCGCAGTTATTTATCAACGGAAAAGGGGATGTCAGTCACTTGATTGTCAAGCGGTTTCTTCTGTTTATCTTCTTTTTGAGGCTGGAGTTTTCAACTGCATGATTTTTCTTTTACATTGTTTAAAACGGCAATTAATTCAGATTCTGTTTGTGATAATAATAAGTGATACACCAGTTACTCCAAGGAAAGCAGAATTGAAGAAAGTAGTTACAAAAATATAAAGACTTGTGGGAGAAAACATATAACTGGATAAAAAGAGATCTCCAAATTAAATTCTTTGCGATTTCTATGCGCTGTGAGTTTTACCATTGCGTCAGCTGGTACTGGACAGGTAAGTATGTCAATATCGATTTTCAATAATTTTCAGAATATTGTGAGCATCATCCTTTGCTGAATAAATTGTTGTCCTATTTTAATATGAAATTGTGATGCAATAGCCAGAGGCGTAGGTTTGCTAATCATACTTTAATATAAAGTATGATAATCATTTTTGGTTGGTATACTTTATCCTAACCGTAAAGTATGTGTAAATGCTTTATTTCTGGCAAAATATACAATTCATGTAACGTTATTAATTTCCAAACGAAATATTACTGCTTCTGACGAAATGAAACGACTCCAAAATGGTGGAAAGGAAGAAAGAGAGCGACATTAAATTTAATTGTTCATTCATTTATAATTCTAGATTTAGAATATGGTGCCAGCTGTAACACTTTGAAATGAAACAAAAAATTAATAGCTACTCCCATAAATACCTAATTTAAAAATACTTTTTTATATACTTTATATTACTCTCTTCAAAAGAGGAAATAAGTTGACAACCATAAATAGAACAGATAAGGGTAGGCTCAAATGGTCTTGACGTGTGAGGTGAATGACGCAGGCCAGAATCCATATCAAGAAACATGACATGAAGATTACTAATACATAAACTGTCAAGGGGAATAGATGGGAATAGATAGGTCTACTGCGTACAGAAAACAGGACAAGATTGAACAAAGGTGATGAAAGGCTTTTGGTGGGGAACAAAGAGGAAAATGGTGAACCTTGTTTAGAAAACAGATCCATCAGTGGATGATGATGACACTAACAGTTGAAGTGTTTGTTACCCATTTGGGTCGTGATAAGTTAATCATATGCGCAGCAAATATTGTGATTGTTTATGTAATGTTTATTATTATGTTGGGCACCAGTGTGGTTATTTCCACATATTAAAATTTTAATCTGATAAACCAGTAATAACAACATCATCTTATTCAAAGGCATACTGGGATATTATCGACATATGCTAATTAAATAACTATCACAATTGAAAGGTATGAACAAACATAATTTAGTATCCCTATTTCCATGAATAAATGATTTAAACTTTATTAACATTTACCTAACACTGATTACACTTAATACACCATCAAAAAATTTATCAAAATGCAAATTATCAGTTCGCTAGAAATTTAGCTCAGTTACAGCAAACAAGAGCTCAGGGGTCGTTATAGGGCTAGTACACTACGATTAAATATGGTAATAGTTTGTAGTTCATTTGGCGTGCGATGGAATCATATTGAAGTGACAGGCAGCATTGCAGATAATAGGTCAGTCTGGTTGGTCCCTCTTTTCTGCGGCATCAAATTGCGTTATGTCATCAGGATGTTGCGATGTTTTGAGGCATGCCGTAAGTTATATAGTCGTGCGGCGACGATCATAAGCGTATCGAGCTTTTTTTTCTTTTTTCTTCTTTTTACCGTTCAAGATGCGTGTGATAATTCCACATCTGAAGCCCACAACAGGCAATGAAACCCAAAGTAGCGCAGTTTTGCTGGTGACATCTCCTCTCTTTATTTCATGTGCACACAGAATAGTTTACCATCCGGACACCCAGGTATAGTTTTTTCGTGGTTTCTTCAAATCACTTCAGGTCTCATGCGAATGCCGGGATGCTACCTTCAAAAGGCCATAGCTGAATTCATTCTGGTTCCTTGCCTCCAGTCCTTTCCTGCCTCTAATGACCTCGACGTCGACGAGGCGTAAAGCCATCAGCAAAAAAAAGTGTAATCAGTTATTAGGTGGGATTATTTTATCCTCTCACTGTTCTAGCCTCGCTCACTGGACGCAGATATTTCTACTTTTCCTCTCCTCTTGCTGTTTTGTCCCCTCAGGGTGAAAGTCTGGCGTCCTTTGTGTCTGAACGAATTTAATTGCGAAGGATTGCACACTCCGGTGGCAATTTGCCCACACACCCTTTTTTCCCTTTGCTGTACGGCCAACTTTTACTCTACAAATTTCAACTTCAAATTCTTTCAGCGTTTTTGATAAATTATCCATCATTTCTCTTTAACTTATCCCAATCCACGACCCCCTTACGTACGAAAGAAAATCTTCCGACACCCTTGTGCCTAAATCGATTGCCATGGGCATCTTTTTCCTTCCATCCATTACTCATAGTTCTGACATCAATATCTTTACACGTCTCATCACAAATATACGCTTTGTACACTCCTATGACTCTCTTCATCCTCCTCCTGTCTTCCAATGAATCCAATTCCAGCTCTTTTATCATATCGGTTACTTATTGTGTTCTGCTGTAATTTCTAGAGACAAATCTAGCAACTCTTCTTTGCATCCACTCCAACTCCTGTATTTAATACCAAAAATGTGTGTCCCATACTACACCACTATATTCAAGCAATGGTCTGACCAAAGTTTCTCTACGTTTCTGGCACATCCCCTCATTACTCTCTCTAATAAGTATTTTGAAACCTTTTATTACTTCCTGTCCAATGTGTCCTGCCCAGTTTGTTATCGAATGTTATATTAAGGTATTTACATTTCAAGTCTTCAATAAGACGTTTCCTCATCTTACAATCATAATCAATCTTTAGTTTTTTTATCTGTGTACCTAATAAGCTGACTATTCTTTGTATTTATCTTCATCTCTTGTTGGCCTATCAAACTAGATATCCTGTCCAGATTATCCTGCAGCCGTTTAGAGTCTTCTGCCGTTTTGATCCTTTTATATAGCATTTTGTAATATGAAAACAACCTAACTTCTGATAGTAAACCACCAACACAAGCCATTCATTAAAATAATGAATAGCAATGGATCCAATACGCACTCTGCAGCACGTCCATTTTCATTTCCACTTATTTTGATTCTGCATTTCTTATAATAACTTTTTGCTTTCTGCCTTTTAAGAATTCTTCCACTCAGTAAATTAGTTTTTCATCCAGTCAAATAGTTTTTACCTTATTTACCACCATTTTCGTGCAGGCGTTTTCTCCAAGCCATTTCCAACCCGCAGTATCTGCATGCACTCATATTTATAAATTCGTATACATTATTTGATAGTTTATGCACAGTTATTATTATCATTATTTATTTTTTATTTGAATCGCAGTTATGTATTGACTCTCTTATTTCTCTTTATTTCTTCATCTTCTTCTAAAATTTGGAGACTAAGTGATTACAAAAAGAAAAAGATAGAGTTCTTCGAAATAAATAAATGTACACATTTCAACGCACCATTCGGTTTAAGGTGAGAAATAAAAGTTAAGAATTAAGAAGACTAAAAATACTGTAAGTTAAATAACTATAATTTTTTCCAATCCTTAATTTATAACCGGATGTTCGACTCTGAGGCTTTTATTTTATTACTTATTTATTATCTTAGAGTATCTCTTCCTAACAGCCTCCAATTTTGAGACTTGATAGATATTATTGTAGGTTCTGGGACGTCTTCTCCAATATGTCCTGCATTGAATGGCCTAGGATCCGTATTAAACTATTGTGTTTTCCTATGTAATCTTGAAATTCGGCTTTGCTAGAATTTTACTGAATACTTCCCTGGTCGTGTACGCTGCTACATGTTTTGTCCACATCCAGATATTTTCCGCATTTCCACAAAAAAATCGATGTACTAGCCTATCTGTGTTCCATCTATCGATTGACTTGAGATGTATGCGTTGTAGCTTCTCGTTGATAGCCAGGGTCTCGTTGACTACTTTGTACCATAGGGATTGGTTGTCAGAAGCTATTGTCCTATCGATTATTACTGAATTCATATTATTGTGTATATAAATTGCCCACTTGTGTTTGACTACCCAGTGGATGTGAAGAACACGAGTGGGTGCACGTTTGTGTGGGTTTCAGAGCTGCGTCCACTGCAAAGCTTCACCGCAGAGACCAAAATAAACTCTCTGTCACAGCAGATGGTTCCATTGAAAAGAGACAAACGGGGACGTGCCGGATTGTTTCCCCCGTAACGTACCGTATAGTCCATACATAACGCACAAAACGTAAAACTGCCAGCTGTGAACCGCTTAGCTAATTGTATTCGGGTCTGCCGCAGTATTTTATTTCGCAATAATCCATTCTCGGAATATTTTTCAAACCGCTGTCACTAATCAGCAGAATGTTAGTTGCCCAAAGGCGTCGTTTCAATTTGTTCGTTTGTTGTGTCACTAAATGGATGCCGACTGAACGTTTCCGCTGTAATTCGATTCCCTGTATGTAACGTACGTTAAAAGCGATGAATGCGAGGGCAGTGCAATTTTTACTCCCCTTCAAGTTGGGTGTTATGCCAGCCAGTGTCTTTCAATATTGCTTCTTTACAGACTATAGCTGATGAATTTTAAGCGTGATAAATCTTTGTCGTTAAAAATGTTTTTGCGTTGTATCGACCTGAAAATATTTGTGACATAAGTGGTAACATTGCTGGATAGTCAGAGATGTTATACCACAAAAGAAATTATTTTGCGGGTGTTATGGTCTATATCATGTGTCATGTCTATTGTGAAGATTTAATTAGGCATAATATGTCAATTAATAACAGTTTTGTTTCCTATCTACATGCTTTACAGGCCCGTAAAATTTTATTTCTTTGAATGTATTGTTCCTTGCACTTACCCGTTAATTTTACTCATTAATTTTTTGTCAATTAAACGAGAGTGGTTAAAGGTTATATTCATTAATGTTTGCTATCGTAGCCTTTCTGATGCTGCGTTTACACATCCAATAAAGTTTTGCCTGCTGTCATTTGCGACTACGTAAACTAGTTTCATTTCTAAGATCTTACGAGTTCATAATTTTTTGTTCTAGACTAATTAACACGGAAATTCTTATCCAAATATCCACTTATTAAACGTAAATGATATCAAATCACAGGACCAATGTTTTTAATTTTAATCTCAAACGTTGGATTATACGGTGGTTTATGTAACTTTTTTTGTTGATGGAGTTACGCCTTGTCGACGTCAAGGTCATTAGAGGCGGGAAAGGATTGGGGTCAATGAATGGGAAGGAATTAGATCATGGTGTTTTGAATGGACCATCCCACCATTCGCCTGAAATGATTTTGGGAAGACATGTAAAACCGGAATGTGGATGGCCGAACGGGGTTTCGACCCCATGGCTTCCCGAATGCGAGGCTAGAGCGTTACAGCTCACCCACCACGCTCAGCACATTATTTTCTTCTGAAAAAGATTGTTTATTGTCCAATTTCTATGTTATAAACGAAATGGTGTTTAATTTTAGCAAATGTTCCACCAGCTTCATCACAGCAGTACTAAAATATTTTTCGGGTGGCATTTATAAAATTAACTACCAACCAAATGACTTAGACCTAATTACTTAATTACAACCACCCATGCACTGGGCTGGATTCCAACCGGACACCACTGCGACATGTAATACTTCCATGAAGAGATCTCTGACTAATAGTCCGATTAATTACTTATCACCTTAATCAAAGATAATCTGTTGGAAATTAATTATCTAACGCTATGGAACTCCACGACGATTGAATTGACTAGTTGACGCTTTTCTCTCTTCGCAGTGGTCTTGAACAGTATAAATTTGTTATAGCCAATACTTAATGAATATAGTGTGTCAGGGTTCCCAGTAATAACATTGACAAAGGTCTTTTTTTTTTCCTAACAAAGCATTTAAGCCAGTGTTGAGTACTCAGTTATACGCAACAACGATAACCTGTGCAGGTATAATTGTCCCCTTTCAGCTGAATATTTGTTGAAATTCGGAATTACTTACAATGTATCGGAAACCGTGCGATTGTGATAATGATCCATTCTAGCATATTTTATTAACAACGCAATAATTATAATTTAAGATGAAAACTTAAGATAGAAATTTATGACATAGTTGTTTTTGAAAACCATAATTTGTGCACATTTCGTAGCTGAGAGTAAATTAAATTAAAATAAAATGTAGTGATTCTAATTCTGGGAAGTTTTAGCAGAATTATTAGCAATCATTCGTAAATAAAGGTAAAAGGGACAACTTGTTATAAATCGAAGTTAAATGTTGAAATCTGGAAAGTTAAGAGGACGGAGAAAGTATTAACTATTTGTATTCGATTATTTAAGGTTCCAGTCATTAAAACAGGTAATTTTTTCTTGAGAATTAGGCTACTGAACGTCTCACAGGGTTTCAGGGTTTTCAAATAGGTTGTGGCGTTTACTAGAGACATAAAAAGACAAAAGTGTGGCACTGACCACACATTTTCCTAACTTGAAACGAAAAGGTGATTTTTCAAGTCCACCAATCTTACTAACGAGGAAGAAGATGAATGGATAATCTGCTACAGTAAATAATACGCAAGTAACCTGATTATTAGAACTATTAATTAGGTATACCAGTTAAATACTCGTATATTTCTTTGTTACGTTCTAGTTACACATTTTAATCAACTATTGCTACTATTGTTTGTCTAAAAATAATTAGTTTGGCATTCAATTTTCCATACCCTCGAGTTTCCTCTAACATTGTATTAATAAGAAAAAAACTAAGCGAAAAATTTACATGCACATGAATATTAATGCATAACCAATCGATATAGGCCATCATATTCTACGAGATGGCATTTCTCTTTCAATGTTATTTCTTCCTTACAGCTAACGATGAGACTCTGGAAACTCCACAAATTAATTCACGTTAATATACTTTGCAAAATTTGGTTGCATCTTCTAAAGAAGACACGCTAAGCCGGGTGTCACAGATAGGACATACATTTCATTTCCTTTGGGACCTTCAGTTTGAAATAAAATCTGAACCATGTATCGAAATTTTAGTGAATTTATGTTATTAACTGGTATTAGTCTATGGAACCGAACACTGAACTTATACTGTTACTGGAGCCCGAAATGTTACGACACGTTAACATGATAGTGATCGATCATTTAGCACCTTTGAAAGTTTTAACACTACGTACGAATACATCATTCTCATGTCGGTATGCTAAGCCACTTCGATTAAACGCAACGAATTATAGCAGCTATTATTATTACTCGTCGTACGATGCTGATTTCCTCATAAATGTAATAATCTAAAAAATTTAATAAGTTTCAGTAATGGCATCATATTCCAATCGCTTCAGTCTTACACTGGTTTTCAGTTTTTACTAAAGCTCTGTTAAATACAGACGAATGTTGCAAATTACATAAAATTATCATTCAATGAAAAGGTGAGAAACAATTCTCGGGCATTTCTTCCCCTTTCATGTTTTCTGAAATCCTTAATTCGACTGTTATATTTAAGTTTAATTGCTATGTTACTTAGGTTAGAAACATTTTTTTCTGTTGCGAATATATTTCATCATCCGAAGAAGCTAACATACGTTGATTTCAATTCATCTTAAAATAGCTTCCAATACCGTGGAAACCCAATGCTGCTTGCACAAGATCAGATCACTAGCAATCCATCAAATCACCGGCCTACGCCTCCTGACGCGAGTGTTTAGCGAAAAGCGTTCTAAGCAAACTGCCATTTGATCGAATCACGCATTTATTGATATTGCGATTTCCGTCGTAGAAACGAGATTCTGAAAAATAAACAAGGCGAAATTATGAAAAATACAGCGATTTAGATCTCATTCAATACTGTGAAAAATTCAGCTGGAACTGTCCACTGCTGACGTAACATGTACTGCTGAACATAATTGGAAGACCTTAGTGATAATAAGTGATAATCACGGGTTACAACAGATATAGATAATCGTAAAAAACATTTTTCAGAAAGCGTGGAAGGCAAGGTTGTAGTCAATTCCTACTAATATTAAACGTAAGAAAAATTTGAATTTTGCATAAGAATTCATGAAAAAACAATAAACGTGTTGTGATTTGTTGATGACATTGTCACGATTGCTGAAAACAGCGAGAATATTGAGAAATTAGTGAATATCAGTATAATACTGGCGATATATAAACTATGTAATTTAGCAGACATAATACCGATACAACAGAATAAATATAAAAATAGGATCAAAGGAAATAAGTGGATTCTATTATTTAGGAAGTAAAATTACAACGGACGGACAAATCAAGAATGACCTCAAAAACAGGTTGACACTAGCAAAACTAGTCTTTAAACAAATTAAACCGAATAGTTTTAAACATTGATCTGGGACTCAGAACTTTCTATAAATGTGTGTATCAAGAATATCACCGTGATGAATGGAAGATTGAACTTGAGAACTACCAGAAAGAACAAAAATTGAAATGCTATATTAGGAGGTCAAAATAAATTGCACAGTTAAACTACGAAATGGTCTTGATTTTGGAAATGATGTGTAAGGAAAGGAGGTTGTGAAACAATCTCACAGAAAGTAGAGACAAGTTGGTAGGTAGCATTTTAAGAGATAAAGAATGAGCATTTTTTTGTGGCAGGATTAGTCGAAGATAATAACTGTAGAGACAGACAGGGACTATATGAATCAGATAATTGAGGACGTAGTTAGTAGTGGGTATGTTGAGTTGAAGAGATTATCGTAAGAGCAGGGAAACCGAATACGAGAAAAAAAGTGAACACGTAACAATGAGCCCTGTTTGATAAATTAGTGTCATTTTTATATGGAAACATTCTCCGCTGAAACAGAAGCTGTTCACACATATAACCACGCTGAGGGCATTCATGAAGTAAGGTGTTTTCGTTGTAAAATGAAACTTTCTTGAAACTTTTTTTTAATGCTTCTTTTCTCCTCAGGTGAATTTTTATTCACGATTTTGATTCAAAACATTTTGTGCGAAATGATGTTCCTAATTTGTGTAAGTTCTGTTTAGATATGATTTTTTTTTTGATTCAATGCACCCAAAAAAGAAAAAAATAGAAAATAACTGCTTGCTACAGATAGTACTAAAGGGATAAGCATGTTGTATTTAAAACAATAAGCAAAGTCCTCGACATGCACGTATCTCTTCCTCATCTAAAACATTGGATCACAACGCGGACAGAGAATGGTTTGTTCTTATATAGAAACTGCCGCATTACATATATCTCCAAAAGCTTTATTAAACAGTAGTCTGCAGTTGTAGCATTTAGTTCAACTATTCTCTCAAATACAGCGGCAGTGGTTATAATAATCCACATTTGTAATTTGTATCGTCATTAAAAAACCGTAATTAACAAAGATAATTTTTTAATATTAAATTAAATATGGACCAAGCCTTTCAAACGATAACGGTTCAGTTTATGTTCCCAAGCAACAAACCACAGTCAGGTATTATTTATGGCAAAGGGCCTTAGGATAGTTATAAAAATAGATATATACGTAACTTTAATGTTTAAATTGTATTTTCTTATGCTGTCGTTTTTTTTATGTCGCAACGCAAACATTACATCAGGCAATTACCTTTCTAAATTTTTAATAATTATTATGCGATAGAACGATGTTAATGAAAATAGTCAGCTGCGTCCAGAGTACTAGAAAACACAGAAAGTGAGTTTTATAGCTGGAAAATTATCCTTTAATTTTGTCAGTTAACAGAAAGCCGTAGCAAAAATTACAAGAGAAACTGTAAATACGATATAACATTCGTCAAGTTACTACTATCCACTAATAAAAATAGCACTACGCTAAAACTATCCCTGCTGTTGTACTTGTCGATGTTATCTCAGTACCATTTTAAATCTTAATATGAAAATCATGGGAATTTTTTGTGTTCCAGTATCAGCCACTCTTAGTTTCCATGCTCCAATATTTTACTTCATACGTGACAAGCATTTGCTGTTGACGATGACGTGGCGCAGGTCTAGATTACTCAGCTGATTATGTGCAGCGCTGAAACAGGTTTTCTTATCGTACAACAAGTGTTTCTGAAAATAGCATTACAATACACGACATAGCGTCATTAGAATTTTACATCATGTTTCGAGTACTAGACGAGACAGTACTAACCTTACTCATATTTACCTTTGATCTTTGTGACTGCCTCTTTAGCACCGCTATAACTTTTGCAGATAATGCCGTAATTATCAGAAAAAATAAAATACGCAAATATTATGCAAAAATCCGGTAGGATATTAGTTTATTTCAAAATGGTGACACTATCGAAAAGTAGATTAGAATAAAAAAATAAAAAGCATTATTTTTTGCCTATACAAAAAAATCTGGTATTTTTTTTAAATTATTTTTTCGCATTTTGCCATTCAACTTTTTCAGTGCCTGTTATAGAACTTTTCATTGCAAGGGTCTGCTTTCGACAACTTTCAGTACTACCGCGTACTAACTATGATTCATGCGTACGTGTTATAGGAAAAATTTTGTGGATGGATACGTGATTACGTTAAGAGACCAAACCTATCTTAACCTAGATGTCCAGCAAGGAAATTGTCGAAATTTGAATGCTTTGTAATGTTATTAAACTTGCAGGTTGAAAAGGTCGTCTAGTGAGTATTATTTCCGTTTAGTGTCTTTAATTTTATCAATTGTAATGAAGAATAGCTAATTTAAACGGGTTTGAACATTTGTGTATGATAAATTTCGCTGAGTAGGAAAGCGGCGTTATCTCTGGTTAACTTGAAGCAGAGATCGTCGCTGGTCATGGTCATAAAGACAAAGAGTTTGTTACAAGACAGAAATCGCATGAACTGCAGTTTTCTAAAAATATTACGTGTGAGAAAGATCGGGAATAAGGATATTAATCTGTTGGATATAATGTATGAAGTACGCATATTATAAAAAGTACATGAATTGAGAATTGTGTTGGCAATTGTGTAAATAAATGCTTTGATATATAGAGTGGAAACAGCTTATTTGATACTAATAATTAGAGAAGACCAATGTCAACATCATACAATTCGGTTTATATAAACGCTTATTAAACATATTCTTATTCAAGCTTTTATTTTAGATAAAATATGACGTACAGTTGGTATAAATAACATATCAGCTCTTAAGGATTTTTAGAACAATCGCAAATGGTCTAAATGGCAATTGTAAGGACTAGTAACAACATATGATCGAAAGGGATACCACTATTTCACTTCGTATTACAGGTCTGTGCAGGCTTAGCGTGGTGTCCGGGTGATACTGCGATTACGTGCCTTGTTTTTGTATTTTTAAGTGCTTAACTTCTCTCAACAGCGAGGTCTTTAGAGACGGAAAAGGATAGGGGGTAAGGAATGGGAAGGAATTCGGCCATGGCCTTTTGAAGGAAGCATCCCGACATTTGCGTGGAGTGATTTGGCAAACCATGGAAAACCCAAATCTGGATCCCCGGACGGGGATTCGAACCGCCGCCCTCCCGAATGCGAGGCCAGAACGTTAACCGTTACACCACCATGCTCGGTGTGCCTACCGTCTCCCTTCAACTTATTGTTGTTCCGCATCCTCCGACCTCGGAGGGGTTCAGACTACTCCTTCTGGCAGCTGTACTTTTGAAAAACAGAAGTGTAAATAACATGAAACTCGTGTAAAACAAAAAGCAGATAATTTCGAGTCGACTATCGCGCAATTAAAGTAATATGCTTTAATTACTTTAGCAGATAATGTCAGTCACTAGGCGCAAAATTCAATGCCAGATGTATTTTCAATTTACACCCATCCAAAGCTTCAATGCTATGCCGCTTGCATTAATAGTGCTATCGTTCAATAGGCTATTTGACAGTATTGAAAATATATTATAAATTGTAGGCATTCGCGTAGATTAATGCTTCAGGAAATTAATTTTTTTAAAATTTTGAAAAG
Organism: Vandiemenella viatica; assembly: GCA_031002005.1. Lineage (NCBI taxonomy): Eukaryota > Metazoa > Arthropoda > Insecta > Orthoptera > Morabidae > Vandiemenella > Vandiemenella viatica. The sequence continues at coordinate 187,803,305 of CM061919.1, forward strand.
AAGTGGATTATTTTACTAAAAAAAAGCGATATAAAAATTACATGTTTCTTACCTCTGGTCACGTGGCAGTAAACGCTCTAGGATTGGTGGTCGTTTTAGTGACGTCACGTTGCGGCTGCGAATGGAGTGTTTCCTACTATCCAAGTTTTCAACTATTTTTATGGTTTGTAGCTGATTATTTCTTGTTATTAATGGAATTTCATTTTAAATGCAAAATCGAAATCAATTTTTAAAAGCCTACAGTGGAAAAATACCGAAAATAGAGGCCTTATCTTTGGGGCTAGCTATAGAAACAACCCCTGACTTTTAATATGCAGACCTTAAAAATGTAACAACTCAGTTTGAGAATCATTTATAGTTTGAGACTAGCAGAAATCTTTTATAAGAATGACTAAAATTATAAAATTAATTATTTGTTTTAGGAGATATTGACAAGAAAAATGCAAGTTATAATGTAGTTATAAGGAAAACACAACAGTTAAATAACTGGATGTTGTGGGCCATTTTTCTTAATTGCAGATAAAATATTAGAGATAAATTATATTTTTTTTGTCAACGAAACTGAATTTGTTTGTTTATTTATTTACCTACCGCGTTTCACTTCATCTCACACGAAGAAAATGTGATGTTTCAGTGTTTCCTATTATCATAACGAGAAGCAACTAAGAAATAGTGTCCGGGTAGCCGCGTGGTTGAAGAGTGCTAATGGAATTGAAAACGTCCTACGTTCAAACCTTGTTTGAGATAATATTTTTGTGTTCATTTTTTCCATTTTTGTTTGCTGTTTTTGCACTACAGAATCAAGAGTTTATTCAAAGAATTCATAAATTTTTGTTTGCTAAGCGTCATGTAAGCATTTGAAACATAAATTGCTGTCACACAGGAAAACTTTTATGAAAAGATATCCTTTCTCTTTTAATTTTTAAACATACCAGAGATACATTATCATTAAAAAAAAATACAGGTTCACGGCTGTGAATAATGGAATTTATTTTAGAAGCCAGATCACTTGTAGGAAATTCACGCTTATGTTGCAACAGTTCCGGAACACTTTGTGTCCCTTTTGTTGGAATTTTTTCGTGACGATACAACTGCAGGTAACCTTCCTGACATAAATGCGTCTATATATGCGGTATTTACTTTAATTTGCAAGTAATTTTCAATTTTTTAAATTGTTTTTCGGTGTGCTAGTAACGTCCAATTTCCTTTTTGAAGTCTTCTTTGGTTATGTCTCAAATTTCTGTAATTCGCTTATTACCCAAAAAGTTGTGAAGCCTTCAGAAAAAAAATTGATGTTTTTAGGTGGATTTTCGAAAAAAAAAATGAATATGTGATGCAACTAACAGCAAGTAGTATCCAGGTAAAACATATTCCGAAGCGAGGATCGAACCTAAGGACCCCCCAACCTTAGTGATACTTGCCTTAAACAACGTATTATATTTAACTCTAGGAAATTGCGGTGTAAATCAGCTTTACAGAAAGTCGCAATATCGTTTGGGTTTCTACCAGCAAGTTGCAGTGACTTTTTTTGTGTTTCATATATTGTCGGAATACTTACGGTTTTTTTGTTGTTTTTATTATTGTTGTGGTGGGAGATTGGTGTACTACACACAATTTATAAATCCTATTTCCAACCAATTGGTGTGCTACACACTGTTAAATTCAAAGAAACAAACCAGACGTTATTTATTTAGGGTGAGCGCTTGCTGATATGTGACGTCACGAGTGTCGTTGGCCTGCGCCAGGCAGCAAAGGAGCGTTTTGGCGGGTTTATATAAATTCTTTTAATTTTTAACTTTGAATATTACGCAAAATAATAACTTTCTTATAGAAAATAGTACCCGTTGAATAACGTGTCTCAATAAACAATTTAAAATTATTTTCAAAAAGTAGTCAAATATGAGAAATCCAGTAGGGTTACAACTCTCGCATGTCTGACAAAGATTTCCAGTCAGAAAAAAAGATGATTATCGAGCATCATGTATACGTCAGCAGAAGGCAGCTCAGGTGGCCCAGCAATTTGTTTCAAAACTTCGTGGTTTAAATTCCGTTGGGATCAGGAAATTTGAGCGTTATGTTTGATAATACGAGATAAGTCAGGACCTTCAGTGCCTCTTGTTTCACGTCAATCTATAGATCCAGTCGCGACAGAGGAGGAATGGGTGGCGAATCGAAACTTTGTCACCATGTCGCAAGGCCACAGGAATATATTTTTATTACTTACTGGTAAATCAGCCTTCACCTATACTTCCGTTAGTGGGAGCCGATACCGTTATCGTATAACTGCTCCGCAAATATTATTGATATTTATTGTAGCTGCTACTTAGGCATCTTTCTCAAAAAAAAAAAAATAATAATAATATGTAAGGAACAAGTATCGGCATATTAACGTTTTCTAATGTACCTCGTTCAACAATGACAGCAGACATTTTGTACCAGAGACTGTTTAAATATGTATCAGAGACAATATACGTCTGCCACATTCATAATCTAACGCATTTCATATCACATTTTCTAAACAAAACTTAGCCTTGCTACATTCGTATTTACAGTGGCGGCTTCCAAACTACGGAAGGAGTTGGGTACGCTTGTATTGCCCACATACCAACGAGTACGAACAAACATTATTACCTGCAGAGACTTCAATTTACACAGCGGAAACTCTAGCCATCTGCGCAGCTATCAAGTATCGGTTAGACAAGCATTTCCCCTATGTAATTTCTTGGACCGCCACAAAATCTGACCCGTAGATTTTCTGTGAGTTGTGTTCGAAGAAACAAAGTGAAAAACAATGAGATACTGTTTTCTTCATTTCATCAGCTTCCTGATGTCGCATGATGATGAAACCCATCTTATTTTACGATTGGGACACTGGGCTGTGCTGTGTTCGAAATAGGGTTGTCCACTTAGAAAGTATATCGATTGTTTTAATCGATGTAATACATCGGAACCCTACATCGATATTATAAGATATATCGCTTAAAAACATTGATGTTTTTTCTACATCGAATACTTATATGTTTTTCTTAGCCCAACAAATACAACCCAACGTTATTCGTCGGCAAATGTCGTTTCATTTATCTCGTACCTGTTACTTTGAGAAAATGTGAAAATAGTTAACTATTTACCATTCCCAGTTGAACGCAAATAGTTCTTCGTTTGGTCCGTGTAAACACAGAGTAACACTGTACCAACAGTGTAGTGCTGTAGTTGTAATGATGCGTTTAATTTTATGCTTTTTATGGCTTTACACCTCGTCGACGTCGATGTGATTAGAGGCGGGAAATGACTGGGGACAAGGCACAGGCCTTTTGAAGGAAGCATCCCAGTATTCGCCTAGAATGATTGGGGAAACCATGGAAAACCCAAACCTGGGTGCTCGGATGAACGCGAGGCCAAAGAATTACTGTTCACCCAACATTAAAAAATTATTTTTATAATGCTGTGTGTTGGTTAAGTAATATTGTATTAGCGTGATATAGCTTTGTAAAGTGAAACAAAAACTACAGATTAGCAAAAATATTTTATTACAGTACCAGACCATTACAATAAAAAATACTAATTTAATACTAAATCTGCCTAAAAATATTAATTTTAAGTCTTTAACCACTTAACACCATTTCTGTTTACACAAACTTTGCAGAAACAAAGTTTACTCAGTCGTTTCCTTTTCACTCTATTCCTTTGCTGATCGACTATTTTAGTAAATATCGAAAATTAACGTTCGGATGGAATAGAAGTAACGACAATAGTGAAGTATTTGAAGGCAATTTTATAAAGCTTAGGAAACTGAACATTTAGATCACTCCAGATTTCTAGTTGATTCTCATTGAGTCTTCCAATTGAAATACGCAAGTAAATAGATAATTCATCAGAAATTGTATTCTCAGACTGTGTTAATTTTCAGCTCTTGTTTACTAATTTGTAATGAACTTCCCATAAAGAAAAGCTCTTTTCTGGTTTTTCAGATTGGTCTGAATCATATTCCGACATTTCAAAATTTTGTGTGTTATTTGTCATTAAGGCTTTGACTGCTGTAGAGTAAGATAGTGCGTCCCTGAAGTGCATTCATTTTTTAAACCTCGGATCCAATACAGTGGCTATGGCGAGTGGAGTCACTCTCTCTGTAGCACCCATTCTTTTATCAATTTCTTTAAGCACAAACGATTTAGATTAACGAAATCTCCTTGCTGCTAGTGCAGTACCTATCACCAGACACCTCTTTGGTTGCAGCTTCGAGGGGACATAATAATTGTAAAACAGAAGAGAGAATTGACAGTTCTGACATATTGGGCATAAGTGGTGTATTTTTATGGCGAATAGTTATATTATTGTCGATAATTCTAAAAACCTTTCAATCATATAGAATGTGCTGTTCCATCTTATCGGAACTTCTTGAATCATCAGCATACATTAGGAGCGAGCTGAAGAAATTAATTTAATTCATTCACTCGTACGGACAGGATAGCAAAACGCAAGAAATATTCATCTTCACCGTTGTTGTGTCCTGCTAATTGTTTACACATGTCGCTTCCACTAAATGACAGTTACCTCAAATTGGAATAACTTAATTTAATTTAATCTTGAATAACTGTACTAATCATAAAATTTATTTCTATTGTTCTTTGTCATTATTAGCCAGAATTACTTATTTTAAATTAATTAGATATTTTTATTAAAAAAATCGATGTATCGAATAGAAAAATTCTTTGTCAAAACATCGAATCAAACCGATGTATCGTACGGCAAACATCGAATGGATACGATGCATCGATGTTTAATGAATATCCCTAGTTAGAAACCCTAAAAAATCCATAACTTCTTTGTGCGTGAAAAACGAACTACGAAACGTAAGCTGTTTCTCGCAGTCGAAATATTAATAGTTTTGTATATAAATTTTAGTAACTATTGTAATTTGCAACTGTTGAGAAATATGCAAATGAAAGTGCTGCATCTTAATTGTTTAATTAAAAGTGATTAACTTTTCCATTACGATCTGATGTTGTGTGAGTGGAGGCTTTCCCGGCATATTGATGCAACAAAATCTTCTCGGGTGTCCCGCCGGATGGTGGTGTAAAAACACGGCGTGGCAGAGACAGTCAGCTGAGAACAACTGCCAGATACCTGATGAAGACAGCAGAGTCAGCTGTGATTTTCGAATGTGGTAGCTTTCCTGAAACGTTAGTGGTTGTGATTTGCTGTTTTTAATGGTTAATATTTGCATGTCTTTTGCTAGGTGTTCTGCAAATGTTGAGTGGTTATTGTATTTTAGTGCTACTAGAACATAATAACCAGCCCACAAACATAGCAAAACACATGCAAATACTAACCATTAAAAATAGCAAACCACAACTACTAACGTTTCAGGAAAGCTACCACATTCAAAAATCACTGGCCGAAGAAAAGAACATAATAAATGAATACACGAACCTGATGGACCTAACACTATACACAGTACTTAAAACGAAATAATAAACACAACCATCTACCACAAAAAGACACAGCCAATAATAATAATACACTAAACACATCGAACTAAGCACAGAAACATATTCATAAGCGCGCCACCCACCGAATAAAACACGATAAACAAACCTGGTGCGCAGCGATGTTCACTACACACTAAACCAGTGTAAGCCATCACAATATCTATAGTGCAGTGAAAGTGACACGAAACAACTGTAATGCAAAATACTGCTATTACAGATACAACTGATGATGAAACACGGCACCATTATAAGCCAATGTGAGCATATAAAAATGTAAGTCAGCTTATATCTGTATGTATCTTAATTTTGATGTGTAAAGCTTATATCTGTATATATCATAATTTTCATTTGTAAAATTGTAACACAGAACAAATTTAATTAACAGTCAGAACCGCTAAAGATGCTTCAGGGAATGAAGTGAAACGCGTTCGGAAAATAAAAACAATATATTCAATTGCATTGGCGCGAAAATTATTCATAAAAACTTATGTTCCTAGGTAACAGTGTTATTAAAGCGGATTTACAAATTCCGCGAAAAAAATTGAAACATACTCTTCAATATTTTACATGCATTGGGCCGCATGTCACACTCTTGTAACTGAAATCGAGTGCTAGCTTGTGGTCATTATCATCGTTTCCCACATGCATCACTCCTAATTCTGACCCCATTACCTTTCCGCGCATTATTACCTTGTACACTCCCACGACTCTCTTCACCTATCCTCCTATCTTCCATTTAAACCCGTTCAATCTCCTTTATTATATGGGTTACTGATTGCTTGCTTTCTGCAGTAATTCCCAAATATAGAAGTCAAAGTCAGACCATTACTTGAGTATCGCGGTGTAGTATAAGAACCACATTTTGAGTATCAAATACAGGTGTTGAAGAGGGTGCAAAAAAGGGCTGCTTTATTTGTTTCTGGAAATTACCGCTGAACGCAATCAATAACAGATATGATAAGAGCTGGAATGGGATTCATTGAAATACAGGACGAGGGTGAAGAGAGTCATGGGAGTGTACACGCTTTGACAATAAATTTGGCAGCCGCTGAAAAATTCTATCACTCTTATTTTCCACAATCTGACATCAATGTCATCCTAAGAAACAGTAACGCTATACTGGCTTGCCAGTAATGCGTTACTGTTTCCTGGGATGACATTGAAGTCAGATTGTGCAAAATAAGAGTGATAGAATTTTTCAGCGGCGGCCAAATTTATTGTCAAAGTGTGTACAAGGCGTATACTGATGGCGAGGCGTGAAAAGATATTGGTGTAAGTGACTAAGTATTAGGAGCAGTGCATGGAAGGGAAAAGATGATTTTTTTTACTGCTTAACGTCTCTTAATAGTGAGCTCTTTAGAGACGGGAAAGGATGGGGGGGGGAGGGGGCAAGGAATGGGAAGGAATTCAACCATGGCATTTTAAAGGAAGCATCCCGGCATTTGCCTGGAGTGATTTGGGAAACCATGGAAAACCCAAATCTGGATGCCCGGACGGGGATTCGAACCGGCGTCCTCCCGAATGCGAGGCCTTTTTTTTATATATATATAACTGCTTTACGTCTCTTTTTAACATCGAGGTCTTTAGAGACGGGAAAGGATGGGGGGCAAGGAATGGGAAGGAATTCGGCCATGGGCTTTTGAAGGAAGCATCCCGGCATTTGCCTGGAGTGATTTGGGGAAACCATGGAAAACCCAAATCTGGATGCCCGGACGGGGATTCGAACCGCCGTCCTCCCGAATGCGAGGCGAGAACGCTAACCGTTACACCGCCCTACTCGGTGAATGCGAGGCCAGAACGCTAACTGTTACACTACCCTTCTCTGTAAGATGATCATGACCACAAGCTGGCACTCGATGTTGGCACCAGGATGTGGGAAGCTTTTCCATCGTAGGTAAGGAGGGATCAAGGACTGGAATAAGTTACCAAGAGAAATGATGAATAATTTACCAAAAACACTGGAAGAATTCAAAGTTGAAATTTCTAGGGGGCAAAAGCAGGTGGGTACTGGAAAGGGGGAAAATGGGTGTGTAGGGAAATTACCACTGCAGCGTGCGTTCCATCGCATTTAAATTAAAAATTACAAAAATAATGTAAAATTACTAAATTGCGTATATTCTGTTTTGGGTCAATCTGAAGTTTACAACTTAACGGTTTACACGCTAGAAGACTGAGACAGAACAAGATACAGCATAGGTACAACAATGGGGCTCCATTTCCAACGGACAAGGAACCATAACACAAGGGAAATGTATCCTCTTATCGCTATGGCCAGAATAATCGCACCATAGGATGGTATATGCCTCAGGTTGCAAAAGAAACTTCTCAAAGTATGTAACACCGTGAACTTCCGTACAATTGTCCTGTGAACTGGATATATCGCAGAACATTGGGAAATAATGATCAAGGATTAATCCCATCCACAACCGCGATACGACTTAAACGTAGTGGCAAGGTCAATGAGAATATAAAACTCAATGATCTCTCATTAATAGCTACGAAATATAGGTGATTAGCTTTGGTGCTGAGCACCCTCTGCCACCCACAATTTTGTGAATTGCAGAGTATATATGTAGATGTAGATGTAGATAGGTCTATTGAGGTTAAAAACTTAAACAGAAGCGGATAGCTGCGATCTGTTAGAGGAAATTATTTTAAGAAAAAATTTCTTCTAAATGTCGTAAGGTATAAAATTTTATCTGTTCTGTCACCCATCTACATGACAGACCTGTATTCCTAATAGACTACAGAAAGCAAATTTTTTTATTTCAAGAAACAATGTACATTGCAAATTTTACTCGAACTTAGCGTGTATAAATTGTGAAGCCTCTCTCTGAATGGCCAGAAACCCTTTTTCTTTTAGAAGTTTAAATATTACGAAGTCTTGAAGCATTCATTCAGAACATATTCTGAGCCTAGACACGGAAGGTGAGTGGCGTAGAGGGAAAGCCGTATTAAACGCTTTGTAAACACTGATGTTTCCGTCTACCACCTTGCAGAGAGTAGCAAAGCCGATTTCTAAAATTTTGTAACAATTTGCAACGTTGTTCCTCACTACATCTTAATTCTGGCTAGCTCTTAATCTTTACTGAAAGACGCAGTTGATAAATTCGAAACATCTTGTAAAATTAGTTCCACCATTTTTTATTAAGACAACAACTTAAGCAACAGATTTGAGCTCATTGCTCAAGTAGAATGAGATGTAAGATTCATGTATCTTTTTCATTAATAAGTCTTTCAGGATTTAACACTCGATCACACATAAGCGAAATACATGCATCCACTTTTGAGCATAGTTCTTTTCATTACGTGAAAAAAAAGACTTTTGAATATCATTAAAATCACTGATATTGAAAACTCAAGTTAACTTATTTCTATGAAAAGATGGAAATTTTCACATTTGGTGAACAGAAAACTGACCAGGTCTGTTTTTTTTTGCTTTAATATCACTTCAGTAAACAACAAAATCAGCGTAACATCATCTCTAGATAAGAGGAGATTTAAATACTCTTTAGATTTGAGAATTGCTAACATAAAAAGTTCAACTTACATATCTCATTTGAAAATTTGTTTTTGAAACCTACTTTTTCACCAGATCATCCCACTTCTACTATTATATTTTCAGTAACGATTTAGAACTTTGTTTTAAACTGATTTTTCAATAATTTTATAAATGCCATCATAAAAAAGGATTTAAGAACTAAATTATTGAGTGACTTGTTGGGCAATTTCATTGGGCATTTAAATTCACCATTCGGCAATTAATATTTATGTTTTCAAAATATTCCCTTAATCACATTAGGAGAATAGAGAAACGATTACTTCTTAAATACTGTCGCCAAATCCATTTTCTCTCTTAGTCAACTAATCTTACGAATGTCTTTGCCAAATATACCACACATAATAATAACTCAGCTGAAAAATAACAAAAAAGCAATTTGCTCATTTTAGTGATAAAGCAGTTACTCTGTTGCTTAATCATCTTAGTCCATACAAGAATAAAATAACACTTTATTAAAATCACTCATTTCCGAAGCCAGGCTCGAACCGTCTATCCTCGGAGTGCAAGAGCTAGACGTTAACTACATCCGGGTCAGAACTCTGAAAGCGCCAGCATGTAAGAACTGCTCAAGATAGCAGCTAACAGCCACGCGTTTGACTGTACTGCATTAACTTTCCTCATTAATAAATATCCTGTTTATTCTTTCAAAGTTTAAGTCACTTTGCAGTACGCAATAATGGAAAAAATCACCATGAATAATAGTTTGCATTAAAAAAACAGCTTGTTTAATTTCCGCATTCCGGTATTTATGTATACGGTACCTTTGTATGTAGTGTTCCAATTTACTATGTGACTGCAAAAGAATATTTTCGCTTACAACTTAAAAAATCCTTTGCAAGCTTTCTGAGGGGAGAGCTTATCGTAAAGAAAAGGATAAGATGTTGGTCCTAAAATGTAATTCCATGTAATGAAAAACGCACAATTTGCGAAATGTACATCAATAATATTATTATTGTTCATCAAGCATTTTATTTTGATTTATTTCCTTACTAAACCAAATCTTGAACTCCATATCTACGGAACTCCTAATTATAAACATTTCATCCCATTTAAAATCCATGGCTTTTATGGTAATAGGTAAAGCTCTAAACAGAATTCTGTGCATATGCAAATGCACGTCCTATTTTTGACCCAGGACTCAAACCCATTACCTGCAATTGTTAGCTGAAATGAGCTGGGAACAACATTATATTCTACCTTTATTTCCTCTTTCAAACCGCACAGGAAACTGCCCTGTACGAAGCACTTTATAGCGGTTTTGAGCTACTCCACAATGTTATTTCTTATTCTTATTTTTTAATGTTTCGTTTGTTTCAAGTGGTTGTCCTTATTAGTGGTGAGTGAAAATAAGTTTTGTGAAGATAAAATTCATTTATTTACTAGTTCTGTAATTTTGGCCGTCGCAGATTGCTTTGACGCCTTCTTAAGTTATACTGTAGATAACAATTATTTTTTCCCACTTTTGCATGCTATGTGTGATCACGAAATATATTTGAAGTAAGAAACCAAAAAAACTATGTCTTAGAACAAGCAGTTTGAAAAGTCAATGACGGTAAAAATGTCTAATCAGTAATATCGTATCAATTAATTTAGACAACTTCGTACCATATTAGCAAACTGAAATACGCTGTAATACAGTGTAAATATTGTATTTTTTTGTATTTTTAGTTATTCTCTGCTGTTGAATTTCCATATAACAGATGAAAGGTTTTCTGTCCTAGCACCTGCTCAAAATTAATATTTTGTGTAAATATGATATCTTTTATATTGTTTATGGATACCTGGATACCTGGATACCGTCATATGTTTTAGAAATGTAAAAAAAAAAAAAAAAAAAAAAAAAAAAAAAAAAATGTGCATTCAGTGCTTGCGAAACATTTTTATTACCGAAATATAATATTTTTAAAACGAATCACCTGAGAAAGTAAGTTTCCTGTGATTTGGATCAGTGTCAGTTTTGGATAGTAGCCTGTGTATAACGGCTTGAATAAACTACAAGAAAAAAATTCAACGAGGAGTGATCAGGTCGTTCGGATACATAAGAGGATGATAGTAAATTACTGTCAGTGAAAATTGTAACGTCAAGAAGGAGACATGTGATTGCAATTGTTCCGCAGATTGCATACATTAGAGATACGGAACTGTAACATGCATTTTTACAGTGAGACTTCAGAACGGTGTAAAGCTAAAATCAGAGAGTATAGCCATAGTGGCATATAATCTAAGAGAGCCTCTGTATGCTGCTGATTAACATACTGCCACGTCGTTTGTAGGCTTGTTCCATCGACAATGGTTGCAAGGAGGACAATTTGCCGGACATGTTTGATGGGTGACGTCAGACGAACGTGTAGGACAGGGAAGCAGTGGTAACCGTCGTTCTTAGAAGTAGTCTTGCACATTCCTCGACATAAGTGTCAGGGCATTGTCCTGTTGAAATATAGGACGTGGAGCTGCTTGTCATAGGGTCACTAAAAACCACAACTATGGAAGTTGCCGTTCATGTTGCCCTCAGTATATAGGAGGCGATTTCGCATGTTATGGCCACTTGGTGTTTGTCCACTATGCATCTCAACAACGTAGTTTTCCCGGCTGTGTTTGCTCGTTTAAGCGTGCAGCACCTACGCAGCAATCACTGTAGGAGATGCTGAACGTAGAGTAATCCGAGAGCACTGCATTTTTGCACTTAGCACGCCACTGATGGTGTTCACGTGACCATTGCAGTCTGAGGCGTAGTGTTTACCGGTCAGTGGACGACGACTCAATGGCATGTGTCCACCTGTCCAATCCTTAGCAGACCGACGACGCAAATATGTAAATACCCATTGCAATGTTCCAACGCCGAGACAACACTGTGGACGAAGCTGTTCTGTCGGTTACGGCCATGTGAACAACATGGCGGTCATCCCGCGTTGAAGTCACATTATGTGGTCCAGTACCCACTCGTCGCTGTGTACGACCCTCTCCTACCCATTAGTTTCACACAAGCATCACTGCCATAGCATCGTGCCTTCTCCGTGCTGCGGTGTCATAGTACGACAAACCCTCTGTCTTGAGATCACTCAATCTACTACGATTGAACTCGCTCACTTGCTGATATTGCATCCTTTGACGTCAACGTGGCATAACAGCACTTGATTGCACGTTTTCACTTCGGGTCTACAAATTTTAAAACTCTATAAGAACCGATAAATATTGTGTTCAAATATGGTGTGTTTGAAGAGCTGTTTTCCAGAATATAGTGTTTGAAACTACAGTGACTGTATGTCTAATCCTTAGGAATAACCCTCGAGTCCATGCTGTGATTGCGCAAGACGCTCAGCTCAATCAACGTCACTGTCATCGTCTGAAGATTGATTAGTCTTAAACGTCGCTGGAAATGCTGTACCTACTCGCCTGGAGCACAAAGAACTTTCCAGACATTCATAATATCTTGTTAAAAAGATTTTTATGAAGATGAAGAAAAGTAGTAATACTGAATGCATTCATGCTTGCAACGACAGTTACAATATTCATAAAATTTCTTCGCAGTTATTTGCGTAATTTTGTTATTAATACCAAAGTTTAGGCTACTTTCTGTCGTCATCTTGAAAGTGAAAAAACTTGTTGAAGGCCACAAGCACGATGGCAGAAACGTTAGGTTTAAATATATCGACGCGGCTCCACCCGGAGAACCAAGATAATACTATATGCGAATGCAGGCTTTCCCGGCGAATAAATGACAACAAATCTTCTAGGGGTTGCAGCCGGACTTTATTATAAAGCGACAAGCTTTTGGCTACTAGCTCAGTAGCCATCTTCAGGTCGATTATGTATCGGCGATCTTGCCTTGATGGATACCAGGCGTTTACTGGTGTCGCTTAGCAACCTCATGACGCTCGCAGTCCCGCTTCACGTGATTGGTCGAGGCGGTGGTCACCCATCCAAGTGCTCACCACGCTGACCGTTGCATAACTGCCGGAGCTTAGTTGTGGCCGTCACCCATCCAAGTTCTCACCACGCTCAGCGTTGCTTAACTGCCGGAATCTAGCTGTTGTGGCACGCAACCAATAGGTACCACAGTTAGGCAATCGTCGAGTCCCCGCCCTGATTCGTCGATTGGGTCCCTCTCACTTGGCTGTCCACCGTGGTTAAAGAAGCCATAGAAATACGGTTATATAACAACCTGGTTAACCGTGACATGGGTTATTTGCTGAGCAACGCTTGGAAACCAGGGTTATCTATACTTTGCGGGCCACGTTCCCTGGTTGCCGGCGATCCGGTGGAGTGTGGACATCCAAGTGAGAGGGACCCAATCGACCAATCAGGGCGGGGACTCAACGACTGCCTAACTGTGGTACCTATTGGTTGCGCTGAGAACTTGGATGGGTGACCGCCACAGCTAAGCTCCGGCAGTTAAGCAACGGTCAGCGTGGTGAGCACTTGGATTGGTGACCACCGCCTCAACCAATCACAGTGAAGCGGGACTGCGAGCGTCATGAGGTTGCTAAGCGACACCAGTAAACGCCTGGTATCCATCAAGGCAAGATCGCCGATACATAATCGACCTGAAGATGGCTACTGAGCTAGTAGCCGAAAGCTTTCTGCTTTATAATAAAATCCGGCTGCAAACCCTAGAAGATTTGTTGTCAAGATAATACTGTTGATTCTTGTCAAAAAACTGACGTTCGGGTCCATGCCTAGCTTGGGAGTAAACTGTATAGTCATAGCCAGATGGTATGTTATATTTCGCACCATTGCCATCTGAATAGTACAGTGTGGTCACACTTTTGATGTATTTTATTGAACCCGTGAAACCTTTGCTTAAATTATTAGGGAATTGAATAATTTTACTTGACTCCATCACCTTCGATCCAAAACCCTTTTGAATTGAGAATTGTTTTGTCTATTTCAAAGTATTTTTATTAATTTCCTCCACCTGATGGTGGGTAGTGACCAGCTTACGGTGTGATGGCCATGTTGCAAGTAGCTTATGGATACATTCCACTGTGTTCCATTTGTGTGAACCTTAAGATCTTTAGCAGGTTTTAGGATGGTATTGATTTTATTTCCACTGTTGTATGTTGGCGTAGATATTATTGTGACATTCTTTCCTGTACTTTCAGTCACACTGAAAGCTATTACACGCGTCTTTGTACGTGTGGAATTCGAATTCTTGTGGTAGTATTGTATTTAAAAAGCTGTAAGATACGTAAAAGGTGTCCCAAAAAGTATGGAGTCAAGACAGTATGACAGGGAAGTCATCACTTTACCATTTTACCACTGAGCCTGTCTCATGAGGAGGCGCTAATAACCTAGATGTTGACGCGCCCTAACAACAACAATATCAACAACTCATGAAGAGAACCAGTTTACAACATGTTTGAAAATAGCAACAAACTAATGGGAGGGGAGGAGTTATATACCACAGGTCCTCCAGCAAATTTTTGTTTGTGGTTTAAAGTTAAGTCACTTTCTGGCGACATCTTGTGTCAATACAGTTTTATGCACAACGTTTTTGGTTTTGCGGTCCTTCGCTAAGATATGTAGCATCTGGGGGTTGGAAAGTCGCGAGCTAGGTACGTATGACTGCTCATGGAGAGAAAACACGTCATTTCTAAGTGAATCCCTGTTACTTTCAGTGTCTGTCCCTGGGCTCTATTAATAGTCATCGCAACGGCTAATTTTAGTGGGAACTGTAATCTTTTAAACTGGAATGGTTAGGTCTGTCGGAATTATTGAGTTTTGAGGAATCAACACATAATCACCTTTTGCCATTTCAGTCATGATCACGGCTTACCTGCTTGTAGGTAAACACAAAATAATAGCCTAGTGCTGCACAAATTCACATCTATTCTGTAATATATAATAAATAGTGTCTGTACGTGTAATTTATGAACAAATGATAAAATACAAACTGACTGCGAGAGAAACAAAGTTTGGACGACCGATATAACGTTAAAGAGACTTACACATGCCATCCATCAGTCTTTCACCGTTCGTTAGTTTTCAAAATATCTTGACATAATATGTTATTGATACCGATAAAAACATCTTATGACCATCCTAATAACACATAGTATTTTCTTGTCATATTTCATCAAGATCGATTTAGCCGTTTAGTCGTGAGAACATAACAGACACCGTTACTTTCGCATTTATTATGTTTAGTGTAGATGTTTGCAAGCCGTGGGAAGCGGCAACTTCGAAGGCGACCACCTCCAACACCGGATCTCCTCTCACAAGGGACCTCTTGTATCTGCCGGTGTTCCCGAAATCAAAGCGGCCTTTTGACGCGCCCTGTCTGTGGGTTGGGAGCCTATCTCCGGACCCATCACCCGCAGAGCAGACGAGACGAGCACTTATTGGTTAGGCACGTGCTCAGAGACCACAACGAGCGCCAGAGAGCTCTACAGCCACGTCAGCGATATCGACAACGGTGCGTTGAAAGTGGGGGCAAAAATCAACACGGCATGGGGTACAAAGAAGCTTCAGAAAACATATTTACTACAATAAAAGATGCTTTATCTGCCTTATTTTTAAACAGTGCACACTGGTCAGAAGTGAACACTTTATATGGTTTTAATACGAAATTTGATTCCCTTTTAAGTATATTTCTACTACTTTTTGAAGAATGATTTAAAACAAGAAAGTTGACGGTATGTCAAACAGTAAACAGAGTTTCGAGTGGATTACCACTGGTACTTAGAGTATCTAGTAAAACAAAAAGAAGCCTTTACATAAAAGTAAGAGAATCCACTGGAATCTCACTGTAGGGGTGTTTCAGAGTACATAACTTCAGTGTTACTATGCTATGCTACTGTCTATGTATATGCATGGGAAGAGACATACGGAATATAAGGGGAAACCGCATAGGCTTAATCTCCCGCATTAGCCTGGAATGACCTAGGATAACTAAGAAATCCCAATTTAAGATGGTCGATAAGCAAAATGGTTCTGTTTAGTTAAAGGCTTACGAAAGTGAAGTTTACAGCCTAGAGACAGTGCAAGAGACTGTATAATATTCGCCTATGCTTTTTAAGAAGGAACTCAAATGACGTTAGCCTATACTAATTTCGAGAAACCGTTAAAAATGAAAAATAAATTGAAGGGACCAAAAATCGAACCCAGCTGCCGGACCAGATTGTTAGTTGCAAGCCCGATAAGTTTGGCCCGTGGATTCTTCTTAGAAACTAAAGGTGCCGGGTGCTGGGGTATCTTCAAGAGCTGAAACCATCAGAATGTGGTTCTAACTACATCTTCCATCAACGCTAACTCCTTGCCATGGAAGAGAACCATTACGATATTACAAAACTTATTAATAGTTATTATCTGGTATTGTATGTATTGTCATAAGCTAAATAAATAAAACAGTGGGGCAGTGCGTTCAGGTACTCCCAACAACATTCTTACAAATCGATACTTCCTACAGCAACAATGTCCAGGCCAATAAATACCTGAGCTACTCAAACACGCGATATCTCCGGGATAAAAGATATTTCCCTAATTATACAGCGATTCTAACCTCTTACGTGAAATTACTACAAACATTACGTTACTAATATTGCTAGTAATTGTCTCAAACCACTATCCAAACACCAATAAGTATATTAAAATTATGTTTCAGGCCCAAAATTGAAAGCGGTGGTCGTTAATTTCAAGTGCAGCCTATATCAAAAGAAAAAGTTGCATATTGCACTTATTGTCTTTTTATAAATAAGTACCTTTGTAACTAGCGTCAAATGGTAACATCGTTTGTTGCTTAGACGACTGTTAGACGCATCCTCATCCGGTTGATTCCCAAGACAATAACTTGAGCACGCTAATACCAGCATGCCGTGTTTACGTGTGACTACTGCAGTGGCGGCCACACACGTTTTTTTTTTTTTTTTTTTTTTTTTTTACTGCTTTACGTCTCTCAACAGCGAGGTCTTTAGAGACGGGCAAGGATGGGGGGCAAGGAATGGGAAGGAATTCGGCCATGGCCCTATGGCCTATTGATGGAGGCATCCCGGCATTTGCCTGGAGTGATTTGGGAAACCATGGAATACCCAAATTTGGATGCTCGGACGGGGATTCGTACCGCCGTCCTCCCGAATGCGAGGCGAGAACGCTAACCGTTACACCGCCACGCTCGGTGCCACACACGTATTTGAAGGGAAGTATGGTGATGAATGTTTCCTTCCATGATTTTTGAAGTGAAAACTTCTATAGGCGCGTCAGCCGATGTTTAGTCGAAGGTAAATATACGAGTTCACGACTTCGCGTCACCGACATGCTATGAAGTGTTGCGCGCATGATATACGTGTTGGACGCTTTTTGGATGGGTAAAATCTTATGAGTTAGCGTCGCCAACATGCTGTAATAGTAGTATACCTGTAGCTATAAGTATGACGTGTTGCGCTTGGACAGCAGTGAAAGTATAGATTATACTTGCATATAATATATAAAAATGCATTATAATTTTTTTGCTCATGGTCTTCATACAATCACACAGTTTTTATATTGTTGTTTATAAATTGATGGAAATTTGCATACGTATACTTTAAAAAAAATATTTACATTTGAGTTACGAGTACCTAAACCCTCTCCTCGTTTTCCCCCCTCACCATAATTTCTGTCAACGTTGTTCATACAAACAGACAATTTTTATGCGGTTTTGATAGTTCGTATTTAGTGCGCGTACACTTCTAAAAAAGAAGGTCTAGTAGGTCAGCGGTTAAGGTGCTTACTCCCGAAAGTTTCTCTCTCCGTTCACCGATTCAAATCCCGTGGAGAGCAGGAACTTTTAGGAATTGTATTTGATTATACGAGGTACGCCGGGACGTTGCGTGGTTCTGACTCCACGTTAAACTGTAGCCCTCCTGAGGAAAAGAATTGGTCTTCCTGCCCCTGACACAATAGCTCCATCCCCTTCGGGAAGATTCGACCATCTTCGGGTTGTGGACTAAGATAGATTTTTAGTTTTTGAAGGGGAAACTTATTTAGGCGTATTAGGCGATTTTTGGATGGGTAAAATCTTTTGAGTTCGCATCACCGATATGTATATTTGTATATGTATATTTGCTGTGGTCTTGTGGCTCATTAGAGAACGAAGGGTCCCCGGTTCGAATCCCTGTCTCGGCGGGGATTTTAATAGATCCTTAAACCGATCTTCACCTCTGGCACAGCTTGCTGTGTAATCTATATATATGAGCATGAATGTATGTATGTTTGTTTGTTGGTTTGTTTGTTCTTCATACAAATCCACAGTTTTCATCCGATTTCGATGAAAGTTTGCACCCTTATGCTTTGAAACAAGGAGAAAAGTATTATCTACATTTTTTTGAAAATTTATCTTTGTAAATAATACATGTTGTTTTGTAATTTCGAAAAATTACTGAACGAAGATTGACAGACGCGTAGGATGTGTACGTCTCTGTAATATTTTTCCGTGTAGCGGTCTGGTAGCTCATTGCTTAAAGCGCTTGCTTGCTGCTATTTGGTTCGTGGTCTCCGGTTCAAATCGCCGTGCAGGCAAAGATTTTTAAAAATGGTTTTTGATTGTAAGAGTCACGCCTCGACCGTTGGTTATTCGGGTTGAATGTTAAACTGTAGATATCACAAATTTAGGGGTTCAATGCGAGGCAAATCGTAGGTAGTCTTGCAATGATGTGGGTGTACACTTTTTACGTTATAATGATCTCTAAGGGGTTGTTCGCAGTCATTGTGTGATCTGCATTAATAATACTATAAATGAGGAAGTAAGTCTCTGTCTTTTTGTTACGTTTTGACGACAAAATGGGTCTATCGATATTGATGGAATTTGACAAGATAATCTGTAGGAAGGGCACAGGACATTTTTTTCCAGTACGATTAACAGTTGTAGTCACGAAATATTGAGAACTTATCGAATGGGGACAGAAATATGTTGGAAATTGATTCTCTTCAAGAGCCAGGTTCCACGGTAGAATTTTATAGTGATAGCTTTCCTGTCATTTTATGCCGACTCGGTGTTGTTTGGGACCAATCCTTCGTTAACAATAACTTTCTTTATTCAATTCTGGCAAAGAAATTCTTAATCCACGCGTACGAATTCGCGGGTGTCAGCTAGTGTGGAATCCGCCAGAACGCTTCTTTGGTTCGGATTCCATGTTAAACTGTAGGTCCCCTGTAGCTAGCAGTACTACCGGGTTAGGTTAAGGCGTCTAAGACAGGGGCGGAATACGCAGCCAATAGAAACCCTGTCACCAGATCATTACTACGTACCACATGGAACTATTATTATTACTTAGGGCGCTAATGACCCATCGTCGACGCGCCCTTAAGCTCCAGCAACAACATATTATTATTACTGTATCCGTAAATATAAGTATGACATGTAGTGCGTATAATATTCATAGTGTAAGATCTCACTTCCTTCGGTAGTCCCCAAAGACTGCGTATAGTTTGTGTAGGTGTGGGTTGCCAATGGGTACGCTTACGAACTCGATTGCTAACAGTTGGGACCAAAAGCATTAGTGACAGCTACACCAATTCTGCATCAAAGAACGGAATGTAGTCGTACCACCAATTGTAGAACTCTTCATCACACTCAAAGAGGACAGCGCCCCACCACATGTTGCAAGGAATATTTAGTATATCGGTTCTTCCCATCGTTCATATTTAGGGTAAATATTGAACATGTCTTCGAAATAACAGTTGCCACGTTATGCTTCTGCAGCGAAGTGTGGACTCGGGTGCAAGAACTATCAGTACATTTTGCAGCGGAATTAATAAAAGCCAATTTTTTATGAACTTGATTGCTCAACAGGTTTGCAGTTTACGTAATGTTGGTTGTAAGTAAAAAATTTAATAAGGATCACGTTATTTCTTCATTAATTCCAACACACTAGGTTACAAACAGCAAAAATGCGAATACATTGAAAATTAAAGTCCTGTGACCAAATGGAGCGAGTGTTCCAGTACACACTAGATCAAACAGATGCAAATGTGGCAGCCCAGTGTAAAATTGAAGTTGATGTATGTGACTACAGGGGGCAGAAAATACCGAGTTTAATGCCATTGTCAATATCAACAAGATTTTACTAGAGGCTTTCATTCGCAGGCCATAACGAAGTAAACGTATTTTTTATTGCCTGATCTGCATCTATATTAACAGCGCTAATCTGTAATGCAAATAGATTCTTGTCACACAGAATGCTTTGACACCAAAATTTAAGCCTTCGGAGTCTATTTAAAAATCTGTTAGCAAGGAAAGAAACATTTTTTTATGTACGATCGTAATTTTTCACGGCGTTGAATATTAATATATTTTTCTCGGACTTCCAGCCGTGTTAAGATGTCACAATTGTGGGACGTTTCGAAGGCGTCCTTCTCTGCCTTCATTCTCAACCAAATGTCAATGATTAACTGTTTGTTTATTCAGCCACTGCTACGGAAACGGTGGAAGACAAAAACCAACACAACGCGATTACGTCATCCGCTCTTCTGCTCGTTACCGACGCGAAACTGTTTCAGAATTTTAATAGCCGGGTTCCAGGCCGCACTGAGTTGATAACCAGTGTCCCTGTTGACTAATAAATCAGTTGATCTTATTTCTACAGCCTCTGTAATAACGCTGGCTCAAAAATCTTTGACCCGGACTAAAATTGTTGTTTTTTCAAATTCAAAAGTGTGACCATCTTGCACAGTATGTTCGGCCACCGCAGATTTTTCTTCTTGCCCAAGACGAACATTTCTGGCGTGCTCTACACATCGCTGCACAATGCATCGCTGCGTCTGTCCGATGTAGCCGCGGCCACATTCACATGGTATATAATATACACCAGGGGTTCGTAAATCTAGGTCATCTTTAACGCTGCCGACTAAGGATTGCAATCCCGCAGTGTTTTCAATCCCGCAGGATCCGCGCGGGATTTGCGCCAATCCAGCGGGATCCCGCGGGATCCGCGCGGGATTGGAACAAACAGTTTTTTTAACGCATATATTTAAAACATAGTTACTTAAAACGGTAATATATTAAACAAAATTAAATTAATAAATAATTTTTAATATTAAATGATAAAAATTAACAGTTAACAATATTTTGATTGGCAAAATGACATTAAAACTTTTTAGCGTGTCTTAAGTGTATTTCGAGGTTTTACATTTTTGTTTTTTTAATCTAAACCAATTTTTAAATAAATAATAAAAATGGAAAATATTGAGTCTTAGGTCATATTATGTGCCTTACAATACATCACAGAAGTTTAAAAATATGGTTTGCTTAATGGCCAAGTTACCAGAGTATTTAAAATATAATCTAAATAAACGTTCCATAATACGTAGAAAAGCATTACATTTCACGAAGTAAAGTGTAGACTTGGCTCAGAACAAGATCTCATAACGTTTTGTCACTGCACAAGCACGTGACTTGGCCTTTTTTTTTGCGTGATTTATTATTATATCTCCTGATTCCTTGATTGATATTACAGTTGATTCAATGTTATTAAAAGAAACTGTCAGATTGGAGTGGAAATTATTATTTTTAGTAAGAAAGGAGACTTTCTCGGCGAATGATTGCAGTGAAGTCCTCATAGGTTGAATCTCCGGATATCATTGCAAACACACGAAATTACACACGTGAGGAAGACGGTGGAGGCAGCCTACAACACAATTCGTCGGTACACCCGTGAAAATTTCATTATAACTTTTTTTACCTTTAGCCGAAATTATAACAAGGAGAAGAAAGATTAATCGAAAGCCTGAGCGGCACATGTAAGCAGGTGGCTTTCGTCAAAGAAACGCATTGAGGCAGCGGCCAAAACAACAATAAGTCAATTTCCTTTTGATAGCTGTTAAATAAATAGGTACGCGATGGTTAAAATTACGATAACATTACTTTCATATCAACGAATAATCAAATTTTCAGCCGGAAATTGGGAAATTGTCACAATTACTTTATCTGCAAACACAGAAAATGGGAATAATGAAACCGTGAATAAAAAGCTGTAACCGTGTAGTTCGGATAATGTGTGCGACATTTAAAAAATAATTAGAAAATCGTACTAAATACGAACCATAACTCAAATTACATAAATGTGTACTCGAAACAAACGTAAGTTTTGATGAATACGTAAAAGTGTATTTATTTACTTACGAATGACGAAGGTTGCCAAAAACAAACGCTTGTTCACATGAGTCAAATGCCAACTGGAAGGGTACAGACAAACAGTGCAAAATATCCGACAGAGACCGAGTGGGGCAGCGAGACACGCAGACTGACACGCGTTTCCGCCGGATTTTGCGGATTGCGGATCCGCTTAATTTTGTGCGGGATCCGCCAGATTGTCTAATGATGCGGGATCCCACGGGATTGCGGGATCCCGCTTTGCTGGATTGCAATCCCTACTGCCGACCAAGTTACTAATTTAGTAATTGTCTTGACTCCGTGTTGTGATAGCAGTCTACCTATATTGAAACTTAGGGCACCCACAAACGGTAGAAACGCAAGGCCCTTGGTATCAATCTGATCTCTCCGTCGATTTTACTTCTGTTTAAACGCACGAGTAATCTGTTCCTGATTATAGCCATTATATAAATACGTTTTCCGGAGATAGTCTAATTCACCAGCCAGCCTATGTTTGTCACAAATCCTTTGTGCTCTGTGTACCAAGGTAGTTAATACAGAGTTCCGTTGTGCTGGATGATGACAGCTGTTGGCGTTTAAATATAAGTCGGAATGGGTAGGCTTCCGATAGACAGTGTGTCCCAGCGAACCATCATCAAGTTTAATAACAAGCACATCAAGAAACGGCAGGCAACCGTCCTCCTCCAATTCCATTGTGAACTGAATATTTTCATGGATAGAATTGAGATGCGCAAGGAATTGGCCAAGACTGTTTCTGCCATGGTGCCAAATCACAAAGGTGTCATCGACATACCTATAAAAACACTTCGGCTGGAGTGGTGCGTGGTTTAGTGCCTCTTCTTCAAAAAATTCCATGAAGAAATCAGCAATGACAGGAGACAACGGTGAACCCATTGCTACACCGTCCACTTGTTCGTAATATTCTCCTTCAAACTTAAAATAAGTGGTTGTTAACACATGGTCGAAAATATCAATCATTTTTTGATAAAAATACCTCCTTAACAGATCTAAGGGAACCAAGGGAACACGAGTAAAAAGGAGACCACATCGAAGCTCACCATTAAATCACCAGGATCTAACTTCATGCTGTCTAAGATTTCCACAAATTAAAATTCTGAAACAGTTTCGCTTCGGTAACGAGCAGAAGAGCGGATGACGTAATCGCGTTGTGTTGGTTTTTGTCTTCCACCGTTTCCGTAGCAGCGGCTGAATAAACAAACAGTTAATCATTGACATTTGGTTGAGAATGAAGGCAGAGAAAGACGCCTTCGAAACGTCCCACAATTGTGACATCTTAACACGGCTGGAAGCCCGAGAAAAACATATTAACATTTTTTATGTTGAAACAACATTTCATTTCTTCAATTTCGTTTACAATCTGCTTTTCGCAGAAATTGGTGTTTTTGAATAAACATACTGTCGCGCGGTAATTCCATCTGTAATCACCGCAGAAATGATTGAAATGATAAGCGATAACGAATTTTCCAAGTAAAAGAGGTTTGCATTTTTTGTTACAAGATGTAAAACACCTGTTGAAGCAAAAGGTGGATAGATAGTCAAAATGGTTACTGATTGTCAAGCTTGCAGTTTTGTAAAACAGTTACAGTTTGTTCGCCGTTATAAATCAGAATATGTTAGTAAATTCTGATTTTTAGTCCGCCGCAAGATGGTATGTCAAAATGACGAACACCGAACAGTTGCGGTAGCCTGGGAAGAAAAGTTTTGGCATTATGTTTTCTCACTCGGATTTTTCAAATATTTACTTCCTGGGTACGACAGAAGAACTTTCAGACTGGTGCAGAGGACTTCATCTACGACTGTTTATAGTTTGCTTTATTATGTTTCACATAGTAGCTGATGCTTGGGCTTCAAGAGGAATTACGACAAGATTGTTATCTCCGTTCAAGAATTAAATTTTGTTTGACGGATTTTGCGTAACTGTATTCAACGTTAATATCAAGCGAATTTATAATTTCAACAGTATAACTTCATGTCATAACTAAAGTGGCAAGAACGAAACAGAACGTTTAAGTTCAATATTTAGAATGGATGAATATGTATCCACAGAGGTTTAATCATTCTTTTAACTCCACAGTATGCGGCGAATTAATGGAATTGTTGCTAACATACTTTCCGCTTCAGCTGGATTTATGATTTACTTTTGAACTTGAATCTTTTTTATTTCTTATCCAGGTATATTAAATCTAGCATAACAACTACGGACTAGGGACACACTATTGAACATCCTGTTTTCCATCATCGTCACCGATACTTGGAGAGGTCTAAGTTTATGAAAACGATAACTGAACCGCAATCAACTAAGATCCTGCAGTGATGCATGTGGTATAATGACAGCTTTCTTCTGAAGAAGTACAGAAACTGACATTATTAACAAACAAAAAACAAAAACTGCTCGGAATTTCTTTGCTTTGACACACGTTTTGATTCGATAGTGATACTTACGTCCTCTCCCCACAATAACAGAGACTTAATTATTTTTTTTTAAATACATCTCGGCAGCCAGACCTGGAGAATTTTCCTTCCTGCAACACCAAATTGCATAATCGATTAATATTTTTAGGTACCATGAAAATTATTTTCCAACGTTTGTTGTTATTCACGAAATGAGAGCCTTCCTAAAAGTTTACACCACTCTCACATCTTACTGCAGAAAGAAATTTCGTAAGTTTATTTTCATCAAAGTTTCTTGTTGTTATAACCGGATTTCATTTTACTAATGGTTTCGATATTCGCAATAATACGAATCACTCCATTCTATTTTATAGCTAATTCATGTAGCCAGTGACGTTATATCTGCGATAAAAGCAAACTTTTTCACTTAACACTCCGTTAAACAGGATCTAATTCCTATGATGCCTAAAGTTCGGCCTTTATTTTAACGTCCTTAGCAATATGAACATGTTCTACTGATAATTATTTTCATGTTACTTCTTTCTAAACTTCGTAATGATTTTCGAAAATGTCTCATCGTAGGACCGAACTTCAACTTTCAAAGCGAGGATATCGCCATGCAATACTGAGATTACAGGTTTTAAAGATTCATTTAAAATGAGCAAAAAATTACAACTTCTACATTAATTGAAGTGACAAATAATGAAATGAAACTATTTTTAATAATAATACAGGTAGCTATCTAATATTAATTCAGAAGTGTTGGAGGAAAAATCCGAAAGTGTGATGTATTCTATATCCGCGAGTAGTCCTTTATAATTTTAAAATTCATTGCAATTGAAATAAAACTCGAGTGTATTTTAGGCTATCTTCAGCATTAGATGATGCTTAATTAAATACATCTTATAAACGCAGTAAACGCTTTATTACACTACATAACTTCACTTAGGTAAACAATATTGTTACAAATTCCAAATCTATACAAAGTCACTTTATAGTTCATACAATCCAGCAAAATCACCATGTAACACATAACCATAAAAACCGAATGAACCTGAAATCTGAAGTAACCATACTGAAAGTTACAGTACATCTACACTCGGAACAACACGTACAGATTTTAGCAGTATTAATACTACACAATCTTCAACATTTAGCGATATCAGTTAAACTGAATACTTGAACATGTTATACCTAGAAAAAAACAGCGTGGCATTTTTTTTCCTTATGGTTTTGCGAGATCACTGAAGGCGCGAAAGTACCGGAGGCAAGTAAACATGGAAAGCAGAGACCCTCTGTTAGTGAAACCAATTGACTTGTTTTTAATCATAAGTTAGCTGTTCAATATGTTCTAAAGCATTTTCCATGGTGTTGTAGCTGCAAAAAACGTTACACCAGACTTTGAAATCTTCTAAAACGTACGAGTTATAGCCAAATTAATGATGACTGTCTATCTAGTCAACCTTTGATCCAACTATATGACAAATAAAACACAAATAAACACTGAGAGGTGATCGAGACCAATAGAAAACAGATTGAACATAGAGACACAGAGCGAGAGATCCCGATTACCTCTCAAGATGTCCACACTTGTGCCTCTTCCCTTTCAACTTGCCTTTTCCTCTTGCAATATGTTCATCTTGAGGCAGGGCCTAAAGGCACGCCTCAGGAGGCATGCCTTTTAGTGTCCAGATTCACGCCTCATGAGGCATGCCCCTCAGTGTTCTGGTGTAGCTGCAGGTAGATGGATGATCCAATATTATGTTAGCGAAATACCGGTGGTTACCGAGGATGCCTTTCATTTGACATCTCATCTAACTAAACCATATAAAGGATCGCAAAAAGGATTTCCAGTTATAGGCTGTTAGAGCAAGGCACACGGTTAAAAAAGCCGTGGGCCCTCTTGCTTCCGTTTTCCGAATATTCCGGAAGCCAACTGAAATCAAAGTTAAAAACACGATTGTGGACATAGTCTTATATTTACACAATTTCATTCGTATGCAGCCGGATTGTACAAGGTTTTACCGCCCAGTGGGATCTTTGGATAGTGAAGATGTCAGCACAGGAACTACTATTCCCGGAACTTGGCGCGGAATTACCGCAAATGACAGTGGCTTCCCCCACTTCGGAGAATTCCTCGAAGACATTCTTTGAATGCTTCCTGGAGACGAGATGAATTCGTATCCCTCCTTAGAAGAAAAATCAAGTTGGCTTCAGTACGCTTCGACGAGTGAAGAACTGGCTCAGGAGTACTATGGGAGACGAAAGATTGACTGGATTATGCCTGATGATTGTGCATCGAAATTTCGTGAAAGTACACCGTGAGATATTGACAAATAAAGTTATTGAAAATTTTTCTGAGAATCGGAGACGATTAATGTTTACATAAAAAACTATAATTGAGTTACGATCTTGATTAACTGCATAGTTGGTCCTTGGATTACTATGTGAATCAATAATAAAAATAGTTCCCTCAACAGGTTTGAGTTTTATTTTGTAAGAAATCGGCATGTTTCAGTCCCCCACCTTAATTCCTCGAAAAAAAATGCGAGTTCCACACCCTCTAATTCAGATGTTGTGCCCCCCCCCCCCCAACTTCTGATCCTGGATACGCCCTTGCGTGTATATCTAACATATTAGAACGAACTGTTCTTGATTCAAGAAAATCGTGCATAGCAATAAGTAAGTTAAGATTATAAGGCATTAACAAGATGTTGATTGAGTTAATTACTTGTTCATTGTGTAAGCCCCCTTGATGTTAAACCACGTATGACAAATTTGAATCTATATTTGACATCATAAAAAATGTTCCAGGTTTCGCAGCTGGCATGATGTAATCATACAATTGACATCGTTTAACAGAAAATATTCCATTCCAATGAATAATCTGAACTTCCTGAAATTTTTAAATAGATGACAGGCTGCCTCTGTACAAATGACTTGTTTATTCAGAATGTTCGTTAATACTTTCACATAAATGCGTAAATGCATCTGACTGCTTATTACAACAAATGTTATTTACTGTTGCTGAATCAGGGGCGGATTCAGGGGGGGACTAGTGGGCTCAAGCCCCCCCCCAAAGTATCTACGTCCACCCCAACATTGTAATTTTTGAGACCTTTTTTTAGCTCTATGGACTTGAGGCCTGTAGAGGCTTTAAAGACTACCCCATGGCCGACTCAAGCCCCCCCCCCCCGGCCAAAACGAAAATCCACTGAAGGCAAGCCCTCTGAACCAAAATTTACCCAAGCCAAGCCCCCCCCCCCCCAAAACCAAAATCCGCTCAAGCCCCTCCCAAACCAAAATCCTGGATCCGCCACTGTACTGAATAATATGATACTTAGTGCTGCTTAAATCTGTCTATTGGTATACTAAGTATATGATGAAGCTTGAATCCATACGTTAAACGAGATTAAATATTATCTACGTGAATATACTGTACAACTGCACACTAAATATTACGCGCCCTGCGCCAAATTTTTGTTCAAGAATCTCTGTAAAACAAACAATCCTACATTGTCAAAATTTTTCACAGCCATCAATCAATGCAAAATATTAATTAAAATAAGCTTGAATGGATTTTAAATGATGCAAAAAATTACTAAATACTGTATTATAATTATGTCACTTAAATGAATGACTAAAAAACCTACGAAATAACGTCACAAAAGTGCAGCGATATTTCATAAGTTTACTAGAATGAGCGACATATTGCAAGCGGAGACGCACGAGAATCCACTTCACCTGGAAACGCTTGCAATACGCCGTGCCCCCTGGTTTGTTGAACGAATTAAGGATCTCGTGCATGCCCCTGACGCATGCCTTTCGAGCCTCTCCCCCGTGCAATATGACGCATGCCTCTCACGACCAAAAGTTGAACAAGTGTGGACCTAGCTAATGGTACTCTACAGGGCAAATGGACAAGGAAACAGGCAGTGAAGTAAAAACACAATAACGTCAGTAGTACCCGTTTCCACAGGAATTGCCCCGGGAAAAGGACGGCCCCACCAAATTCGCTGTGATTCGAAAGCTTGTTATGTGATGTTTAATCTAGAATCTGCCCCTCATTACATTTTAAAGATGAAAGCCGGTTGATGTGCTGTGAGAGATTTTCATAAGATAAAAAAATCTTGCTCCTTCAAGTTGAGATTATTAAAGCAGCTGTACGTAAAACTTGAAACATGTAGAAAAAGCCATCGCTTAATTCGTGATGTCTTTCGGTGTAATTTCTCAGTTATGCACTCTTTAATTAAATATAAATCGTGAAGTCCCCATGTTTAAAATTTTTTCATACGATCTTTTTACAGTCAGAACTTGTGTAAAGCTCCATTAAATAAATCCAGAAATTGTAAGGAATATTTGTTGCGTTAATGTTATGTGTAATTTTTCCATTTCTGAAAATTCTGAAATAAAATTAAAAAGTAAGTACTTAGCGCCACAAAATTTCTTCTGGATATGAGAGGTAGGCAACATAAGTGAATACAACATAAAAATCGATCCGATTTTATCCTATTATATATGCTGGTGCATTGTGTTTCCATTGTGTTTCCGTCCACACGACAAAGTTAATCAGCTAAAACAAGCAGCATCGTATGTAAAACACAGGGTACACTGTGTTTTAAATAAATTACTTGCGGAAGAGTGTAAGACTAAATAACATTTATCTAAGACTGCAGTGTCCAATTCTTATCACCAGTAGAGTCATTAAAGTATTCATCGGTTTAAAAGTTAATTCCCTAAGTCCATGAATGATGAACTAGAGAGGCGCAGTTTTGTATGGTAAGCATAAATAAAATTATCCCCAACGAAATAGTACACATCTGAAAGATAGTCCTAATGGAATGCTGAGAGATTTTTCCACATTGTACTGGAATAGAAATTTTCAAATGTTGTTTTATAACGGAATAACCAGTTAAAGGGTGAAACAGGCAGATGAAAATCTGTAATAATTTTGATTATGTATACGCTTCAGTAACAGAAATTTTAAGTTGATACAGGCTGAAAATACGAAAGTGATGCTCGAGAGTGAACTATATTCGCAAACATGTTATCATTTTTTTTTTTACTGGAAATATTAAGTTCGAAAATGCGGGTGTTGCAAGTTTCTAAAACCAGTTTGCAAATTTTTAAGCATCTAGTGCCCTTATCTGAAGAAAACAGGAATTGTGATAAGCCATAATGATCAAAACATCGCACTTATTAGTTTCAGTTTGCCTGAGAGCATCACACTAACGTAGGTCATTCATACTCTATTCCTTCACAAATAGGTGATTCAAATCTTTATTTTCTTTAGTTGCTGTCTAAGTAATCTTCCAACTCTTCTTACCAAAGCTTACTTACATCCTAACTTATTTGTTTCTCTCGTCACACATTTTTCTCTACCATGTACTTTCTATACTAAAATTATTTATTCATTTATCCGCTGGGTATCAACTTGCGCTGTACCACGCAGAGGCCTGATATGAATCTTGAATATGGGAGGAGGCCGGTTCGAATCTCCGTCCGGGCATCCAGATTTGTATTTTACATGGTTCCCCAAATCACTCTAGTCGAATGCCGGGATGCTTCCTTCAACAGGCCATGGCCGAATTCCTTCCCGTTACTTGTCCCCAGTCCCATACCGCCTCCAGTGAACTCGATGTCGACGAGGCGTAAAGCCATAAGTAAAAACAAAAAAAGTGATGCAGCAACATACCACAGAAATTGAAAGGATTTTTCACAGGACTTACTTTGAGCCAATATTGACATAAGGTCCTGAAGTATGGGTGGTGAAAGACAGGGATATTAGTGGAGTTCGGGATGAAGAAGTGAAGTTCAGAAATTAGAATATGAGTAATTAGGTTGCAAAAATTGAGGAATTAGTATGTGAGGAAAGCAGTCAAAGAGGAGATAGAACTGAACAACCGATACTCCACTGGGATGGACAAACGAAGAAAGGGTACCAAGGACAAGTCTTATTTGAGTTTCGGAGGAAGACAACCGAAATGTATATGGCCGGACCGTGTATCGAACCGACTTCCTCGCGATTGCCATGCCCGAGCATTCTACATCTACATATATACTCTGCAATTCATAAGATTGTGAATGGCAGAGGGTGCGTTGCACCAAAACTAATATCTGCTCTGTGTATTCCAGTCCCGAATATTTCAGTGCTGCACTTTATTTTTCTAATCTTATCACTCCTGTCATTGCGGCCCAAAAAGGTTGATGGACGAAGTATTCCATCGCACTAGCAGATCAAGTTAGGTCTGTCAGAGCATCCCAGCATAATCTACGAATCAATTATGCGACACTTTCATAAGGACTGTGGCAAGCAGTTACGAATCGAGCGGCTCTTCACTGTATTTTATCTAGACTGTCAGTCAATCCCTTACGAAACGGATCCTAGACGGCACAACAGTAGTCCAAATGTGGATCTCCCTTGTTTTACACATTAACGTTCTCTCACTAAGTGTATTTGTACAACAAAATAACCCATTTATACAAAAACTAAGATACAGATAGGATATGCAACATGTAAATGTGTTTGTTGATTTGAAAAGACATCCGTATTTTTAGGTGTTATTTTGCATCTATTCGCAGAGGTTTCACGAGTGTTGAAAGGTTATGGGTATCAGGAAGACTTGCATTTTCGCATATCTGCATTAAAATTTGGACTTTTCCAGCTGCATTTTTACTTACAGTAACAAACAAAATTTGCAATAGCCATGTCAGGAAGAATGATAGCCAATGAACGGGGAAAGAGTGTGCGAGATAAAAGGATGGATGGTTCGTTTATTTTTCATTAAGGTATAAACCTGCCTAGCGTTAGCTTTACTCAGTAACCACAAGCTGACTTCCTGCAGGTCCCAAAATTGTCTGATACAACTGGAAGTCAACAACAACTATGTCACATTAGTGATTAGAGAGGAATTTAACAATAATTTCACAGAGCATTGAAAATTGTTAAAGATAAGTGATGAACGATGCTGTGTATAGGCAGAAATAGCAAATTTCATGAATGTGCAGCTTGAAACTGTATTTCTTTTAAATCTGTCCCACAGTAATCGGATTTTTATGTTCACATAACTCGGGGTATGATATATTCAAGGTTTTTATAATGTTTTATGCTACTTGGAAAACTAAGGTTTCAATTACGTTTTTAAAAACAGTGCAGGACTAACATAGTGGAACGATTTTTTGTCTGTGAAAGTAATTTATGAGGGAAGAGTGTTAAATTAGCTGCAAAGAACGGTAACTTACCAACATGACACTACAAGAAGTTCGTTTCGCGTATAAATTTTCTGGAATACTAATCCTGGAAACTACAGTAACAGTGTCTGACACTTACACAACGTGGTATAAACAGCAAAACTTTTGCAGTCGAATGCAAAATACTACCTCTCTTTTTTTTATTCTTTTTGTTCTTGCTCCTACGGGATGGAGGAAGCTGAACTTATTCGTTCTCATTGGACTTTCAGAGTACTTTCCGGTCGCCAGCTGCGACAAAGGAACAACCGGAACACGGTGTAATATCAGCTCTTCTCGTCGTATCAGTAAGTGTAACGCAAACTGTTCTTGGCATACGAAAAGACGTTAACTGGGTCAGTTTACTGCGTAGGAACAATTCACATCTTCCGGTGCATTACCAGCAGAACGATAAAGGCGGAGCTGTATGGCTCAAGACAACCATGTTGCATACCAAATGCCTGGGTCTCAAACCAGGTCGCTTTGCGTACTTTCCATGACATGTAATACTGTTGGTGTTGCTTTATCCGGAGAATGGGTACATGAAATTTGCGTCAAACTCGACTCTCTTTGGAAAAAAAATAAAAAAATAGCACATTATCTCTGCCCTTGACCTTGATTTATATCTATAAAACGAAAATTTATATCTAAAAACGAAAACCGACTATATTGGTCTTACAAAAACTCGGCAATTGCGGAGCAGATTTAGATGGGGTTTTCACCGTTTTAAAGCTTAGAATTTCAATTCGGTTGTCTGGCATGTCTTATGTTTAAACGTTAAATAACGCAGGAGCATTAAATGAAATTCTGAACGTATGATGACAAATCCCAAAGATGGAAGGGTTAGATGTTGCATATTTCGCACTAAACACACATCTACAATATCTCTTACCATAGCCTTTAATGAAAGAAATAAGATAACTTTACAATAATAACCATTTTGCACACTAAACAAATGAAATATTCTTTTCTTTAATCAGGATATTCAATTTTTAAACGCCATAGATAGTCGTAAAAACAACAGAGGTTTTCTTTAAGCACCATCTCTGGACAATGTCTTTGGCCATCAGCATTAGTCTTCTGTTTACGATAATATTATTCCGGATTCACTTTTGATATTTGTATAAAAGGCTGAATCTGCGGAGTTAAAGTATCGGGCGTTTCGAGCAAAAAGTATATCCATTCACTTCGCAATGTGAGTTTCCAACATAATATAGCGTTGTTCAGTAATGTAGTAATGCAATTTGATAACCAAATTAACGAAGCTTGATATACATGAATCTTTTCGGACGAATGAAAATAGTGTAGTTACAAATAAACTTCAACCCACCCGTTTCTTCGTAGGTTTGCTTTAATTCCGAAAAAAGTTTGCGCGAATTTTATGAAACTTTGTACAAATGTTTCTCATTGCAGGAATAAAAATAGGGTACGGGTAAATCTACGCCAACTATACCTGGCAACGCCGGGAACTCTGCAAGTAGACAATAAATTACTCTCAGACTGGACTTATGATTGTGGAGTACACACATACAAAATCATTAGAGACAATAAAGTAAAGAAGCAGAGACTTGACTGGCCTTCTAACCTTCTTACGTGAGAATCAAATCAATCTACCTGTTTTGCACCAGTTTTAGATAAGTATTTTCGAATAAATAATTTCTCTCGTATCTCACTCTTGCATTTTAAGGGATTTTGGTATAACGAATTGTATGGCATATGTCACGACAGCCAAATAATTTGAAATGTTACATTTCCAAGAAGATAGATAGCACATCAGTGGACCGACAAAAACATTCTACCCACTCCCTATATGATACCTCTCGTAGACACTGGTATCAGTGGAATATTTCTGTGATCTTCAGCAAAAGGTAAAGGAGAAGTGAGAAAATGCATATAGTCATCAATAGAAGTGCGATTACGAAAAACACATCTCTCACTTAAATAATATAAAATAGTATAAACACGCTCTGTCCTAGCATGTTGTTTCCGACTAGCATGTAAGATTCATTTGTAAGACGTATGTCGGAGAGTTCTTAGTACCTAACAGTGCAGGTTGGATTTAAATCTTTAACTGGGACAAGTTTACTGGCAGGTATTAATTAAATTATCAGTTATCCCTACACAGGTCAGCAAATCATGTGCAGTCAAGCCGAATTTCTTAAGACAAAAGTATCTTTTCGTCAGTAAGTAACGTTAAATGAAAATACTGGTAAAATAAACTAAAAATAATAAAAAGGTAACTCAGTTAATAACATGCTCTCTTTCAAAACTTAGGATCCTGGGAGTAATCCCTGGTAAGATCAGAACTTTTTAAGAGCTTTGATAACTGTAACTACGCCAAGGGGATGACAAATCAAACGTGAAGCCATGTCACTCCATAATGACTAAGTGAAGAAACATCTTAAGACTATTATCTTGAGCCGATCTGTTTTGTAGCAATGCCTGGATCAAGAGGTCGCTCATGTCAGTATGCCAAGACGCTCCGTGGTTTGAACTCCACGTTAAACTGTAAGACCAGCCAGATTTCGGTTTTTCATGGTTCCCCGAAATCACTGCAGGCTAGTGCCGGGATAGTTCCTTCAAAACACCGAAAAAAAATTCCTTCCAGTTCCTGGCCACCCCCCCCCCCCCGTTCTACCATTCTCTTATTGACATCGACGTCGACTAGGAGTAAAAATGAATTTAAAAAATATAGACGTGAAGTACGCGGGAAATCACCAGGCCGTAAAACCGACGGAATGTGATTTTTACTTTTTAATTATTCTAGCTTAATCACTTACACTCTGTTCTATTTTTATTTTACTTCAGTCTACTGTATTGTACAATCAGCCTCAAGAATGTTCAAAGTCACGGAGCACAAGATATATATAGAACTGTAAAGATATAGTTACGAAACTATAACATAGGCAGTCTTATAGGCAACACGTTTTCTGACAGTTCAGTTCATTACCTATTGGCTTATCAGTTCCGAAAAATTTTGAAAGAGATTGATCAAATGTTTCCAAAGTACCCCGTACAGATATTCGAAAAATATACGCATATCTATTTCTCTATAATGAAGTGACTGGAATAAGTGTAAAAGTAAATAGTTACTTAAATTTTAACATTTTTTCGTCAAAGCGACAAAAGTTTCTTCCTTAACGATTTTGCAGAGACAATTTCGTTGTCAGACGTCAAAGAACCAGTCCACTACGAGTGCTGCATTGATGAGAAATGCCAATAACACTGCTCAGCAATAAACTGCATCTGGGGATTTGCTTGCCGAGCGTATTTTATTACATTCTGATGACTCTTGTGTGGCTAACATTTCGCTCAAACACCCTAGGGGGCAGGATTTTCCCTCATTAGTTTATTGTCTGTGAGCCAGGGACGTGTGATACCTCTACCTCAAAATTTTACGAAGTTTCACTACGTCTTTTTCCCGTTACGACCAGTCGAAACTCATCAGCCTAATGAACCCTCTAAACAGTGGTGATACGCCAACAACAGCGAAAAACAGGATCCAGAATTTTGTAACCGGCTGAGAGCAATTATCCGAGCCTAATCACCTGTGCTCTGAACTTGGGCGATACCCGGATTGCTATTGGTACATCCACCTCCATTCAAGTTGACATGTATTGTGAATTAGACGAAGCAATTACCTCCTTCAAATTCCGTATTGAATCATTAGTATCTATTATCTGGTTGGAATGCATGGACATTTAAAAATCTGTCACCAAGTAATTAATGGCATACGAAAATATCGTTTATAACATACGACTCTAGTGAGAACAATCCATGTTTTATCAAATGTGTTCATTACTCATAATGAATTATTATTTTTAAAAGGAATAAGATTTGAGACACCATTTCTATCTAGAATCTCACAAATTCAGATATTTCCAATTATTATTTAATTTTAATCGCTGTTTTGCATATCTCAAAATGATTTTTGTTGGGAAATTTGTAACGAAGCTCTTGGACTTAGCTATTTTCTGACATGTCTACATACAGGGTGTCTGATAAATAATGAATAAACCTTTGACCTAGCAAATAAAATATTTTATCCTTAGCGAAATTGTCGCTCTTTTCAAGTTTTAGTCACATTATTTTTTTTTTTTTAATTTACCATCTGCGTTCGGTTAATGGCCTTTCTACAAATGAAGAAATTAATTTTAATTTTGTTATTTTAAAAATTACATTAAATGTTCAAACTGACGGTCTTCCGCTCTGATACTCAGGCAGCAACTGAAAACTGATTGCCTAATTCGGCGTGTGTGACCAGACTTATTTTTGAGTGGTTAACTTGATGCGCGTTGGCAGCTTCTCAGTTATTGATATTGTTCTTTTATCATTAATGTCTTTGAGACACATCCAATAGAAACATCCTGGGGATTTAAGTCAGGTGGGTAGGTGGTCACATGTGGGACTTAGGCGGCCTATCAATCTTCGTGGATTACCTGGCAACTCATAAGGAGCCCACAGGTCAATTCTGAATTATGTCTGGGGTCAGTCTTCTCTTCAGATATCAGGATTTTCAACCTGCGTGACGTGCGAGTGACACCTGAAAACCATGATATTTTGCTAAGGTCGAAATCTTGTATTTGATAGATCACTATAAATCCTTTTAACAGTTAAACGATTTTATATTATTTTCCGGACACCATGTATACGTTTCCTATGTTTTTTTTTCCCATGCTATCACGCGAAAACCACCTGACAGATTCGATGGGCTTTTCAGAATTTTAAATTTTACAATCTAGCGTAAAACCGGTGGTATATCCTACGACCGTGTGACCCGTCGCCGGAGATCCTGAACAGACATTCTCAATACAATCCAGAGGTTGCACACTACCTTAAAATCTGCTCCCCGAATTTCGAACAATACTATTAGTTTGTTAGCTACTTATGGCGCCGCAAAAATAAAAAATATTTTAGGAAAAAATTAACATGGTTCGCGGACACATTGAGGGTACAACTTTGCAGAATTCTGATTATATCAGTGAAATGTGAAACCTACGATTTAGTGCTAATAAGTCGCAAAGAATATTGCGCCATCCGCATTTGATTTCAGACGAATAAGCTTTCTTATTTTGAAAGTGACTGGAATGAGTAGTGTATCAAACTGGAAATAATTAGTCGGTTCTGTGTTGCTGGGCTTAACATATACTCCAGGCTGCTATGGATACTTCTTCCCTAAATTATTGTTTTCATCGAAATCTAATGGTTAAAAGAACTTGAGGATATGGTTACAGATATTTTAGGTGACACTTTGCTTAATTTCAGTTTAAGATATGTGCAATACGTTGTTCTGATAAGTTATGCTAAGGCACTATTGAATCGATAAAGAAAAGCTCTCGGCCGCTTGTATTTTAATTACCAAGGTAGTGTTATTCTGGAGCGAATACATTTGACTTCTAGTTTTACAACATTTAATGATTGTTTGAGAATAAAGTTATAAAACTTAATACTACTTTCCATTTAAGTGCAGGATCTAGTATGGCTACGGTGGCTTATACTATTGAGTATTGTGAATATTCTTATCAATGAAACTATTAAGTCAGATATTTAATCCGGAGTTAAGTTTTTTTTATTCTCGTGTTTGAACTTGGAATTTTCAAGTAATAAGTAAATTGCATTATTAATGTTTGTTGACAGCGTGAATTCAGTTAACAGTGTTCTTAAAAGCTAATCGGGGAAAACATTTGTAATTCCCTTCAACGTTCTTCTCGCGACCAGGGCCTTAGTAGTTTGATGAAATCAAAAGGAGAGATATCAGTAAAGCATTATTAAATCTGGTTTAACCCAGTTTTGTAATGTGGCTCTATATGGTGTGGACAGATAAAACCTGAAATGTATGTATTTTGGAATCGACTCACAAAGAAAAAGAGACTGAACGGTTAGTCATATTTTAATACTGAACAACTGATTAATTTCTCTGTGAAATCGACAGCCAAAGGAAAAAAAACTGCGGAGGAAGTCAAAGAGTAGAATATGTGTATCGTATAATTGAAGACGTGTATTGTATTGAGTATGTTGAAAAACGGTGGTTAAGCTCAAGATAAGAAGAAATCAGGAGAGAGATTGATGACAGGAAATGTAAGCCGAGATTAAACAAATGTCGATGAGAAATAAAACGTTGATCTGCATTTTTGTTTTAGGGTGTACAATGATTTACAGGAAGTGGCCATTTCCTGAAAAATTAATGGATTTCATATTTTGCTATTCATGTGTTTGGACTCTTTCCTGCAAGCAGCAAATTATCTTTTCTCTCCCTCTCTGTGACATATAGATGCGTTACATTTTAACAAAGCCATTTAAAGTAATGTATGAAACAAAAGGGTTCCAATAAAAATACGTATCAGAATTTTAATATAAAAATAATCTTATACACTAAAATCTTTTTCATATTCAGGCTTCATATACGTCAGCCCGGAAATGTACACGACGGCTTCAGGAGAATTGAAAGCACTCCAATTATGGACGTATTCAATTCTTTGTGTATTCTGTCATACGTGCAGGAGGTAAAATTAACACTTTTAAAATAAAAAATGCCTGCAGCGGTTACTGTTTGAGCAGTGAATTGGAAAATTGGCATTTTCAAAGCAGTATATCTAGCACTTCACTGACAATCCTCACAAACAAGAACAAACGAGTTACCAAGACACGTGGAACTGACATTCTGAACAGAGACTAGGACGGAGGGGAGAAACGGGCTTCCCCTTTATCCTCGCATCTGTTCTTTGATGTTCATATTGATTACGTGCAAAAATAACCAAGAGAGAGAAAGCATACAATTCTCATTATGCACAGTCGCACTGCTCTTTTATATGGTGTACTTCCTGAACAGTAAAAATTGCAATAACTGAACTTGCAAAAGATCGAAATACAACTTCAACCACGTTAAAGCTATTTCGTTAACAGGTAGGTATTAAAAATTAATTCGTTGGAGGTATCATAGGAACGATATAACAGAAAAAATCTCTTCACTTTTATATAAAGAAAAAGACAAATATAAGAATGATCCTAAACTGACATAAACAGTCAGTCATTGTTTTTTAGTTTAGAAAAAAATATTGTTTTATTCACTTCTTGATTACTAACATAAAAGGATGTTTCATTTTACATTTATAAACTCAATCAAAGACAAAGGTCGCGGTGGATTTGTTGTCTGGTTGGCAGACTAATTTTGAAACCAAAACCAAAAATTGTAAAAACTGTAGAAGAAATTGAAAATTATCATCTGTTGGGCTTAGGTCCCAGATTTACTGCCAGACCTCTCAGATGTGAGATATTTGATTACACTGGAAGGCTTCCGTTTCGTTAAACTAAAAATTTATTTCAAGGTATGGAATCACTTCTCATGTTCTCTTGATGAGAACCATACATCAGTACCAATGGTTGATTACACTGGAAGGTTTTCATTTCGTTAAAATAAAAATTTATTTCAAATTAAGGAATCACTTCTCATGTTCTCTTGATGAGAACCATTCATCAGTACCAATAGTTGAGAGAAAATTATAGAATTTCGCGTAGTAGGAAAAAAACTGATATACCAAAATAATTGCTATCCACTTTGTAATACAGAGGTTTATCATTTTCTCAATTTTTAAGAATATACATGGAAATAATGTCTCTATTTATATAAATTGCGAAGTCATCTGTTATTTATTTATAGATTTTTTTATGGTCGCAAGAACTAATCATAATGTGCACAAAACAGTGTCACGACTGCTAATAAATACTTATACAAGAAATTCAGAACAAAAATTCTAGCAAATTTTTGATCATCGTTAGCTTTTAACTAATGCTTTACTGAACAATTACCAGAAAGTGTTATTGGTTTGAGAAAAATACTATTTTTAAAACTAGGTGATAAAGGTCAGCAGGGTAACATAATTTTCCGTTCTGTTTAGATTTCGAAGTATTTAATCAATGGAAGTACTGCCAATGCAACAATTCAAATTCATTGAACCGTTGTTGACATGAGATTTTTTATGAACAATTTGACTTGTGTGCAGCTTAATACTAAGAGCCGGGGGAATCTACTTAACAAGAAAGTGAAAATAAATAGGCTTGATTTAATAACGACACAATCCATTGCTTTCTCACTGATATTTCCGGAAGCAAGGTGAAATTGATATGGATATTCATAGACATATCTGTAAGGGTTCTAAATGAATGCAACCTTCCTCTCACCGGACGATCTTTTATACGTGTCTTGTAGGCATGTAATATTGCGCTAAAGTCTGTGAGATATCTTTGAATTCGGCATGATGTTCTTTGCGCAGTGATTCATGTCACAACGATTTTGATTTGTTTATTGTTCAGAACGAAACTAGAGAATTCGCACTTTCATTAAAACCTTTTAAGCTAATATCTGCTAACACAACCCTTCACATCAACCATCAGAAGTCAACAAGAAATGTAGAATAGCTGCAGAATTTGTCTGACAGAGAAACAGAGATGAGAGGCTTATTTTATTGAATTTGTTTACGATGCTGACTGCTATTACCAGTTCGTGTTCACTAGTAAAAAAATTCTTTTTTTATACTACGTTAATGCTTCTCAGTCCCTTCAAACTTATTTCTTAAATTTTGCCAACCCATCGCATAAATATGATATACCGGGCTAATTCGTATTTCAGCCAGATCAGGTAATGCAGTTATGACCTCAGATACTAAAAACTATTTTTTTTGTCCCTAAACACTCGTTTACGTCACGTTGAGCCTCTATGGAAAGCTTTTTAGTTTTAACTCTACCTTAGAAGTCTAAAGTCTAACAATCGTCAAACTCAAGAAATATATCAGATAATGTTATGGCTTCAGGACCTGTGACCTAAAGACTCAACCCTGAGCAAAATAGATATTTACCTATGTGAACATGTATGTCAACTGGAAACTATTATAATCGTAGATAAGTGATGATTTCTGCTCAACAGTTTACTAAAATTTACCGACTCTCTAACTGCCTGACATGGATAACAGTGGGTCAGATGACCTTCCTACCATCTTCATTATGACAAAACCATTTTATTACGGGTTTTTCGAGATGGTATTTCACCTGCTCTCGCTACAAATATTTCGAAAGCTACCACTGCCTCTATTCCTCTACTAGACGGAAGAATATGTCGAAAGCATTTATTTCGATCACTTGAGACTGAATTAGTGCAGCACCTAAATGACACTAAATATAGCATAATCTCGCATAATAGCTTCCGGACTTTTAATTAATTCAGTTATTTTAATTTAATTCCGTTAATATCTAAGGCGTTGAACTCTGCAAGTCATCTGAATTCAAATACCTGGGAACAGTACTCTGTTTGGATGGTCATAAGCTCCAGACGTCCAAAAGAGTCAACGCAGTCTGCGACATAAAGACTCAACCCCAGTGGCGTCAGGTTGCAGGAGTCCTTTTCGACTGGAAGCTGCCACTGTATCTTAAATCAACAGAACCATCACTCGACCAGTGGCACTGTAGGGAACCGAATGTTGGCCAGTCACATAAAAAACATGAACAGCTGCATGTCACGGAAATGAAGATGGTTCGCTGGCCACAGAGACTCACTAGATTGGACCGCATCAGGAATGAGAACGTTTGGGCAGCATTTAGTGTGGCTCCAATCCTGAGAAAACGCGTAAGGATCGTCAGCGATGGTACGGCCGTGTAGTCTGAGAGTGAGCCATTTAGTTTTGGAGGTGTTACGGGATAAACACCTCCCGAATCAAATGGCTCAATCTGTTCCCTACCACATGAATAAGGCTTTAAACCGAAATATTGAGTGTAAGTATTCTTGTCAGTGTCGTTCACTCGTCGCAGCCTTCAACTTTGGTGAGTGATGGGTTATTTTCCCTATAATTTGTAATCTAATTTTTGATAAATTCCACTCCCTCGTATTAGTAGGAACAGGAAGGAAGCTTACCGCGCTAGCGGATACGGCTTCCCTGCCAGTGGCAGATCAGTCCACTGTAGCGTTGGAAGGCCTACATTTAGGGGCCCCCTGCTGCTGTGTTGTTGAGGTGTATTCTCCCTCCGCCCAATCCATTGTCCTGTTGCAGCCCTCCCTCAGCCGGCAGCCCCATTGTCGTCATTGCGACGTACCTGCGGCGGACACAGATTGCTACAGGGATGAGGGAGGGGCTGAGACTGGCCATTAAGGACACAGCCTGCAAGGGGGCCGCGTGCGCTGGACAGATACGAATCCAGCTCTTTTGTCCACATCCAGTATATCGGCCTAGGTTGACAAGACTCGCATATAGAATAAATCATAAAGTTGCCATCGAATAAATTACTACATATGGAACACTAAGGTAGATCACCGTACATTTTTTTATATTATCCTTCTCAACTTGCAAGATTGGAATGAAAGAAAAAGTTCCCAAAATGGATTCAAAGATAGAAGTACCAAAATATATATTAAAATCTAACCACGAAGTAAATCCACAGTCTAACAAGAACTGTAAATTAAATCCTACTCTAGGAATTTTTGATTATTATGTAATACATGACATATATCGAGCCAACTTTCTAGTGTGTATATAATTATGTGTAATAAAAG
Source organism: Vandiemenella viatica (assembly GCA_031002005.1). Classification (NCBI taxonomy): domain Eukaryota; kingdom Metazoa; phylum Arthropoda; class Insecta; order Orthoptera; family Morabidae; genus Vandiemenella; species Vandiemenella viatica. Next base: position 187,845,619 of record CM061919.1, read on the forward strand.
TCATAAACACCAATAATAGTAGCACTGTTTTGAAGTTGTATAAAAAGATAAGTTGAACGGAGTTCAATGAATGTGAGGCTGCAAAATAAATGTGTACGCAAATGAAACTCGTTTGATTGATATTGGTCAAAATGGTCTTATCGTAGATTATAGGAAGAAAGGCGGAGTATAATTTTCGCTTTCAGGTGAAAGAAGTAGTATTTATATAAATATATGATGGGGAGAGCCAACATGAGTCGTCAGCTAATACATAACAGAAGACGTAAAATGTTTTCTCTTTGCTAGGAGGAGCCAGAGAAATCCAGAAGGCGTATAGCAAATTTTTGCATTTGCTACGAGAGAAGGTTTGGAGTAACAGTTTATGTCCGGTATACAAGTACGTAAAACCTGAGAAACGAAAAAAAAACTTCTAGCTGATGTTGACCTTTCTATCTCCAGTCTCTTTAAGGCTAAGCGAACAGTAATCGAAAGAGAACGAAGTGTGTATGTTCAATATTCGCTAGGCATATGTTATATTACTCTTGTCAAAAGACACCAACGATGCTGCCTATTTTGTCGTTTGGATTTGATTTGTAAATTACCATCACCAGTATAGCACAAGTTAACACCGTACATGCTACGGAAGCACCTTGGATTAATCTAGAACTCTATTCTTCAGGAACTACATAATCACCAGACAAGGGGTTCGAGGAATCTGGAAATAACTCAGTAATGAGGCAGAATATGATTCTTACTTCTTTGAGTTAACTCAGTATTCAATACGGATAAAGTATAGTATTTATAAAACATTTACTTTGCGCATATGTTATTTCCATAGAAGCAAACTGAACGCATTTTACAGCAGTAACCAAAAACTATAGTTTACACAGTAACAGCATATCAGACGTCGTGCAGTAAGCTGTATTTGCTTCTGATACTAACCATCTACTGTCGAAATTTAAAAAGAATTTTTTTACATTCATCCTTAATTGATAGTCTTCAGAAAAATGCCCTTAACAGTGAACGATAAATAAGGAAGTATCATATGAAATTGCTGATCTGTCAGTCTGAATTAAAGATATGCAGAAATCTATTAGGGTATCTAAATTAACTAACTTAAGATGCAGCTTTCAATGTCTTAGTGGTTACGAATAATTAGAAAAGGAAGAGGGACGACGATGGAAGACCACTTTCTAGACTGCAGAGAAAAAAAAGATGATGTTGTTACGTTGCGAATGGTTTGGTTTGTTTAGGAATCTGAAAATTATATTAATACGAAGTTGTTAAAGACGAAGCACGTAACGAAAATATTCATCAGTCTAGCTTTTCACTGGGTCGAACTTATCTTTAAATGTAGGCAGAACTTATCAGTCAAATAGCTTCATAACATTCTTGAGATAATAATATTGTAGGATCTGTGCGATTTGCAAAATAAAATTTGATTGATTCCACTTTATATTCCTTGACCGTCAAATTAAAAACAAAAACGTGTTTGTGTAATACGATGAAGGAGTTTTCTTAAAGGCTGAAGACTTTGATTGTGTTCTAAAATAGGCATTACTGCTTTTATATCATCCAACTATTTCTGTATGGATATTACTCCAAACTGGATTATGCTAATTAAAACAGCTTTTCTAAAGCTAAGAGCCATCCGCTTAGTAAGCTTCATTAATGAACCCCGAAGTATGAAATCAATACACAAAAAAGCAAAGTTCGCAGATCATTTTATGTACTGAAATCAGTTTCTAACTAAGACAACATCATCTATCAATAAATAATACGCCTTTATTCAATACTAGAAAGATATGAAGAAAAGCAAACTATACGACGTTGGTGACAGATATATACAACATGAAGAGGACACAGGAATTAGCCTTTTGATGAAAACAATATTGAAACGCCTTGGAAGTATAAAAATGTAACGTTTTGTCTTTTTCTACTTGTAACAGAGTTCACTGATTAAATTAACTGGCATTCTGTTTGTTATCCTTTATGCTGCATCGTTCCTCCTTCACTGTAATACTTGAAATTATAGGAAGGATTCAGAATTTTTGATCTGAGATTTCAAATAACCCTTAATGACTAGAGTCCACTGAGCAAGTAATTATATTTGGCAGCATTGACCCACCGACCGTGGCGGGTGAGTGGTAACGTTCCGGCATCGCATTCGGGAGGACGCGGATTCGATTTCCCGTCCAGATTTGGGTTTTACATGGCTTCCCCAAATCACTCCAGGCGAATGCCGGGATGCTTCCTTCAAAAGGCCATGGCCAAATTCCTTCCAGTTCCTTATCCCCAGTCCTTTCCCGCCACTAATGACCTCGACGTCGACGAGGCGCAATACCAAGAAAAACAATTGACCCAAAGTAAACTAAAGTTTGGTATACACAACGGTAATTTCTCTTCATAACAATAAGTATCATAGAAATCTACTTGTTTTCATTCATTTGTTTCCTTAATCTTCCTGTCAACTTTTTTATTTGCTTGGTTGCAAAGGTTCTTTCTCTACTGGAAATTTTTCAAAAATCTTAAATACACAATTCATTACTCTGTGTGAATGCACTGAAAGATTCGTGCAATCTCAATGAACTGGTGACAAAGCTAGAAGTTGTTACAAATTAGGCCTTACACAGATGAAATGACTCAATAGTTAAAACACAAGCACTTCTAGAGTCATCAGCTAGCTTCCACTGCAACCAAGATCGGATTTCATGTTTAAGGTCCATTAACGATAGAGTCAGAATTCCCCGGAGGGAGGGGGGGGGGGGGCAAACTGGGCAGGTCAATTTTTTCCCCGAAATTGAGTGATGTTTACAGCTCTATTCAGAATGTCCATACGCATCAGTTGAGGGTTTCGAAGTGGAGAAAAAACAAGTAGATCAAGAGATATTAGCACTGAAAGTTTTGCAGCAAGAGGAAAGAACCAGGGTAGTCAAGCGCACAGGTGAAAGAAGCAGGCGAATCAGTGGTAACGTCAATGAAAAGAGAAAAAAGAGAAAGGCTCAAGCATTTTGCGACTTCAAAAGGAACCCGAAATTGGGGCTATGTAAAAATAAAAACGAGGAGATATGTGCATAAACTTTGCAAAAAAATATATCTGCCAAATGTAGCAACCGAAGAAGTTTACTATAAATGTCAAATGGCAATGTTGTCATTCAATTTCCATGTTCTAGCACCGTGTTAAACTTATTTTATTATGTTTATCCAGAATTCATTACAAAAAAGCTCCCGAATTAAGTAGCCTCACTTCGTCACTCATGTCTTGGAAGAAGACACCGAATAAGAGGCAATATTTTGTGATTCGGCTTCATTCTTCTCATTGATATCAGCCATCTAAGGACCACCAAAAGTAACCCTGTGCATTCATTTCGGTGCTTCTTTCCTTGTCTTCCAGTAGTTCTTCATCCTCTCACTTTGCTGTTTCCTCCTTTCTTCCGTCCATATTTTATTACATTTCCTTTTCTCCTGGAAACCCTTGAAATTTTGGATCAATTGAAAGTTGCTCCATCTTGTATTGAATCTTTTGTTACTCTGATCTCAATCATATCTATTTTTACTTCTTGGATACACTGGTTGCCCTTCTTACTCTTGAAAACATGGCTGAAAATTACTTTTGTAAGGCTGTTGTTATCCATTCTCATTATGTTACCAAAACAACTGATTCTCCTCTTTCTGATCGTATCTGACATCCTTTCAATTTCTTCTTCTTTGTATAGATCTTTATTCCTCCGGAGTCTAAACTCGCCATTTTCAATTTTTAGTGGCCCCCTAATTTTTCTCAAGATTTTTCTTTCGCTTTTCTCTATCTCTTCTATTCCTCCAGTTTTCATAGAGAACTGTCTGTGGCGTAAAGACCTTCTGTTTTGATTACTGTGTTGTAGTGTTTGATTTCAGTTTTCCTTGAGAGTTTAGTCTTATTGTATATATCTTTAGTCGGTTGGTATGATAGTTCTTCTTGCTCTTGATACGTTTGCTTCCTTGTCATGCCCATTATTCATTATATAACTCTGAATCAAATTGGTGGTTTGAAGAAGATCAAAATTACGTTTCCTATGCGTGACTATTCGCACCTACAGTGCGATAAAAATGTTGGATTATGGAACGTAAAAATAGTAATGCAAAAACCTGAAGATTTCAATGAAATGGCCAGAGCATCCAGATGTAAACCATTCTTTTATCTGTGATTAGCGTTACCTAAGAAATAGTGTTGATTTGAAGACGATACTAGACTTAATGTACGTTTCAAAATGACCTTTAAAAATGTAGTCTGTTAAAGTAATATCTACTACATCCAGCCACAGCCGTTTGCTGCATTATCGCATGACGTACCACGGAGGAATGAAAACGGGCATCATATGGGCACCACGATATGGTCAACCATCGGAGGACAGTGTGTTTAAGCTTTCCCCGCTAGCTTAAAATGGTATGCTAAACGTCAGAAAACATGTATACTGCAAAATAGTTTAGTAATATTTCATTTATCTTAATATACTTCGAACATTCACGAGAAGATATCCAGGATAAAATTTAAAGACTTGCAAAGCCTGATTAAGTTTTGCCATTCTGGTGCTATAAAGATCAGACAAAATTCCAGCGATGTGATTTTCATTGCTGCGTAGGCATTTCATCTAGATGTACCTTAACTCATAATATTTACGAAATTGTTGTACCTGTTTCACTTGACTTACATGTTTTTTTTTTTTTTACTTTACTCTTAGAAGGAAATAGATGGAGAAAGTTCTTATTTCACGTTTCCGGAACTTAAGATGTATTATTTAAGAAATCAGAATTATTGTGCTTGCACATATACTAATGCATGACACTTTAAGCATTCAAGTTGCTTTTTTTTTTTTTCAAGTTTTATAAAAATTGACTTACATTTTTCTCCCGAGTCTTCGAATGTAAACGTCAATCCAAATAGTTACCTATAAACAATAAGCCAAAAACTAATCCCATGTGGAACATTGCTTTCAGCAATTTGTTCTCGCAGATATTTCATACAAGATTTTCTATAAAAGTTAATTTAGACAAAGTATACGACATTTTGGAAGTTACTATCGTTTTTATTGATCGTATATGTTAATTTTAACAGATTTGTGATTGAATAATTTGTATATTGACAATATTGAAGTAATATCTCTCGCTGAAATTAGTCCGCTAGCGGAGGCAGAGCTAGTTATGCCATAAATGCGGTCGCGATGACATAGTGATCAAAGTAGCATTTTATACACATTAATTTTTAGTTTCTTATGGTCATTACGGGGTGTAAGGGTTTGGGAGAGGCTATACTAGCCTTTTCCAACCAAATGTCAACCTCTCCTTCACGTGGTGCACCCTGTTTGCACGGACGAGGCTCTGGCGACTGAAAGATTACCGGTATAAGGAATCACCCACTGCTTGCCAACGGCCTCTGAAAGGAGGGCGGAAGAGCAGGGAGCGGTTCATGGCACCCTCTTGCCCTTGGGGTTGGAAACGGCCCCTAAAGGCGGATGAATCAGAAATGATCAACGGCATGGGGATGCAGAAGGCAACGGGAAACCACTGCATTAAAGACCCTAAGGGTATCCCGAGGACATGTAATCCTCTCAAATTACATATATTATGATGGATTCTTCCTGGGTAAAATATTCCGGAGGTAAAATAGTCCCCCAATGGGATCTCCGGGTGGGGACTGCTCATGGAGGCGTCATCAGAATGGATAGAAACATTCTACGAGTCGGAGCGTGGAATGTTAGAAGTCTGTATAGGGCAGCTAGGTTAGAAAACTTAAAAAGGGAGATGGAACTACTTAAGTTAGATGTTGTTGGGATTAGTGAGATTAAATGGAAGGATGCACAGGATTTCTGGTCTGGGGAACACAGGATAATTAGCACACAAGCTGTCAATGGAGTCGCTGGTGTAGGATTTGTAATGAACAAGAAAGTAGGGAAACGGGTGAGTTATTAAGAACAGTTTAGTGACAGGATTATTTTGATGAGGTTAGAAACTAAGCCCGTCCCAACCACATTAGTACAAGTGTATATGCCAACGTCACAGGAAAATGATGAAGAAATTGAAAAAATATACGCTAATATTGAAGAATTAATCCACTATGTGAAGGGGGAGGAAAAACTAATAATCATGGGTGATTGGAATGCAATAGTGGGAGAAGGAAAAGAGGGGAATACTGTAGGAAGTTCTGGTCTAGGAGAAAGAAATGAGCGAGGAAGCAGGTTGTTATAATTTTGTGAAAGATATAAGCTAGTAGTGGCGAACACACTGTTTTAGAACCATGCAAGAAGAATATACACCTGGAAAACGTCCTGGGGATACAGGCAGATATCAGCTACATTATATCATGGTCAAACAGAGATTCAGGAATCAAGTGCTAGACTGTAAAGCGTACCCAGGAGCAGACATAGACTCGGACCATAGTTTGATAATAATGAACTGCAGGCTGAAATTTAAGCGAATAAGGGAGCAGTATAAGCAGATCAGACTGGAAGTGAATAAACTGAAGCAATCTAGCACAAGAGAAAAATTTGCAGAAATGGTAGACTTAGGTCTAAGAAGTAACTCTGAAAGGAGTTCAACCGAGGACGAATGGAATGTATTAAAAACCGAAATAAGGAAAGCTGATAAAGGAACATTAGGCTTTAGGGATGCCCGAAAACCTTGGATCACAGAAGAAATTTTGGAGCTGATGGATCAGAGGAAAAGGTACAAAAATGCTCATGATGAAACAGGAAGAGAGCAGTACAGGCAATTTAGAAATCAAATAGATAGGAAATAGCAAAAGAAAAATGGCTACAAGAAAATTGTGAAGAAGTAGAAAAGGAAATGGTCGTAGGTAAAATAGATGTTGAATATAGGAAGATCAAACAAAATTTTGGAGAAATGAAGAAAAGAGGTATTAACATTAAAGCTGCAGATGGGAAACTTCTTTTAAACTCAGAAGATAGAGCTAACAGATGGAAAGAATACATTGAGAAACTGTATAATGGGGACGACTTGAACAATAGTGTGATGGAAAAGGAAGGTGATGTCGACATATGATGACTTAGGAGATCCTGTTTTGAGGATAGAATTTGATAAAGCTCTGAATGACTTGAAAGCAAATAAGGCAGTTGGAATTGATGAGATCCCTGCAGAACTACGTAAATCCCTAGCAGAGAAAGGAATCGAAAGATTATCCAAGCTGATGTCAAAAAGTTATGAAACAGGAGAAATTCCAACTGATTTTAATAAAAATATCATCTTCACACTTCCAAAGCACAAGCCGACAAATGTGAGAATTACCGCACCATTACTCTAACATCACATGCTTCAAGATTACTCACCAGAATAATATACAGAAGGACCGAAAGGGTAGTAGAAGAGATAGTAGATGAAGATCAGTGTGGTTTTAGGAAAAATCGCGGTACAAGGGAAGAAATTCTGTCTTTAAGATTAATACTTGAAGGGCGGATCAAGAAAAACAAAAATACTTTTATGGCATTTGTTGATTTAGAAAAAAGCTTTTGATAATGTTAGTTGGGACAAGATGTTCAAAATTTTAAAGAATTCAGGTCTAAAGTATCGAGATAGAAGAATACTCTATAAACTATATAAGAATCAAATGGCTATAATAAAAGTAGAGAATCACGAGAGACATGCTTCAGTTAAAAAGGGTGTGAGACAAGGTTGTAGTCTATCCCCGTTAATATTCAACTTGTATGTAGACGAAGCAATGAAGAAAATCAAAGAAAAATTTCCATATGGTATAAGTTTTCAGGGAGAAAAAATCAGTATGCTACGATTTGCTGATGACATTGTGTTGTTAGCAGAGAGGGCTGAGGATAATGAGAAGTTACTTAATGGCATGAACAAATTACTGAAGGAAGATTTTGGACTGAATACAAATCAAAGCAAGACAAAAGTGATGAAATGTAGCAGAAATGATACCAATACTAGTAGATTAAATATAAAAATAGGATCGGATGCAATAGGAGAAATAAGTGAATTCTGTTACTAGGAAAGTAAAATTACAACTGATGGACGAAGTAGGAATGATGTTAAAAGTAGAATAGCACTAGCAAAAAGAGCCTTCATGAAAAAGAGAAACCTTTTAGTTTCAAATATTGATCTAGGAATTAGAAAGATTTTTTTTAAACTCTTCGTGTGGAGCAAAGCACTTTATGGTAGCGAAACATGGACTTTAGGAATACCGGAAATAAAGAAAATTGAAGCATTTGAAATGTGGTGCTACAGAAGAATGCTGTAAATTAAGTGGGCAAAGTAAGAAATGAACGAGTTTTGGAAATTATTGGTCAGAATAGAAGTTTGTGGAAGAAGCTTACGGAAAGAAGAGACAGGCTGGTAGGTCATATTTTGAGACATGCTGGATGGGTTAATTTGTTAGTGGAGGGAACAGTCGAAGGTAAGAACTGTAGAGGAAGACAGAGATTAGAATATATGAAACAGATAATTGAGGACGTGGGCTTTAAGGGGTATGTAGAAATAAAGAGGTTAGCACAGGATAGGAAAGGATGGAGGATTGCATCGAACCAGTCGAAAGACTAACGATAGCAAAAAAAGAACAAATAGAATATTCTATATTTTTTATTCACTGCCTCAACGGCGTAATACAGTCCCGCAACTCTTTGTAGCTTAACCTGTGGATTCACTGATGTTCTTGATGGATTTTATTTTCTCAAAATGTACACTTTGAGGGCAAACCGGCTTTGACCGTAAATGAAATTTTTCTTCTTGAATGTCTGTTCCATACGATCCACCACACAAATAAAGTATAAAGTATGGAAGAACGAGAAACTAGGATCAATGCAATTTTTGAATTCAAAGCACTTACTGCATTAGAAGAAAATACGGTTTACCTAAAAAATGAAGAATCTTCTCTTCCGCATAAATTGAGCAACAAAATGTATAAATGATTAAAATGCAGATGATAAGGGAACGTCCATACACTACGTAGCTTGGTATAGGGGTGGGGGGAGGGGGGAGTGGTTGGGTAGAAAGCTTCGTGGGGTAGGGAGGTGTCAGAGCCAAGCTACGTAGCATTTAATTCATTTTACTTGTCATAATTAAAATATGGTACATATTACACAAGAACATCGTGTGTACACTGGTATTTATTCCGTTTTTTAATTATGTCCGTATTTTAAATACCCTATACACTGGCAGTGTCGCGAATGCGTGTGACTTGAAGTCATACTGTTTATGTCGCACTGGGACGGCTCTTCACTGGCTGAAAAACATTGAGCACACAGTTCGCTTACAAATGTCACGGGATGTTTCACACCAGCGACAGTTCGTATTGTTTTGATTCGGATCGCCCGAGTGTCAGAACACGTCTCGTTAATAAAATAATAGCCAGCGTGTCGGTGAGTAGTTAATGCTCTGGCCTCGCATTCGGGAGTTGAAATCTGGGCATCTAGATTTGGGTTTTCCATGATTTCCCCAAATCACTCCAGGCGAATGCCGGGATACCTCCTTCAAAATACCATGGCCGAAAGCCATCCCACTCCTAGTCCCCAGTCCTTTCCCATCTCTAATGACCTCTACATCGACGAAGCTTAAACACATAAGCAAAAAGAAAAAGATAAAGTAATTATTGTTTTTCTGTCAACTGAATACCCCACAAAAGAAATTTTATGAGGTATGTACTTTGCACTATAATCAATTGTATGTAAATTTTGATAATATCGCTTGTAATCAAGTAGTGGTGTATATGTTTCTTCATCATCAATTAGTCTGACAGCAAAGAAAGAGAGAAGGAACTACATAATTCCTAATCGTAATTCTCTGCAACAGAGACCCTGGTTCAACTACAGATCTCAGCAGTAAATACAACATCGAACGATACGAACACTATTAATTAGAAATCTTCAGTCGAATGACATGTTATAGCTGGGAATATATATTTCTGTCTTTCGATACTCTGAATTATGAGCGCTGGTCTCATACTGAAAACAACGAAACAATCCATCGAGAACACAGCTTTCTATTATCGTTTGAACATTTTCTCTGAACAACGCTACCAAGTGGCTGCCAACAATATAAGATATCTTTAGATTTCCTTTTTTTTTTAAGTCAAATACAGATCCAAATAGATCAAAAATAGTTATATTTTAAGCCCTTAAAGTGAAAAGAAGTTGGAATTTCTATCAAAATGTAACCTACCAGGGTCATAATGCTTCATGTTTCTGTACAAGAAGGATGAAAAGCTCTAGAATTTTGCGTTTGATTTTAACGCAGTGAATGCCTCATTTTAAAAATGGAAAAGAAGGGAAACTAGGATGACATGTAAATCAGAATTACGATAGTATATGTAAATTAACAGGTATAAAATATCAGTCACAGAGTATTAGGATTATAGTTGTGTTTTTTATGTTTCAGTAAACAGTAAGGAACAGATCTTCCGATGTTCCGAAATATAGTCCGTGAAACAACTTCAGAGTCTTCGAAATTCTCAATAATGTAACAAGCTGACTTTGAACTTGCTTTGATGAAAATTATGCCTTCAACATCAAAACAAAAGACTATATATGCAAGATACCAATACCAGCAAAATTTCGATTAGAACTGTACGGTTTATGACTGCTGGACACTGTTTCAGAAGTATTCAATATTTGTTCAATATTTAAAACGCAGCTGTCTCTAATTTTATATGAAGTTTGTAAAACTATCCATTTTGTCTTAAAGGATGAAATAAAAAATGCTATACTAATTTTTTGTTTGTATTATCATACTTAGTTTACTAAAATACAATCGCTTGTACTATACCTTTTATTACATTTTTAATAGTATTATTTGTATTAATGATATAAAACGAATTAACTAAATAACAAAATAATACTTAAGAGCTTGCAAATATTAATCAGGGGTTTAATTAGGCAGGATTAATAAGTGTTTCGCTATCCGTCGTTTAAAGCTATTTTAAATCCTGAATCGATGCGATAGTGTGCTCGCGCCAAAAAACCGCCACTGATGTGAGCGGCACTCGTGAGCAACCACAGGAGGCGAGACTACGCGAGCGCACGGTTTACATTCTCGTGTTCGTGATGTCTCTCATCGATTCGTGCATTCTCGCGCGTGTTTAAAATGCAGCCCCCGATCTTCACGACAGCAAATCCCTATTTATTTTCTGCTTCCTTGCTTCCATTCTTGTATCCTTCAAATACTCTTAATCTTTATCTACCTCTACAGGCTCTACTATTCTTGCCCTTAGCTGGTCACGCATGGTACTACTTAACCTATCTCCCATATTACAATATGTGACCGAACGTCCTATCTTTAATTTACGAGAGAAAATTCAGCGTAATTTCTTTCCACATTGTAGTGGGTGCCTTAGTGGGCAAACTACGTTAGAATTACCTTTCATACCTTTATGATTAATAAAAGGGGATTTTTAATTTTTTATGAAGGAGTGAAAATTTATTAATTTTGCAAGAATCTCGATGTTAGTTGCAATTTAGGAAAATTGTCACAATATGACATTTATTTTCTTATCATTGGCGATTACAAGTCTGAGCGAATTTACCGTTAACATTAACATAAATTGGAAAAATCATAAAAGCAACGCTCAGAGGTACAATTAGCCGTCATGAGTAAGCAAACAATTGTATATTTACTTTTAATTCCATCTCAGAACTAAAATGCAAGAATTAATGACAATTGGAAACAATGAAAAATACAAGTTCTGACGACCTCAGACAAAGGTATCATAACGCTGTGACTTTACACTTAAAAGAAAATCATGGGCGCCACGAACGAACAATATATCGTTCGAAAATAACTAGTTCTGGCAAATTATGCCACTAGCTCAGGTTTTTTTTTCAATTACAAAGTTAGAACATGGATCTATCCTCTCAAAGTCGCTTAAGGGTTCTGTTTCACGTAATGCACAATCAGATGGCTTGGTCGTAATAAGTTACCATCGTAGTTCTGCGTCTGATGTCTGCCGTGTTCGGAGATGACCCACGGTATGTGAGACTGTCTCACAAGGCGGCTACAGACACGTCGTACAGCGGCAGTTGGCGAGAGAAGCCAACTTTCCCAGTCCACCACAGACTAGACTCGCATAGAATCGAATTTCCAACTCGTCACTCTTCGGTCTGCGAAGAAAACTTCTGGCTTCACCCCTCGCAGTCTCGAAGATCACATTCAACAGAAAATTCCCAGGATTTTAAGTTATATGCTCATTTGGACTGGATCTTCAGGATGGCACCTAATGTCACGTGATATCCCCGATATCTTATTTGCCCCGCGTATAACACAGAGGTCGGACATATTCGGCTAAGTTCGCCGGGGTGAGAGCGTATTCGAGTGGCGGGTTTTTGGCACCGGGGCAGTGGCCTGTTATGGGCCCCTAGTGTTGCCCAAATGCAAGAACAAGACGAGACTTGGCCAGTCTTGGTCTTGGTCTTGCATCAATACACCTGGTCTTGGTCTTGGTCTTGCAAAAATGCAAGACCAAGACCAAGACTGCAAGACCAAGACCTATTTTGGGCAACACTATGGGCCCCTCGTTCCACGGTGAAAACTGGCAAAACCCTTTATCCCTGACTTCCTGCATCCGTGGCTCGGGAATACCACGATTAGCTTCACGCCTACACAGCTCTATAATTCTTTAATATTTGCTTTAACAAGGTACACTGAATGTTCACCATTGAATTACAGTCTCACTTGGAATCTTGCGTACTTTAGGAAATTACAACAAAAATCTATTTAGGTGGTCGCCCAAGATTTATGTAAATTACTCTAACATTATGATTTATGTAATAAAAACAAATGCACATTAGAACGTGGCGACAGCGCGTCACGTTACAACATGCGTTATTGACTCTTTAAGCCTAACTACACAGCTCGAAGGTTGAGTAGATCCTCTTTCAGAGGAGACATGCCGAGCCAATTAGTCAGTGATTTAATCTGATTGCGACGGAGTACACGCTCCGGTGGCAATTTGATAGCAGGCCCGGCTGCTTTCCTTTCGTGACCTAAAATTAATGCGGAATCCCAAGTAAGGAGCGATCCCACTGTACTACACATGAAAAATTTAAACTTTGCATATGGTGAATGACAAGATACACACCTGTAAAAATTCTGACCCCTTAATTTTTTATTTTTTTTTTATTTTTTTTTTCGCTGCCTCAACGGCGTTATGTAGCCCCGCTACTGTCTGTAGCTTTATCTACTGTATCAAATTGGTTGGTTTTGGGATCATGATATACACGTTAGGGAAAAACCCGGCTTTGGCCATTATATAATGACCTTAGAGGGAAACCCTTGCTTATTCTTATCGCCTGGTGGGGATGAGCGTAGTTAACAACTGCGTGAGCAGTTGTACGACCATCCCTAGTTGATTTTCTTGTGGCTGGCATTGACAACGGTTGTTGTGTAGATGCTCATCGTGTCTGGTTAGGTGGTTATGCTTGATCACATGGCCGTGGGTGGTCTTATCCCTCGTCGATCTGGGTGGCGTCGTGATCTTCTCTGTGCTGGTTTGCGGGCGACTCCTGTTGATAGCCGCTTGCAGCTTCCTCCTCAGTGGGCAGCCCCCGTAGCTAGCCGCGTGGTCCATGGCGCAGTCGGCGCAAGTTGGTGTCGCTTCGCGTGGTCTGGTGCACACCAACACGCTGTGATTTTCCCCGCAGCGAACGCACCGAACTTGGTTCCGGCAATCCTTCGATCGATGCCAGAATCCCTGGCACCTGAAGCATTGGTCAACAGTTGACAATGATGATTTCTTCCTGCGGGGATTCTTCTTGGTGCTCCGGCCGTTTTGCTTCTTGACTTGGATATTGGCTGCCTGAACATCATTGATTTCCGATGGCGTTGACTGCTTGGGTTCTGTGGGTGGTGGGAGGTTTTCATCTGGGGTGACCTCCGTTCCTCGGTTGGTTGCTTCCTCTGGTGAAGCAGTGTTTGGGATGCTATCATTTTTCGGAAGCCCTGCGCCTCCATACTGGACGAGCTGGAATTGAATGCTGTGGCTCTCGAGGAAATCCTTAACCGCCGCTAACTCTGATGGGCTCGCACATGATACGAGCAGGTTTCCCGGTGTCAACCCTGTCGGCGCTTGCGATGCCACTACTTGGTGGTCTGCACTAGGCGTGGCGTCGAGGTGCATGGGCAAGGACGGTGTTCTTGGAGATTCCGGTCCTTTAAGGCCGGCGGTAGTTCCGTCTTTTCTTGAGGTTTGCGACTCATCTTCCTGGCTAGACGAGGATGATAGTTGGTGTGGTTCGCAATATAGCACCCGATGTAGGTCTTCAAAATAGTCATCCTCTCTGAAATCCTTGCTGAGGATGACAGGAAGGCTGACAAACCGTGACCAGTCTTTCTTCTTGTCGGTGATGGGCGTGGCGAAGTGACCGTACTTCTCGTCGCTGAGGATGCACAGGAACATGTTGCTTGGTATTTCCCATGCATACTCTTTACTCCCGGACTTGACTCGGAGTTGGATTATGCATGGTTGAACCTGGGCGTCTAGGTATTTCTTCCACCAGCTTCGGGATGTGTACTGTCCTTTTGCCATGAAGATTTCGCTGTACTTGCCAGATGTACAACGGATATAGATCAGGGTCTCCGCCTCCTCGAAGTCGGGGTCGTCAAATCCATCTTCAATTCTTGGTGACGACCATGTTGTCCAGGATGAGTTTGCGGTGTCTGACCCCTGGGATCGACGTGAGCGGGTTCCAATATAGCTGCCCGCGTTAGATGTCGTAGGAGTGACGTACTGGGGAGACCGCAAAATTCTGACCCCTTAATTGAAATCGGCAGTGAACCAAATACGAATCGCATGTGGAAAATTGTTTTAAACTAATTTTTTCTCGCAGCTAGTTAGTAGCTAATTTTAGATAAATTTTTAGACAGAGGAAATTTATATAAATAATTAACCTGCATTGCTTATGAGCTTGCTCAAGTTCGACTCAGAGGAACCAAAGCAACTTAGGAGAATCTAGAGAATAAAGAACCTAAGTCCAATAGTCTAACTGCTGCGGAAAAATCACAGACATCAAATCAACAGCATCTGCAACATAGCAAAGAGAAAATGAAGGATAAAGCCGACAAGAAAAAGAACTTGCGTGAGGTAAAATCAACAATTGCCACCAGAGGAGCAAGAAAAAGCAACTTCTCCCAACATACTATTACTAAAACAACAGAGGAATCTGCAGGCGCAGCTGCCCTTCACCTCCAGTTGAAACCGAAAACTCATCAGCTCCGGCATTGCGCCCAGCTGCACCCAGGAATCGCACTCGCCGCCGCAACCGTCCCCCTGGCGAACACGCGCTGAATGCAGGCCCCGGTGAACATATGCAGAATGCTGGTCTCGACAGGCTCTACAATAGCATTGATAAAATCCTCAACACCCTAATGTGCCTCATCGAAAAGATGAATCGCTTGCCTGCAGAAATCCAGGCAGCAGTTACGTCAACCTCAGCTATCACCTCAAGTGCTAACCTACCTAACAATGGATAGAAGGCATCACATACACTGAGTCTCCATAAGCGTATAGAATGCAAACGGGCTTTATCCTCAACTCACAGAATTTAGACAATTCATTGCAGAGAACTATATTGACTTATGTCTCGTCAGTGAGACGCACCTTAAACCAGGACTACGTGCGTCGATTGCCAACTATGACTGCTATAGAACAGACCGACTCACAGCTGGAGGCGGCGTTGCAATCTACATAAAAAGGAGCTTACCTCACCACGAAACTCCTCTCCCAGCGCTGCAAAATGTCGAAGCAATCGCCATAGAATTAAACCTTACCAATCAGACCTTCAACGTCATTTCTGCCTACCGACCTCCCAGACGAATGCCTCTGGATGCAGATTTAGAGGCACTGGCAGCATTGCGAGGCAAACTACTCTTAGGCACAAACTACGTGGCTCGGTCCAGGGGGGAGGGGGGAGTTGCGAGCCAGGCCACGTAGCTTTTCTTTCATAACATTTTTCATAGTTAAAATGAGGAACAGAACTCACAACAGCATGTGAATATTCATTTCACTCAATTAATTATGTCCGTATGTAATTTACAATCGTCTCACAAGAGAAAACGGTTAAAAATATCTTCTAGAATCAAAAGGGAAAAAACCTACGTGCTACGTGGGTGGGGAAGGGGAGGGGGGGGTAGAGGCAAAAGCCACGTAGGGTTACGTGGGGGGAGGGGGGGAGGGGGGGGGGCGGTTCACATCAGGCCAAAATTGAACCTCGTGGTTTATGCACGCTCCCTTACCTGTCACTGTGAAATCCATCACAGTGACTCGAAAATCACAGTCATATCAACTGTGACTCGGTCACGTCGAAACAATAGTGCTAATACCTTCCACCCGATAACCACTTGTTCGAAATCACTGGGACTGTGAAATGTAACGACGAACAGTGACGTTCAATATGCAAATGAGGCTAGTTGTGACTCGGTCACGTGTAGAATAGTGCCGGTACCTGCCACCAGTTGGCACTGTCACAGTGAAACAGAAGTTCGTTTGGGCGACTGAGTGTGAACTTTCTAATTTGCGTTGGCCAATAATTAGTTAATACTTCCTTTCATTAATAAAAACAAAATATCTTCAGCCTACGATTTTTTGTTAATTGAGAATATGTGGAATTTGTGCAATTCGAATGTTTGCATAGTGTAGATAAATTACAATTACCCAGAAAAAGCATATATTTTTGTCATAAATGGTAAAATGTTTTAATTTAATACTACCCAAATAATTTTGTAAAATTGAGTTATACATAATAACGTTTTATAATTTTTCTGACATTACAGCTGTAAGTGTCTCACAACAAGAGCAGCTTTTTTTTACCTCAAAATTCAACTACAGTGGTTCTCATAAAATTAATGTCAAAATATTAAGAAAATGTCATTTCTGCACTGATCATTACGAATTTTTTCCTTAGAAATACATCATCTTCAGAATTTTCTGCCGTTTGGTATTTGCTATACCACTTAATATCTTTACAGAGATTTTGAAATGATTTAAGGCAAAAGAACGGGTACAGTAGTCTTAAAAGCAAATGCCTTTCTGTAAGTAGTCATTGTACACGCGTTTTATCCCTCAAAAATTACGACATTGAAAAAAAATTTGTCTTCAGATGTTTATCATAATGCCAATCTTCAAATTAAAACTCTTGAATATGTGCAGGAAATTCTTTTTTTTTTCGTATATTAATTTCACGTTACATCCGTTCTTAACTACCAACATTTATTTGTCTAAAACACATATTAAAAGCATTAGATAAACACCACTGATAAACCATGTCTCCTCAGTCCTTGCCACATCTAATATTCAGTGAAAATTATTCTGTAGTTCCTAAACTGAAAACAGTTCAGTTTACAAGAAACAGGAAATGTAAGCAGTTACTGAACATTTTTATTTTCATTACTGTTATCAATGTTAGGCTCAAATTGAAGATATGCATTACATTAAGTGTATAAAGCTTACGCAAAAATGTATACATCATTTCAGAAAATGCTAGCCAATACTGATGTTTTAAATACTCCCATCTTCTTTTAGGGTAATGAAATATAAACTGAGGTTTTAAACAATATCCTAATTAAAATAAAAAGAGTTGTGGCTAAACGTTCAATGTCTGATTAAACTTCCAGTTATGTAAAAACAGAAGTTCAGTGATATTCGCAAGCTGTATTTAGTTTTTAGTCGTAATATACAGCAGTCATACAACTAAACTATCTACAAATACGTGATACGGCTACAAGTTACAAAGAGAAAAATACGTATAAGATGGTTTTTCCTCATTTTATTCTTTACACAGACTTTTGGTTTTCTACAATTCTATCTACAAATTAACACAATTACCAATTATACAATGGGCAATATTTAGATATGCGATACTGCAAGAACTACTTGCTTTTTCTTCTGTGGTTTTAGACAAAGATAATTGTGGTTCGGATTCCACGTTAAAATGTAGTTCCAAGAGGAAAGGAACTTGCTGTTCATTCCTGACACAATGGCCTAATAGGCCTCCTCCAAGTCTGGACTAAGTTTATAATAGAATTATATATTCGTACATGAATTCCAGCTTTCAAGACACAAAAAGTCACAGCAATTGTATTATTTTTATCCAAAAAGTTTCTGAATGAAAATTATTTGTACAGGGATCTAATCAGTCTATCCTCTTTTGGATTAAATATTTCAGTTTTTGGTATAACTTTTTCATATAACATGTGGAATTTCAGTCGTTAACATTATAAGAAATTGTGGAGAAACACAAATCGGGAAGTGCTGAATAAAAGTGATGCGAGACAATGTCATTTTGACTGGATGCATTCTGAGGTATCCAAGACAGCAGGGCAGGGGAGGGATGAGATATGCAGAGAAATGAGTACAGAAAACAGAGCCAGATAGATCAATTCTATAATTCTTAATACATGAATATTTTTGATAAGTATTGCATAGGATATATTATTGTAGAAAGCCTGAGTGGCAGAAATAGTTTCATTGTTTGCATACAGTATAAAAAAATAGTACCATTATATAATAGTAACAGCATACAAACATATTTACAAAACATCAATGATGTATCTACAACCATGTCAGTAGCTACCTAATGATGTCCTTGTTATCTGAATGAACCTCGTAATCGAGAAGTTATGCTGGATCCATACTACAATGAAATACTCTGAAAACGTGAATTAGAACAATACAAAGAAATCTTTTTTATTTATTTATTTGGTCTGAAGCGCCAAATGGCACTACAAAACCAAAAATAAATCGTATTATATTCAGAACTCATCCTGTCAAACTGCGATCCCTATTGTACAAGTAGAAGAAAATTCCTTACACAGATATGATGACAGGTCACTTGTATTCGGGTCCATCTTAATGGAATCCTAAAAATAAGTCATTAACAAAAAAAAGTTCCAGCTACTTTAATAAAACCGGTGGTGAAATCATTTAATATCGTCAATTTCTATGAATAATTGTCACGCCAATACAATTGAATTTGTTGTTTTAT
Organism: Vandiemenella viatica; assembly: GCA_031002005.1. Lineage (NCBI taxonomy): Eukaryota > Metazoa > Arthropoda > Insecta > Orthoptera > Morabidae > Vandiemenella > Vandiemenella viatica. The sequence goes on from CM061919.1 coordinate 187,864,566, forward strand.
TTCCCGCACGCGTTTCACTTCATTCTCTGAAGCATCTTCAGCGGTTCTGTCTGTTGAGTGTTTATACAGGTAAATAAATTTTGTCCTATGTTACAATTTACACATGAAAATTATAGTATATACAGATATAAGCTTACTTACATTATTCATTTCTCACATTTGTTTGTAATTGTGCAGTATTTCAGCAACAGTTGTATTTGTAGTAGCAGTTTGAATCACAGGAGTTGGTTGCATCATTATGAATAATTTCTTAGCACTTCCACTGCACTATAACATATGGCTTACATTTGTTTACTGTGCTGTGTACATCACTGAGCGGCAGGTTTGCTTATCGTTTATCTTCTGTTTTTATTCGGTGGGTTGCGGGCGCGCTTTTAAATATGTGTCTGCGCTTAGTTCGGTGTGTTTGGTGTATTATTATTAGCTGCGACTTTTTGTGGTAGATAATTGTGGTTCTTATTTCGTTTTAAGTACTTTGTATTGTGTTGGGTGAGTCAGGTTAGTGCATTCATTTATTATGTTCTTTTCTTCTGCCAGTGATTTGTGAATGTGGTAGTTTTCCTGAAATGTTAGTAGTTGTGGTTTGCTATTATTAATGGTTAGTATTTGCATGTCTGTCTCTATGTTTGTGGGCTGGTGATTATGCTGTAGTAGGTGTTCTGCGAATGTTGATTGGTTATTGTATTTTAGTGCTCTTAAATGTTCTTTGTATCTAGTTTCAAACATCTTGCATGTTTGGCCTATATATTCTGCATTGCAGTCATTGCAAGTTAATTTATATATACATGAACTGTGAAATTTGTTGTTTTGTGTGTTGTTTCTGATGTTTTCCTGTAGTGAGTTATCTGTTATAAATGCTATCCTGAGTCCTTGCTTTTTCAGAATGTTTGCTATTTTGTGAGTGTTCTGGTTTATGGTAAGTCAGTGTGTGCATTTTCCTGTTTTCCTTGCGTGGGTGTTATATTAAATGCTGTTGCGTTCATGTTGGTGTTTGTATTTGCTTGTTGTGGAGTTGGTATAGTGTTTCGCGTTGTTCTCAGTATTTGCTTTTTGATGGATTTGTTTATTTGGTGTATTCTGGTTTCTTTGTATCCATTTTTGTGGCTATTTGTTTGATCGTGTTAAGTTCTGTTTTGTAGTTGTCCTTGTTTAGTGGTGTTCTGTTTAGTCTGTTGAGCATGTGTCTAATTGCTGCTTCCTTGCCTGTTTCTGGATGATTGGAATTTTAGCCTATTATCATGTCTGTTGTGATGGGTTTCTTGTATAGCTCAAATTGGAGAAGATTGTTGTGAGTGGTTGTGGTGATGTCTAGGAAGTTTTCCTTTTTTTCCAGTGTAAAATTTATGTTTTCGTGTATAGTGTTGATTTCTGTGTGTTTGCACTACCACATTGTAGAAGAAATTAAGGATGAAAATAGCACAATTTCCTAAAATAAATAATGAGCAAATTTCTTTTCAGTCCAATAAACCTGTATTTAATGACAACAAGCTGGAATGGGAAGGAATTCGGCCATGGCCTTTTGAAGGAAGCATCCCGGCATTCACCTGGAGTGATTTGGGGAAACCATGGAAAACCCAAATCTGGATGCCCGGACGGGGATTCGAACCGCCGTCCTCCCGAATGCGAGGCCAGAACGCTATCCGTTACACCACCACGCTCGGTATGGTTTTCTTAACTTTAAACGGACCACGAAGGCGTTAGGCTATTGTTATTCTAAGTTTATTCACTATTTTTGTTACAAACGAGGGGATCACTGTTAACTGCTGGTTCAGAACTGACATTTTGGTCTACTTTATAATTCAGAATTCATAGTATCCAAACGATGTATGGCGTGACTGTGACTGCTTCTTTCAGCTGAAACAGTGGTTCCGCGCAGATCGCAGTTTGAGCATTAAATGTTATCACGTGAACGTTACTCAATCACGTCCAGATACAGTCACAGTTACTTTTTGTCACTGTGACTTTCCGGTTACGTTGTGAATGTAACTTCGACGTTATTTCTCGGCCATCCCTATTTTTATGAAAATCGTAGTTTAACAAGTGTAAGACATTCGGGATATGTGTTTTTGAGAAACACCCCAGAAAAGTAACAGATCCCCAGCGTAACACTATGGAGCAGTGTTGAAGTCCTCTTAAGAATTTTACATACAGCTAACGTAGCAACAATCTTCAATTGTCGCTGTACACTAGAAGAATAACTGTCTGCTTAGTGAACGACTATAGTTTGATTACGTGTACAGACTTTTCTTCTTTATAACGTGAAATATTATTACATAAGATTTAGATTGTACATTAAAACACTTTTGTACCTATATTTTTGCGTTCCATTCGCTTTATTAAAAAATATATAAATAGGAACTTCCTCAAACAAATTAGAAGAGAACTGTATATCTGCCTAAGTTTCCGCAGATATAATTCAGGGGTCACATAAATATCAGACAAGTCGAAAATTTTATCAAAATATTGGAAATAATTTGCATCATGAAATGTCGTAAAAAATCCATTCTTTCTTTCTGTCCAAACTTTTTCAAAACTAGAAAAAAAGTTGGTTATTGCAAATTGCCTTTCCCACTAAAGGCATGTTGTTTTATAATGTAGATTGAAGTTTGTCTTCATTCAGAGAATTTGAGAATAAATCGTTCATATGTTGCAAAATATTATGGTTTTTTCTGCCTGTGCGTTAGGTACAATTGGAACGTTTGCTAAATAAGTGAAGAAATTTAATCAAAATATATTTTATACATATATTTTCAATATTTTATTATCGTTACCTGTGCCCGAAAATCCGTGGACAGAATATTCCATTCCTAATTGAATTTTTCATCTTTAACAACTATTGCATCTGTTTCTCCTAACTACCAAAGTACCTCAATAATGAAGTACGAAGACGTTGGAATAATGCAACTTTGAAGAAAAACAACAAAAAATTCAACCAGTGCATAAATTTAGCAGCATAATACATTAATTGTAAAAATGATATACTAATGACAGCTAACAAAAGGAATTTATAAAAAAAAAACAATCAGTGCGGTTATTCGAATTCAGGCCACCAACTTAACCAGACCACTACAAGACAATGCATAACTGATAACTTTAGAGATTAGGCTCGCTGAAACTCACATTCCGAGTTGATATCTCGTAGCGAACGGACGTGTTTATCGAGCGCTCAAGATAGAACAACAACCTTGGCTAACGTGTGACGGACTTGATTCAGGAAACTTGGTACAGGAAACTACGCGCGGCAATAACCACATCTAACTGCCCTCCTAGCTGTTAGGGAAATTTGTGTCTCAGGGACTATCCACTGGGTAGTATCCCGCGGGCGCTGAGGTTTAGGGTGCTCTTGTTGCGGGAAT